>VDFB02105785.1:422632034-422937865 GCA_007258455.2 Sequoia sempervirens
TTAGAAAAGTAAATCAAACCCAAGGAAAAGAAACATTGATTTCAACAATAAGGCATAAAATGTGCACAATTTCAACAATAATTCACACATGACCATAATGATCACAAGGTAAATACGTATTAAAATTTTGATGGCTATACTTACTCATGCACATAAATAAAAATTCAATTTTGGCCTTCACAACATTCAGTAAATTGAATAAAAGCAACAAAATAAAATAAAAATATCAAATTTCTCAAGTTACATAACACATGAACTGTGTGACTAACTCTAGTCACAAGAGAGGGAGTACAATACCAAACCATACCTGGATTCCAAAATCTGAGGTAAGTAAGAGAACACATTCAATCATGGTGAACAATGAGTCATCTAAGACCTAGTCACACAAAACAAGAGATCCATTCGTATGGTTAATGCATTATTACAACACTCACACATGGTAAATATACCATCTCTAACATAATATGAAAACAAGCTTGAGTGCATTACCCGCACCAACCATAAACGATCATAAGTGCATTACTCGCACAATATATACAAAGTGCATGACTCGCACGATGCATTACTCACTTAAGTGCATATTCATAAATATATCATTTATATAAATCTAGCATATAGGACTCATAAGGTTTCACAAGATAAAAAAAAACTCATGCCTTGTCAATAAGGCTGACAATGATAACTTATCCGAGCAAAAAAATTTCTCCTAGGACCATATCTAAGACTCCTAAGGAAGCTTAACTTGCATTTACTAAAGATCACATGGGTCATCCACACATCCTGATTAGGAAAGAATAGACATTGTCTAAAAATCAGCTTACTCATAATCAAATACCTTTACCATTACATACATCATTTCCCTTAATGCATCCTTCTTGGATTCTCTTCTTCCTTAAAGCATCATCAAAATTTTAAACCATTAATGGTTGTAGGTGATTGTTCTTTCTACTTGTCTTAATATATATACATTTTTATTTTACCTCTAGTAATCTTGTAACGTATCCTTTTAGATCATACTCATTCTCCCTTTATGTCCTCAAAGAGTTCTCTTTTCTCAATATTTATCTATTCTACATCATCACTTCACAGGTTGTCATCATGTCTTAGCCATCTTTGCTCACGTTCATTAGTATTCAGCCCCTGTCGGCCGGCTTGCCTTTCCAATTCTAGGCTCTCAATTCTAGCCTCTTGTCTACTCAGCAAAGCCAAAATTTGATCCAACTTATCATTGGGATCTTCACGAGATCCTCCTGCCCATTTATAAACTCTACCATCCATTAGGGTCACCCTAATAAAACATAACATCATATGTAGTTAGGAATAGGTCCTAGAGTTGAACCTTGTTGTTCTGATACCAAAATGTAACGCTTGGGAGATGATGCTCATTAAAGCATATTAAAAGTTCATTTCATTTTAATAAAGTAAAATTAAATGAGAGCTTCCCAAATGAGCTCAATTGTAAAAGAAGTAATAAATCTCATTTCATGTATCCAAATAAGTACATTGCATATACATCACGGATCTTTACATCAATACATATGCATGTGGTAAAAGCACATCAATGTGTTTCCATGAAATTCATTCATATTCAAATGAAATCAATAACTTCAATCATTACATCTATTTCAATGTTACATCAAAATATTTCATTTAATACATCTATTTCAATGTTGCAATAATGAATGTCAAATAAAGTTGCTTTTACAAGTGGGCTATTCAAGCCTTTCAACAATAATACATAAGTACATCAATAGCATAAGAAACTCTGAACCTCAACCGTCGTGACACCACTGGTCTTCTTGCGAGTTGGGGCCAAGAGTGTGATTAAGGTACCTTTTCCACCCAACCATGAAGTGCATGAATTCCCCAAGTTCCTTCCTAACTCGAAGAAATCCCCGACCCTGCATGAGGAGCCTAGCAACTCGACACAATAAAAAAAGAGGGAACTCTCGATGCAAGCCTTGTGCCTATATGCATTCCTAACATGAGATTAACATATTTCTTGCAACAGGAGGTGGCAGAAACCTACATACATTTATTTCTAGGATTTTATTTCCATTTGTTTCAATGGTACATGTGCTTGGCCAAGCATAAATAAAAAAACAAATGATAGTTTTAGAAAAGGTAAAACTACCGTCTCTGTGGGTCCACCTTCGGCATCCTATCCCAAAATTTTCTCAAAATACAGTAGATAAAGCATTTATCCATCTAAGTTTTCTTTCAATTATACACATTTTTACTTCTAAATAAATTTTCACAAAGATTACCCAAATTAACTTTTCATGCACACACTCAGTATGAGAGATTCTTTCTATACAACTTCTATTGAAAGTTACTATGCAGTTAAAAATCAATCCAAGTTCTAGTTTCTAAAATAGTTTGATCAAAGTAAGTAATTTTGATAGATTCATAAAAAGAAAGCTACTCTTTTCAGCCTCATCAGTATAAGATAAAATCATATCACACGAATTACTTTCCTATTTAACAAGAATATGTCAACAATTTTTAGAAAAGAATAATAGGTCAAATTTAAAGAAAAGGGAACAATTTCATACATGCTTATTCAAAGAGTTACAAAAATCAGGTTGACAATATATTCACTCTTCTAGTGGTGATAATAATAAAGCTTTCATCTAAATGAGGTGTAATAATACTTTTGTATGCAACTTTTAGTGTTTTATATTCAAAAAGTTCTCTAGTTTATAAAAGCTTTTTCTATAGATTATGTTTGCTGACCAAAAATGTTCATCTACAACTTCTTGTATAGTCTTTTGTATATTTCACTAAGATTTGCAATGATGTATGGCAATTCATACAATGCACCATTATTCATGAATAAAATAGTTTTAGAAATGAATAACAATGTAGATAATCAGATTTGTATATGTAAACACAAAAACAGAGTTATTTATATGCATATGTTTTACATCTCTCTAAGTTTAGTTTTAAAATATATAAGCTCTTACACCATGCTATGCTTTCTATATGTTTCCAATGACAGTAGGTAATGTTTTCTAAAGAAAATAGGGATTTTTATGTCTGTGTATATAGATATGTATATATGTATATATATATTTGTGTGTGTATATATATAAATTTCATAGTTTATATGTCCAAAAGTATTTCAACAGATTTAAAAGATACAAATACCACAAGACTACGTTTTCAACATCATGCCATTGATAATGGTAAATGTTTTCTGCAATAACCAGAGATATGTATCTATCTGTTTATATAAGTATATAAATTTGTGTGTGTGTATATATATATAATTTCAGAGATATTACATATATAAATCTGTGTATTTATATATAATTTTACATCTTTTTTGGCAGCAAAATTCGCAAGGAGTCCATACACAAATAAAAAGAAACTCAATGAACACATATGATAGTTCTAAGGGAGGTTGACGCCTCTCCCATGAAGAGGGCGATGCCTACGAGGGGGCAGCACCCCCTCCACAGGCCTTGGCTTGTGGAGGGTGTTGTCCCTCTCACAGCGCTGCCCCTTCCTCCATGGGATGGGGCTTGGGGTAAACCCCCATTTCAATATCTCTTGCTTAATAAAACATAAACCCAATGAAATATAAGAGCAGTTTGCTGCTATGTTCCCAGAAATCTAAAACAAATTAGGTCTGTAAATATGTAATATATTAATATTTATATATATATATATTTATATACATGCACAGGAAAATATGTGTATATAAGTATATATGTATATATTTATATATATATATATTTTTCAGAATTGCAGCATCAAGATTTAACAATAAGAAACAAATTTACAGACCACCAATGCTAAGGAGAAAAGCCCCAATCTGAAAGTGAAGAAATTATGCAATTTCTTTCAATGCACACAAAAGTATGGAGGATTTTCTCAATTTTCACAGTTTTGCAATCAATTTCAAACACTTGCATTCAAATTCTTCAGCAGTATTATCATATTTCAAACAAGATTCATGGAAAATGAATGGAAAACCTGGTTAGTTTTCTTCCAGCTGTAGATACTCTCCAAATAATACTTCTCTTTACCTCTTCTTGAACTGGTTTTCTGAGAAAGTTCTTCTTTTCCTCTTTTCCTGTTGCTTTACCAACTCCTTCTTTTCCTACTATCCCAAAACGATTCATTCTAAAACCTCTAATTTTGATAAATGGAGCATTTTCTTGGCAGCCATTAGAGAAAACTTGCATAGCTTATTTTCAAGAAATATTTTCAAGAACCGTTACCTCTCTTTGGAAGTTCTTTCCCTTTTTAATAATATTTTCTTTTCTCATTTCTACCCTAATCTTGAAAAATGGACTTTAAAAATGAAATTAAAATATATAAATCTTTGTGTTTTTCATTTCATATTCTTAAATAAGAGATATACGAAAATAATCCATAATTACCATAGCACAAATGATAAAAATTTTGAAAATACCTACTCAATTACTCAATTTAAAGTAATTATTTATCTAATATTTAAATAAATATCATCTAATTATCACTTAATTTTATTATCACAAGAATTTAACACAAGTTAGAATAAAATAGAATTTGCAGCACATAAATCATTTAAAACTAAAATCAATAGATAAATTAAATTTAATTCCTTTTACTTTATTATGTTTTTATTTCATTATTTATTTAATTTGACTAACTATTACTTAATTTGAAAATTATCAAAACAAACACACTAAAATTATCATTTCTAAATGCAATCTACATGAATCTAAGTGCTCATGTGTGTGATCGAGAGGACATCTTGATTTACCCTGTCAAGAAGCTAACCTCCTCTCCTTAATCACAACCTTGGTCTTCGACCACCTACATCTCAAGTGCACTCAGGCACACAATAATAAACTAAATTAGTATCCCATAAAGATATAATTCAAAATAATATAATACTTTTAATTCAAGTATTTCTATTCTATTCTATTTTTCTTCATCCTCAAATTAAAACGCATTCATTACTAAACAAATTTTAAATTAAACACTTTCATATTTCTTCACACCAAAGAACCATAGTATTTATTATTATTCTATCACACACATTAGTTCATATAAAAAATCCACATAAATTAAAAGCAAGGAGCATCACCGTTTGAGACATGACAAACATCTAACATCTCTATAAAATGTGTTCATCACATTTCTGCATTCATTCGACTTATGACCATACTTGTTACAATTAAATCATTGACCATAGAATGATGGACCATTTAAATTCATTCTACTTTTTCATTGAGCTACCATATGACCAAATTTGTTGCAAACATAATAGATACCATTTAATTTTTGAGCATTAGGTTGTGTTACCAGATACCTTCCAATGTTGTTCATCTGATTTCCTTGTCTAAACCTCCTTTGTCTTGATTTCCTTTGTCCTTGTCCAAATATGGAACCTTCTCCTTCTTCATATCCAAGACCTCGCTTGTCACCATTAGTCCTCTAACTTTTAATTTGTTCATCAAGCTTGGCTGAGCTAATCTTGAACTTCTTGAATTCATTTTTTGTAGCAAGTTCATCTTTGAGATCAACAATGTGCTTTTCAAGCTCTTCCTCATTGTGTTTGGTTTTTTCTAACTCTAGTTCCAATTGAATGAATCCATTAGTAATTCAATTGCATTCTTCAAATTTCTCTTTCAGGGATTGGGCAAGCTTTTCTTCATTCTTCTTTTTATCTTCAATTTCATTAGTCATCCTCATCATGGTAGATTTCATCTCATGCTTCTGAACTGTATTATCCTTGACAAGATTTTCACGTTCTTATGTCTTTTCCTTTAGGGTTTGACTCAGTTGTTCATCAACAATGTGTTTATTTTCTTCCTGCTTGATCTAATCATAGAGTTCCCTTCTCTTTTCCCTAGACTTGTTGATTTTTTCTATTAATGACTCAATGAATCTCTCAGAATTCATGAGATTTGCTTGTAATTCCTAAACTTCAGATTTTTCCTAATCAAGATGATCTAGGGCCACCATAAGTTGTTGTTGAAGAATGCTCTAATCTATCTCCAAGATCTTCCCCAAGCTTTTAAGCTTCTTTCAAGGAATTGAACTCTAATACCAATTGTTGGAGTCAAGCAACACTGAGAGGGGAGGTGAATCAGTGTTGTACAAATTCTAACTTTATTAATTTGATTGTTAAAGTGTTGATAACATTTAATCAAAATAAAGATGCATGCACATAAGAAAAATAATGACAACACCATAACACAGATTTTTTAATGTGGAAACCTTGTTAGAGGAAAAAACCATGGTGGAGGTCAATCCACAATATTGTTATGAGTATACTCAAAAGAAAGGATTACAAATGGGAACACACTTGCATTCGGGCACACTACCTAGAGCTCACAACTCAAAAAATAAAGGCTCGTTGACTTACAAAGATTTTGAATACTTCCATGGATTTGAACTGATAGAGTAGCATCTAAAAATTCCTAATTACAGTTCCAGTTAGGCTCAACAATCAAATTCAAGACTTTTTGTCTGATTCTGCTTCAATTCACACCAAAAATCCTTAATGCACAAGTGAAACTGTGCATAATCACTCTACTGACCTTCTAACATTCACAACATACATCAAATCACATCAAACACACAAAAATGATATAATTGACCACTTATATATATCTACCATCAATAATTCAATCACTTCAAGTCGGCCTCAACATAATAAGAAATATTAACAAACTATCAGCTAAAATCATTCATAACAATCAACGCACATCCTTAAGAGTCGGCCACAATGTAGTGAGGACCCAAATTAAAATGATCAAACAAAAAAATACTTAAACAATAATCCCTCAAATATCTGTGACACACCATATTCACCAAGTCAACTTCCATACATTGATAAATAGGAAATTAGTTCACCGGACCTTCTAAATTCCTCCAAAATTGATACATGGCACCAAGATTTATAGATAACACATATTATCCATCTAACAATACTCCCTAAGATCCACAACATAAAATAATAATAGAAAATTTGCATATGAATCAAAGAACATGAAGTTACTAGATGCTCTGTTCTAATTAAACTGATAACAAAGCCATGATGACAATGAATAAAAGTAAACTAAGATACAAGAAAGAAGATAAAACGAAAAATATGGAAAGTATGAAAGAAAGTAATAATAGGAAACTATGATGCAGAAAATACCCAGAAAATGCTTGATAATGTAGTTTAAAATGTGCAAGTGGACGGATTTGCCTAGGGTGGCGAATGAGTCCAGGTATGAGATTTTTTGTGTTTTTCAAAAATTTAAAGTGATTTTTATGTGTTTTAGATGAAAAATGAAGATGCATATGCAGAATTTCAGTATTTGTAATTAATTTGAAATGCAAGAATGAAATCTATATGAGATATTCACTAATGCAAATTTAGGATTCCTAGGATGCAAAAAGCTAATGCAAAGACTAATGATATGATTTCTAGGATGGAAATGCAATGCAAATCAAAAAGATAATGTACTCATAATGTAGGTTCACCAAAATGGACCATCAATTTTATGGTGTGTTTTATGTACTTCTCTTGCGTTCTTAGGGTTTTTCACCTAAAAGGAGAGAGATAGAACCCTAAAATTGAGGTGGTTCACTCAAATTAAGGTGTGAAAGATGGAATTATGACTAAATTTAATGATTTAAATTCAACTAAGTGATGAAATTGATTGATTATGAATGCAAAACTAATGAAATATGCAATGTTTGAAAACATAATGTGATATGCATAAATGAACTAAAAACATGAACAAATGTAAACAAAACTAAATGAGGTTTAAGAAAATCCACCTAGAACTTGAATACTGATCTTGGAAGGTTCTAGAAACTAGCCAAGATCATTGTTTATCACCAGTGGGACTCATTCGCCACTGATGGCGAATCAGTCCTCCTCCTCGTAAAAAGACCTGAAACTACTTTTTGACTGTTCGGAACTGGATTATGAAAAAATCAACATTTCCAACCTACAAGTGGGACTCATTCACCATTAATGGCGAATCAATCCTCCTCCAAAAATCTACAAATTCAAGAGTCAATTTTGTAGGTCCATATCTGCACTTGTCTTCTTGTTAGGTTGGCATAGTCAAATCTGTAGAAAATGGGCTATAGATTGTCTCCAAGTTTTAATTAGGGTTTGCTTGACTTGAAACACTTTGATGACTTGTTGACCATTTTCCAATAACAATTTCCTTGAAAAATCTTCCTACAAGACCTGCAAACACACATGCCAAGAGGGAAAATATGGTTAAGGGTTACAGTATAGGGATTTGCCTTAGTCAAATCCCACTTTGGTAATCAAAACCTTGGTAAATAAATGAAATGGAATGAAGAAGGAATGATGAAGAAACAACATGCAAGTGTCCTAAACTGACCAAAACCTTGTTGAAGAATTCTAAAGATATGTCAATGGCTACTCCAAGATGCTTCATAATTGCTTGATTGAGTGATGCTATGATGAATTGAATGCAAAATGCTAATTGATGTTGAATGAGTGAATGAGATGAATGCTTGAATGAATGGGGGTAAAAAAGGATGGAAAAACACGTATTTATACACACCTATGCCCTAATTACCTAATAATACATCATCATAGGCCAACATAAGGTATTTTTGAATTAAAACCCGAAAGAAAATTTGAATTATTTTGAATTTGGAGCCAAGAGGAACTCATTCGCCACCCATGGCGAATGGATCCCACTCTAGGCTTGTAAGTGGGTGTTAGGAATTAAGTTGAATTTAATGTTGTTTTTTAGGTTTACATTTAAAAATACACTTAATTAAGGCCTATAAGCACATAAAGGGGCCAAATAAAGCATAAGAAAGGTGTAAATAGTGATAACAAGCCAAGAAAAGTGTGAAAGCTTGTTACAAGACTTTACAACACTTTAGAATAGCACTTGGGAAGTGATGACAAGGTGATTTTTAGATGAATTATAAGCAGAAGAGTCTAGAAAAGTGTAGAAATATGTTACAACACTTCACAACACCTTCACAAGACATCATAATTTGAATATCCAGGACTGAATGTGAATGCATAAGTTACATTGCAACATTAAATCAAAGAAAAATAATTCAAACATCATAATAGAAAGACCTAAATGACCATGAAAATGTCGAAGATCCATTTTTCAATGGTACAGAAGTATTATCAACAACTATGGAAAGTTATAGTGAATGGTACACACTAATATTTAATTATTTAAAAGAAGGTACCTTTCCTAAGCCAACAACTAAGAACACTTGAGACCACCTTCGTAAACTCACATCTAGATATATAATCCTCTCCGATGTGCTATATCAAAGATTGTTTGATGGCATTTTACTTATATACCTTAAATAATATGAAATCCCCATAGCACTTGAAGAAGCTCATGCATGTGCTTGTGGAGGTCATTTTGGAGGAATATCATTAGTTCAAACACTCATCCGTATAGGATATTATTGGAGACATATGGAAAAATATTTCTTGGAATACATTAATAATGTCACAAATGTCAGGAACATAGCAATTTGATTCATGATCTCGTTTTTGAGTTGCATGCTCAAGTTCTTATTTGGCCATTCTTAGTATGAGGACTGGATATGATTGGAAAAATTTCACCTCCTTCTTCTATTGGAAATACCTTTATAATTACCACAACAAATTATTTCTTAAAATGGGTGGAAGAAATTCCCCTTCATTCAACAATCATCGATGTGATATGTCATTTCATATTGGAAAACATTATTGTTTGCTTTAGACTTCCTTTCGTATTGGTTTTAGATAATGGGACACCATTTAAGATTAACGATGTGAAGAAGTTCTTATAAATGTTTAACATTCAACACCATTTCTCAACAACATGTTGATCATCAAAGCTTGTGCTTCTCTAATAGTCTTATGGGAAATTTAGCAAGTGGGGGACAAATTGCATCTCATTGAATACCTCTAGGTTTTTAATCAAAAGTTGGCTCTTCTCTTGGGGTTTTGAGATAAGGGAGAAAGGAAATGTAAATATAAAACATAAAAGGTGATCCGCCAAATATTTTCACAAAATTTCAAACCCAAGTTATTCCTATGATTAATATAAAGGACATAGAATGCCACAACCCCTCATTGTTGGAAAGAGAACGAACAAAAAAAGTTAACTTCATGCACAGTGAAAACTTTCAGATTTTTCCACAGGTAGTGTTCATTGAGGTCTGATCAAACATAAAGATTCCTTAGAGTAAAAGAACAATATTCCAAAAATTACAAGAACTTTGTCTCCTAATACAACATAGCATAACAAAATAACAACTTTAAGGAAAGCACAAAGAGTCCAATGACATAGTCCAATTCTCCTAAGCTACTATTCCATCACACAAGCATAAAGCATAGAAATTCACTATTTAAACTACCAAAATATAGCTTGCAAGACACAATGTTTCATTGAAAATGACAATATAAAGAATGAAAGCTTGAAAAAGGCCATACATGCACAGTCTCAATAAATTCCCCTCAATAGTTGATGCTTTAATTAAAACTGAACTTGGAAAAAAAGGTCAAATGCCAATCCGATAATAGTTTAAACCTTAATAGATATAATATGCCAGAATAAAACAATTCTTAATTTTTTTAAGAAAACTAAAAAGAAACACTTCTTTTGACAAAGAAAATAGTCCCTCTTGGAAAATCATCCTTTGTATCTATATCTTCGCCCTCCTTATATAGTCGTCAAAGAAAGAAACACCACCTTATTCTAGATTAATTTCTACTAGGTGTTGACAATTGATAGCACACGATCCAATCATAGACCCTTGGTTAGGATGCAAAAGATCTTTGCATTAACTCTCCAACTGTTGCATTAATACCCTCTAGATATTTTAACAAAGATAGAAACCCAAATGTGATCATAACCTAGGAACAACATCCTGGAAAAGGACCCAATTGATCAATCACATCACTGCAAGGTACCATCTCAAAAATTCCATCCCAAAAACTAAGAAAAGAAAAGAAAAGGCTAGCTAGCTCAGACAAACTCCTCAATCAAATATCTTTATCAGTGGTTCAAACAACTTGTGGCAAGGAGATAATGTGTCAGCAAGGTGGAAACTCTCGAGCTTTCAAATATAGCTCCCAAGAAAATGCTTGACAAGCAAACACGTGTCTCGAACCTTCTCCCAAAAGGAAGATGAAAAGGTAGAAGCTGCACAGCCACCATGTGGCGTATCACACACCTTTTTGATAATTTTATTTGAGCACAAGTGCACCCGATATCAAATACATTTATGCAAACCAAAATAAAATGACTGAGGAAAAAAAAACCTTTATATTTCTGGTGACTCACAAGGATCTTCGCTTTTATAGATATTCAAACCTAGGCCTCTAGTTGTTCTTGAAATTTGATGAAAGTGGCGCGCTGAGCCTCCCAATCTGCATTAGTTGGTAGAACAAGGGTTTGGATCTTTTTGTATGTTTGTTCGAGATCAAAAATATCCTTGAAAGAGACGTTGCCCCATCTGGAAGAGATCACACCTAAGTGATAATAGAGCTAAGAAAGATGATAGATTTCACACTCAACATCATCCACTATGGGTACAACACTCGAGTTTGGAATTTCAGTGGCGGTTTTGATCTTGCGTTGGATTGCCTCATTGATTTTCTCTATTGTCAACATGTCATCGTCTAGGGAGAGAAGAGGAGGTAACTTGAAACTAACCAGGAAAATGAAGTCCTTTTTGATCTCAATGACCCTTTTATTCAACATCATATGGTGATCCTTGCATTTTACGGCAACCATGTGGCAGTTGATGATCTCATTGGATTTGAGGGAGGTGACCTGTTGATTGGGAATTCCTGCTCTTTTAAGAACCTGATTGGTGGTGATGCTCAATTTGGTTATAAAACTTTGGGAATCCTCCACCCAAGGTGAACATGTTTCTATAAAGTGGCCAGCCATCGGACTGGCCTTTGCATTTAGTTCCCACACGTCCCTTAAAAACTATAAGGCAGGTCCTAGCACACACACACCAGTTGCTATCTACTCCAAATGCATAGCTACCAACCTTCTCATTATAGGGAGGGATCTATATCCTCTTGTAGAAGTTAACTCCTGGTTAAAATGAGCCTCTCTTACTTTGATGTTTTCTTCTATTTCACCCTTCTCCCGAAGAGCATTTTCTAACTCAAAGCTTAGTCTTTTGACTTCTTGTCTTGACTCTTCCACCTCAATCTTGATTCTTTGAAGATCATCAATATTTCGGGATCTAGCATCACTTAACTCTTTCTTCAAATTTTCATTTTTAGCACAAAGTTGAACTTGCTCATTATGGGCATCTACAAGCAACCTGGACATGTCTCCTTGTTGGCCTTGAATTTTTTTTACGCAGGTCATTTTAGCATCCTTAGCTTAGAACTCATTCTACAATCTACTCACTATCCCTTTCACATTTTCAAACTCAACTTCGTGCTTCCTTAATTTCCTACCCAGTTGTTCATAATCAACATATACCACCTTTTGAATGGCTTTGGCTAGGACCATTTTATCATCCAGGCGGGTTTCACTCAAATCCAGGACCACAACATTGATTTCATATTCTTCCATCTAAATTTTTCCTTCGGGCTTGGAAACAAGTGGTCTCATAGTGGTGATAAGCAAGGAGTTTCTCTCTTCATTAAAACAAGCTTCAATCCTCTTGGTGGCAGGCCTTTCAGCACTCTTTGATAACATTTTCAACTTCCTGGTCTTTCGGGCCTATTTGGCGGTGTCAAAATGACCCTAAAGAGTATGAGGGACATTGACACTTTTAGTTGCAATGGGAGCACTAGGGGACAGTCTAGAAATGGTGATAGTAGGGGATACTTCATATGTGTGAGCGTGGGGAGACGCAAAAGACAACGTGATCATAGAAAAAGGTAGAATGCCAAAAGGAGCATGGGAAGAAATAGTAGGGGTAGATGTGGAAAAAGGTTGATGGAGAGGTGCTTTCCTGGAAGTAGATGGGTCAGGAGTAATAGGAAAAACTGTAGTTTTGGCGATTTCAATCGAGGCCTTTGACAAAGCAACTAATGACACAATGGCAGCCAAGGCGGATGATGCTCCTTCGGTGCATAGAAAAGTTTCAAATGGTTTGTTTACAATAGCAGGGGGTATATCTAACATTACCCATTTAGTGACTGAAAATTATGGATTAATTTCAATAGGAAGAGGTTGGGAGTGTACCAAAGACACAAAAAAGGAAGAAGAGGGGGAGAAAAACTTACCTGAGTTGCAGTTGATGAAACATTCTGCAAGGTGAAATCCACTTCCTCTTCCTAATGGACCAGTATATCAGGTGCACTTGGGGCTTGGATCCTTCTCCACTTCACACGATTAGAGCCAGCATGTTCCAATCTCCTTCTGGCAAAGTCCTCTAAAATTTGGACATTAGCGACCATTGAGGATCCTCTTGGGGATTGCCAAGTCTCTTTTTCTTTTCTTCAGGCTTGGGATGCAGACGGGGCCTATGGACCCCCTGGCCCCGAATCTCTTTAGTTGTTACATTCTAGAGGTCTAGGAATTAGGAGTGGAACTTGTTCCTCCTCAACCTCATGACTTGTCTTGGGATTGCTATTTTTAGAGTCAACCTCCTTAGATAATACACGTTCTCAAAAATTTTGTCGAGCTAGAAGTTGCTAAAAAATCACCTGGATTTCTCATCTCTTGTTGGAACCTCTAGAAGTCTTCCTTCTTTCTTTCTCACCATCCTTTATGCCTTAGTTGTGCACTAAGAGATTTTCTCATTGGGAGATTCCTTTGATACTATTCATGTGGCTCATAAAAACTTAGCCATTTTGGCCATTTTTTTGGTATGCGGGCCAAGTCGATGTACATCTCTACACTCTCTCGAGTAGGATTTCTCCTCCTTTGGAAATACTCCCTAAACTCATGCCTTAAAATGAAACACCCATCTGGGTTCTAATTCCATTTTTCACAAATGAGGACCAAACCCAGAGTCGCCAAAAGACACATGATCTCATCCCTAGCCTTTCACTTTCTCAATATTACTTGACGCTTTGCAATAATAAGGGGAAGATCAAAAAGATTTTCTCTATTCCTCTTAGCACCTTAGATCCTATCAATAGTGGATACTTTTCGGCAAGCGTTTGATGCAAAA
This sequence comes from Sequoia sempervirens, assembly GCA_007258455.2. Lineage (NCBI taxonomy): Eukaryota > Viridiplantae > Streptophyta > Pinopsida > Cupressales > Cupressaceae > Sequoia > Sequoia sempervirens. The sequence continues at coordinate 422,646,138 of VDFB02105785.1, forward strand.
GTTTAGTCTATCACAAATGAAGGGAGTTGGAAAACCTCCTTGGGGAAACCATGAAACATGACGAATGTGAAATGTTTACCGAAGAATTAATCCAATGGAATAGGTGGATGTTCCATCCATTCTATAACCTCCTGAGAGAAATGACTGATGGGGCAAGCTAGTAAATCTTGCAACACTGGTCTTAAAAAATAATCTGCAAATTGATAATAATCTCACGTTATTGAAAAAATAGGGGTCCACACAAAAACTAGTTGTATATAGCCTCTCTCATCTATCCTAGACACTGGCACATTCCTCCCTAGCCACTCAAAATTTTGATGTAACAATAAATGAACTGGGATGAAAGAGTACCTAAATTTGGACTCAACAGTGTAGTTTCTCAATTGCAGCTTCATATTCCTAGTCATCACTTCAACAAAATCATAGTGCCTCAACACCTTTTCTCTTTTGAGCACAAGACCTAGGGAAAATTGGAAAGGGTTAACCTCTTCTTCATTGTCGAGCCCAAAAACCCAGGCCAACATCGAGAACATGGACTGTGTATCCTTCTTAAATTTTCTTCATGAAAGAGGCCAGTGAATCTTTCCTCTCTGTGGCTTTACCTTTGTCTCATCCTCATAAAAAAAAAATTCCTAAACATATCTTCTCCCAGGACATTCATTTGTTCTTCATTGAAAAGTTTGACACCCCAACCCATAGGAATACACAGCATATCCTGTATAGCTTTAGCCAAAATGGTGATCTTGACCCCATGGCCCTCAACTGCCTCTGTATTTTTGTTAAACCTCTTTGCACATGCATTAACCAGCTTCAAGCATGGATGTACAATAGGTAGCACAAATTGTGGTAAGGCACTATTCCAAAGCCGAAATGAAAATCCCTCTACCGACTCATGCCCCAACATCCTCTGAAAAGAACCTTCCCTAAGATTTTTAGGGTTGATGGATGACTAAGGGTCATAAACATTGTTAATTATATCTTGAACCACCTCCTTCAGGATGCATTAGTTAGATTGAAGCTTCTTGCAGTGTTCAAATGGTCATTCTTTTGGAGCTGGGGCATTGGCGAACGAGTAGTGCCCAAATATATCGGCGTAACCAGGTCTTCTATTTGGAACTTCGGCCTTCCTGGTAGAGGTGGACGCTTTTACCATGATTGTTTGAGAATGATACAAAACCTCTCTGGTTACAACAACGGTTTTCCCTTTGCTAAAACTTATCTTTCTTTTGAGTGCAATTAATTTCTGGGCTTTTGCATGTTGTTATGAATTTGCTACTATTGATGGCTCATTAAATGCTGCAACCGGGGTAATAGGTGTGGATGGGAGATCTGTATCCCTTGGGAATTCTGAGAAAGTTGCAAGAATGGAATTAGTACATTCCTTCTGCCACCTCTTCCTTATTTTAATTCATTACATTAAAAATCATCCTTTTCGTCATATGGAGTGTGTTGAGATGGCACAAGGTACTTTTAAAAGGATCTCTTCATTAATTTGTCAGAGCCTTAGTGTGTTAATCCATGTCTTTTCCCATTAGTGAAATAGTTGGCACTGATGATGGTGAAGGACATACGTCAACCATTGGCACGTCAACCATCGGCATATGAGGGCATTTACTCCTAATGCCCAAATTTATTTATGGAGGTATTTCGTCAGATCTTCCATATGATTTGTTCACCCTGCTTCGTTCTGTCTCAAAATTTCCCATTGTTGTCTAGAAAAAAATAGACATCCCATTGGTGAAGTTTCCCAGTTAGCCTTTTCTATATATAGCTACACCACCTTTTGCAACATTCATTCAAACATATAGTTCTATAACTTAGTTGGCCTTCTGCCTACTCTCTTTTCACCATAATTCACTACTTTGTTGTGATGTCTGCTAGTCTGGGTACCCCTATTTGGCTCCTTCCATGGAAACCACAATACTATTTATAGGAGAGATTGCTGACAACCATATCAAGTACCTAGTGAAGAATTGTGACCCCCTGATCATGACTACACATTGAATTGGGTCATTGGCGAAGACTACCTTACCGACAAGAACCAGCTCCAGAGTAACTACAACCTACTCTCCCACTTTTTGGCCTCACTGTTGGACCTAGGCATGGCCAAGCCCATGATAATTGCATTGTGTCAGAAGATGTTTGACACCACTCTGATGGAAGGGATTGGCGAGGTAGTGTGAGTGGCCATTCCTGGTGTCGGCATTCCAAGTGCCATGGACCTCCACAGGCACATGGACTTTGGAGTGGACATGCCTTGGTTTCCCTTCCTTACTAACTTTCGCACTAGGGATGTGGAGACACACCATTGTTCCTCTTAGCCAATGACCACTTTCCTTTTGTGGGAGTACAATGTGGAGAAGGTTATGGGGATTTTCTAGAAAAATAACTTTAGTTACCTGGTGCAACTTCGTAGCGAGTAGACCCTAGGTCTGAACTGTAAAACCTGCATACATGTGTTATGTGTTTTTCCCCTACTTGCAACCTGTCAAATGAAAGAATAACAATAAGAAGAAAAGGAGGATAAGTGGAACCCGATTAGGAGTCCCTTTTTTCTTCGGCATTGGAGGTGGAAATTTACTGTTTATCTTATCGTCGCCTCCTTTTAACAACTTTTTGCTTGCTTCCCTATTTTGAGTTTTTCTCGAGAGAGCCTTATGTAATATTCTAAGCCTCAGGCCATATACTATACTATAAATTTTTTCAATTAACATAATATAGTATAGCTTTTATTTCTTCTATGTTATTCTAGGCTTTATTCTCAAAAACTTTGAAATAATTACAATTTTTTTTACATATGGTACATAACTGTTAAAAAATTTAAAAGAATTGTGCATTTTAATGGAAAATTATTAGATAAATACCATTCATTGGTACATCTAAAACCATTTCATTGAGTTCGTATGTGTTCTTTCTTTTGCATGTGTTGCTTTCAAAAGTTCCTTTCCGCAACACTTTAAAATTAGTAGGTTGTCCTAGTTTCATAGCATGCCTGTAGTACCTTAGAAATAAATGTTCTTCTCTAGAATTTAGGTTAAAAATATTTTCATTAAAATACTTTGTTATTATTCGATGACGGTTAATTATAGCTCCATGGGCCTTTTCTCTGTCTCTTTTCAGCCTCGAGGTTTTTTCCAAATTTTTCATACATCAATTTATACATAAAAAAGTTTGGAGCCAACTTGAGGGTAATTTGATTTATCAATAAGGTAGCTTGTTTGTAACTGTGCCAATCTCTTTGAGCTACCAACCCAACACATTTGATTAACCTAGTTAGGCTCTTGTTGGCTAATTTGGTTAACCTACCCCCTTGCATATAACAATATGTTGAAGTCTTTGGGAAAATCCTATATCTGGTAACAAAATTTTAGCCTTGTGATTCCACCGTACCTTGGGCATTGGAAAATGTAATGGTCTTGGGAAAACTCAACCTAGCTTTCACCTTCTTTAGAGACTTGTCAAATCTTCTTTTTGTGATATGTTCCTACACACCAGTTCTCCTTTGCTTCATTGAAGGGAATGTAGTAGGATGCTCTTCATTTTCTTCCTCATACTTCTCTAGCTACTTGATAACCATTGTGCCCTTGGGAGTTTGTTGAAAACACATGTTCTCCTTAATCATCAGGGTGGCTGGGGTCACAATGCTTGTGAAATCTTTCATAAATCCTAAGACAAGGCTAAACTTATATGGAAAAGATCTTATGTTCAATTATGAGCTCCAGACCTTCTCGAGACTTATTATTATTTTCTCCTAAGACACTGTACAACCAAGAAGATTTCATTTGGGCACTCCAAGGAAATATTTTTCTAGATCAAGAAAAATCCCAGATCGTTCGTCTTTTGAAGAAAATCCCTTTAGATGATCGGGATGATCACCTTTTCCTAATGAATCACCCAAATATATGAAAATAATCTAGTTGGGTCATTTTTTAAAAGTAATTCCCATTGCCCTTTGAAAAAATGCAACAGCATCAGAGAGCCCGAATAGTGTTTTTGAGTGTACAAACATTTCCCACTTGGTGGTAGACATCATCCTTTGTCGGTTGGATTCCATTATGAAAAATTCATCATTCCTTGGGGAATCATCTATCAAAGAGGAGGTCTCTATCCTAGTTAGAATTGGGGAGAAATGTCGCATTAGTGTCAAGGGGTAATGATCTTTTGACAAAATACTTCTTGAGTCTTGAAAGTCAACATAAAGTTGAATATCCCTATCCCTTTCCAAAACTGGGACCAGATTTGATACCCACGCAACAAATTTGATAGGACATATGACCTTTGACTCGGCCCATTTGACGAACTCTTGTGTTGCCAAGACTTCAACCTTTGGGTGGATTATCCTTTGTTTCTGCCCAATGGACTTGGGTTCTTTATCTAGGGAAATCACTGATGCAGATATACCTGGGTCATAGCCTCTAAGATCATACTTGTAGCATAATTCTTTCAACTTTCTTTTATTCCTGTAAGAGGCCCTCTTGCTGACCACTATTCTTTTGATGTTTTTGACATCAAGTTTATTACAATAATTTAAAACTGCAGAGAATCTTTTCTTTGTTGGATCAAAAATTGATTCCAAATGTGTTTCAATAAGAAACGTCTAATCGACGATACTATCTTGAGGTCAGGGATTCCCTTGCATATCAAGAGCTTCAAATTTTTTGATAAGATCCCATACATTATGTACTTGATATCTTAGCCTTGTATTTATTATGGTTGCTTTCCCATAGATCCGATTTACTATCGACTCTAAATTCCATACAACTTGTTTCTTACTTACATCCATTCTTTCTGTTGGATTCGATCCATGGACCAAAACTTCATATTTGGTATCATCAGTGAAGCATGGAGACTGAAAACAATAAGCTATGGGGTATTCCAAACCCATTAGAAATACCAATCAGACACCTATTCTAGGACGAAATTTGCACTTGACACCATCAAAATGTATGGTCCATACATGATTATCAGATAGATCATCAGACTCCTCCCAACTCTTCATTAGTTTCAGAAAGACCTAATCTCTATTCAAAATCACATAGGCGCTCATCCTTGTAGCATGGAAGTTTCCAAATGGATTAGAATCAGTGAACTAATTGAGCAACATCGCTTCTTCCAGAATCTATTGATTTGTATCTTCTTCTTCTCTGGGAATTTCTACACAATATCTCTCCTACTGAAAAGTAGAGGTATTAGCAGCTCTAAAGCATAGATTTGCATCATCTACAATATGTTTGGGATGCAAGGATTTAGATAGAATCTTCATCTTGATCCCATGTTCAGTTCTCAATATCTGGTGAGACCAATTAAGTGCCAGGTATCTGCCAAGTTTGGCTATGAAATCTCTTGATAGATACATTCCAAAAACTGGTGGAATGTCTATTATTACTACTTCCTGAGTGACTGTATAACTTGGGTAGGAGAAGAGGGTTAGGGATAAATCCCTAATCCGACCAATGGTTGAGACTTTCTTTCCATCTAGTTTCATAATTCCTTTTTCAAGGGGTTCATACTTAAGTTTTAAATCATCCGCCACTTGTTTTGGCATAATGGTTGTGCTAGCTCCTGAATCAATCATATTATTATGCAACAATTTATCTCCTACTATAAGCGTTAAAAAAAAATGTGTGGGCTTTGTTTCGCTTACCTCTTTCTCTTTAATTCCATTCACGTCATTTGCATAAGCCATTGCTTTTGGAGCCTAAGGGGGAAGCACAGATTTTTTATTTCTACTTTGATTGTTCAACTGAGCCACGCTCGCCTGCAAACTTTTCCCTTCCACCTTCAATGCTTCTTGAAGTAGGATTTTTTTCTTAGGAATTGATATGATGTCCCACAATGACACATTGGCAGGTTCCTTATTCAATTTATCCACTACGTTAAGCATCCCAACTATTTGGGCCTTTGGCTTAAATGATGGTATTTCTTTTATTTTTGGGAGAAAAAGTTTTGTCATGACTGGGCCTGGTGCTTTATTTTCCTCATTTTCCACTAATGGTACATTATGTGGCTATGAATAAGGTTAGATGATGGGAAGTGAAGCCTGTTTCTCAAGGGGGAACAGTTGATGTGGTTGTGGACATGCAAAACTTTTTGTACATATTCCCCTATTAGCTTTATTTTTTATCTTATATTGTAATCTGACTACACTTGTGGAATTCTAGTCATCAAGGCTTCGTTTGTGAACAAAACCTCATCTTCTTCCAACCATGAGAAAAGAGCTTGGTCAAGAACAATGTCTAATTCTTGTTCAATGAACATCCCTTGTATTTGTGCCTTAAAATGAGCATTCTCCATTTCAGGTGACCCGTATTCATCCGCATTTCGAAACATACCCTTAATCCTTTGTTTCACCACCTTTTTTTGCATATAACTATCATTGCATGAGAAGCACCAGACATTTTTTTCCTCTGCCAAATTGTTCTGGCCTAGGATTATCTATTTATTCGAACTATCCTTGATTGTTTGTAATGGCATAGTGACCAAAACTATCTGATTTATTGATGATGTATGTTGACCTCCTCCTTTGTAGGATCCTTGATATGAATTATGTTGATAAGGCGAATTTCCTCCACCATAGACCTGAGTGGTCATTTTCAGAGGCATTGCTTATTGTCATTTGATAATGACTAATTCATTAGAAATTTTTTGCATAAGATATTTTATATCAATGATATCTGTTGCCATTGACAAGAGTCCCAATGTGATTGCATGAGAGGTAGGATACTTGTCTATAGGTTGCAGGGAAACCAACTTTAATTGTGTGGTAGGAGTGCTTGGATTGGCTTCCTCCCAATGGCCATCAAAGATTTCTACAAATACTGGCATTGGTGGCCGAGGTGGAAGTTTCTCGACATCGATTAGGTTATTCTTTGCATGTACCGCAACCTTGTATGTGTCGGGTAGGATATTCCCTCCCATGGAAGTTATCATAGTTGTGATGTCTGGATTGATAGCATTCAGATAGAACATGAATGCCATCATGGTCTATGGTCGAGCAGTCACGTGGATCCTTTGCTAGGTCTTATGGAACCTGGTATTGAAATCACTCATGGCTTCATGTGGAGCCCTCTTGATGTAGTTAGTTGTTGTAGCAGTAAGGAGAGGTCTCCCTTTTCTAAGAATCATTCGAATAGGAACTATCCAAGCTAGTCCCAAGAAAGAATGAAACCTGAGGCTAGAGATCTATACCAATCTTGAGCCTTTCCTTTAAAAGAGGTGGCTAGTAGTCTTAAAGCCATGTTTTCCTCCTATATGTTGTGCACCCTACATACCTCTACCATATCTTGAAGTCTTTTGGAAGGGGTTTTGAAATCCTCCCCGAAGAATCTTGCGATAGCCTTTAGGGTATTAGCAGGTATGGCAGGCCATACATTTGGGGGTGTGGATGGTTGTAGTGAACTACCACTGTCCCATGTTACAAAATTTCTAGGAGCAAGAGGAGGTACATGAGCCATGGGAAAAATATTCCTGTGAATAAGATATATAGGAAATCTTATCTAGAAATTTAAGCCTTTGGGTGGAGTAGATAAGGCTCTAGATATTGAGATCTGACTTCTCACTCTATTACTCCTTATAGGTGATATAGAACCTATAGTTCTTCTCCTTCTAGGATTTGAGGTAGGTAACTGAGAGTACTAGAAGTGACCTCTCAAGGATGCTCTCATTTGGACTTTTGGAATGAAAATTTTATTTTCCTTCCTTAGCTTAATTTAAGAAATATTTCTGACTTCTAATTAGGCATTTGGAAAAACTTCGGTCCCACCCTACATGCCAGAAAAAGAACTATTGATCATCAAAGCTTGCACTTCTCTAATAGTCTTATGGGAAATTTAGTGAGTGGGGGAAAAAATGTGTCTCATTGAATACCTTCGAGTTTTTTTATAGAAGGTCAACTCTTCTCTTGGGGTTTTGAGATAAGTGAGAAAGGAAATGTAAATATAAAACATAAAAGGCAATGCACCAAAGCTTTTCACAACATTTCAAACCAAAGTTATTCCTATTATTGATATAAAGGAAACAAAATGCCACAACCCCTCATTGTTGGAAAGATAATGAACAACAAAGGCTAACTTCAAGCACAGTGTAGACTTTCAGATCTTTCCACAAGAAGTGTTCATTGAGGTCCAATCAATTAAAAAGATTCCTTAGAGTAAAAGAACAATATTCTAAAAATTACAAGAACTTTGTCTCCTAATACAAAATAGCATAATAGAATAACAAATTTAAGGAAAATAGAAAAATTCCAATGACATAGTCCAATTCTCCTAAGCTACTATTCCATCATACAAGCATAAAGCATAGAAATCCACTATTTAAACTACCAGAATATAGCTTGCAAGACATAGTGTTTCATTCAAAATGATAATATAAAGAAAGAAAGCTTGAAAAATTCCATATATGCAGAGTCTTAATGAATTCCCCTTAATAGTTCATGCTTTAATTAAAACTAAACTTTGAAACAAAGGTTAGATGCCAATCCAAAAATAGTTTAAACCTTAATAGATATAATATGCTAGAATAAAGTAGTTCTATAGCTTGCTTTTGAAAACAATTCTTAAAACTTTTAAGAAACTAAAAAGAAACACTTCTTTTGACAAAGAAAATAGTTCCTCTTGGAAAATCATCCTCTATATCTTTGTCGTCGCCCTCCTTATATAGTCATCAAATAAAGAAACACCAACTCAATTTGGATTAATTTCCACTAGGTGTTGACAGTTGATAGCACATGATCTGATCATAGACCATTGGTTAGGCTACAAAATATCTTTGCATTAACTCTTTAGTTGTTGCATTAATACCCTCTAGATATTTTAACAAAGATAGAAACCAAAATGTGATCAAATCCTAGGAACAACAACTTGGAAAAGGACCCAATTGATTGATCACATCATTGTGAGGTACCATCTCAAAACTTCCATCCCAAAAATTGAGAAAAGAAAAGAAAAGGCCAACCAGCTTAGACAAACTCCTCAATCAAATATCTTTATCGGTGGTGCAGACAACCTGTGGCAAGGAGATGATGTGTCAGTAGGGCATAAACTCCCGATCTTGCAAATATAGCTCCCAAGAAAATTTCTGACAAGCAAACACGTGTCTCGAACCTTAGACTCTGGAAAGGAAGATGAAAAGGTAAAAGCTGTGCAACCACCACATGGTGTATCACACATCTTTTCAATAATTTTATTTGAGCGTAGGTTCACCTGATACCAGAGACATTTATGCAAACCAAAATAAAATGACTGGGGCCAAAAAAACCTTTACACAACCTACTACCCACAATCTAATGGTCAAGCAGAATCAATTAATAGAACCCTTGAGCAAATATTACAAAAATTGTAAACAAATATAATAAGGATTGGCACACATAGTTCACATATGCATTATGGGCCTATGATACTAGTATAAGAAAATACACTGGGAATACTCCTTATCACCTTATCTATGGTACTGAGGCAATAATGCCCTTGGAGTTAAAGATTCTTTCATTAAGGATGGCTCTTGAAGGACTTATTTATCATAATATTTATAAAGAAAAATGATTACATCAGCTTGAAATGCTCGACGAACAACACATTAATGCTCTTGAGCATCTCCAAGCTTATTCTAGAAAATTACAACATATTTACAATGATCATGTCATTCCTCGGGTATTCAGTAAAGGTGATTTGGTGTTATTTTAAAATTATCATAACATCGATGCCACCCTTACTGAAAAAGGAAAATTTATCCCTAATTGGTTAGGACCTTATATAATTAATGAAATTTATGGGTCTGGAGAATATACGTTAATAGAAATGGATGGAACACCTCTTAAATCTCCTATAAACACCACACATTTGTGCTAATACTATATCTAATATTTTTGAATAGTGTGAGTGGTAAATCAGTGGTGTTAGAGTTAATAGATAATACTCTATGTGCTCTAGCATTACTTTATTCTTGAAAAACAATTCTTTGTGTGGCTTGAATACTAAAGTAATTATTTAAATTAATTTGAAGTGTTTAGTTTAGGTTTCATACTATTCAAGATAATCTTGTATGCTGTGTTAGATTAGATCCTTATATGCATTTAATTCTCTACAATTAGATCATAGGTACATTTAATTCAGCATAACATACTCAATCACAATGTCATATTTAGAAGAAACTAGAATAGTTTTAATTAGATCATGTAAAGCATGTTAAATCATGGAGACATTTATTAAATAGTCTTACAAAGATTATTTGATAAATTATATTGTTATTTCACTTAAAACACATAAGCATAAACACACAACCAAATATATATCAAATTTTTTAGTACATATCATCACATATACAATGCTAGGGTTGCATGTGGATGCTAGATCCCTTAGGATCTAGTGATCGCATCTATCTAGAGATGGTTTGTTGAGAGATAGTAGTATGTGATCATGATAGTTAAGTAATAAGAGAATTCAAAGTATACTTTGGACCATGTGCTTAGCCAACAGTTGTGGTCTCTCGTCCAATGGCCTCTAGGAACTCTCGCTCTATGTGGCCTTTGTCTACCTATAGAATCGCTATCTCTTCCTGAAGTCTCTCAACTTCTGTTGGACCTCAAGATGACCAAATCTCCTCATAGATAGCCTCAGCTTGATCAATGAACCTCATATCATCCTTGTATGTTGCTCTCAATCTGAAATAAGGCTCAAACAACTCTAGATCCTGCTCCATGATGGGTGGAGGAACATATTTTGTACTGATAGCGTAATTGAAGACTAAAGGAGGCACTATCTATGTAGCTACCTGTCGGTAGAGATCCTGCAAATCTCTCACAGACCCTGCAAGATAGAAATCATAAAGCTAATCAATACACATCATGATATAAATATATAAATTAAAATCATAAGCATGAACATAAGCATAAGCATAATAGTAAATAAAATGTCATCACCTAGATCTTCAGTTAGCTGTGTAAAGATGGTCTCATCCTATGCAGGAGGTAGGGAGGATGTGCTAGCCTCTCCATGCTTGTAAGTGCTAGTGTGTGTTGTGGTTGTTGACTATGATCTAGTAACATGAGTGAGAGTTAGATCTCTCCACTCATGGGAAACTAGATCCTCTTCTACTATGTCACTGCCCTCACTCATCAAATCCACATCCTCCTCTCCCTGATCATAATCTCGATCTACCTCCTCATTGTAGTTCTCATCTATCTCATCTATGAATAGGTCTACAACCATGAGCCATGTATCTTCACTTGTCTCCTCCTCATCATCCCTTTGATCTAGGAGTGGTCCTACAAAGCCTATAGGCTAATCCATGGGAAACACCAGAGCTGGTCATGCTACTGCTCAAAAATCATCAGAAAGATATGTCATATATATCTGCTTCATCTATAACATCGATTAGGTTGTCCTAATTGGATGTAATAAGAAAAATGTAACCTCTTAGCTCAAGATACATACACATATGCTTCGTGTCAAGATTCAAACCTCAAAACAATTTAAAATAGTTGGCACAAAACCAAAATATCACCCACATAATGGATCAAAACATATTCAACCTCTATAACATATCCAACTTACTAGGTTGACATCGATAATGACCTAATGATGAAAATCTCCAACTGTACAACCATATTAGAGCATGGAGACCTCTAAAAACTATGCTAACTAGAATACATAATCAACTAAAATTTTTTAGAATCTCCACAACTCCACAAAGTCATATTCCAATCTATGGAGAAGTACAGAATCGCCAAAGCATGTGTAATGAACTAGAGAATTCTTGTAACCTCCAAGTCTAACTTCTATTACTCATAACTCCAAAACCAAAAACCAAAACAAGATGAAACTCTACAAATTGGTTCCTCTATCAACCAACAAAATTATTTTAGAAGCGTAGAGAAATAACTTCATCAATGAACCAATGCAGACCCAAATATTAGATCCCCTATACATAAAATCACCTAAATTGACACTTAGTCAATTTCCAAAACTATTTCCTTCACTGGATCAAACCTTCTTGTATAATTTTCTTACATAATCACACTCAAGCATTCTCAAGGAACCAAAACTAATCTACACCATAGTATTTGTTTTGGGATGCAATGTTGACATAAATGACAAAATTGTAATGTATAACTATTCACTTTGTTCTCATCCCACATGCTCATTTTTCAAACAAGTTCATCAATGACATCTCCTTATTCTTCCAACACCCTTAGGCTCTATAACCATAGAAATTGGGGATTGTTGGATGTTGTTGATAAGTGGTTGTCATTGATGTCAATACTACTGGTATTCATGTCTTTAAGGTTGTATATGTCAAGTATATTGAGAAAATTGTAATGAAATAAGTTGCATATTTTTAGTGATGAAGTTAGTTTGTTGGTTAGCTCAGTATGTTGATGATAAAAGGTTGTGGATTAAAGGTTTTGATTTCAAGTATATCTAGTTTATCCACATTAAGTTTCAAAGATCTGCATGAAGATTTGATCGAGTTATGAGCAGTTGTGTTCTGACAGTTTTTTTGTTGCTTTAGTTGGTGTTCCTGAATGAAGATGATGTAATTCTAGTAAGTTCAATTGTTTTGGATGCTTATATGGTGATTCATGATGTTTTTAGATGTTTCTAGATCATGCTCTATCTGTGTTGCATGTTTGAATTGATCGTTGTGCTTATGATTGGTGATGGTGATTTTCTCTTGTGTGCTCATGTTTCTTATGTTCATGGCTGACAAGGTGATGGTAGCATGTTGTGGATCTTCATGGAATAATTTTTAAGGTTTTTCATGTTCAAGGATCTTTTTTTGGGTCTTCACTATGCTATGTCTGACATTGGTCGATTTGCATTGAAAATTATTTATTGTTTTGGGCTGACAATTTACATAGGTTTTATTATTTTGTTGAAGCCAACATGTAGCGATGTAATCTCTTGTTGTAGATATATATACGTGATTGTTTATTCCATTTGAAGGAATGCATGTTTATGATATGTGAAAATAATTTCCTAATCATTCGAAGGTAGAAGTAGAGTGTGGAAAAGAGTGAGCAGAGTGTGAAGAAGTGTTCATTTGCTTAACCAGAACTGTAATTAGGCATTAGTAGATGCTATTTTCTTAGTCAAAATCCCGTGGATGTAATTTGAATGTTTATGTAAGAAAAAGTGTCTTCCTTTGGGTAGTAATCCTTGTTGTATTTGATCAATGAGATCTAGGTAGTGTGCCTATGTAACGAAGGATTTTGGCACTCAAATCCTTCGTAGCTACTCCTAGGATCTTTCACCTAAAAGGAGAGAGAAAATGGGCCAAAATGCACAATGTTAACACTCAAGACTAAAGGATGGAAGAATGAAAATAAAATGTGGAGTGTGTGAATGTGTCTTAATGTTGGAAATTTAATGAAAATGCAAACTAAAGAATGTAAATTGATCTAATACAAAAGTGCTAGAAAATATAGTGTTGAATGCAAATATGAACTACAAACTTAAGCAAAAGAAAACAGGAGTTGATGAGATTGAACAAAGCGCACCTAGAGGAAAAATGATGTCACTGGAACGTTCTGGAATGTCTCAGGAAATTTTGTTAATGGCAACTGGGACTCATTTTCCATGGGTGGCGAATCAGTCCTATTTCTGGTAAAATCTCTCGGAAACCTATTTCTAACTACTGGGAACTAAATTATGGGAAAATTTGTTTTCAGGCCTATAAGTGGGACTCATTCGCCATGGGTGGAAAATGAATCCACCTATAGAAATTTACAAAATGAGGAGTTGATTTTGTGGAGTTAAATCTGCACTTCTGTCTAGTACAGGTCTCTGCTTCTGAAACTGCAAGATTTGGGTCTGAAAGTGACTTTTTATTGATGTTTTGACTTGAATGACTTTGAAATGCAATCTTCAATGTTTTATAAGCTTCCAAGAGTCTTAAATCTTCAAAAAAACAAGACAAAAGAGAGATATGTTGAATGTTAGGGCATGGGGGTTTTCCTTGGTCAAACCCTGTTTAGGTAATTAAACCAAAATGATGAAAAGAAGTGATGAACCATGCAAAATGGAATTGATTACCTTGTTATTTTGATGATTTTATCTTGAAATTCTATAGAATAACATGCAAAATCTTCCCTTTAATGTCTTAGGAAGCTTAATTGATGACTTGCACTGTGTAAGCCCTAGCTTGCTTGAGAAGATAGATGATGAATGATGAAGAGTAGATGAATTGATGATAAAGATAGATGATAAATGAATTGTGAGAATGATGTAAAAATAACTTATTTATACAATTCTTCTACCTTAGTATCCATTCATACCTCATCACAGGCTGACATCAAGTGATTTTGAATAAAATCCCAAAAGGAAATATGAAATATTTTGAATTTGGGGCCAAGGGGGACTCATTCGCCACCCATGGCGAATACATCCCACCTAGGACCTAAAAACATGTGTCAAGAAATATGTTGTGTTTAATGTTTTTTTTCGGGATAACATTAAAAAATACACTTAATTAAGTCATATGAGGGCATAAAGGGACAAAATAAAGCATGAGAAAGGTGTAAATAGTGAAAATATGCCTAGAAGAGCATGAAACCTTGTTACAAGACTTTACAACACTTCAAAATAGGGCTTGTTGATGAGTGAAAAGGTGGTTTTTAGGTAAATTACATTAAATAGAGTCTAGAAGAATGTAGAAATGTCTTACAACACTTCACAACACCTTCACAAGACATCGTTCTTTGAGTTTTAGTACCTAAATAAGCTTGTTCAAGCGATGTTACAACATAAAATCAAAGCAACACAGTTCCAACACCATGAAACAAGACCTAAAAGGCCATAAAAATGACAAGGGACCATTTTTATATGGCACAACCTGAATGCATGTGCATTCCCCATTTTATTCTTTATACTTTTAATAGGGTATAATCTTGTGGAGTGACCTCCACCTTGGTTTTCCCCTAACAAGGTTTCCACGTAAAAAATATTGGTGTTATGTGTGTTTCTAATGTGTTGATGATTTATGCTTTCATGGATATTAATTAGATCTGAGAATAAGGTTAATAAGTTTAATAAGTTTAATTTTTTGTGACAACTAATTCACCCCCCCTCTCAGATGTCTACCATTGTGTTGCCAACAATAGGTATCATAGCAGGTTCCTTGGAAGAATTTTAATAGCTTGAGGTGATCCGAGATGGTGACATATAAGAAGGATTGTCTGAGATTTGATGGATCAAATTATTCTCTATGGAAGACTCAAATTGAGTGTCATCTAAGATGCATTGGTGAACCCTACTAGAAAATTACAAGGAATAGGTATGTTATCCCACAAAATGGTCCTTCTACTGTTGCTGAGTACAATATCATGTAAGGAAAGCTTAAGGTGCAAAAAAAACTCTCCTAATTTCAAAAGTTAGAGGAGAATGTAGATATGTCTTTAAATTTTGCAATTACAGTTCATTAAGATGCACATGAAAGGAATAACATAATAGAGAAATAAACACATACACAATTGACACCAGATTTATGTGGGAAAAACCTTACAGGAGAAAAAATCCACCACACCAAAGAAAATCACTTGTATTATAGTAATCAAATTACATACAAGTTATAGACTTTCATTTTAGATAATTAATCTCACAATAGCAATATTTCCCTAATCAACCTCATACAGAACAAATTTTGATCACACTTCTTTGTGTCTCACTATTTCAATGCATATACAACATATAATGAAGAAAACTCACTGATCATTCAACCATCCAACCATCTAACCAATCACAGTTACAATACGTTGCAATGTATAGCAACAACCATGATCATAACATTCTCTATAAAATTGGTTCAGTTTCAATTTCCTCTATTGAGTAACTATCAAACTTCCCAGTTAATTGAACGGCCATCTCCAATTCAACAATGTCCTCCACTAATAGGTGTACACCTCTGCAGTCAAAAAATTATGCACTCATTCACCCATGATCCACCACTGCATTATCGCTACGTAGTTAGAAGGCTCCCGTAGTATGGCGGTATACTGCACCATTTCTAGCTAGCTAGAAAGCTCCCATGGTATGGCAGTATACACTGCACTATCGCTAGACTGCTATGAGGCTCCTATGGTATGGTGGTATACTGCGCCACTACTAGCCACCTAGAAGGCTCCCATGGTATGGTAGTATACACCGCACTACCACTAGACTATTATGAGGTTTCTGCGGTATGGCGATATACACCACACTACTGCACCTCAATTAGAAGACTCCCATAGTATGGTAGTATACTGCGCTACCACACCTCAATTACAAACACCTAGCAGTATAGCAGTACAAGCATGAGAGTAACACTTATTCCATTTTGAGCTGATTAGTGACAGAACTAGGGTTATACCAGTGATTTTAAGACACATATTCTCAACAATCTCCCACTTGATGAAGAACTCATTGAACCCTTTTCAATACATGAAGTCACTGTATATTCTAGACCCCAAGGCCCATCGAATTTGCACACCATTGTAACTTATTTGTGCTCACTAGCTTTGCCTATGAATCAACAACATCCTTTTGAGTATCAATCTTTAACAAACAAACCTTTCCATCTGTCCCTGGTTATTTCCATCTCTAGAATATACCTAGCTGCACCAAGATCTTTCATTTCAAACTTTGCAGACAACTAAGATATTAGATTAGAAATCATAAACTTACTATTCCCTATGGACAAGATATCATCAACATAGAGTGCAATAATAAGAATCGAATCATTTTTAGTTTTGAAGTACACACAATGATCTGATTTTGATCTTACAAAACCTAGTGATAAAACAAATGTGTCAAATTTCTGGTACCGCATTCTAGGCGACTGTTTCAAACCATATAGAGATTTCTTTAACTTGCAAACCATATTTTCTTTACCTTTTTCCACAAAGTCCTCAGGCTGGGACATATAAATTTCTTCTTCAAGATGTCCATGAAGAAATTTTGTCTTCAACTCCATCTTCTCAATCTCCAAGTCATAAGCTATTGCGAGTGACAAAAGAAATCTAATAGATGTCAGCTTTGCAATTGGAGAAAAAATTTCCCCATAATCAATTCTCTCTGCCTGGGAATAACCCTTCGCAACCAACCTCACTTTGTACTTTTCAATACTACCATCCAAATCGATTTTATTTTTAAATACCCATTTGTAGTCCATAAACTTTCTACCTTCAGAAAATGGGACTAGATCCCAAGTATCATTTTTATTTAATGATAACATTTCTTCTTTCATGGCTCCCAACCAGGAATCTGAATCATACATTCCAATTGCTTCTTTTATAGTCCTAGGCTCATCAGTATTAGTAATCAAAGCAGAGGCACAACTAGAATCCAATATAGAGAATCCATACCTATTTGGTTGCTTCTTCTCACATGTAGACCTCCTCACAGGATGAGGCTGAGGTTGTGGTTCTTCTTCAGAACTCTCAAGGCTACTTGAACTCTCCTCAGTTTTAGGTACACTATCAATGTGTTGTTCCTCTTTTTTGTAGTTAGAGGTATTTCAACAACACCATTCTCCTCTTTATTCTCTTTCATCCCTGACTGCAGTTCCACTGAAGAAGGTTTCAGCTCCTAAAAGATTACACTTTTTTTGTATACAACCTTTTAAGTCGTAGGATTCCAAAGCTTGTATCCTTTCACACCAATGTTGTAGCCAATGAAGATACATTTAATAGCTTTGTTCTCCAATTTAGTTCTCTTTTCATTCAACACATAAACATATGCTTCACAGCTAAATAAATGAATATGTCTCAGAGAGGGCTTCTTACCAAACCAAGCTTCCATAGGTGTTTTGTCAACAAGTGTTGACGAAGGAGACCGATTCAACAAGTAGCATGTTGTAGTCATAGCCTCAACCCATAAATTTTTCTCCAAACCAACATTGCTCAACATACTTCTTTCATTCTCCATCAGCATCTTGTTCAACCTTGCAGCAACTCCATTTTGTTGTGGAGTGTAAGGTGTTGTTTTATGCCTCTTAATTCCATGGTCTTTACAATACCTTTCAAATTCTACAGAACAAAATTCACCAACGTTACATGTCCTCAAGCATTTTATTTTCTTACCAATCTGATTTTCAACCAATCTCTTGAACTCTTTAAACCGACTAAACACTTCTGATTTACTTTTTAGAAAATACACAAATTCCCTTCTCAAATAATCATCAATAAAAGATACATAATATTTAGAATTCGAAAATGAAGGAACATTTATTGGGACAAATACATCATAGTGAATATAATCTAGAATACCAGAAGATTTGTGAGGACTAGAGTAAAAAGAAACACAATGATGTTTTCCATAGATACAATGTTCACAAAATTAAAATTCAAGATTACAATCATCAAGCCCCTCAACCAGAATTTTATTTTTCAAGGCTTTTAAACCTTTTTCACTAATGTGACCAAGCCTTTGATGCCAGAGCATAGTCTTCTCTACAGGAAGTTTAACGTCCAAAGAATTAGCCCCTATAGGAGCCTCAGTCTCCTTCACACGAACAACTTTTTGTGACTTTGCAGAGAAACTGTTACATTGAACAACAAGTGCATCCAACTTATACAGAGTACCAATTCGGGCATCCCTAGCCCACTTCATCGAGCCTCTAGTCATTTTGCAGCCATTGATAGAGAACAAGATTTTCACTCCAACTTCATTTAGCTTACTTATAGAAAGTAAATTATGAGCTAGACCTGGCATATGCATTAGGCCATCAATTCCCTTAATTATTTGATCAAGAAATTGAATTCTGAATCTTGTACGACCAACAATTTCCAAAGATGAATCGCTTGCTAAATACACTTTTCCACCATTGTATTTTTCATACTTTGTGAAATAGTATCTATGATATTTCATGTGGAAAGATGCTCCAGAATCAATTATCCAGACATCATCACATGCTTGAGTTTCCAAGGCTGAAATAAAGGCATTGACTTCACTCTGAGAGGATGGTGCAGGAGCACCTTGGCTTAACTCCAATTTTTGGTTTTTCTTAAATTTTGGGCTTGTACCTGATCTTGGCCAAATCAGGGTGTTAATACGTTTGTGAGTTTGGTTTGGACCTTAGAAGGTCTTGCATTTGTGTGTGAAGAGTTAGTCACTAGGACTAAAATCTTCATTAGGTTATCATTAGTGTTAAATTTTGCTTTATTAAGCTTTGGACAGCATGTGTTAGGATGTAATGCATTAAATGTGTGTTAATCACATCTACATTGTTTGAAGATGCTAAAGGTCAGTTAAGGAGTTGTTAGCTCAGAATCAAGGAGTTGGAAGATCCTAGAATGCAGGAGGATGGAAGGAGTTGCAAGAATATTGCAAAAGTGCATGGCAACATTGTTAGGTTGCATGCAATTCAATTAGGTTGGATTCCCTTGAAATCAGGGATATGGAGGTGAGAAATTTCCCTTGAAACATGGAAAAATACTTCAACATAGGTGTGAAGGCTCGTAGTGAATAGTTAGAGTGCTTTGTAATAAAATTTTGTTGAGTGAAAAAGAAGACAGTTTAGCAGAGAATTCTGTGTTCATAGAAAACTCTGTGTGTTTTGTGGTGACAGTGATATCAAAGGCATAATATTCACTATTTTTGTATTGTCTTGGTGTTTATAGAATAGTTTTGAATCATTTTCAATTTGTATACAAGTTACTTAGTGCAGTTTTATTGCTTTAAATCTATAGATTAGAGTTTAGAGGTTATAACAGTTGTTTTGAGCAGCAAATCTTTCCATGGCTCCCTCATAAACCCTGATCATGGGAATCTCCTGAGGTTGGTGGAATATGGAGTGGGAGCCAGTCACTTGTAAATACTTAGCTTTAGGAATCATGTGGAGTGAAGCTAGCATTTTGAAAACCAAACCCTAGGCGAGCTCTTGTTACCCGGCTAGGAGATTGGTAGAGAAAAGATAAGAGAATAGGCAGGGGAATAAACCACTGTACAAAATCCATACAGTTCCAGGTGGGGTAAGATAGGATTTTCACATTCCAAAAGGATTGAGACTTCCATCAATCCATTGGAGGGAGATTTGACTCAAAAACCAGTGAAACCCTAGAAGATAGGTAAATTAGCCCTCTAGTCAAAGATTATAGGAATCACCTGTACGGTACTGTTAGAGGCTTGAAAACCTATGAAAGATTTAAAATCCTAAAAAGGGTGTCAGGAAATGTGATTTTTTTGCTAGGTTATGTGGAGAATTTGGGCTGGAAAAGCCAAAAACCGACTAGTAAAGGCTACAAGAAGATAGGCCTCACCAAGGGAAGATCTTGAGATCGGGTAAGTTGGAAGTGAAAGAACCTTTAAAATGCATTCAAGTGAATGTGAATTGCAAGAAAACAGTGTTACCAACTCCCCTGCAAGTGGCTCAAGCATGATGATGAAGTTAGCATCTAGACTCTTCTAGGTGTTGAAAGGAGATTAGCAATTTCAAATGGTGTTGAATTCTCTAAGGTTAAGCACAAGGTTTGGGACTCTTGAAACAGAGTTAGGGTAGGCTTAGTTAATGATCTAAGTCAGGACAGAGCCTAGAAATTTTCTGGTTCTTGGTGGAAGGCAGAGTGAGGTCTTCTTGTTGGTGAGTGCAAGCAAACCTTGGAGGTAACATACACCATATTGGTATCAGAGCCTAGCTTGATTCAAGGCTTGTGATTGATGTTGCATCCCACTGAGTCAGTAGGAGAGAACACACCAGAGGAAGGAACCATGGTGAAAAATGCAGACTTGGCCAAAAAGGTAGAAGAGCAAGAGGAAGATAACCGGTTGCTCAGAGAAAGGATATCTCAAATGGAAAAACTCTTGGATGAAGTCCATGAGACAGCAGATAAAGTGAAGGACAAGATAGAGCAGAAGGAAGAGTAGGAAGCCAAGGAAAAAGAAGAGGATTTGGAGGAGGAAGCTCCAAATCCTAACCCTGTTCTTGCTGAAGAACCATTCTTGAAGGCATTGCAAGCTTTGAGTGGTAAAGAATTGGAAGGTGTGCCACTTTTTAGTGGACAAATGGACCCTAATTCAGTTGTAGACTGAATTGAGAGCATTGAAAATCACTTTGAATGTGATGGCATAATAGAGTCCCAAAAGGTAAAGGTGGCCAAGTCAAGGTTGAGAGGAGCAGCTCTCACATGGTGGAAGTTTGTGCAATCTGAAAGAGAGAAAGAAGGCAAAGGTCCCATAGTTTCATGGAGAGGAATGGTAACTAAGATAAGGCAGACCTATCTCCCTACTGATTATGAAGTCCAGTTGCATAGGAGAAGACACAATTTGAGGCAAAAAGATATGGATGTTCAAACATATACAGAGGAGTTTCAAAAATTATTCCTTAGATAAAAAGTGGTTGAAGATGAGAGTATCAAGCTAGCAAGGTACTTAAATGGACTCAAGTGGTCTATCCAAGAGGACATGAGTTTGGTAAACTTCAAAACATTCTGCCAATGCTATCAAATGGCTTTGAAGATAGAGGAGAAAGGAAAAAAGAAACAAGAACAAAATCCCAAAAGTAGAGGTAAAGGGAAAGACAACAGAGGACAAAGAGGTGGCTATAGTGGAAGAAGCTCAGAACCAAGAGCCCAAGGAGAAGTCAGATTTTCTGAATAGCAAGAAGGAAGCTCTAGTAGAGGTGGTAGAGGAAGAGGTTTCAGCTCCAGAGGAAGAAGTGGTGGACAAGGAAGAGGCAGCTACTTCACCAACATGAAATGTTATCATTGCAACCAATTGGGACACCCAGCCTATAGATGTCCAGAGAAAGGTAGTACTTCTCATGGAGGAGATAAGAGAACTAATCTGATTCAAGATGAGACTACTACAACAAATAAACAACCTGAGGTGCCTTTGAATTCAGAGGAAGGTGAGAATCTCATGATGAGGAGGACTTTAATCAAAGAACTGGTGAAAGAAGAACCAAGCCAAAGGAGGTCCTTGTTTAGGATAAAGTGCAAGATGATGGGGAAAGTGTGAAAGGTCATTATAGACTTAGGTTCTACTGACAATATTGTGTCAGAGGAGGCAATCAGCAAGCTGAAATTGTCAGGGATACCTCACAATAATCCTTACAAGGTCACATGGCTTAATAAAGGTCAGCATGTCTTGGTGAATGAACAAGCATGGGTGGAGTTTTCAATTGGAAAGTACAAAGACAAAGTTTTTTGTGATGTGTTACCTATGGATGCATGCCACTTGCTCCTAGGTAGACCATGGCAATTTTACTGCCAAGCTGTGCATGATGGAGCAAAGAATTATTACACCTTCAAGAAAGACAGTGTAACCTTCAAGATTCAGTCTTTGTTAGAAGATACTGAGGTGCAGATAGCAGGTTCTAAACTGCTCATAGCTAGTGAAAAGTAGTTCTTAAAAGCCTTGGAAGAAGGATAAGGAGTTGGCTATGCAATGATGATCAAGCCAAGAGAGGTGAGCAAAGAGAAAGCAGCTGAAAAGCGAGAATTACCCAAGGAGATACAATAATTTTTGCAGACCTATGAAGGTATTGTAAGTAGTGGTCAACCAGCAACATTACCCCCTAAAAGAGCCATAAGTCATAGGATAGACTTGATACCAGGAGCCACCCTTCCAAACAAGGAAGCTTATAAAATGACACCTCAACAAAATGAGGAAATAGCTAGGCAGATTCAAGAACTTCTTGACCAAGGTCTCATCAGGAAAAGCATTAGTCCATGTGCAGTTCCCACTATCTTAGCACCTAAGAAAGGAGGAGAATGGAGGCTTTGTACTGATTCCAGGGCAATAAACAAGATAACCATCAGGTATAGGTTTCCCATCTCTAGGATTGAAGATCTCATGGATTGTCTAGGTGAAGCTAGGTACTATACCAAGATAGATTTAAAGAGTGGTTATCACCAAATTAGGATACATGAGGGTGATGAGTGGAAAACAGCCTTCAAAACCAATGAGGGTCTCTATGAGTGGCTAGTTATGCCATTTGGATTTTCTAATGCCCCCTCCACATTCATGAGACTCATGAATGAAATCCTCAAATACTACATTGGCAAGTTTGTAGTAGTGTATCTTGATGATATACTAATCTACAGCAGAACAAGAGAAGAGCACCTCCAACATATTGAGTTGATTTTCAAGAAGCTACAGGAGGAGAAGCTGAAGATCAATCTGGAAAAGTGTGAGTTCATCAAAACAGAGCTGGTGTACCTTGGATTTGTACTATCACATGGCAACTTGAAGATGGACAGCAGCAAGGTAGAAGCCATTCTCAATTGGCCTACTCCAAAGACAACAATAGAGGTAAGAAGCTTCCATGGTCTTGCTCAGTATTATAGAAAATTCATAAGACAGTTTAGTGCTATTTGTGCTCCTATGTTGGATACCATTAAAGGAGGAATGAAAACTAAGTTTGTGTGGAATGAGCAAGCTAATAAGAGTTTTGAGTTGCTGAAGGAAAAGATAGCTACCCAACCTATTTTGGTGTTACCAAGTTTTGAGAAGCTATTCACCATTGAATGTGATGCAAGCAATGTAGCTATTGGAGCTGTTCTCAGTCAAGAGGGCAGACTGGTGGCTTTTCATTCAGAGAAGCTAAGTGAAGCCAAGAAGAAGTATTCTTCTTATGACCTTGAGATGTATGCATTGGTCCAAGCACTAAGGAAATGGAGGCACCGCTTGCTTCCCAAGGAATTCATTATGTACTCAGACAATCAAGCACTCAGTTTCTTGAATTCACAAGAGAAGTTGAGTCACAGGCATATGAAATGGGTGGAGTACTTGCAAGCTTACACCTTCAATATCAAGCACAAGAAAGGAGCTCTCAACAAAGTGGCTGATGCATTGAGCAAAAGAGTCCTCACAATTCAGGAAATTCAGTTGAAGAGCATGGGAATAGATCACTTCAAAGATCTATATGCAGATGATGAAGACTTTGCAGATATTTATAAGGTATGTCTTGAGTACAAGAATCATTTCCATAGAAAATATGCTGAATATACCTTGAAAAGTGATCTTTTGTTTAAAGGAAATCAGCTTTGTGTTCCTAGAGGTTCTATTAGGGAAAACTTGATACAAGAAAAGCATAATGGTGCATTGAGTGGTCATTTTGGGATCACCAAAACTCAGGAACTTGTTCAAAGGTTTTATTTTTGGCCTAGGATGAACTTAGATGTTAGGAAATATATGGAGAGTTGTGTGGTATGTCAGAAGTCCAAAGGCACTTCCTCAAATGCAGGCCTATACCAGCCACTACCTATCCCTTCTAGGCCATGGGAATGCTTGAGCATGGACTTTGTAGTTGGGTTACCCAAGACAAAGCAAGGTATGGATAGTGTTTATGTTGTTTTAGACAGATTCAGCAAGATGGCTCACTTTGTACCTTGCAAAACAACCAATGATGCCAATAAAATAGCCTCTCTTTTCTTTAAGGAGATAGTCAGGATTCATGGCTTACCAATCAGCATTGTATCAGACAGAGATACCAAGTTTATGAGTCATTTTTGGAAGACTCTTTGGCAGAGAATGGGCACCAATTTGTCTTTTGGATCTGCATACCATCCCCAAACTAATGGTCAGACCGAAGTTGTGAATAGGACACTTGGAAACCTTCTAAGATGCTTGACCAAAGAGTATGGTCAACAATGGGATCAGATTATTGGGCAGGCTGAATATGCCTATAATGATACAGTAAATAGATCCACAGGGAAGAGCCCCTTTGAAATTGTTTATGGACTGCACCCTAGAGGTGTTTATGAGCTGAGAGAGTTGAAGGATGGAGTCAAGGGAAGTGGATATGCTGAAGAATTTTCCTATGCAATGCAAGAAATTCATGAGACCGTCAAAAAAACCTTGGCAGAAAAAACAATGAAGCATAAGACTAAGGTGGATGAGCATAGGAGAGAAGTCCAATTCAATGTGTGAGACTTAGTGATGGTCCATTTGAACAAAGCTAGATTGTAGAAGGGAGTTCCTCATAAGTTGCATATGAAAAGGATAGGACCCTGTCCTATCTTGGAGAAGTATGGCAACAATGCTTTCAAGGTGCAATTGCCAGTTGACAGTGGACTATCCCCTATTTTCAATGTTGCAGACCTAGTCCATTACAAAGGACCACCACCAAACATGGATGAAAACCTTCATGAAGTTAGTCAAGATGTGGAAGAACTCAAACTGCCCCCTATCACAGTCAAACAAGCTGATAAGATCTTGGATACCAGGGTCTATAAGAGAACAAGAACCAAGGAGTACTAAGAACATCTGATCCAAAGACAAGGACAACCTAAAGTTGATGCAGTATGGATCAAGGAGGCAGAGTTCAAGAAGTTGGGCATTGATCCCAACTTGCTCAATCCAAGGGTGGATTGAAATTTTCTATTTTGGGGAGGATGGTGCAGGAGCACCTTGGCTTAACTCTAATTTTTGGTTTGTCTTAAATTTTGGGCTTGTACCTGATCTTGGCCAAATCATGGTGTTAATACGTTTGTGAGTTTGGTTTGGACCTTAGAAGGTCTTGCATTTGTGTGTGAAGAGTTAGTCACTAGGACTAAAATCTTCATTAGGTTATCATTAGTGTTAAATTTTGCTTTATTAAGCTTTGGACAGCATGTGTTAGGATGTAATGCATTAAATGTGTGTTAATCACATCTACGTTGTTTGAAGATGCTAAAGGTCAGTTAAGGAGTTGTTATCTCAGAATCAAGGAGTTGGAAGATCCTAGAATGCAGGAGGATGGAAGGAGTTGCAAGAATATTGCAAAAGTGCATGGCAACATTGTTAGGTTGCATGCAATTCAATTAGGTTGGATTCCCTTGAAATCAGGGATATGGAGGCGAGCAATTTCCCTTGAAACATGGAAAAAGACTTCAACATAGGTGTGAAGGCTCGTAGTGAACAGTTAGAGTGCTTTGTAATAAAATTTTGTTGAGTGAAAAAGAAGACAGTTTAGCAGAGAATTATGTGCTCATAAAAAACTCTGTGTGTTTTGTGGTGACAGTGATATCAAAGGCATAATATTCACTATTTTTGTATTATCTTAGTGTTTATAGAATATTTTTGAATCATTTTCAATTTTTATACAAGTTACTTAGTGTATTTTTATTGCTTTAAATCTATAGATTAGAGTTTAGAGGTTATAATAGTTGTTTTGAGCAGCAAATCTTTCCATGGCTCCCTCATAAACCCTGATCACGGGAATCTCCTGAGGTTGGTGGAATATGGAGTGGGAGCCAGTCACTTGTAAATACTTAGCTTTAGGAATCATGTGGAGTGAAGCTAGCATTTTGAAAACCAAACCCTAGGCGAGTTCTTGTTACCTGGCTAGGAGATTGGTAGAGAAAAGATAAGAGAATAGGCAGGGGAATAGACCACTATACGGAATCCGTACAGTTCCAGGTGGGGTAAGATAGGATTTTCACATTCCAAAAGGATTGAGACTTCCATCAATCCATTGGAGGGAGATTTGACTCAAAAACCAGTGAAACCCTAGAAGATAGGTAAATTAGCCCTCCAGTCAAAGATTATAGGAATCACCTGTACGGTATTGTTAGAGGCTTGAAAACCTATGCAAGATTTAAAAGCCTAAAAAGGGTGTCAGGAAATGTGATTTGTTTGCTAGGTTATGTGGAGAATTTGGGCTGGAAAAGCCAAAAACCGACTGGTAAAGGCTATAAGAAGATAGGCCTCACCAAGGGAAGATCTTGAGATTGGGTAAGTTGGAAGTGAAAGAACCTTTAAAATGAATTCAAGTGAATGTGAATTGCAAGAAAATAGTGTTACCAACTCCCCTGCAAGTGGCTCAAGCATGATGATGAAGTTAGCATCTAGAATCTTCTAGGTGTTGAAAGGAGATTAGCAATTTCAAATGGGGTTGAATTCTCTAAGGTTAAGCACAAGGTTTGGGACTCTTGAAACAGAGTTAGGGTAGGCTTAGTTAATTATCTAAGTTAGGACAAAGCCTAGAAATTGTCTAGTTCTTGGTGGAAGGTAGAGTGAGGTCTTCTTGTTGGTGAGTGCAAGCAAACCTTGGAGGTAACATACACCAGAGGAATAATTATTGAAAGAGTTCTTCTTCTTCTTTTTCTCCTCTTTACAATCCTTTTGGACATGACCAGGCTTCCCACAATTCCAACACTTCATCTTGGACTTTTTTCCAGGAGACTTTGATCTCCCTTTTGATTTCAATTTGGACTTTTTATCCTTCTTCTTTCCTTTTTCTTTCGATCTGCCTCAAACAGCAAGAGCCTCCTTTTCCATCTCAAAAGATTTCCTTCTCATCTCTTCTGATAACAAAGAAGCAACAACGTATTCCATCTTAAAAGTAGATTTCGTACTCCCAATTTCCATCACTAAGTGATCCCAAGAATCTAGCAAAGAACATAACAATAGCATACAATGATCTTCTTCATCAATCTTCACACCCACAGATGTTAACTGAGCAATCAACATGTTAAACATATTTAGATGATCAACAATAGATTCCCCTTCCTCCATCTTCAAAGAGTATAACTTCTTTCTTAAGAACAACTTATTCACCAAGGGCTTTCCTTGATAAATGTCTCCAAGCTTCTTCCACAAAGAAGATGTAGTCTTCTCTTCATGAACGTTTAGGAGAAGAGAGTCTTCCAAATAGATTCTTATCATCCCTTTTGCTTTTATGTCTGTGAGGTCCCAATCTTCTTGTGTCATGCCAAATGGTTTCATTTCAGACACACCAAGCCAAAGATCATGATCCACCAACAGATATTCCATTTTGATTTTCCACAACTCAAAATTGCTACCATTGAATTTCTCAATTTCAATCTTTCCTGATGTGCTTTCCATCTTAATCTGCAATCAAGATTACCAAGTTTCTACAAAAAAATCCCACTGAACAAGAATGACACAAAAAATCCAACCTACCCACAAGGATAACACAAATGACTAGGCTTTGATACCACATGTAAGTAAAGCTTAAGTTGTAGAACAAAACAAAGAAAACAACAATGGAAAAGCTAAGGATTGCACCAATGTGAAACATACCTATTCCAATGTAGTTGCCTCGTATGATAGCGTTATCACTATTGTCACCATCAAAGGAGCCAACACAAAATTTGGAGTCACCACATGACATGAAAAAATAATTGTTCAAGTAGTCTCATCTCAATCTAGTACCCAACCTACCTTCCCACATCTAATCCTAGCAAGTACAATCTTCTAGATCAGCTTAAGTAGACCCCTGCACATATATGAATCTTAGAACTCTTAAGGTTATCCCCCACACACAGGGAAATATTGGAAAAGGCCTTGTCTGAGTCATCTGTTCTAGAGAACATTGACACTGATTAGTTTCAAGCTATGTTAGGGAATATAGAAAACCATCTTCTCACCTTCTCTAAGGAAGAAATGCCATCATAACCATCTCATAACCTTTCTTTACATCTTGAGGTTGTCATTCATAAAAACAAGATCAAAAGAGTCTTGGTAGATGGAGGTGTTGGTTTGAACATTTGTACATTGTAGTTGATAAAAAATCTAGGCTATTCAGAAGATGCTATTGAGAAGGAAAAAAGTACCACCATCAGAGCATATGATGACCAAGAATGGGTATCACAAGGAATTATTGCATTGCCAATCAAAGTGGGACCTTTTATTGTAAAAAATACATGCCAAGTACATGATCTTGATCTTCCCTATAACATACTTCTTGGTCAAACCTAGATCCATGCTCTAAAATTTGTATCCTCAACCTATCATCTGTGTGTGAAGTTTCCTTTTGAAGGCAGGGAAATCACTATTCATGGAGATCCAAAGCCTTTCTACTACTGTAAAATTCTTGAGT
Source organism: Sequoia sempervirens (assembly GCA_007258455.2). Classification (NCBI taxonomy): domain Eukaryota; kingdom Viridiplantae; phylum Streptophyta; class Pinopsida; order Cupressales; family Cupressaceae; genus Sequoia; species Sequoia sempervirens. The sequence continues at coordinate 422,674,875 of VDFB02105785.1, forward strand.
CCAAGTTCTATAAGATCCCACAAATACCTAAAAATGATGAAAGACCTATACCACTAAGCTCATTTATTGACCCATCATCCCTAGCCTCTACCTCAGCAACAAACATGCCCATTGTGCAAATTATACTTGATGTCAAAGTAGTGATCCAGGATGTTGGTTGTGGAAACTATAAACTATTGAAAGACACCTTTTTCTTAGGAGAGTTACCTATTTCTCATCAATCTCATGGGAAACCCACATATAGCACCAAATAACCTAAGACAATCAAGATGGAAGCTACTACTTTCACCAAGTGGGGAGATTTGAATCAAGAAGATGTCAATGAGGAAGATATCTCTAATCTCCTCTATCAAGATGAACAACTTGTCCCTGTTCTTCCCATGGAAGATGACAATGTAGGCTTGTAGCTAATGAAAAGCATGGGATATAACAACAATGAGAAGCTAGGATAGAATGACAATGGTTTACTATAACCCATTGTTCCTAAGAAACAAATAAAGAATATTGGATTAGGTTGTACTACTAGCAAGGTCACCTACATCATGTGATACAACCTTAGATGACTTTATCCTTGATGTCACTAACCTATTTGAGAAAAATACTCTCTTTATAATATCCATAAGATCCTTTGTCTCAAGCAACCAACCAACAAAAATATGTCTAGTATACCCATAACTCATTGACATGGACCAACAAGGACCACCAATTCTAGATTTATTCAAAAATGATGAAGTGATCTTAGAATTCATGGGGCTCCATGACAAATTATCATGGGAAGATCACAAAGAAGGCTTAAACATATAGCTCGATACATGGGCATACTATGGGGAGATGATTGAATCCTTTAGTCACTAAATAAATGAAATGCAACTAACATGCAAATCCTTGAGTGAAAACCACCTTGTGGAACTCTTTGATCCAAAAATAGTTTAAAAAAAGGACGCATCCGATGGTGAAAACCTTTCTAAGGTGCCCAAAGATGAGGGATTCAATCTCCCCCTTAGTGCAATGCATCTAGAAAAATCAGTAGTGCTAGCAGAAAAGGCTACTCCAATTGTTGTAGGAATGAAGGAAGCACCTAAGATCACTTTCTATGTTGAATCATTAATAGCTGAAGAATGAAAGAACCTAGCAACTTTCCTCAAAGAAATAAGAGCTAACTTTGCATGGTCATATACAAATATGCTATACCTTGATCCAAAAAAGGTTGTGCATCACTTAGTAGTCTATCTTGAAGCCAAGCAAGTTAAGTATAAATTAAGGAAGATGCACCCTCAGATAGCACTCTTGGTTAAACTAGAATCACAAAACCTTCTTGGCATTGGATTCATCTGAATGGTAGATTATCCTGAGTGGGTTTCAAACCTAGTAGAAGTCTCAAAACCCACTAGGGGCATCAGAATATGCACTGATTTCAAAGATCTGAACAAGGCATGTCTGAAGGATGATTTCTCTCTTCCCAACATCAATCTTATTATGGATTTAATAGCTGGGCACAAAATGTTGTCACTCATGGATGGTTTTTCAAGCTACAATCAAATCATAATCACCAAGGAAGATCAACAAAAAATAGCGTTCACTTGTCCATGGGGAACCTATTTCTGGAATGTGATGCCATTCAAATTAAAGAATGCAGGAGCAACCTATCAAAGAGATATGACCCTTATCTTTCATGACATGATCCACAAAGTAGTTGAAGATTATGTGGATGATATTTTGGAAAAATTAAAAAAAGAGAAGTGAGCATATACAATTCTTAGGACCTATCTTTAAGACAGGCTTGAAGAATACAAGGTATGACTAAATCCAAAAAAGTGTGTGTTCGGGGTCACATAAGGGAAACTTCTTGGCTTCATTATTTCACAAAGAGGGATAGAAATTGATCCAAAAAAGGTCAAAGCCATCCTACACATGGAACCTCCCCAAAAATTGAAGCAAATGAGATGATTACAAGGAATATTATAGTCCATCAAAAGGTTCATAGCCCCACTATCAAATAAGATTCACCCCTTTTCACATCTCCTCCATAAAGGGATAACCTACAAGTGGGATGACAAGTGTGATAAAGCTTTCCAACAGATCAAAGATTATTTACTAACACCTTCGGTGCTCATGTTTCCAATATTGAACAAGCCATTGATCCTATATATCTCAGCAACACCAACAACACTAGGAGCTCTTTTAGCACAACGTGATGAAAAAGAAAGGAAAGAGCCATCTACTACATCAACAAAACCTTGGTAGGCTATGAGATGAACTATTCACCCACTGAGAAAACATGCCTAACAGTAGTTTTTGCTTAAAAAAAGTTCAGCCACTACATGTTGTCACATCAAATCAACCTCATTGCAAAGATTGATCCATTAAAATATTTGTTATCCAAAGCAACCTTCATGAGCCGAATGACTAAATGGGTGATGATCTTGACAGAGTTTGACATAGAGTATGTGGAGCACAAGGTAATCAAAGGACAAGTGATCACAGAAAAACTAGAAAAATCACCTATCTATGTTGAGAACCCTTTAATATTTGAGTTTCCTATTGAATCAGTGTTCTTTATCAATCTCACAACTTAGTGGAAGATGTACTTTGATGGATTATTCACCCAACATGGATTAGGAGCAGGCATTCTTTTCATCGCCCCTCAAGGTGATTGTATTCCAAAGTCATATAGGCTATCATTTCCTTGTACCAACAATATCATTGAGTACGAAGCCCTAATCATAGGTCTAAGGATAACAGTTCAATGGTAGATTTAAGAGATGAAGTCTATGGAGACTCACAGTTGGTTATCAACCAAGTCAATGATGACTATCAAACTAAGGATGATAATCTCACTCCTTACAAGAAGATGGTGGAGAATCTCAAATATCTCTTTATAGAGATAACTTTTGAGCAGATTCCTCACAAGAACAATAGAGCAATAGATATCATGGCAATAATCAGATCAATACTAGAAATGTCAAACAACGTCCTTTGATGTGAATTCTTGGTAGAATAGCTTCTCGTACTAACTCTCAAAATCCATGAATCTAAATTCATATGTGTCATTTTTGGTCCTTGATCCCCATGGTACCATGACATCTTTGCATACCTTAATATCAGAACTCTCCCATCTGATATCACCCCAAACCTTAAAAAGATATTTATAAAAAAGGCATCTCGATTCGTGATCCTAGGTGATACCCTTTACCATCAAAGTATTGAAAGGACATTACTATGATGTATTAACCAAGAGGAAGCCTTAACTGCTTTAGCAGAAGTACATAATGGCATATGTGGGTCCCATTCTAGCAGTATGACATTAGCTAGGAAACTGTTGAGGATGGGGTGCTATTGGCCAACCGTGGAAAAGGAAGCTCGTCAATATGTGCAAAAATACATCCAATGTCAACATGGACATCTAATTCATGCTCTAGCTCAAGAATTTCAGCCAATGATCACACCATGGCCTTTTTCAAAGTGGGTACTTGACCTCATAGGATAAATCACTCCAACCTCATCCAATGGCCATAAGTTTGTCATAACCGCCACTGAGTATTTTACTAAGTAGGTTGAAGCTATTCCTATGACCTACATAATGGGGAAGTAGATAGCCAAATTTATCCTGAATTACCTAATTTTCCATTATGGCATTCCACAAACCCTCATCTTAGATAATGGAACCCCTTATAAAAATTAGGATGTGAGAGAGCTATGCCAAAAATTCAATATCCAACATCGATTCTCTACCCCGTACTATCCCCAAGGAAATGGTCAAGCATAAGCTATGAAAAAAACTATCCTAAAAATATTGAAGAAAACAGTTAATGAAGTTGGTCGTGACTAGCATCTACAGCTAAATCCAAATCTTTGGGCTTATCAAACCAACATCAGCATTCCTACAGGTGCAACCCCTTTCTCCTTGGTCTATGGATCAGATGCCATCTTGCCTATTGAGATTGAGATCCTATCATTGTGAGTGTCACTACATAACCTGATAGCTGAGGAAGAATACAAAGTGTCTCGACTGAATGAGTTGGAATTCTTGGATGAATGTCATCTTAACACCCTTAATCACTTGCAAGTATATCAAAAACAACTAAAATAGAGCTATAACAAAATAATCAAATGTCAGTCATTCTAGGTAGGAGATCTAGTCTTAAAGTAGAATTAAAAGAACCTTCCAGATCAAGACAACAAAAGAAAGTTTGAGCCTAACTGGTTAGGTCCCTTTGTCATCACAACAAGCTATGGATTAGGAGCATACCAACTGTTAACCCCTAAAGGTGAACCCTTGTAGGAGCCAACCAATAGTTTGCATCTCAAAATATTTTATGCCTATTCCTGAGGGGTATAAATTAAAAAATACAAAAAAATCATAAAATAATCAAAATCCAAAGAAATGAGAAAAAGGATTGAAAAAGTAAAGAAAAAAATCATCCTCTAGTGAAAACCACTTCGATGGCACTTTGGGAAAGTACCTTGGTGAAAACCTGGAAAATAGGCACCTTGCATAAATACAACATCTCCATCTATTCTTTGGCTTTTTTGTCCTATCATTCTTTGCATCACCATTTATCCCTCATCCACGTCCTTATCATGGCTTGACACTATGAGGTATCATGAACCCTTTAGCACTACTTGGTATATTCCAAAGGTCAGTTTGTCCTGCATTTATCGAAGTAGGCTAATGTGTCACACTATAGGAATTTTATTATGGATCATAATTGGGTTCTTATATATCTTGAGGTCATTGGACATCTTATTCAGAAAAAAAATAAAAAAATTCATAAAATATTATTAATAAAATCCAAAAACATTCAAAAAATTGTAAAGAAAAATCCAAAACATCCAAAAAACATGTCAAAAACCCTAAAAAGGTTGAACATAAAAAATATAAAAAATAGAGTCCTCTTGTCGAACTACATCATCTCTAAGCTTGAACATACGCAAGGCCATCCTTAATGTGCCCCTGAGACACCCTAGGTTAGTCCTTTAGTAGTCTGTCATAATAAACTCTCGTCTTTCACTTGTTCATACCTTCATCTTGTAAATGGGTTGAGTTAGTCAAACTATGTGGTCTCTGCATGTATAATGTAGGAAAGGCTTATCTTTGATCAGCCCCCGAGGGCCCTAGGATAAGTTTCTTAGGTTAGGTTCTTGGTCAAAACTCGAAAATTCTCAAAAAAACCCTAAACATTTGTAAAACCCTTGAAAATCACAAAAAACATCCAAATATTCTCAAAAATCCCTAAATATCCAAATATTCCAAAATTTTTTTTTGAAAAATGGAAAACATAAAAACAATATAAAACATTCAAAAGACCTAAAAAATCCTCAAATATCTCAGAACCCTAAACAACCTCAAAAAATCAAAAACAAAAACATTCATATGAACTTTAAAAAAAGACCAAAAAAAACCTCAAAACATTTCAAAATACCAAAAATATTGAAATATTCTAGAAAATCTAAAACCCGTCCATCCCATATCACTTTCAACTGCAAAAATACTTCACCCATAATAAATGATCATCACCTTCAACCTTTGGAAAAACAAGTAGAAAACAAGTATAGCAAGTTGTAAAGTGTGAACTTAAAAGTCAAAATCTAAAGTTTAAATCGTAGGTCAATGTGTCAGTGAAGTTTATGGCAACAACTCATCTTAGCATCATCATCCCAACATCAAACAACCCTCTAATCAACATATCCTAGGATGCATCCTTGCAGTGGACATCAATATTAGATATCACTTTGAGCTAAACTTAAATTAGGAAAAAACTATAGATAACACTGACTATTTTTCTTTGATCTTTTCTTATGATTTATCTTAATAACCCATTCTGAGGACCTCTCGATGATGTCTATCTAAAATTATTTCGAGAGAAAGGAATGGGGCATCGATCATTATATTCCGTTTGATGTGCTTGTGGATACTCTTGTAAAATAATCTTGGAACATACTTGCATAGTTGTGTGTGGGAAGGTTGTTTAGGGTATGTTGTTTACTATTGCATATGCTTTGGTCCAATATATTCTAAGCTTCTAACTTACATTCCAAGGAGGTTTCCGTATGTCAAGGTGTGAACAAGAACTATCCTATCTATTTGTCAATTCAGAGTTCATTACACTAGATACAACGTCGTCCTTGTTATCAATACCTTGATGCATCATGTCTATGTTGTTGGATGTTGTGGTTGTGTTGCTGATATGCGGTTGTCATTGATGTCAACACTATTAGTATTGATGTATTGAAGGTTGTATATGTTGAGGATATTGAGAAAATTGTTAAAGAAAGAGTTGTAGGTTGCCAGTGGAATAGTGAGGGTCATGAAAGTGTCTTGCTCAGTACGTTGATGATCAATCATTGTGGACTAAAGGGTTTATTTCTAAGTGTATCTAGTTTATCCACCGAGAGTTTCAGAGGTCTACGTGAATTTTTGATCATGTTATGAACAATTGTGTTCTGACAGTTTTTCTATGGTTTCAGTTAATGTTCTTGAGTGAAGTTGATGTGATTCTAGTAATTTCAGTTGTTGTGGATGTTTCCCTATTGGTTATTTTTTCTTGTGGATACTTCTAGATCATTCTCTATCTTTGTTGCATTTCTGTGTTGATCAGTGTATTAGTGGTCAAATATTTTTCTCATCTGTGTTCGAGTTTTCATGTTCTTGGATGACATGGTGGTTGTAACGTGTTGTGGATATTTGGAGATTAAAATTTGAATGTTTGGCATGCTCGAGGATTTTTTTTGGGCCACAACATAATATTGGCCGACGGTGTTTGATTCGTATTGAAAATTTATTTGTAAATTGGGGCCGACATTGAAAATATGTTTAATATTTTGGCCGATGAAGTTGTTGATGCAAATCCATGTTGCAGATATATAAGAGTGGTTGTTTGTTTGAATTGAAGTATGCCCAGTGTGCTCCTATGTGTGTATGTGTGAATATCATTTGAAGGTAGAGCAGAGTGTGATGAAGTGTATAGAATTGTGCTTAATTGGAACTATAATCAGGATTTTGAAGCTACTTTCTTAGTTCAAACTACAGATGGTTATAATCTGAGTCTCTTTGTAAGATAGTGTGTCTTCCATTGTATTTGAGTAATGAGCTCTAGGCAGTTTGCCTGAATGCATGTGCATTCCCATTATTCTTCTCTATACTTTTAACAGGGTATACTATTGTGGACTAACATCCACCATGGTTTTTCCCCTAATAGGGTTTCCATGTAAAAATCTTGGTGTTCTTTATGTTTTTGATGTGTTGATTGTTTATGGATTATTGTTCTTGCATCGGATCTAAGATTAAAGTTAGATTAAGTTTGAAAAGTTAAATATTTTGTAACAACTAATTCCCCCCCCTCTCAATTGTTTGTCCTTATTTTTCCAACATATGTGTTATATCAAACAATAAGGGATGATGGAAAATACCAATCCTAAAGTGTGAGCATCTCATCTTGCATTTTCATCATTCATTTTGCATTGTCTTGTTGACCATCCCTAATAAGGTCTCAATGGATCAAGGAATTGTTGGATCTTTTAAAGAAATCATCATAAATGATCATTCATTCTTTATTCTTCTATCTTCTCTCCACGCTAACCTAGTATCATGACAATCAACAAAAACATCATCAATGCATCCACCCTACATCCAAAAATCATCACCATACATACATCTCATAATCATAGCATAAATCATAAAACATCCATCACCATAATCATTGCATATCACATCATACATTCTTCCTAATCATTTGAGTTGTGATGAATAATATAGATTTTTTATGCTAAGCATCTTAAATCATTGCATTAAAAATTTGCATCCATACATCCACATGCATACATCATCATCATAAAATGCATAGAAAATATACAAAAAAGAAATGCATCCACATCATTTGTATCTATAACATCTACATATCATAATCATCCATCTTTATCATGATCATCATATATCACATAGGCATAAATAAAATGCATCCATATCATATCCATCCATACATGAAATAGAGTGAAAACATCATAACATGAATCATTTGTATTTGTATCATATATATATCAAAAAATGAATGTCATGGTACAAAATTTGGATTGGTGTATGTATATCAATGATAAGTAGAATATCCACAAGGCTATCCAAAAGGATCCCATGAATGCATATCTATGATAAAGAATGGGGCAACAAAAAAAAAGTGTTTATACATAATAGCTAGCCCTGATGACTGCTACCCTCTCCAGCCTGCCTCTTAGGTTGATCCTCTGCTCGAGGTCGTGCATCACTGTGCTATGAAAAATTTGGTTGTCTCAGCTACTAGAACATCAAAATGGTAATGCTTCCTATAATATGCAGTGTCTATAACTGCCTCTCTATACAACTATTCTGACACTGACCGACCATGGGTGGCCACCATAATCGCCTCAATTTGCTATCACCTAGCAACCTCTTGGTCTCTCTCTCATGTCACATCATGTACTCTATGTAAGACCTGATCTCTCTCAACTGTGATTGGAACCACCTACTACCAAGCCTTTTCTCGGTTAGTAGTAATGACCAAAACCTACTGGTGGGCCTGATCCCACTCACCCATTAGTATCTACACCTATTGTTGTAGCTATTGTATCTATGCATCTCGAGCATTTGGTGGTGGTCCTAGCTACTACTAAGCTAATGGAAACTTCTAAGGAGGCTATTGTTGTACCATGGGTAGAGCCCCTAGAACCTACCCATCCTAGTCATCCTGGCCTCCTTGTCCCCTACCTCTCCCTACTCCTCTACCTCTTGGTATCCCTCTAGGAGGAGCACTTTTTGGATCCATTGATCATTGGGGAGGGACAAACCAAGCATCATATGATATCATAGTCTAAGCTACTGTCCATCCCTGATTATATTCCCAAGGCTATGCCACCAACTATCTAAAGCTCTCTATTGCCTCTAGAGTAGCGATAGTCAATCCACATGTGGGAACCTCTCTAGCCGATCTCACAAAAATGGTCCTATATGCATCATCAGGTTTGTCCTGGATCTCTTCAAACTACCTAGCTACCCTATCTAGTAGATATCTCTCAATAATGTGATGCTCTCGACCTTGCATGTATTGGGTCTTCATAGAAAAATATAGCTATTGAATATAATCGAACCATGGTGGCATCTGTAACCATGGGCATCAGCAGAAAACTATCATATCATCTATCACTCGTCTCTAATACAAGAGCCCAATATATCTAGTGTGCCTGAGGGTAATGGAACCTCTATATCTCCAAATGACGAGATCATATGGCTCCACGTCTTCCATATGAACATTGGGTCGAAGCACAACAATGTGCTCCCACACCCAAATATGTAGCAGAGTCATCCCTGCACCAATGGCTCTCCCATCACAATAGATAAAATCATGAAAATCATGATATAAGGAAGCCAACATCATGGGTCCCCACTTAAAATTTTTCCTCCTATACAACATTTGATGCCATGCCAAGCCCCATCCTACATTGAATTATCTACTGCATCTATCTAGGCCAACCAAACCTGAAATGATGGTTGCAATGATCAATCTGAAAGTCGGTACATGACCTATATATGACTCAAGGTTGATCTGTGATGTAACTAATGCAATATGATCCATCTCCATGACCTGAAGGAAGGTGTTGAACCCAACATCAGTGTCATAAATCATGTGATCTTTGTGAATCGACAAACATAGTATATTCCAAACATCCTCCAAAGTCACTCTGGCCTTGCCTATCGGAAGGTGGAAGGATGAGGTCTTGTTGTGCCATCTCTCGCATAGAGTCATCATCATTGCTAGATGTGTCTAAATCACAAACACATATGCAACATACTAGAGGTTGATCTCTCCTAGGTGCTCCTGGTGAAACTCTGATAAATCATCTAATATCTCTAGCATGGTGGGCCTATGCTCCTGTGACATTAGTGATGGAAAGACCTCTTGCATCCACCAAGTGCACGACATCAAGAAATCATTGGAATTTGACTTAATTTGAATTTCCAGCTTAGAAATCACAAAAATGTCACTGTTTTCAATAGTGTCACTATATTTAAATTTCAAATTGTGACACCCAATGCATTTAAAATTGAAAATTAAAAAATGCATTTCCAAATAAGCTAGCATTGCAATTAAACTTTTGGGATCTACCCTAACCCTAATTTCTAAATTAGCAAGTGTGTCGCCAAATAAGCATGTGTTGCCAGTTAAAATTAAAAACCCTAATTTTAAATCATGAATAGTGTTGATATATTTCCTCTAGGCATTGTCAATTTCAATTAGGGAATCACTATATAGTGATGCTGCCAAAGTTTGAACTTTAAAGCGTAATAAATGCATAAAAAATTCAAATTTCAAATCAAGTTTGGAGTTACATACCAGTGGTCCTACACCTAGAAGCCGTTGGAACTCTCGAACTCGGTTGGACATGTGTCTAGGAAGCTCTCATCACACTATTTCGTTGGAGGGTCAGAACTCAAATTGCAAGAATTCCTTAAGGTGTGAATGCACAAATGAATTGAAAATGACCCTTCTTGGTCTATTTAAGCTAGAAAATTAGGGTTTTTTACTCTAATTTAACCTTGAAGATAGGGTTTATTATCATTTTCACCAATTTTTCCAATCTAGACCTAATTTTGCATCATTTTTATGTTTTTGGAAAAATTCTTGCATCCCGAAGCCTTTCTAGACCCTTGGGACAACTTTTAACCTTTATTAAGAAATCAACCCAAAATTCAAAATTTCCACCCAATTTCTTGAGGGGGTAGGGAATCAGCATTATCCTTCTGTTGGGGCATCTAAAAATTTAGAGAATTTTATTTTTTGATTTAAGTAGTAGTTCTGATCTAAAAGGTGCTATTCTTTGATTTGAAGTAGCAAGCACCTTGCTTCAAAGAGGGGAAAAATGTAGACACTAAAAAAATGTCCTAATTGATATCATACACTCAAAATAGATTTACCAACATCATTCCCTCTTTAACCCATCCTCTTTTTTCTTAATTGATTAAATTAGCCTAACTGTTTAATTAATTGTATCATTTTCATCCATTGGCCTAATTAATTAAATTGGGTTAATTCACCCCTTTTTGTGCTAACATTTCATCCTATTAAATTAAATAAATCAAAATGTTAAATTTAATTCCCTAAGTCATCTTGTTTCATTAAATAACCCTAAGTTATTTAATTAAATATCATTTTATCTCTCTCCCCCATCTATTAAATCATTTAATTTAATAAATATCACTTTATGCCTCCAAATCCCCTAATTGCATGATTAAATCTTGTTTAATTAGCAATTAATCTAACTTTCCTCTAACCAAAGGGAATATTCCCATAGAATATTCCTTATCCCCTTTTTGCACAATTAAAACTTTGTTTTAATTTGAAAAATTTCCTTTTTCCTCATCCAAAGGAATATTCTAAAGAATATTCTTATTCCTTCATAATTTCAAAAAGGACATTTTCACTTGCCTTCTTGAGCAATTTTTACCTTCAAACTTTTAAACAAGTCACCTTTGACTTGTGTGAGCAGGTTAAAAGTGTTAGAACACAATGATCTACTGAGAGGGAGGTGAATTAGTAGATTGTAAATTTTTAAACCTAGAGTGACCTTTTACTGAATTAAAATTAACAAATCAAAAGAGAAATTCAAAGCATAAACAACTAAAGAAGTCAAAATCAAGAGAGACAAACAAATAACACCAAATGTACATGGAAAACCCAATATGGGAAAAACCACAGTGAGAAATGTTGTTAGGATCTACCATCCTAATCCAGCCTCACAAGCATCAAAGTTTTGTTACAGGTTTTAAGGGATGAAACCCTAAGGAAGCTTCGACTCCCTATTTTAGAAGCATCAACTTCAAGGATGTTGCAACACCCTGGATTGAGCTGCAACTCAGTATTAATGGAGGCCGCAACCTCTTACAATGATTTTCAATCAACTATGCATAACATGGTTTTTCTCAACCTATGATGCATCGATTCAGCGCATTATATTTCTTTCTCTATTCAATTTTCACACTACTATAATCAGATTCTTGTATTTTTATGATTCTTCTTCTCTATTACAATTCTCTCTCTTACTAGTTCATCCTAGCACACACACTCTCTAACTTTATTTCTAACTCATTCCTACGTATATTTCGTATGAGTCAAACCCTCTGTTAGGGTTTTTCACTTGCAACCAACATCAACAAGTGTCAGATCATCGAGACGCTCACATACTATTCTATCATGTCACCTTTTTGGCACCATCTTCATTAAATGCTCACATGTTAGTTAGTTAGGCGATCTGATTCTGTTCACCTGTTGGTCACCAACTTGAAACCCCTGTTCACACGTACTAGATCGTCGAGTGTGAAAATTGGCCAACAATCATCTTGCCAACTAATCAAAGGTTAGAAGCATGATCAAGAGACATTCACAAGATCATTATAATCTCAACACAATCTCTAACAACATTATCTAGGGTTTATCAAATCAGAGAACTTTAAACAACACTATCATAGTGAAGAGATCACTTCTAGACCACCAAATCAAGAACTGTTTGAGTTGAGGGAACTTAAGAATATTACAAGCCTAATTCTAGAACCATAGATCAAAAGATGTAAATGCAAAGGAATGCAGCGTAGAATATATTCTCTTTGTCACCACCAAGTATACAAATAAAGCAGTTTTCACTCTAGTGAACATAACTCATTCAATACTTCATACTAGATGCTCCTACTTGGAACATACCATCTTTAGAATGCCTCTAAATAACTCCCAATCCACATACAAAGGTATTCAATATGCAAGAAATGCAGAGCAAGCTACTAGAATATTCTTACCAAAGGCTCAAACATAGAACATACCATATCGAAGGCACACTCAAATATTCATACTAGAGAACCAAACTATGAGCACTCTTGATAGAACATAGATAACCCCATTATAGACCTTATTCCAAATCTGCAAGACTTGAAGCAAATTAGAAGAGGAATGTGGATCAGATATAGTTCTCCCATTCCATAGATAACCAACTCTATCGGATCAGTTCACAAACCAGTGAAATCAACTTTCACTCTTCATCAAACTAGCAGCTATAATCCAAGATATATCACCCATGTACATCCTTGAACAACACTTTAAATTTGTATATGCATAGGATCAACATAGTAGAAATGTGGAGCACACACCAGAGTACATCTAAACACATACCAAAGCATATTTTGAACCTGCAATCACTTGTGTTCTTTCACTGCAACAACCTATATTGTGTTGGCATCAATGACAACAATAGTTAAACACATATTTTCAACAATCTCCCCCTTTTTCATTGATGGCAACACATGATGTGAAAAACCATCAAAGACAACATCCATTCCATTCCAGTATTCTCCTTTAATTTTTTTTAGATTAGACAACCTACACAACCTTTCCTATACACTCGGTTGTCCTTGCAATATTCTCTCTATCACATAATTTTCTCTCACCCTTTTTCTTATATTAGACAACATACACAACATTCCTTGCAATATCTCTCCCCCTAAATTTTTCACATGATGCTTCTCCCCCTTTGGCATCAATGAGAAGGGGCACATATTTGTAGTCTGCTACTCTGAACAAATGGAAGGGGCACTTGCAACCCTTGATTTGAAACCAATGTGTTGGAAAGAGACACTGCAAATGTTTTCTGGTGTTTTCATTGATGGAAACCCTAGTCGGCAATTGGATATGGACATCATCATTTTCTCATACCAGTAGACAGATTGAAGATAGTCAAGGAAGAAAAAAGCATCTGATAGTTCTATGTTCATCGATTCACATGTAGATTTTCTATTGTTATTTTGAGTTGTGGATCTCATGGAAGGTTGATGAATGTATGTCTTTTGTTATCTAAAAATACCAGTGCCTCATATCAAGTTCTATGCAAGTTTGGAGATCCAGTTGGATATCTTTCTATTCATTAGTGTTTGGTGGCCGACCTAATTGATATAACATTTTGTGGATATTTAAGGAGTGTTTACTCAATTTTTTTTGTATTCAAGCATTTTGATTTGGGTCCAGGAAAAGTTGTAGTTGATTTTTTTGGATGTGCATTGAATATTATTCATGATTTGAGCCATCAATTGTAAATATTTTAAGTTTTATTGAAGCCGACATGTTGCGATTAAATTCTTAGTCACAAATATATATATATATATATAAATTTTCAATTATATCATTTTGGTGTGTCAATAAGGTGTGTCAATGTGTGTTATGAATATTAGAAGGTTGATTGAGCGATTATGCATAGTTTCACTTATGCATTAAAGATTTTGTGATGCGAGTTAGAGTAGAGCAGAGCATAAATGAAAAATCAATCAAAAGGACAAAAGATCAACTACTGAGCCTAACCATAATTGTAATCAAGAATTTGTAGATGCTAATCTCTTAGTTCATTCTTTTGGATCTAATCCAAATCTTTGTAAGGTAGTGTTCCTTTCTATTTTGAGAAGTGAGCTCTAGGTAGTGCATCTGAATGCAAGTGCATTCCCACATTGCAATCTTCCTTTTGAGTATACTTAGATCATATTATGGATTGGGAATCCATTGTGGTTTTTCCCCTAACACGGTTTCCACGTAAAAATCCTTGTGTTATGGTGTTGTGGTTGTTTTCTTTCTATTCATGCATATTTCTTTTAGTTTAATGTTTTAAGTGGGTTAAAGATTAGAATAATAAATTTAATTTTTGTAGAACACTGATTCAACCCCCTCTTAGTGTTTCTTGTTTCCATCAATTGGTATCGGAGCTATTTCCTTGAAAGAAGTCTAATAGGTTGGGGAGATCTTGGAAAGTGTTTTCAATGGATACAAGTAGTCTTCAACAACAAATTTGGGTGGCCCTGGATGATCTTGACAAGTCAAAATATGAGAGCTGGGAACTGTAGGAAAGTATTAAGAATGTAGAAAAATTCATTCAATCAATGAAAGACAAAATCAATGAATCAAGGGAGAAAACAAAGGAATTATGTGATCAACTTAAGCAGAAGAATAGAAGCATGGAAGATGAACAACCAAGTCATGTCTTGAAGGAGGAAACAAAAGAATGTGAAAAGTTTCTAGATAAAATTGTTCCCTGAAGCGTGATATGGAATCTATCATGATGAGAATTACCAAGAAGATTGAAGATAGAAGGAAGAATGAAGAAAAGCTTGCTCAATCCTTGAAAGAAAAATCTGAAGAATGTAGTCGATTGGACAATGAATTGGAACAATCTAAAAACAATGAGGAAGTGCTTGAAAAATAGCTTGATGATCTCAGAAATGAACTTACTATTGCAAATGAGTACAAGGAGAAATTCAAAGCTAGCTCAACCAAGCTTGATGAATTGATTAAAGGTTAAAGGACTGATGGTGAAAAGCAAGGTCTTGGCTATGAAGATGGAGAAAGTTCCAGATTCAGAAAAGGGAGATTTAGGCAAGGAAATCAGATGAATGTAGCTAGAAGGAATTTGGTAAGACAACCAAATGCTCAAAGATTCAATGGCTACTATTTCACCTACAATAAATTTGGTCATATGGATTCTCAATGTATAAGCAAGATGAATCCAAGTGGGCTATCATTCTCAGGTCAGTGCTTTAATTTTCATAAGTTTGTTCATAAGTCAAATGAATGCAGAAATTTGATTAACAACTTTCATAGAGATGTTAGATGCTATGAATGCAATAAACTTGGGCATATTGCTAACCAATGCAAATCAAGGAAAATTTAGTGGAACATTAGGTTTGGATAGAGAAATGTTGTGTGTTACAACTACAACAAATTTGGCCACACTACTAGATTTTGTTGGAGTAGAAGAGGTCTAGTAAAAAAAAACATGCAGAAGGATGTTAAGGGAAAAGGTAAAGTCAATATAGATGTGATCAGGAGGAAAATGTAGAATAAATTGGTAAAGAAAAATCCCTCTATTGAAGGAAATGTTCCAGCACCAGAATATGCTTCTGGTAATTCCTCTAGGAATTAGTTTTAGGCCTTTGGCCTAGGGGGAGCTGTCAAGAAAATCTCTTAACCCCCTATTGATAACTAACACAAGGATGTGGATAAGTCCAATAAGTGCATAGATTCTTTTTAGATGTTGTTCAACCAATAGGAGAAAGTATTATATAATATTGGAGATCTACAAAAGAATTATCTATCACAGTGCATGGAAACAGGGTAACTGGATGAGTTAGGGTAAAATCATTTATTGCAACAAAAAGGGTTAGGTGTGTGAACGACAAAAGGTCATTTTTATCCTTCATTTGTCACTTTGAATTTTGGAAGTTTGGAGAGCTCTGGGAAAAACTTTGTTGAATTGTAGCGAGATTCAAGTGTGAAGAAGATTCAATGATCAAACTCTAATCTGAAAAAAAATTATTTATCAAATAAAACCCGTGAATTTGTGAATTTATAAAAAATGGCCACTCCATTGGTAGTTGAAGTCAAGGATAGACCCCGTTTGAAGTTCAAGTGGCATCCTTTTAAAAGTATTGAGACTGAGCCCCTAGGTGCGTTTTCGTCTATACCGTACAATGTCTTGCATATTGAAGACATCAGCCTGGCTTACATTCATGCTAATATTGAAGAGTTAGGGAGCTCAAAAATGCTGAATTTGTATTCCAACCATATAATTGGAGAGGACTTCATTGTTAAGATGGAATACAAAACCCTAGAAGAGAAGTAGTTCACATAGTTTGTGAAATTCTCCATATTTGAGGAAAGTGAATTTGTGTGATATATTTTGAGCTGAGTTCATATTGAGTTCATGTGGTTGAATATACCTTTTAATATTACGAAAGAGGATATAAGCATTATCACAAGTCTAAATTACTTTGGTGGACTACCTATCTTGAAACTTGTAAAGAATCAGATAGTTACTGATGCAATAGGTGCAAAATTTAATAGAAGGGTAATGAAAATCAAAGATACTATTGAAGTGGATGTGAAATTTACATTGATGGTCATTGGCTATAAGGTCTACCACTCTAGCTGGGATAATTCAATATCTGGTATGACCATTTATGTAGCCTATCAGATGGTAAAATAAAATGTAGATTATGAATTGTGTGAGTTGCTTAGAAGTTAGCTGATAGAGAATCTGGGTAAGATTAAGAAAGACAATAAATCTTTTAAATATGGTAATTTACTATTGTGTTTATTCTTTTATTTCATGAGTGAGGTTCCAGGTGTTGGGAAAGCTCATTGGAAAAGTAATCAACTTGCAACTATTCAAATAAGAGATATATTGTATGGAATTGGTGATAGTCAGACTAGAAAAAATTCCCTCTAGGGGTACTTCAAAAAATTTTAGAGTATGATGCATGCAAGACAAAGAATTCCTACTTCAATTCTAGAGAAGTACAAATATACAATCCGTTTCATGGTAGATATTGATCAATGCCTAATGGAAGTTGTTGATCCCAGAATGATATGGATTATGCCTATGGGATATGAAGTTGAGGACAACTTCTTGGAGATGTATGAAAAACATTTGTTGAACAAGCCTCCAGATCCGGTAGAAGAGAGGTTTGGAACCTATGCTGAAAAAGATATGCAGGTGTATGAATAGTTGAAGAAGCCTAAGCTTGTTAGAAGAGTAAGAAAAGGAGTGGAAGTCATTGCAGAAAGAATGGGTATATCTGCAAAATCATTGAAAGAAGCTAGAGGGATGGGAGATGAAGCTGAAGTAGGAAAAGAGCAAGCAAGAACCGAATCTGCTAGTCTGGTAGCATCCTCTACCTGTACTAGATCAACAAGGAGTTATCCATCCCTATCCACTCTTGCAGCCAAGCCAGTTCTTGTGCAAACTCAAGACAAGGCTTCTAGTAAGAGGAAGAAGAAAAAGAGCACAAGAACCCATGGAGCCATCTCAGAAGATGAGGAGACTGAGTCAAATTAAGGTGTGAAAGAAATAAAGGCTATCGACACTCAGGCTACAAAGGTAACCAAGAGAAAATATCCTGGTAAAGAAGAAAAGGAAAAGAAGGAAAAATTTGCAAACTAGGTATGCCAGTCGGAGAAGTTGAGAATGTTGTTGTCAAGGATGGAAACCTCAAGCCCCTCTGCCAATGGTATGAATTTTTTGATGAATCAGGACAAAGAATTCTTGAGGAGGCAATAATAAAACATCTGAATATTTTCAATAAAGTTCTTGTTGAAATTATGTTTGGTTTATCTAAGAGTTTGCATGAGGTTTTGGAGAGGAGAAGAATAAATGCTAGGATAGAAGAAGAGCATATGGGAAAGAGAATTCTTGTAGATTTATGTCTGAAAATGTCTATTGAGGAGATGAAGTCACTCCTAAACAAAGCCAAGAAGGAATTTAAAAGCTAAACAAGGGTGAACAAACTTATGATCAGTGAAACTGATGTTGTTGCTAATGAAACCAAGAAAATACTGGAAGCATTTTTGTCAAAGAACAAGATCAATGTTGAAGAAGTGAATGTTGAAGATGTTCTATCTGATTGGGTAAATGAGGAGGTGAATGTAGATACTAAGGAAATTCAGATTCCTCCTAATGTGGATAATACAAAAGTACCTATGGAGACTGAAGCTCCTAAGGTTGTATTAGCTGAAGGAAAGGAGATTCCAACTGAAGAAGTTGAAGCTCATAAAGGCAATCAAGAAATAGTTACTAAAGAACCAAAAGTTGAAGAAGAAAATGTTTAAGTTAAGGAAATTCCAGTGGAAGCAAGAGACACTATCGAGGAAGTGAATAAATTTCCGATGGAACAACAAAATAATTTTATTTGAATTGGTTGAAGGATCAATCGATCCATCCACCTTGTCCCCAATTCAAAAAATGAAAGTTACATCTTTTTCCCAGGAAAAAGCCAGAGAAGAATTGTTGAAGTCCCACAATGAGGATAATGAAATTTTGGGTCTTGCATCTAGAGTTCTGGAGAAAATTATTCCAACTCATGTTAAGGATCCATCTAGTTCCTCTTCCGGTGAACTAAAGAAGCTCATAAATTCTATAAGTACTCATTTCAAGTCTCTTGAAAAATCAGCCATGGTTAAAGTGTAGAAGGAGTTTGATGGAAAAATATTTAGTAGGTTGAAAGAAATGATTGCAAATGACAAAAATCTGTTAGCCACCTATATGAAGAATATTCAAGGTTCTCTATCTGAAGGTGGAAAGCCCTATAATTCATGTTTATTTTTGTCCAAATTTATTGAAGACAATGAGAAGAAGGTGAAGGATCTTGAAAACAATTGGCTACCATTTCTGATGCTTTTGATCCATTAGCTGGTGATGTTGGTAAGCAAGAAGGTTAAGTAATATCTCTACTTGACCAAATAAGGAGCTTGAAGCATGAAAATGAAATGATTGTAGGAAGATCATGTGAGCTTAGAGGACTAATTGGTACAAAGATTGGAATAATTGTGAATGCATTGAAGGAAGCCAAAGATGCTAATGCAGTTAGTGACCCAATGAATCTTGATTCTGCAGAAACAAAATATTATTTAGTTTGTGGTCACATAACAATTCTGGAGAGTCTCAAAAGGGTTTGGGACACAAATTTAAGCATGTTGAAGAGAGATTTTACAAATGTTTTCAAATTTGTGTAAGTTATAAGATCATGCTTGTATAATTTGAAAATTTGAATTTTTTATATAGTTTCCCCAGTTCTGTCATTGATGTAAAAGGGGGAGAGTTGTACAATGAAAAATGTATATTCATCTTAGGGGGATTTGCATTTTTGAGCTGAGATTGAAGATTCTTTTTGAAGTTTTGAAGTGGTAGTGTAATTCATGTTGGTACTGATCCGACTCTTAGTAATTTTTCACTAAGTGTTGCCATCAATGCCAAAGGGGGAGATTGTTGGCAAGAGACACTACAAATGTTTTCTAGTGTTGTCATTGATGGAAACCCTAGTCAGTGATTGGATCTGCACGTCATCATTTGCTCATACTGGGAGACAGATTGGAGATAGTCAAGGAAGAGTAGAGCATCCGATAGTTTTATGTTCATCGATTCACATGCTGATTTAATGTTGTTATTTTGAGTTGTGGATGTCATGGGAGGTTGATCAATGTATGTCTTGTGTTATCCAAAAATATTAGTGCCTTGTATCAAGTTGTGTGCAAGTCTGGAGATCTAGTTGGATATCTTTATTTTCATCAGTGTTTGGTGGCTAACCCAGTTGATAAAACATGTCATAGATATTTGAGGATTTTTTACTCAAATTTTTTTGTGTTGGATCATTTTGATTTGGGTCTAGGCTAAGTTGTGGCCAATTGTTGTAGATGTGCATTGAATATTATTCTTGATTTGATCCATTAGTTGTAAATATTTTTAAGTTTTATTGAAGCTGACATGTTGTGATTAAATTATTAGTCACGGATATATATATAAATGATCAATTATATCATTTTTGTGTATGAATAAGGTGTGTCGATGTGTGTTGTGAATATAAAAAGGGTGATTGAGTGATTATGCACGGTTTCACTTGTGCATTAAATATTCTGTGATGTGATTTAGAGCAGAGCAGAGTAGAAGTGTAGAATCGGTTAGGACAAAAGATCGACTACTGAGCCTAACTAGAACTGTAATCAAGAATTTGTAGATGCTACTCTCTCAGTTCATTCTTTTGGATCTAATCCAAATCTTTGTAAGGAAATGTGCTTTTCTATTTTGAGCAGTGAGCTCTAGGCAGTGCGCCTGAATGCAAGTGCATCCCACATTGTAATCTTCCTTTTGAGTATACTCAGACAATATTGTTGATTGGCCATCCACTGTGGTTTTTCTCCTAACAGGGTTTCCATGTAAAAATACTTGTGTTATGGTGTTGTGGTTGTTTTCTTTCTGTTCATGCATATTTCTTTTGGTTGAAATTTTTAAGTGGGTTAAAGATCAAAATAATAAATTTATTTTTTGTAGAACACTAATTCACCCCCCCCGTCTTAGTGTTGCTTGTTTCCATCACAATGTCAATAAGATCTAGCTACTCCCCCTAAGGGATAGCCTTGGGGCACAACTGAATTGATGCAATACCATGCATCTCAAGAACAAGATGTCCACATAGAAGCATAGCAGCTCCCCCTAGGATAGACACCACTTCTCAAATTTGGTCTATGAAAACATGTAATCTATTGCTGGCGATATCTCTCTGGAATCAAATCCAAACCCTCTAAAATTTGTATATGTTGTAGAAGGATATTTATAGATGCTAATCCCATCTCCATAGCCTCTATCATGCAAATGTGATAGAATACAATATTCTTCAATGTCGTTTGTGTTGGTACATTGTAACAGAATGTTGATAGTCCTAACAGATTGGAATCTTTCGGATGTTCCTACATCACTTTGATACCAGGATCAAATGATTGATCAATGAAACTCCCCCTGGATACATTCCCTATCACTAGAGTTTAGTGATATGTAGTGGGAGAAACCACTCCCAGCTTTTGCCTCAAGTATTCAAACTATTTGGTGGGAGGAGGCTTGGTAAAAATATTAGTCACTTGTTCCTTGGTTGGAACAAACTCCATGTTGACTTCCTTATCTGCAACCTTTTATCTAATGCAGTGATACTTGATTGAGATATGCTTGGTTCTGGAGAGCATTAATAGATTATTTGAGATATTGATGGCACTTGAATTATCACAAATAATGGATATAGGCTCATTGTATTCCAATTTGAGATCTTTTAATGTTTGCTTCATCCATAAGACCTAAGTACAACATGTAGTTGCAACAACATATTCTACTTTTATAGTAGAAAGGGTGATAGAATCTTGCTTCTTACTCATCCAAGAGACTATCTTATTACCCAAAAATAATGCTCCTCCACTTGTACTCTTTTTGTCATCCACACTTCCTGCCCAATCTACATCTGTGTATGTTGTAAAACTGAAATTTTTTCCTTTGGGATACCACAAGCCATAGTCAATAGTACTTTTAATGTATCTAATGATTCTCTTAACTGCATTGACATGTGATTATTTTGGTTCTTATTGAAACCTAGCTACCATACAAACCACTTGCATTATATCAGACCTAGATGTAGTTAAATATAGTAGACTTCCAATCATAGATCTGTATGTAGTCTGATTTGCATCTGGTGACTCATCAAATTTTCTCAATTTGTAGCCTATGATCATGGGTGTACTAACTGGTTTACAGTCCTCCATGACAAACTTCTTAAGCATTTATTTTGCATACTTTTTTTGAGATATAAATATACCTTTATCAGCTTGTGTAATTTGGAAACCAAGAAAGGAACTTAGTTCTCCAATCATAGACATTTCAAACTCATCTTGCATGGTTGTAGAAAATATTTTTCACATTACATCACTGCTACCACCAAATATAATGTCATCTACATATACTACAACAATGATCATATGAATGCATTTGGATTTGAGATATATATTGCTATTAACACAACCCTTCTTGAATCCTTGTTGTTGTAGATATTGATCTAGCCTTGAGTACCAAGCCCTTGGGGCTTGCTTTAAACTATATAGTGCCTTTTTCAATATGCAAACATAATCATCATTCTTTGACAGCTGAAAACCTTTTGGCTGCTCAATATATACCTCCTCTTCAAGGTTTCCATTTAGGAAGGCATATATGACATCCATTTGATATACCTTGATGCCTTTGTAGACTGAGAATGCAAGAAACATTCTTATTTCTTGTAACCTTGAAATAGGGGCAAATGTTTCCTCAAAATCAATCCCTTCTACTTGTGTATATCCTTTGCACACCAATCTTACTTTGTTTCTCACCACCGTTCCATCTTCATTTAGTTTGTTTCTAAGCACCCACTTAGTTCCTATTACATTCTTGTTTAAGTTCCTAGGAACTAGTTCCCATGTTTTTTTATTTTCAATCTAATTTAACTCCTCTTCCACGACTTCTATCTAGTTCTCATATTTGTTGGCTTCAACAAAGGTTTTTATTTCAATATGAGATAAGAGGGAAAAGTTCACTTGTTCTTTGTTCTTTGCAAGCCTTCTTCTTGTCTATACACCATCATTCTTGTCACCAATAATCTGATCTACTGGATGATCTTTTTGAACATATTTTGTAGGAGCCTAGTTAACTTCTTTCTCATTCTCTTCTTCTTGTTCTTCTTCTTCAACCCGCAGACCTAAGTCATCTTCATTTGACTCACTTTCTAGATTGTTTCTGCTAGGCTGACCCTGATTTGCACTTTCATCAACCCTAACATGTACACTCTCTACAATTTTATGTAGTCTCTTATTGTAGCATTTATAAGCTTTTCTTTGGGATGAATACCCCAAAAATATCACTTCATCACATCTTGACTCAAAACTTCCTTAATCTTCAGTATCTCTTTTGATATAGCATTTACTGCCAAATACTTTGAAGTGCTTGACTGAGGCAGTCTTACCAAACCATAATTCATATGGAGTTCCACTGTTAAATCTGATAAGAGCTTTGTTTTGAATGTATACAATAGTTTGTACTGCTTCTTTCCAAAATGTATCCATTAAGTTTTCCTCATTCAACATGGCTCTAGCCATCTCCTTCAAAATCTGATTCCTTTTCTCTACCACACCATTTTGTTGTGGTGTTCTTGGGGCTAAATACTAGCATTTGATTCCATGGTCTTCATAGTATTCCATGAATTCTCTTGACATGTATTCTCCACCTCTATCTGATTTGAGGCATTTGATTCTTCTACCGATCTCATTTTCTACCAACATCTTGTAACCTTTAAATGCTTCAAAGGCCTCAATTGTCTCCCTCACGAATGTGACATATGCCATTCTATTATAATCATCAATTAACAACATAAAATATCTTTCTCCTTGAAATTCCTTTGTTCTCATTGGTCTGCATAGATCAATATGAACTAACTCTAGAGGTTTTTTAGTTGAATAGTCCTTGGTAGGAAATTTAAAATTTGTTAGCTTTCCATGTTGAGATCCTTGAAAGATGATATTGTTAGGTTTTGTAATCTTAGGAATATTTCTAAACAATCCTTTTGAGCTTATCTTCACTATGTTGTCAAATTTTACATGTCTTAGTCTTCTATGCCACAACCAACTTTCTTCTGCTTGACCGATTAGACATGTTTGGCCTTCCACTTCACATATATTATAGAGATTAATATCTTTCCTAACCACTTGAGCAATTTTTTTACCATTTATTCTTATATTGCAGCCCTCATAATCAAATACAACTTTGTATCCATTATCACACATCTGACTAACACTAAGAAGATTATGTTTTAGGCCTTCCACATAGAGCACATCTTTAGTTTTGTTATTTCCATCTAAGCTTATAATTCCTTTACCACAAATCTTGATAGAAGTGTTATCACCTAGACTCATTGAACCTCATTTTCTCATTTCAAGTTAGATGAATTTCTTTTTATCTTCGGTCATGTGCTTGGAGCAGCCATTGTCAATTACCCACAAGTCTTGTTCTTTTGCATGCAAAGCACTTTGAGCAATCATTGACTAAGTAGGAATATTCTTTTTCTCATTCCATACCTTCTTAGGTTTATTTTCAACCTTTTCTTCCTCTTCCTTAATGACCCCAGTTTTCTTTTCAACTTTAGAAGATATAGTTTTCTTCTTCTCAAACTAAGTATTTTGTATTCTAAAGTTTGTTCTAAAATCTCTAGCTATGTTACCAAAATTATTGCAATTGAAACATACTACATCCATATCAATTAAAGGAGCAAATGGATTTTTACTCATGAAATTTATATTTCTCCTTGGATTAACTTTGCATTCTCTAGCCCTATGACCAAAATTGTTACAAGTATAGCAATACCCATTAAAATATGATGAGTACCTAGTCATGGTGTATCTTTTGGCCAAATTAGGATATCTTCTTTGTTTAGGTCTCCTTGGATAGTGTACTCTTGTTAAACCATCATTGCCAGTTATCTTAGGATTCTTCTTCTTCTTTTGTTGATCTAGATTTGTCCATTTAACCTTCTCGTCTTCACCTTGTTCTTTCTCTTTAACAACTTTCTCAACTACAATTAACTTCTTTTCATCTTCGAAAGGATCTTCTTTGTTAGATTTTTCATCCCAGGAAAATAATTTTTCTTCTACTTTAAATCATTCATAAAGCTTTGCAGAAGCATAAACAAATGAACTCATTCCCTTTTCAAGCCCCAAATGGGATTTTTCTTTACTAATTGGCTTTTTTTTACTTATCAATTCATCCAGAATGTTAGTACCACGTTTCAACTTAAGAATTTTATTGACTTGCTCATTAGCCTTCTCCAACTCTTTTCTTAGGGCAACTATTCCTGCCTCTAGTTTTGAGCATCTCTCCATCTCTTTTTGCAACTCAAACTTCATAACATCTTCAACTCTTTTGATTTCTTCTATCTGAACTTTCAGACCAACTATCACCTTATTAGATTCTTCAAATTCTTGAGTTGCTTTGTCAGTCTCCTTTTGAACATTCTTTTTCAGTTTCTTGTTTTCCATTTTGAGATTATCATATTTACCTCTTAATTCCTCAAGGTCTTCAAGGGAACTAATTAATTCTCCTTCAAGATCAACAACCGCTTCAACTTTCTCCTCATGTAAGTCCTCAATCGATATATCTTTCTGGTCCTTAGTTTCCTTAGACATAAATAGAAACTCTTTCTTGTTTTCTCTCATAACAAGGGAACAGTCATGATCCTCTTCTAAACTATCACTAGCATCAAAAACTCCACTTTCTTAATTGATAGACAAGCTCTTCTTCTTCTTTCAAAAATTATTCCTTTTTGGATAAGCCATTCTTTTCATTTTGCTACCTTCTTCTTGCTTGGCACTATCCTCTTTACTATATTGACACTTTGAGGAAAAATTCCCTATTCTCCCATAATTGAAACATTTAAATGGGAGCTTACCTTTGTACTTACTAGACCCTCTCAGTCTTCTCATGACGTTAGCTTCTTCTTCATTAGTTTCATCATGATCAGATGCAATAACAACTTTCTCTTTCTTATCAACTTAAGCTTTCTCTTTCTAGACCACCTTAAATTCAGCTTCTCTACGAGATGATTTAGCATTAGGCATTCTCATCTCATATGCAGTAACTATGCCATGCACTTCATCAAGAGTGACTTTATCAATTTCTCTACCTTCTTCTATAGCAGAAATCTTGGCATCATATTTAGTTGTCACAGACCTGAGAACTTTCAACACAACATCTTCTTCTTTCAGATCTACATCATATCCTTTAATGGAATTTACCACATCATCAACTCTCTGAAGATAGTTTGCAATATTCTCTTCTTTGGTCATTGTCAAGCCTTCAAATTTTCCCTCAGCACTTGTAACTTTGCTAACTTCACTTTGGTGTCACCTTCATAGATCTTTTTCAAATTTTCCCAGAAATCATAAGTAGTTTTACAATGCCTAACTTTGCTATGTACAGAGTTAGAAAAATTGTTCATAATAATGAACCAAAATTTCTTATTGTCTTCATGAAGTTTCTTTGTTGTCAAATTAGTAGGAGTTGTAGTAGGAATAGTATATTGGGTCTCTACAATTGCCCAAACTTCAGTTCCATCAATGTGCTCCATTTAGCATAGTTTGTTCCATCAAACCTAGGTGGCTTGATTGAACTTTATTGGAGTGCCATTGTGTTCACCTATCCAAGATTAACCCGAGCTAGTTAATCTTCTCCTAGGGAACCTCAAGCTCTGATACCAATTGTTAGAACATAATGATCTACTGAGAGGGGGGTGAATTAGTAGATTGCAAATTTTTAAACCTAGAGTGACCTTTAGCAGAATTAAAATTAACAACTCAAAAGAGAAATTGAAAGAATAAACAAATAAATAAGTCACAATCAAGAGAGAGACAAGCACATAACACCAAATGTATGTGGAAAACCTAGTATGGGAAACAACAAGATGAGAAATGTTGCTAGGATCTACCATCCTAATCTAGCCTCACAAGCATCGAAGTTTTGTTACAAGTTTTACGCACTACAACCCTAAGGAAGCTTCAATTCCCTATTTTAGAAGCATCAAATTCAAGGATGTTGCAACACCCTGGACTCAGATACAACTCAATATTAATGGAGGCTACAACTTCTTACAATTATTTTCAATCAACTATGTATAACATAGTTCTACTCAACATATGATGCATCGATTCAACACATTATATTTCTCTCTCTATTCACTTTTCACACTACTATAATCAGATTCTTGTATTTTTATGATTCTTATTCTCTATTATAGTTCTCTCTCTTACTAGTTCATCCTAGCACACACACTCTCTAAATTTTCTTCTAACTCGTTCCTATGTATATTTCATATGAGTCAAACCCTCTGCTAGGGTTTTTCACTTGCAACCAACATCAACAAGTGTCAGATCATCGAGCTGATCACATACTATTCTATCCATTAATTATGGTATCTAATCAAAGTTTCCATATCTCATATCGAGCTACACACCAATCAACCTCGTTATCAAGAATTTACCAAATTTAGCTCTCTTTTTGACCTGTAAATCCAATTTGCATTTAATTTCCTCTTTTTTTCATTTGATCATATTTGATCTTGATTGAGCATGTCACCTTTTTGGTGTAGTCTTCAGTAAATTCTCACATGTTAGTTAGTTAGGCAATCTGATTTTATTCACATGTTGGTCACCCACTTGAAACCCCTATTCACATGTACCAGATCGTCTAGTGTGAACACTTGCTAATGATCATCTTGCAGACTAATAAAAAGTTAGAAATACAATTAGGAGACATCCACAAGCTCATTACAATCTCAACACAAGCTCTAACAACATTATCTAGGGTTTATCAAACCAGAGCACTTTAAACACCACTGTCATAATGAAGAGATCACTTCCAGACTACCAAATCAAGAACCGTTTGAGTTGAGGGAACTTAAAAATATTACAAACCTAATTCCAAAACCATAGATCAAAAGATGTAAATGTGAAGGAATGTAGAGCAAAATACATTCTCTAACACCACCAAATATACAGATAAATCAGTTTTCACTCTAGTGAACATAACTCATTCAACACTTCATACCAGATGCTCCTACTTGGAACATACCATCCTCAGAAATGCCTCTAAATAACTCCAAATCCACATACAAAGATATTCAATATGCAAGAAATGCAGAGCAAGCTACTGGACCATTCTTACCAAAGGCTCAAACTTGGAACATAAAATACTGGAGGCACACTCAAATCTTCATACCATAGTACCAAACCATGAGCACTCTTGATGGGGCACATATAACCTCATTATAGACCTTATTCCAGATTCACAAGACCTAAAAAAAATCAGCAGAGGATTGCAGAGAAAATATTGTTCTCCTAGTCCATAGATAACCAACTCTACAAAATCAGTTCAAACACCAGTGAACTCAACTTTCACTCTTCATCAAATTGTTAGCTGTAATCAAGGATATATCACCCATGGATATCCTTGAACAACACTTCATATCCACATATGAATAGGATCAACATAGTAGAAATGAAGATCACAAATTAGAGTACATATAAACACATACCAGAGCATATTCTGAACCTACAACAACCTATACTATGTTGACATCAATGAAAACACCAGTTAGACACATATTTGCAACAAAAAATGTGTTTGTTTGAGGCAAGTGTGAACCCTTGATTAAAATCCCATCATGCATTCTCATCCATTGATGATAATCCATGATCCATGTCTCTTATCTCCATCATCTTGGACCATTGATTAATCTTTTTTATCTCAATCCTTCATTCCTCATTTTCTCTCTTATAAATAGGTCACTATTCGAAGAAAAATGGATCCATCTTTTTCAAAGAAAACTTATGTTGTTGAATTCATACATCCATCTATCAATTGCAAAGTCATGCTATTGAATTCAATTGCATCCATACTATCATATTTACTCACTTTTTATCTTATCTTATTTAAATTTTAACTGCATCATAGCTTAGAGCATCCATTAATGGCTTCCATGCACCCATCGTAGTTTGTATATAAGTTAGGGTTTTCATCTTTTAGCTTAGAATTAGCTTAGATTAGCTTAGAAATAGCATAATCAGTGCATTTTTAGCATAAAATAATGGTAACTTAGCTTGCATCCTGTTCATTTTTAGCATAAACTAAGTTTTCATGTTAGAGTAAAGGTTTTAATTTAATCATGTTGATTAAATTACCTTTATTCATCTCTTAAGATTTCACTTTAGTTTGCATTTGTGACATTTAATAATTATATTAATTATTAAATGTCTACCTATTAGGGTTTCTTTTAGGGTTGCACAATATACTTTTATAAGGATTCATCATTGTAATTTATCCCTCTCTCGGATGAATACATTTTTCAGCTTTCAGAGCACCCTTGCTTGTTTGTCTCCATCTCTTCTTTCTGTGACAGGTTATTTGCATGCAGGTGATCTTCGGGGTCTGTGAAGTTGGTTTTCTCAACTTCTACATGGTATCAGAGCTCCAGATCTGCGGCTTTCTATTCTTTTTTTGAAGATATCAGCTTATAGATTTTTTTTTCTATGCAAGGGTTTCATTCTAGTTCTTTTTTGCCAGATCAGAGGGGCTTTCCATCATTTTTAAAGAATTTTTCAATTTTATTTCTCAAATGGTGGATGCTAGTGAAAAACGGACTTCATAGATGCGCTCAGAAGGCCCAAAAACCCCTATTTTCATATAAAATATGATAGGGTTTTCTGAAAATTGATTTTTTAGTGTTTTTGGAGAATTTCAAAAAAAAGGCCAAAAAAATTCGTACGATTGTACGATCCGTACGGACGAGACGATTTTTTTTTTTTTTTTCATATTTTTGGTTGCTGCATCAATTTTGAGCTGCCTTGTTTTTCGTGCCCTTTTGATTTTTGCCTCGATTTTCGTGCAAGAAGGTTCAACTGAATATTTTTGGTTTAAAGCCTAAATGGGTACTTTTAGTAAAACGGGCATATCTCAGGCGTTTTATCTCGTATTTTCGAATGAAAATAGGCGTTGGAAAGCTGGTTCCAGCGCCGTTCTGATATATAAGGTTTGATTTCCTGGTTTTTCCATTTTGATGCTGTTTTCTGCAGTCAAAATCAGAACAAGCTTTTTGCACTCCCGGAGCCATATCTTTTGCATACGGACTCCTTTTTTGTAAACGAATAGGCGTTGGAAAGGTGTTTCTGTGAAATTTCCAGATCTGCAATTTATTTTTCCAGAATCTTCCCCAGGTACTTTTTATTCAGTTTTTGTGTTTTCACACATCTGTCAATTACTTGGACATTTTGGCACCTGGAAATGATCTGTTTGCGTGGGATGGATTTATTTGATCTGATTTATCAGTATTCAGGTCAGTTATTCTCAGATTTTTTAATTTGAAGAGTTATCATGGGTTTTTCTACTCACCCTTTAGTTATTTTTCTGGAACGGGGTAATTATGAGTCATGGGCAAAGGGTATACTTACACATTGTAGGTGGCTTAATATTTTGCCTTATTTGTATGATCTCATACCTGAACCAGCAATTTCAGAGGGAAAAATAGCTTGGAATATCATTAGAAATCACATAGTAGGAGTTATTTTGTCTAGTGTTGATTCTGACACTGTGTGGGCTATATCGGGCATTGATTGTCCTCACTCACTTTGGACATGTCTTTGGGAGATCTATGGAGACCTCAGTCTTTCTCCATTCCCAGAGGATCCTGCTTTAGATTGTCTTGTACCCATTGGTTGGAGAGAGAACACACCATTTGATCATGATACTTTAAAGGAACTTCAGTATTTAGACACCCTTACATATTCCGATGAATCAGAGGATTGTCTCACAGTTCCTACTCTTCAGACTGAGATTATACTTGTATCAACATCTTCTCCTGTTGTTCTTGATCAGTTTGATATTGCCTCTTCTTTGGCTCCTATTGATTCAGCTAAATAGGACATCATACATCTTTCAGACATGGCTACTTGGGATTCTTATCTTGCAGGCATTTCGTCTTTGTTTGTAGAGTCCTATATTGTAGATCTGGAGGATTACTTTGAGGATTTTCAGCTCCTCTTTGTTGACAACCATATTCCAGCTGTTAGCCCACCATCATTCGTGCATTCAGAGGTTGTAGTTCAAGATTCTTCAGTTCAGTTTGGATTTGACATCTTTTGTTTCAGTTCAGACAGAGAGATTCTTCAGCATCCTATTATGGCACACATCTTGAGACATAATGATTCTTCTCTCTTCACAGGGTTTCTTCATCTTCGTCCTTTGGATCCATTTCTTCCCAAGGGGAGGAATATTATATGCCGCTTCAGGATCTCTTTCTGGATTCTACCTCAGGCATCCATATGTGCGACAGGAGTTTCTTCATTGTGGGGGGGCCTTCTAGTCTCTTTCTTTTTCTCCTATGGAGACCATTGTACATGTACTTATATGATAGAAGCTGTCTATGGGGGGTCTTATGTTATCCACCTCCTATCCTTTTGTTATTAGTGCATTTATTTCTTTCATCTCTTTTTGGAGTAGAGTTTTTCCCATGAGGTTTTCTCTATTTCTCCACTTTACAGAGATTTGGTTGTAATTGGGTACCTAATCTGGCCTTGTTGCGGGACCCAAGTTTACTTTCTTGCATTGTAGTTACCTTTGCTTTCTTGCACATGTTTGTAACTGCACTTTTGCTCATCTTAAGGGGGGGTGTTAGAGTAAAGGTTTTAATTTAATCATGTTGATTAAATTACCTTTATTCCTCTCTTAAGATTTCACTTTAGTTTGCATTTGTGATATTTAATAATTATATTAATTATTAAATGTCTACCTATTAGGGTTTCTTTTAGGGTTGCACAATATCCTTTTATAAGGATTCATCATTGTAATTTATCTCTCTCGGATGAATACATTTTTCAGCTTTCAGAGCACCCTTGTTTGTTTGTCTCCATCTCTTCTTTCTGTGACAGGTTATTTGCATGCAGGTGATCTTCGGGGTCTGTGAAATTGGTTTTCTCAACTTCTACATTTCATACATCAATCAAAATGGTTTCATTGATTATCTTCCATAGAATCAACTGAAATAGGCTCACTAATGACAAGATTGGGAAAGGGTCATCATTTCACATCAACACAACACCAATTCCAAAACAGGATAAGTTTCAAATGGATTAGATTAGGAATTTAACTATTTTTGGTGTAGTTTGTAGCTTTTATTTTCAAGTAAATTCTTAGTTTAATTTTCCAATTTGAATGATCTTGTTTGTAGATGTGGGTTTGTTTGGAAAATTTATGCTTTGATTCATCATGAATCAAGCATAATCGACCCTCACCGATATTTCCTCATCTCACAACACTAAGTGAGGGCAAGGGGTTAGGTAGCCTTCTCCTCATATGTCACTTGTTGTTATCTCTTTTGGCTAGTTGACTACCTTTCATGGATATATAAGAGAAAGCTTGGGATGTGGACGACATGCCTTAAGTTGGCTCGCATGTGACATACTTATTCATGATGTAGCTTATTAGAAACATTTGACTTGGCATAGGGATTTCCAAATAAGATCTCATGTATTCTTCTACTTTAAAGCACTTGTTCAGAGCAATGGTGTTAGAAACCACTTTAAGTTGGGGCATATATCGACACTCATGTTTCACCATGTGGTTTTCTTTATTCTTGTGATGTATCCAAGTTTCTTGGTGTTATCATTAGGCTAGATATCCTCCAAGAATGTGATATTTCTTTGAATTGTCCTCTCTTGGAGACATTAGGAACAATTTTCCCTAAGAAGAGATCTTGCATGAACTAAGAAAAATCCCTTTGAACATACCTTACACTATTTTGCATTTACAACAACTGTTATATGTCCACCTTACATAACACACTTTGCATGCCTATGGAGCCATCTTGTTTGTTTATGATTTTCAAGCATACAAAGCTTTACTTGTCACATGAATCTTGAAGTTCATTGTTGCATGGCACCTTGTCAAAGTTATCGGGAAGTATAACTTTGGTATGGTTTGACATGAAGCTGATTTGAGGCATGATTTTCCCATATCCACTTGCATGTGTGCTTGAGTGTATATTGGTTATGTGTGTATGTGTCTCCCCCCTTTGGATACTTACCTAGTGGATAGCTTGAAGTTTTGTTGCCTCATAGTGAGGGTGCATTTTTAGAAAAACAATTTAGTTCTAATCCACATCACATTGGATAAGGGTATGTGTAGGATCATGATGGGCCAAAAAGTGGCAATATGATGGGTATGTGGCTGACGATTTTTTTTTCACCCAAAATTGATGAAAGGAAAAGGGTTTTTGAAGGAGATTCTCAGCTTTTCACCAATATAAATTATGTACTTTGAATTTAATAAATAATTATTATTCATTTTCTATTTGAATTACAACTAAAGTCCTGACTGATAAGCTGATTGAAAAACATTTATAGCTTTCAAATGGTATCACATTTTTTGAATCCAAAACATGCATCACATGCTATGCTTCACATACTATAGGATTAAAAAAAATGAATTTCATGAAGTTTTGACCAAGTTAAGGTGGTCAGACATACGAGTTTTTATATTTTTAAAAAGTTGTAATAAAAAATTCATAATTAATTATTTACTTGGAAAAAAATGACAAAAAAATATGCATCACATCGGGACATGAGTTCTCTACCTATATCTTAAATATTATAAAAAAATATTAACATTTTATTGTGGTTAGGGTGGTCAGACAAACACCTACTTATTTTTCCCCTGAAATTTAAGTACTACTATATTGAAATTTCAAATTTTCACCAAATGGATTTAAAAACCTAGTAGTTTAGAAACTACATTCAATTTACTACAAATTCTATTCCTACATATTTTTGAAATAATATAGATAACTTATTCAAATTTTTACGTCAAGTTGCCTAACTCTGATTTTTCTGAATTTTTTGCCACTTAAGGGCCTATTTTTTCAATGATGATCCTGTACATAACCATAAATGGTCGGGGCCTGATCCACTTCTTGTTACTTTTGTTCATTTTTGTTTTCCTTTGTTAGTCATTGGAATTGTATGTTTGTGCATCTTGTTTTGCTGCAAATCATACATCTTGTGTGTGTTCTTTTGTGCTTATTTTGGTTTGATGTAGGATCTTGGATCTTGGGGGCTTGACCACTCCCTTGATCTTTTTTGTCCTATACCATCTACATTGGTATAATTGGAACCCTCTTGAATGTATACTTTAGTGTGAGTTTGAAGCAAGTTCCTCCTCTCACTAAAGTGGGGGCTAAATGTAGTGTCAAAAAATATCATCATGCACATTTTCACACTTAATCTAGAAATTATTAATGATAAAATGGACTTTATGTCACCTTGATCTAGTGTTGTGATGTGTTTAACACATCCATATTAAGTCTTGGGCCCTTTTTAAGCTAAATAAACCTAACTTTTCCTTGATTTAATGTTGTAAAGCATATTCACTTATACCTTCACATTAAATTTAGAGTTGTTGGACTTGATGGTGTCTCAATCTAGTGTTGTAATGTGTTTTACACTTTCACATTAGGTTTAAGACCCTTTTTAAGCTAAAAAGACCTATTTTTCCTTGATTTGATTTTGTAAAGTATATTTATATACACTTTCACATTGATTTTTGGGCTCTCTTGCATTTATTATCTTTATATCATCATTAATAGGCCCCTAAAACCCTATATTGTGCATCCCAAGGCATATTTCAACCAAAATCCTAACAATATCATCAAATAAACTTAATTTCTTAACACCCCAATACTTTTTCCACCTAAAAAGGCCTTGTGGAACCCATACACCACCTTGGGAATATCATTCCCACCCAAGTGGGACCCATACACCAGGTATGGCATATGAGTCCCATTTGGCCTCTTTTTAGGGTTTTGAGTAGGAAAACTTGGGTTTTAAGTTCAAATTTCATGAATGTTGGCCTGTGTGATCTAATAAACATGATATTAGATGGATTTACTATATAAATGAGGTCTCAAATCATTATTTCAATAAGTCGTCATGATATCAAGTTGAGCACTCAAGAGTGAAGCATTCCAAGACTTTACAAGATCATTAAGAGAGCATTCAAGGTCAATTTTAAGGTATTCAAGGGCATAATTATTCACCAATTCTTGTAGAAATTCAAGATCCATCATCATGTCAAGTATATAAACCATCGAGCATGTTATTGAGATGGTGTTGTGATGTTGCATTCAAGATCAAAGATCAAGCATTGTTTTGCACTTATCTCAAGATCTAGATCTACACCCTTAATGGCCATTTCATGTTAGATTGTAGATTTACAAGATATCATTCAAGGTATCATTGTTCATGTTTCATTTTCCATGTTTCATGTCCTTATTTCATTATCTCATCATTTGGTTTAATTACCTAAAAGGGGGGTTTGACCAAGGTAAACCCCTATTCACTAACAATCAATAAGTTTTTCTCTTCTTTACATGTGTGATTGTAGGTCTAGGTTTCTTGGAACATGAAAGATCTTTGAAGATTTGGTTAAAAGATTGAAGGAAGTTGTTGGAGTTGTATCATCACTTGCAACATCACAGAAAGACTTCTATAGGCCAAAAATTAGGGTTTCAAGCCCATAAACAAAGTGTGGTAGAGAGAGAAGTGGTGTAGGGGTACCTTGTCAATTTTGGTCAATATGGTCACATGTTTGGTTTTTAGGTGTTAAGAGTCTTTTTAGATGTAATAAGGTCATAATATACCATTTTCCAATGTATGGAGTCATATTGGGTCTATTTGGAGTCATATTGTTAAAATTTTGCAATAAAGTTGAAAAGTTGCTTGTACAACTTTGCATTTCTCATCATAGGTGGAAGTTGAAGAGTCATACATTAAAAAAGTAGTTTTGAACCATTTTTTTTGGTTGGTAAAGTTTAAATTGGCCTAAAAACATTTGAGGAAATCTTCTAGATGTAATTTTGGTGATCAAGCAACATTGAAACTCTGTTTTCTTGTGAGATTTCCATGTTTTCTATTGCTCCAGAGATTTGTACAGCTATGTACACTCTCCATTTGACATGAATTGAATTGGAATTGGTAGAGTGATGAATCTTCTTTTATTTGGCTATGGTTGTCTTTATTCTCATTGAGAATTGAGGTAGTTTGAAGTGTTTTTTCTGAAAATGGTTTGGAAACCCTGAATTTGAGGGTTTAATAGAGTAAAATGGAATTATAAGCCATTCCACCTGGTGAAACATGTTCTAACTTGCTAGAATGGAATATTTAGGCATATATTTTGTGTTTATGTGTTTTGCAAGAGCAGGGAAGGCAGTTTGAAAAAATTTGAATGATTCCCTAGTCGCAAGCCTTCATGATTTTGGTGTAAGACGGTGCATTGAAGTAGGGTTTTGTAGAAAGAATGATTGGAACCCATTCTAGTTGATGAAATATTCTTTTCCAGACTTAATTTAATGTGTTCAGGGTGTTGGTAAGGTGAAATAAGGCTTGTAGTATAAAGATTCAATAAACCCCCTTGGAAGCAAGCCTAAATAGGTTTAAATGAGATTTTGGAGTTTGGTGAATTTGGAGGAATTCCAGTTGACAAAATTTATTGATTTGGACCTTAGGTAACCTGGTTGAGGTCTTGAAATAGATATTTATGATTGGGAAAAAGATTGCATGGTAGTTTCTTTGTAAAAGTGACCTAATTAGGCTTAAGGGTGGCCTATCAATAGAGATTTGAGGTTTGTTGTACAAAGTAACCCTATGAGATTTCAAGATATGTTAAGGGGATTAATGGGTATCTAAAAAATATTTTGGATTCTAGGTTGAAGGCTTAACCTAAAAGTTATGAGAGAAAAACATGGTTTATTATCCTACTAGGGAAATAATGAATTTGTGAGATAAAGCATTGTGTTTGAGGAGTTTAGACTTTGGTAAAGGGTTGGTTGGATTAGATTGTGTTTTGACACCCTGTTATGCATCAATTGGTATCAGATCATAGGTTTTGATCATTTCAAGGAAGAAATGTTGAAGCTTGAATAAAGAAAAGTTGTAGATTGAAGGACAAGATGCCTCCTAGTCATGTCTAGAGAGATAAGGATGATGAAAGAGTCTTAAGAAGAAGTTTTGGCTAGACTTGTAACATTGGAAACAAATCAAAGGAGATGAAAGGCCACTGAAGAAGAGAGTGACCAAGAGGAAGAGGAAGAGGTTGAGAATGAAAATCCTCCCACAGGAGTCCAAGGTGATGATGAGTTGGACCCTGATGAAAGAAGGATGGTTAAGATGTTGAAGGTTATCAAAGGAGATTCTTCTAAGGTGAAAATGGAATTGCCAATGTATGGTGGAAAGTTGGATGCAAAATAAGTGTTAGACTGGATTGATGCATTGTATAACTACTTTGAGTACAAGGAGGTAGTAGAAGAACAAAATGTAAAGTTTGCAAAACCAAATTGAAAGGCCCTTCCCTAGCTTGGTGGAACTATGTATAGGAAGAGAGAGTGAAAAAGGGAAAATCAAAAATAAGTTCATGGGATAGGATGGTGTTAAAGATCAAGAGCCAATTCTTGCTAAGAGATCATACAATTCATACATTTAGGAAGTTGCAAAACTTAAAGCAAAAGGAAATGGATGTCATGGCCTACACAAAGGATTTTCACAAGTTAAGTATTAGAGCAAGTCATGTTAAATATGAGACTAAAAAGATAACAAGGTATTTTAATGGATTGAGATTTCAAATTAAGGATGAATTGAGTCTTGCTACTCCTAGGACGGTTGGGGAATGTTTTTAGCTAGCTACTAGGGTAGAAGAGAAGTTAAAAAGAAGGAAAGAAATACAAGGAAGAGGAAAAAGAAACACTAATAGAGGAAGAGGTTCAAGGTAGTCCTATGAAGGCCAAGAAGATGCAAGTAAAAGAAAAGACCACACTGTCGATCAAAGAGGTGGCTTTAGAGGTAGTGGGTTAGGCTTTAGGGGAAGATTTGGTGGACAAGGTAGACGCTTAAATAAATTTTCAAGAAGATGTTATCATTGCAATCAATTTGGCCATCAAGCATGGAAGTGTCTAGATAAGCAAGCTTCTACTTCAACTGGTGGTGATAAGAGAGGTCAATTGGTGCAAGAGGAAGATTGTGAGAGTGTTAATTCTCCTAATCAGCTTAACTAGTGCTCCTGAAGTTGGAGAATCTTTAATGGTTAGAAAAATACTCCTCAAAGCATCAAAGGAGAAGGAGCCACAACAAAGATAAACACTATTTAGGACTGTATATGTATAAAATTGGTCATGTCTAATTAATCCTGACATTTAATTAAATATTTATTATTTAATTAATCCTCTAAAGTCCTCTACATATGATTAAATTTAATTAATTTAATTATATTGTTCATTCACTTTATTTAGTTATTTTATGTATCCATATGTCTACTTAATTAATTAAATAAATATCCTTTATTTATTTTAATTAATTATCACTTTTTGAATTTAATTAAGTCTTTTGATTTAATTAAATTTAAATATTTCTTTTCAAATATTTCTTCTAATTAATTAAATACTTTATTTAATTAATCTCATCCACATGTCATTTCTTAACAATTTAATTAAATATCTTTCATATCTTTTCAAATCAAAATTAAATATTTTATTTAATTATGAAATCCTCCATTATTCTCCAAATCTTAATTAAATATTTTATTTAATTAGAAAAATCTCCATGTCACTCATAAATGAATATTTGAATTTAATAATTCATTATTTCTCTTCAAAATCTTTCCAAAATCTCACAAAAAGATGGTTTTTACAATTCATCTTTATCATCTCATCTTATCTCTTACACAAAAAAGGAAGCAAATCCTACTTTTTATTTTCTTCTATCTTTCTTTCTAGTCTCATCCATCTTCATCGTCTGATCTTCCCGTTGAGAAATTTTCAGCCATCACATCAGCCAATTATAATCTTTCAAAAACTCTATAAATATCTCTGCGAATTCAAGCATTGGTTACCTACAACTTACAATATGCACATTCGAGAATAGTTGCATTATAGTATTTTGGCATTTTAGCATTATCATTATCAACATAGTGTTGTAATCTTGCATTTCAATAATCATAGCACATTAATCTTAGCATAGCATTGCATGCATTCATTTTCAATCTCATTCTCTAGGAAGACTGTTTGTTGAGCCTAGCCCAAGATCTGAGAGCAAGCTAGAATAAAAAAAAAAATTGGAGATAGAGGATGATAGGACAACATCAACGAAAAAATACTGAGTTTGCATTCTTTATATTTGATTTTCTATTTTTGATTTAATGTCTTATCAGTGTGTTTTGATTTATTTTTAATATACATTTAATACACTAAAAAATTGATCACACATTTTTGGTGCCCACCGTGGGGCCTATGCCCCGTTTTTGACATCTACTTGCAGGTTTTTTGATAGGTTTTCACATTCTGGTATTCGGTTTTCTGAAATTTTTTTTTGTTTTAGTGCATCCGTGTTTTTTTTAGCGCATCCAGTCCTTTTTTCAGCACTTTTGTAGGTCTTTCAATGCATCCAGGAACTGTTTCAGCGCATCCAAGAAATAGAATGGAGCATATGTCCAACTCATTTTATTAAAAACTTTGTAAAAAAGTCTTATATTCCTAGATTAGCGCATATAGGGTTTTCTATATAGGGTTTTCTATAGCACTTTTACTATCTGTTTTAGCACATTTCATCTTTGTTTTAGCGCATATGAAGGATCTTTTAGCACTTACAAGTTGTAACTAAACAAAAGTTCTAAGTCTGATGCCTTCCATAGATAGAGATTTTTCTAGCTTAAAAAGAACTAATCTAGGATAGTCACATTTGGTTTTAAAAAGAAGCAACCCTAGGATAGACATGATCTTGTAGTTAAAATGAACAACTTGTTTTTGTCAAGCAATTATCTTCACATAGTTTAGATCATTGAGATTTGGGTTCTAAAAAGAACATTGTCTACTTTGTCTGTGGCAATAGGTATATGCTCTCCCCTTAACTGGGTGATCAGAATACTAGAATTTCCTTTTTCAATTTTTGTAATTTTAATGTCTTATTACATCCTGTAGAGGGCCTGCTCTTGTGGGAAAAAGTACTCACCCAAGAGGAACGACCCAAGTGGATTCAAGCCAAAGCCAGGCTATTTCACCCCACTATAAAATTTAAAGCAAATATGGGGAAACCCACTTTTGTCGGTAGTGTGCAAGATAACCATCCCCAAAGCCTTTGTTCTAAAGGTTGGGAGGTCTCCTGAGGGATTTTATTTTTGCCGCACCGAATGAAAACTCTTACTAAGAACTTAGTGTAAGAGCCAACCGAAGTCAGTTTCTGAACATCCTAATAATCACAGTGCAAGGGGAGGGAAGAATCTGCCCCTAAGACACTCACCATATAACTTCCAAGGACCATTTTCTCAGGGGATCCGGTATCCACTTCCATCAATTTGAGTACATTCCTGGAAAAGAAAAAAACACCAGTGCCCCTTCGGGGGTGACATGGTTGTGTGAGTTGACGCAGTTCTAAGATGTGGGTTGTTGATTACTAGGATGACCTACTTGAGTACTAAGAGTGAGTCTTCTTGAATTAACTGTTATGTGTGAAACTTGTGAAAACATTTTTTGAAAAACATTTTTCAACACACACTTGATGTTTATCATAAGGCTTAAAAACAACTATTTTCAAAGTGTTTTTTGCGTCTTCAATCACATTAATTCAAACAAAGGATCATCCAAAATGAACATGCAAAAATTCAATCGAAAACTATTCAAAAACTGCTTTGAAAAACTATTTTAGCGCATTTAGGGTATATCTTAGCACATATAAGGTCTGTTATAGCGCATTCACTAGTTAGTTCAACACTTTTAGAGCCTGTTTTAGCGCATAAACAAATATTTTGTAAGCAGTTTCTCTCACTGTCAAAGATTTTTTTTGTAGCGCATATAGGACACAAAATAGCACATCTAAGGTCTATTGTAGTACATTTGACAATTTCTCTGGTGCATATGCTTGTTTCTACAACACACATAGGGTACAAAGTAGCGCATCTGTCACTTTTCTAGAATTATTACTTTTTAACAGATCTGAGTTTATAACAACCTCAGTCCAGTAGCATATCAACATTTCTCTCATGCTTAGAGAGTGGAAATCAATCAAATTTGTCAAGAAATCGATTGCCAATAGGATCAAGAAACCTAAGAAACATTTAGGTTACAAGAAAACCTTGCAACATAGGAAGTTTTTGTATAAAACTTGAAACATCTTGCTCCACTACCATGAATTTCTCCATAGGTACCAAGATTTTGCTAGGGGATTTACTGACAAATATGCTGTAGAGCCTTTATATTCACAAGCCTATTTTCAGAGAAGAGCTCTATCATAATGACACAATCACAATCAACCTCTCAACCTTGAGTATATACCACAAACTTCTATTGAATATCCAACACATCCCAGTCAAATCCTTCAGTGAATAGGCATTTGATATACTTATCATTCTTCGAAAATAAGGATCAAATCTTAAAAGTGCATCTTTAAAACAAATTTATGATTATTGATTCAACTTCCCCAACATGATTCTGATATCCTTCATCATTGGAAGCCACAATCAAGGGTTAGGAATGTCTTTGATCATATCATAGGATTTTCATCTTATCAGTTCAAGACATCATCTTTTTTGCACTTATCAAACTGTGATATAAGTCTAGAGGAACATTTCAAAATCGTATGCATATTTTTACAAGATCTCAATATAATAAGCTAAAAGAGGGTATTCAGCAAGAAGATCATACCCAAAGAACTCAAGAAGAAGGTGAGAGTACCAATACCCTTTATAGTGTGTCATAATCCCCTTTTTAACATGGGTGAAAGAGACAAAAATCCATTCCCTTTCAACAAAGATGTGAGCGAAACTCCTATAGATAGTGATGATGAACGAGATGAAGAACATCTTAGAGAGGTTGAGCAAGATCCCAAATTTCACAAATCCTTAGAAAATATTTTGGAGCGTAACAAAGAAAAATATTTTTTGTATCTAGTTGACAAAGGGGCTAAATTTCCTCATGATTTTGATACTAAGAACATAAAAATTAATCCTAATGAAACACCCCTATTTGATCTTAGTGCCTTGACTCAACAAGTTAAAGCACTACAAGGACAAATTAAAGATCTACAAGGGGGAGTTGCAACAAAGACATATTCTCTTGATGACATCTATCCTTATCCTTTTGACCGATGTCTCAACATGATCCCATTTCCCAAACATTGCAAAATTCCAAAGTTTGATCGTTATAATGGGAAATCGGATCCAATTGAGCATATCAAAGACTTTTGAAACATGACTTTAGAATTTTCTCATGAGGACACATACTTGATGCATTTGTTTCCTTGGAGTCTTGTAGGCCAATCTATGGAATGGCTATCGAAAATCACACTGCTTGTCAAGACATTTGAGGAATTGATTAACGAGTACATATCACAATATTCTTACAACATACAACATCAAATAACCATGATTGATCTTTGCAAGGCTAAACAAAAACCTGGTGAACCATTCATTACATTTCTTCAAAGATGGAGAAGATTGTTCGCTAAATATCCACGTCATGTTCTTGAAAAGGAAAATATCACCACTTTTATAAAAAACTTAGATCAAGAGATGAGCTATCGTCTTAATCTTCATTGTCCTCCATCTTTTCAGAAATTTATTGAAAATTCCATCTCCATTGAGAGTGCCTTGGTCAAGAGAGGGATGATAAAACTTGATAAGGAAAATCCTAGCTCTTCAAATCACCACAACGACAAATCTAAGTTTTGGACTGGCAACAAAAACATGGTGAATGATGGTGTTGTAGATGCAAATCATATCTTGATTAAGACATTTTTTCTTAGTGTTCGAAGTGCTCCTCACAACAATAAATATAACAATGTCAACTCGGTTACAAATCAAGGAAACAATCCTCTTCGTCCAAGGAATAACGAGAATCAAACTTTTACTCCCAATAAAGGGAATACCAACAATCAATCTTACCATGGAAACGATAATAGAAAAAATGCCTTAGGAAATGCCTCGAACACAAATCTGCAATGATCTTCATTCTTCTCTAGCAGAAGAAATTTTACTCCACTAGGTCAATCTCTAGAATCTACCCTTAAAGAGCTAATGGAAAAGAACGTTATCACCCTACCGCCTCAACAAAATTTCAAACCCAGTGTGAAGCCTCCATCATGGAATGATGCATACTATTGTGATTATCATTGGTGCAAGGGCCATTGTATGAATAATTTT
This sequence comes from Sequoia sempervirens, assembly GCA_007258455.2. Taxonomy (NCBI): domain Eukaryota; kingdom Viridiplantae; phylum Streptophyta; class Pinopsida; order Cupressales; family Cupressaceae; genus Sequoia; species Sequoia sempervirens. Next base: position 422,718,033 of record VDFB02105785.1, read on the forward strand.
CAAGCCTTGAAGAATGTAATCCAAGATTTGATAGAAAATGACACCATCAAAGGAGAAGGGCACCAAAAATTGAATGAAGACCACCAAGAATTTCAAAACCCTTTGCCCAACTATCAAAAGGGTGAGTTGCTACGCCCTTAATATTATTGTACATCGGGTTATGAATAGTCGGCTTGTGGCTATCTTAACTCTCTATTAAGTCATATTATCATTAGTATATTGTTATTTAGTTGTTTAGGTCAGCCTAAGTCTTATATAGGTGTGTCTAAGTCTGCCTAGGTGATATCCTTGGCATAAATAGGTATATATAGGAGGTTGTGAGTCTTATTTCATCATCAAGTGTGAAGTGTGTTCTCATTAGAGATATTTGGAGGTTTGAACCCTCGAAGTGGCTTGTTATTCTCAGTTATTATCAAGTATTTGCAGCATATTTCATATCATATTCTTCTATTGTGCAAGTTATTTTCATAACAAGTGGTATCAGAGCATGATCTTGGCACCGTAGAGGCAAGGTTTTTTCTCAATTTTAGAGGCGATTTTTGGAAGAGCATATCTTTCAGATTTTGGTGAATTTTTTTCTGATTTTTAAAGGGTTTTTGAAGAACATATTGGAGAAGATACAATTCAAATTTTAGAAGAATTGAAGAAGAATTAAGTGAATTATTGAAGAATTAGGGTTTCTACACTATTTTTTTGGAATCTACATATCTCGCACATCTTGTTGAATTGGAGTCTGATTTTTATTGAGTTTTTGAAGACATAAAAAAAGAGATTACAGTAAAATTTTTAGATAATTTAAGTTTAATTTGTGTGATTTATTTCAACATTAGTGGTTTCCATCATGTCGAGGCCTAGAACAAGGGGTAAAAAGAATGTCACTCCGGGGAAGTCTCCTGATAAAGATGGTGAAAAAATTGAGGATATTACTCATAATGAGGAAATCAATAAGGTCAAGGAAGAAATTTCATCAATTAAGATGGATATGTGTGACCTAAGAGGAGATATATCGGACATACGAAACATGTTAAGCACCTATAGGGCTAAATCAAGAAAGGAGTTCTCAAGCGGCCAAGGTGAAAATTCTAGGTCAGCTACTACTGACACAAGCTTTAGTACTCCTATGGGATCTAGGAATTTATTTCCAAAGGTGGATATGTGCAAGTTCGATGGTAAGGATCCTCTAACATGGATAAACCAAATGGATAATTTTTTTGAAGTACACCAAATCCCAAATGGACAAAAGGTCACGATGGCTTCCTTATATCTAGAACCAGATCAATTCATTTGGTATCGTTGGCTTTGCACTCATCGAAGTAAAAAGGGGCTCACTGTCTCATGGTTAATTTTTACAGAGGAAATCCAAGCACAATATAGCAATAGCATCACAGACAACTTCTTCAGCCAGCTAGCTAAACTTCAACAAACAGGATCAGTTAAGGATTATATTCAGCAATTCCAAAATCTATCCTTAAGGGTGGATACAATTACGGAGGAAAAATTGAATGACTTATTATTGGGTGGTCTCAAGGATCACATTCAACATGAGGTATGCATGTTTAGCCCTAGTTCCATAAATGAGTCTTTTATCTTAGCACGCAGGGTAGAGGAGAAGTATTTGATTCCTAAGAAGCAAGGGGCTAATGTGACAAGAGAGAAAGGATATTCAACACAACCTACTAAGTTGACTCCACAAAAATTGAGAAAAGAAAAAGGCTTGTGTTTCAATTGTGATAGCAAATACAATCGAGGACATAAATGTAGTGAAAAGAAATTGTTTTATATTGAAGGTCCCAATGAGGAAGAAGAGGAGGAACCCATACTAGAAGATGAAAGGGAGTCAAATGAGGAATCACATGATTCTCAACCAATCCTTTCTTGTCATGCACTCTCAGGTTTCAACGCTCCACAAACTCTCAAGGTGGTGGGGTTCCTAAAGAAGCGAAAGGTAAGGTGTTGATGGACTCGGTAGTACTCATAATTTCATCAACAAAGTTAGCTACTGGTCTAAATTGTTTCATATATCCACTCGAGTTTCAAGTTTTGATTGTAGATGGTGGTACGCTTAGTTGTTGGAAGTGTCATAGCATTAAATTATCCATGGGAGATTATCAACTTGATACCCCAATGTATGTGATATCCATGGGTGCAACAGATATTGTTTTGGGAGTACAATGGCTTACTACATTAGGAACAATTGAGATGAACTTCCAAGAACTATTCATGAGATTTCAATCGGAAGGAAGGATAGTAGAGCTAAGAGGGTTGAAGGAAAAATCTCCACAAATGGTAAGCTCTCATAAAATGCAAAATTTGCTTAAGAAAGGAGTGGATGGATTTGTGGCCCAACTATGTTCATTAGAAGTCTCTCAATCTAATACTCCTACTCATCCAGATTTGCAAGCTATAATTGATCATCACTCAGTTGTTCTTGGAGATATGCCTAAAGGACTTCCTCCTAAGTGGGATCATGATAATTCCATACAATTAGTCCCAGGGAGCCAACCATCGAACATCAGGCCTTACAGATATCCACACATACAAAAGAGTGAGATAGAAAAGATTGTTAAAGAGATGCTAGAGGCAGGAATCATCAGGCATAGCCAAAGTGCTTACTCCTCGCTTGTGGTGATGGTACGTAAGAAGGATGATACTTGGCACATGTGTCTAGACTATAGAGTGCTCAACATGTACACCATTAAAGATAAGTTTCCAATTCTAGTCATTGATGATTTGCTAGATGAATTAAATGGAGCTATGTTTTTTAGCAAGTTAGATCTTAGATCTGGTTATCACCAAATTCGGATTAGGGAGGAAGATATTTGTAAGAAAGCATTTTAGACTCATGAGGGTCATTATGAATTTTTGGTGATGCCATTTGGTCTTACCAATGCACCATCTACATTCCAAAGTTTGATGAATTCCATTTTTAAGAAGTTCTTGAGAAAGTTTGTGTTAGTATTCTTTGATGACATATTAATTTATAGCAAGACTTGGGAAGAAAATTTGCAACATGTGGACCAAGCATTACAAATACTTGAAGATCATAAACTCTATGCTAAGCCATCCAAGTGTGCTTTTGGTCTTACAGAGTGGAGTATTTGGGACACATAGTTTCACATGAAGGAGTAAAGGTGGACCCTAACAAAATTAAGGCTATCATGGAATGGCCTATTCCAAAAACCATTAAGAAACTGAGAGGATTCTTGGGATTGACAGGTACTATAGAATATTTGTGAAGAATTATGGTAGTATAGCAACACCTCTCACCACTCTATTGAAGAAGGATTCTTTTCATTGGAATGATCTGCCAATACAACATTTGAGAGATTGAAGGAGGCTATGTGTACAACTCCAGTACTTGCCACTCCTGACTTCACCAAGGAATTCATTGTGGAATGTGATGCTTCTAGAAATGGGATAGGAGCAGTGCTCATGCAAGAAGGTCGACCAATTGCTTTTCAGAGTCATCAATTAAAAGGTAAGAATCAACTAAAACCTATTTATGAGAAGGAAATGCTAGCAATACTCCATGCAGTGAAACAATGGTGGCCTTATCTATTGGGTAGACATTTCAAGGTTAAGACAGATCATGATAGCCTAAAATATTTTTTGGAACAATGACTATCTTCTGAAGAGCAACAAAAATGGGTCACTAAGATGTTAGGATATGACTTTGAGATTGTATATAAGAAAGGGAAAGAAAATATTGTCGCAGATGCACTATCAAGGAAGGATGAGAAAGATGAAGCCTTATTGTGTACCCTTTCAATATTACAAGAAAATTGGGTGGAGGAAGCCAAAGCAGAGTGGAAAAATGATGTTGCAACAAGTAATCTCATTGAACAATTAAAAAGTGATCCTAGTAGTTCAGATAAGTTTTGTTGGAAGGGAGATACTCTTTGGTATAAAGAGTGTTTGTATCTCTACAATAATTCCATTCTTAAACACAAGATTCTCACAGAGTTGCATGAGTCTCCAATGGGTGGTCATTCAGGATTTTTGAAGACATATCATCGAGGAAGCAAGATTTCTTTTGGGAAGGGCTAAAGGGTGATGTTCAAAAATTTGTGACTGAATGTTTGGTGTGTCAAAGGCATAAAGGGGAGACAGTTAAGACACCAGGTCTCTTGCAACCCTTATCTATTCCTAGCCAGCGTTGGGAAGAGGTATCCATGGACTTCATCACAGGGCTTCCCAAATCTAAAGGTCATAATGTCATCATGGTGGTAGTTGATCGGCTCACTAAATATGCACATTTCATTGCATTAGCACATCCTTTTATAGCAAGTGTAGTGGCTAAAGCTTTTTTGGAGAATATCCAAAAGCTACATGGTACACCTAAAGTTATTGTTAGTGATCGTGATCCTATCTTCACTAGTCACTTTTGGAAAGATTTATTCTCATGTTTGGGTACTCAATTGGCTCTTAGCTCTTCATACCACCCTCAATCAGATGGGAAAACATGAGTTGTTAATAAGTGTTTGAAGGATATCTCGTTGTTTCACTATCGTGAGAAACAGTCCTCGGGGTAGATTGCTACCGCTTGTGGAATGGTGGTATAACACTTCTTTTCATAGCTCATAAAAATGTCTCCATTTTTGGCACTTTATGGATATCATCCTCCTTCCATCACATCATCAATTAAGGTGTCCCCAAGAGTTCGGTAGTAGAAGACCACTTGCTTCATCAACAACAAGTACTTTAGGGACTCAAGGAGAATTTAGCCATGGCACAAAATCAAATGAAACAACAGGCAGACCAACATCGTAGTGAAAGAAGTTTTGAAGTTGGGGATTGGGTCTTCTTGCGATTGTAGCCTTATAAGAAAATCTCACTAAAGCACCAAAGAAAGAATAATAAGTTGTCTCCAAAGTATTATGGTCCATACCAAATCATGCAGAATATCGGTAGTGTTGCCTACAAGCTTGAGTTGCCACCAACAACAAAGATACATCCAATTTTTCATGTTTCCTGTTTGAAGAAGGTAATTGGGCATAATATTCCCACTCAAACAACACTTCCCGAGTTGAATGAAGAAGGAAGAATCATTTTGGAACCAGAAAGTGCATTCGTCAAAAACACACAAAGAAGCCGAGGAATAGAGCTATCACTCAGTATCTCATCCAATGGAAGAAGTTACGGTTGAAGATGCCACATGGGAAGACGAGGAGTTCATTCAAAAGTTTCCAAACTTGATTAGCATTGAGGACAATGCTTCTTTGAAGAAGGGGGGCATGCTACGCCCTTAATATTATTGTACATCAGGTTATGAATAGTCAGCTTGTGGCTATCTTAACTATCTATTAAGTCATATTATCATTAGTATATTGCTATTTAGTTGTTTAGGTCAGCCTAAGTCTTATATAGGTGTGTCTAAGTCAGCCTAGGTGATATCCTTGGCATAAATAGGTATATATAGGAGGTTGTGAGTCTTTATTCATCATCAAGTGTGAAGTGTGTTCTCATTAGAGATATTTGGAGGTTTTCCCCCTCAAAGTGGCTTGTTATTCTCAGTTATTATCAAGTATTTGCAACATATTTCATATCATATTCTTCTATTGTGCAAGTTATTTTCTTAACATGAGTCTTTTGGAAAAAGTGTGAATCATATCAACGATGATCATATAATCAATCATATCTACATTGACGACAAGTGGGTCAATGTTATAAAAGTTAAGGAAAAGATGGAATATAGAGAAGTTAATGCAACAACAAGGGAACAAGCTAAATTTTTCTTAAAGGGCGCTTCTTCAAAATCCACTGTGCCTCTGCCTCCACATCAATATGAATTAGTCAATCAACTTCAAAAAACTCTTACTCAGATTTCTATCTTAGAACTCCTAAAGATTTCCCCAGCACAAAAGGAAATTCTAGAAAAGGCCCTCATTGAAACAATTGTATCCACTGATCTGGATGTGGATCGATTTCAAGCCATGGTGGGACACTTTTCCTCACCCACATGCCTCTCATTCTCAGAAAAAGATGATGTTTCCATGACACATCCCCATAATTCATCACTATACTTAGAAGTCATGGTCCACAAGTTTCATGTCTGACGTATCCTAAAAAATGGAGGTACTAGTTTGAACATATGTACCATGAAGTTAGTTCAGGCTTTAGGATATTATGAGGACTCCATTGATACCAAAAGAAAGATTACTATTAAATTCTATGATGATAAGGAAATTGCATCCAAAGGTTTAATCATGGTGCTGATCAGAGTAGGACCTGTTATCAAGAATACTTTTTCAAGTATTAGACTGTGATCTTGCATACATCTTGTTAGGTCATCATTGGATCCACAAAATGCCAGCTATCCCATCCACATATCATCAATGTCTTAAGTTTCCTTATGATGGACAGGAGATCACAATACCAACTGACAATTCAAATAGTCAGACTTGTGCCAACATCAAAGCTAGTCAAGACACTTTGGTTCCCAACAATCGAGAAGCTCCTAGTAGTACTTATCTCAAAGTTGATACACAAATCAGTCAGTTAACCAAAAGCTTTGACAAGAAACTACGGTTCAAGGACAATGGAGTAGGGGATTACTCTCTCTATCTTGCTAATCTACCTATATCACCTCAGTCACATGGACAACCCTCTATTGCACAATAATAGATATATGTAGCATCCACATCAATGCAACCACCAACAGAGCCAAATAAAAAGTTTAATGGATGATTTATCAAAGAAAAATTCCTCATGGAAGATTATGAGGACATAGAAGTTTTAAGTTGGCTCTATAAAGATGAATAGGAAATAGTTCTTAATATCAAACTACCAACTAATCAATATGGTAAAGGATATTCAATCATGCAAAAGATGGGCTATGATGGTAATGGTCCTATTAGAAAGAGAAAAGGAGTAGTTGAGCCTATTCACCTTCCAGGACTTGCTGCAAAAGATAAAATAGGATTAGGCTATAATACTAACTCAACAGAAAAACCACCCAAGTAGTTGCACGATAATGTCCTCACATTGCAAGAAGGGTCTGATACAAGGGAACCCTGTTTGACAACAATTTAGAATTTTGTGGATAATAACTCTGACATAGACTCTGGTGAATATGAATGGGACAAAATCCAAAATGGTGAGTTCTGGAGGGACAAAAAGGTTGATGTGGTACACAGACACATGACAAATCTAATTGAAGGTGAAGGGTCAGGGTCCAAACCGCAAGGATCTGAACTACAAGGTGACTATGATTCTAGTGATACTGAGTCAAATTTAAATGAACAAGATTATCATGATAATAGTACCATCATTGATTTTCCTCATACCTCAAATCTTACAGACAACTCCATTATGACCATAACCATAGCCAATTTCATACAACCCACTAACCCGCTACCACTAATCCATCCTAATCTCATTGACTGGGATTCATCCGGACCTATCGATCTACCTATGTTCCCAAGCGATGAATCTATCATGAATTTCCTTTCCACAGATGACACAAATGATTGTTCCACTAGCGATTTTTGGCATAGAGTCTTTAATTAGGAGAGTGTCAAGTCTCCTAGCTACAAAAAGAAAAATAAAAAAGAAAGATCTAATGGTAAAAACCAGAATCTGGCAGTATTAGATCAAACAAAAGATAAAACAAAGAGCGTATGAGATGGTGAAAACATTTTTAAGGCACCAGATGATGGGATACTTGACACTCTCCCAAATAACTATCATGAGAAATCTCCTATCTTGATTGAGCCTACAAAAGCAATTAATCTTGAAACTCCAAAAAACCAAAGATTCTACAGTTAGCTGCATCAATGATAGATAAAGAAGTACCTAATTTCATGGAATTTATTAGAATAAATCAAGTCAAAGTTTCGTAGTCTTATGCAGACATGCTAGGTCATGATCCTGATCTTATAATGCATCACTTGTCCATCAAACCAGGAGTCAAACCAGTGAAACAAAAAGTCAAAAAGATGCATCCTCATGTTGCACTACTGGTTAAATAAGAACTCCAAAAAATCCTTGATGTGGGATTTATAAGATCAATCAACTATGCAGAATGGATCTCCAACATCATTCCTATGTCCAAGCCCAAAAAAAGTGTCAGAGTGTGCACATATTTCAGAGATCTTAATAAAGCATGTCCTAAAGATGACTTCTCGCTTCCAAGCATTGATACTATAGTTGATCTAACAACTGGCCATGCCATGTACTCACTAATGGATGGTTTTTCTGGTTACAACCAAATCAAGATTGCACCTGAAGACCAGGATAAAAAAATATTTACATGTCCATGGGGAACTTACTATTGGAATGTCATGCCTTTCAGTCTAAAGAACGTCGGGGCTACTTACCAAAGAGTTATGACTACAAATTTTCATGACATGTGATTCACACATTCATGGAAGATTATGTAGATGACATATTGGAAAAATCATACACACGTGAAGGAAATATTGAAGTGTTATCCAAAATATTTGTAAGGCTAGAAAAGTTTAAAGTTTGCCTCAACCCCAAGAAATGTGTTTTTGGGGTCACAACTGGAAAACTCTTGGGATACATAGTATCTGCAAAAGGAATTGAACTAGATCCTACCAAGGTACAAGAAATCATGGAGATTCCTCCACCAAGGAATATCAGTCAGTTGAGATCATTACATGGATGACTTCAATCTATACGGAGGTTCATTGCACAACTGGCAGATAAGAGTCTACCTTTCGCACATCTATTGCATAAGAATTTTCCTTTCAAATGGGATGATAAGTGTGAGATGGACTTTCAACAGATCAAGCAATACTTAATGAACCCACCAGTTCTAGTACCACCAAATCTAGAAAAAACATCTAATTTTATATATTGCCACAACAAAGACATCTATGGGGGCATTATTAGCACAAGAGGACTCTACAGGAAAGGAACAAGAAATTTATTACATCAATCGAACGCTTATAGGTCATGAACTCAGCTATACTTTCATCGAGAAGGCTTGTCTTACAGTAGTCTTTGCATCACAAAAGTTTCGACACTACATGTTAACTCACACAATCAATCTTGTTGCAAAGATTGATCCACTCAAGTATCTACTAAGCAAGGCTACATTGATAGGAAGGCTAGCAAAATGGGTCATGATCCTAAGCGAGTTTGACATCCATTATGTTGATCGCAAAGAAATCAAAGGGAAAGTTATCATTGATCAACTAGCTGAAGCACCACTACAAGTAGATCATCCCATGCACATTGAATTTCCAAACGCTGATGTCTTCACTACAGAATCAAAACCACCATGGTGACTATAATTTGATGGTTCTTTCACTCAACATGGATTGGGGGCAGGCATACTCTTTGTCACCCCTCAAGGAAATACCATTCCTCGGTCATATAGGCTAATGTTTCCATGCACTAACAACATAGCCAAGTATGAAGATTTAATGACTGGACTCAAGATAGCATTGGGATGGAGGATCACTGAACTACAAGTTTATGGTGACTCACAGTTAGTCATTAATATGATCAATGATGATTATTAGACCAAAGATGACAAACTATTACCATATAAGAAAATGGTTGATGATTTCAAGAAGTACTTCATGGATATGAATTCATATAGACTCCAAGACTTGATAACAAAGCAGTTGACGCCATGGCCATGATCCCATCATTGCTACAACTCCCAAAAAATTAGGCTCACTATGAATTTCTGGTAGAACAATCATTTGCACCTGCCTATGAAACACCTGAAAGCCAAATCATCTGTCACTTAGTAGGATCCGATTCACCTTGGTATGGCAAGATTTATGCCTACCTAAAAGATGACATCTTACCACCTGACTTATCCCATAACCAAAAGCACAATTTTATTTGCCAATCCTCTCGCTATACTCTTATCATTGACACCCTTTATCACCCTGGTCTTGATGGTACTTTACTTCAATGTCTTGAATGTGATGAATCTTACAAGGATTTACAAGAAGTTCATGGTGGCATTTGTGGTACTCATTTAAGTGGAGTGACCTTATCCAAGAAATTGATTAGGATGGGTTACGAATGGCCAACTATGGAGAGGGAATCATTCAATTTTGTGAAGAAATGCTCAAAATGTCAAATTCATGGGAATCTCATCCATGATCCTGCACAAGAACTTCAACTGTTCATGCCAACTTGGCCATTCTCTCAATGTGGGTTAGATCTAGTTGGAAAGATTCATCCTTCATCATCAAATGAACACAAGTTTATCATCACAACTACAAAGTACTTTACCAAGTAGATTGAGGCAATACCTCTGACAAAGGTTACCGACAAACAAATCTCATCATTCATACTCAACTATCTATAATGGACAACCATTTAAGAATCATGATGTTGATGAACTTTGTGAGATTCCATATTCAACACAGATATTCAACACCTTATTATCAATAAGGGAATGGCAAAGCAAAGGCCTCAAACAAAACAATACTCAAAATCTTGAAAAATACTGTGAATGATGCAGGGAAAGATTGGCACATTCAACCTAATTCCACATTATGGGCCTACAAAACTAGTATCTGAATTCCAACATGAGTAATACCGTTTTCTCTTGTCTATGGAGAAGAAGCCATTTTTCCACTAGAGGTTGAGATTCCATCACTAAGGGTATCCTTAAAGGGTATCATAACAGATGATGAATACATAGTTTCTCGACTGCAAGAGCTGGAACTCCTTGATGAGAAGAGACAATGGGAAACTGATCATTTGAAAGCATATCAACAGATGATGTCTCGCAACTATAATCATAGAGTCAAGCCACGTACCTTTCAGGTTGGTGATCTTGTTTTGAAGGAGAACCCACGAAATCAACAAGATAGAGAAAAGAAAGGAAAGATTGAACCCAATTGGCTGGTCCTTACATAGTCATAACAGATACATTCAGAGCATACAAGCTATCAATGCTAGAAGGGGACTTGTTTGAAAACCTATCAACAACATGCACTTGAAGAAGTATTATGTTTGAAACAATTATCATCATCCATAAAAATCCTAAAAAAATCTAAAAACAGCTGAAAAAGTCCTAAAAAAATCTAAAAATAGCAAAAAAAGTCCTGAAAAATCTAAAAATAGCAAAAAAAGTCCTAAAAAAAAGAGGGAAAAATAGTCATATTGTGAAAACCTGGCAACAGGCAGTCTATTGACAAGAAAAATACAAAAAAATAAAAAGAAATTAGATAAATGCAATAAAAAAAAATAGTGAAAATCTAGCAAACATATGCTATTTGTAGCTCTCCATCTATTAGTTCATGTTCAACACTTAGCCTCTCAGTCTTCATTTTATGCATCTTTCCATCATCTTAGGGTCGTACCAGCATCATACTGCCATCATTTTCCTCGAACGATAACATTTTACCATGGCTTGATCATTGTACATATTCATTTCAGCAAGTTGTGTCAATACTGGGGGGTAAACAATTGATATATTGGGGGCAATCAACTTTTAGGTTTTACCGAAACAGCTAGACAATGACATAAAATCCAATCATGCAAACAAACAATCAAATCACATGAACAAATATCTAATCATTGATCCATATCACAACAGTTTTTCAATAAAGTACCATATCGTGACTCATATCTAGATGATCTAAAATCTGAATAATGTTTGGAATAGCAGTATTATATTTTGAATAATGGTTGTTTGATTTTTTGATATCATCTCTCTAGAGCACACTCGAGGATGTACTGAACTAGAGTGGCGAGGAAAGGATGATTTTTCTTTGTCTATTGTCTCGAGGTTAACTATTAATCTGGTGCAAATATGTTGTGAGACATGATCTCTATAGTGTATCATTGATGATAGTTCCAAATTTGCATCAAAAAGTGGTTAATCTTTGTTTTTTTCTACAAGAAATGCTTAGGTCATCTTGGTTCAATTATACCTCGATGCTTGTGTTCACTTGCTATATCAAAAATCATGCAAGTTGTACTCAAGTCATCATTGGTGCTAATTTCCCCTCTGATGGTTGTACATACTTCCAACATTTTAAAATGCTCTATGATGATTCAAGAAAGATAATTAAAGGCTCAACAAATGGTTGGTTTCATTTAGTACATTGCATTTCATTTAGATCATTGTACATATCTGCATACTAGATTTGCATCTAAATTTTAAAAAGGTTGAACAAAAACATCAACAGTTGTCATGTCTCTTTAGACTAGTTGTAGAGGACATTTGGACATTTGTTTCATTATCATCTCTTATTTTCATCATCATTTCATCTAGGTCATGTACATATCGTATAGTTTATCATTTGTCAATCATTTGCATTTCATTTCAATCTTTTGGGTATGTGTAGGATCATGATGGACCAAAAAGTGGCAATATGATGGGTATTTGAAGGGTATGTGGGTGATAGCTTTTTTTTTAACCCAAAATTAATGAAACGAAAAGGGTTTTTAAAGGATATTCTTAGCTTTCCACCAATATAAATTATGCTTTACTTTCAATTTAGTAAATAATTATTATTCATTTTCTATTTGAATTACGACTAAATTCCTGATTGATAGGTTGATTGAAAAACATCTATAGCTTTCAAACTATATCACATTTTTTGAATCCAAACATGCGTCACATTCTATGCTTCATATACTATAGGATTAAAAAAAGAAAAATTGAATTTCATGAAGTTTTGACCAAGTTAAGGTGGTTAGACATACAAGTTTTTATATTATTTAAAAGTTGTAATAAAAAAATCATAATTAATTATTTACTTGGAAAAATTTGCAAAAAAATATGCATCACATCGGTAAATGAGTCCTCTACTTATATCTAAAATATTATAAAAAAATGTTATCATTTTATTATGGTTAGGGTGGTCAGACAGACACCTACTTCTTATTTTTTCCTTGAAATTTAAGTACTACTACATTGAAATTTCAAATTTTCACCAAATAGATTTTGTTTTATTTTAAATATGCCTAGTATTTTAGAAACTAAATTCAATTTTCTACAAATTCTATTCTTACATATTTTTGAAATAATATAGATAACTTATTCAAATTTTTATGTCAAATTGCCTAACTCTGATTTTTCTAAATTTTTTGCCACTTAAGGGCCTAATTTTTCCATGATGATCCTACACATACCCTTTTATCATTTAGTTATCCATCATTATTCATTATCATTTCATTTATCAAATCATATAATTTCATTGCATGTTATTGACCATTCTCATTTTATATCATCTTCATATCATTCATTTAGATCCTTTATCATTTCATATCATTCATTTATCCCTTAGGTGTTTCATATCATTTCCATTTTCATATTATCTATCATCTTCCTATCATTAACATCTTACTTATCATTTTCATATCCATGCCATTTTCATTCTACACAATTGCATCCCATTTTCCATCTTCATTTTATCATTTTCGTTTCATTTTATCATTTCATTTCCATCTTCATTTTATCATTTTCATTTCATTTTATCATTTTTCATTTCATCATTTCATTTTATCATTTCATTTCATTTTATCATTTCATTTCATTCTATCATTTCATTTTCATTTTATCATTTCATTTTATGATTTTATTTCATTTCATCTCATCATTTCATTTCATATCATTATCATTATCATTTCATCATTCATTTCATCATCATTTCACTACATTTAATTTCATATCATTTATTATCATTTATCATACATTTCATTATTATTAATCATTTCATATCATTATTCATTTTACATTCATATCACATCTTTAATCATTTATCATTTTCATATCATATATCGTTTGTCATTTTTCACACAACATTTGACCCATATCACCTTTATTTCATATCATTTCCTATACATATTACAAATTCATGATGCATTTCATAGACACAATCTCCATTTTCCATTGCATTATTATTTCTTGCATTTGAAATATCCAAAAGAAAAGTCTTGTTCATACATTACATTTCTACATCATTTGCAAAAACATTACAAGCATATCAAATATTCCATTGCATTTTGTTTTTATTAATCACATCATAGGTCATCCACCTGCATGACATCATTAGTACACATCATAAATCATCCTGCATATCATGTTAGTCATCAAATCATTAACATGCATATCAAAATCCATAACCAATACATATCCATATCATCATCACATCAAAGAAACACATCATCACAAACTCATCGCCGTTGCATATCATCGCTCATCAAAAATACATACAAATGTCTAATGTCCAATGAAACTAAAAAGTCTAGAGAGATACATGAGATATGATAAACAATAATATACATGCTCCCACAAAATAATAAATAATCATGTATCCATAAGTCAAGGCTGGCTGGTGGACCCCCCTGACGGAGCTGGTCTCGAGGATGATGGCCTGCCATTAGTCCCTACATCAAGATCCCATCGAGGCCCTGTGACCCCTCTACTCTGTGTCGTCATTTATGATCTTCTCCTTGTCCTATTGTGGGAATGTGGGTAAGGCTCTTTGTGCTCAAGAGGAAACAACTCCTCATACCTCACTCGGTAGTACTCAACCTCCCTAGCCATCTCAAACCCCTCTGTAATGGCCTCTCATAAAGATGTACTCTCAACATTGCCCATGAGTCTCTGTGCCACACCCTCTGCCTTTGCTTCCCTTCGTTTGAAAGAATCCCTCTTTGCTATCAATTGGGCTACCTGTGGGTTTGGGGCAGGAGGAGGTACCTGTACCTGTACCCGTGCCTATACCAGTGCCTGGACAAGCTGTGCCTATAACTGCATTGCAACACTCTGAGCCTGAGCCAGCTGGCTTTGCAACTGCGCTTACTAATCTTGAAGCGTCTGAACTTGGGCCTACAACATATCTATATGTGCCTGCAATGACGTAGAAGCGGCCCTGCTCACTGTCCTCCATACAATACCAGTCCTCGGCCTCTACATAATCTGAACACTACCCAAAAAGTCTAGCCTCGGTCTCACTAGCCTCCACTCCTTCGCTCCGCCATCTCTGCTGGCATCACCATCACCTGAGCTATCCTCCCCATCCCCACTCTCCTCCTCTCCTTTTCCAACTGCCTGCTCCCCACCTACCACATCCTCCTATTTCCTGACCCCTAGCTGAGGTGCCACCAAAATGGGCACCGAATCATCTAGACATGTGAGTCACGGGAATGGGTGTGTGTGAAAATAAACTGAGTACTCATTACAAATACCCACATCAACAATATCTGGCCTATCATCCCAAGCCTTAGGCTGTAAAGCAGTATACTCTATATATGCAACCTGATATGAAATGCAAGGCCCCCATCTAGGCTCATCCTTGCACTGTGCATAGTGTGCAATGCCCTGAGGCATCCCCTCTGTGAATCCAAATTGTCTCTGCACTTGCAATGCCAAAAACCTCTCTATGATGAATGGAGTGTTCCCTATCAAAAACTGGGGTATACATACAAAAGGAAGCTACAAAGGATCTATATCTCATGCCTCACAATCTGTATATGGCCACCATATCACTAAATCCATGTCATCTAGGCTCCATCTCCAGTAATCCAACTTGCCCAGCTTGGGATAGACAAGTGCAATAGAATATGCATACACATATGGCCTACCTGGTGGCCTTGCTCTAGGACAAAGTGGTCTCGTAACAACAATATGCTCCCATGCCCAGATCTAGAGTAGTGTAACACTGTAGGAAAAACTCATTGAGCCTCTATACACCACCTGGTGCAAGTGATGATATAAATGAGCCAACATGCAACTCTCCCAGGCATATCTTCATGGCTAAACCATCATCTACCCGAGGATCCTCCCCCACCCAACTGATAGTCCCTTTGACCGGTGGTCTGGACAAAGGAAACCTCTAATAAATGCACCCAATACAACAGGTAAGGCCAGATATCCCCTAAAATCTGCCCATGGCACCCAGTACCCTGCTATTTGCACATCCCCAAACACTCTCTGTAGTGTGTTTGTCCCACCTAGCTCCTTGTGATCATAGAACACAAGGGTTCCTACCACTAGAATACCCAAGATCCTATATATGTCCTCAGGGGTAATATTGATCTCACCCGTCAGCAAATGGAAGGTGTTATGCTTCGAATTCCATCTCTCTACTAGCGCGGTCAATAGTTCCCTACTGACTTGAATAGGAGGCATAGACAACAAAGGTCCCAACCCACAACCAACTATCAGCAGGACATCTATAGGTGTAAGCTCTGGTATCCGATCCCACCCCATAGGAGGTGCTCTCTAATCTAGAGGTTTTTGAAAACCTCCTATTTTTGGGTCATCACAAAGACAATCAATCAGACTCATATCATCGAATCATATCAAAACAATCTATCTACTCCACATCATACAAATTAGTGATTCATATCAAATGACCCATATCAATCAGATTCCTATCAAGTGACACATGTCAAACTCATATCAAGTGCATCACATCACGTGAACCATATCAATTATTTTATCTAAGAGAATTATATCAGGAAATCAATGCAAAATTTTACCTATCTGAATGTCAAATCAATTTAATCTATCATCATTTACTATTTCTTTTTCTTTTTTAGGAAATAAAATTTATCAACAGTCAACTCATTATCCTATTTGTACTTCAATCATGGTTGTAAATATGTTTTCAATCAAATCAATCTAATATTTGTTTTCTATTGCAAAAAGAAAATTTATCAGAAGTTATATATCAATCATTTACTCTTTGTTTTCTAACGCAAAGTTACCAAACAAAGTTATCAAACTATCTAGTCTTTGCTTTCTACTATGGGAAGCAAAGTTATCACTTCATCATTTATCATATTTTCTATCATTTCTATCCAAATCAACATGATGACAAGACAATTCATCTATCTATTGACCAATGAAGCAATATACATCATCAATTCTTATCAACAAGGGCATTCTGTTTAAATTGCCTAAATGCGCCATTTCATCCCCTGGATGCACTAAAACCATAAAAGTGCTAATTTGTTTCCCAAATGCGCTAATCTACCAAATTTTCTACTAGCCTCCTAGATGCACTATTTATATTATCAAATGCACTAATCTATCCAATTCCTAAAAGTACTACTTTATGCCCTAGATGTGCTAAATGAAACCTTGAATGCACTACTCTAATTCTTAAATGTGCTAAAACAGCCTGCTAAAATCCTAAATCTGTGTCAAAACATAAAAAAATCAACTAAACACACAAAATTTCAAAGCAAAGTGGGTTGAATCCACTCACTGATGGTCCATACGTGGCTAGTCTCTGATCTCGGCAGGCCCGCTCAAATCTATGCTTGTGGTAGGGAATCTCCATTTTGCCAAGTCACCGTCAGAGCACAGTATCAGTAAAGTCAAAAGGTGAAAATGACTTCTCCTTTTTACTCTTTTTACCTTTTAAGGGTCAACCAAGGTGAGATTTTTTTTTTGGTGGCTTTAATCTGGGATAGATTTTAATTAATTATCGAGAGCTAAATCACTGCATCCCTCTGATCCAAATTTTATCATCCAATCAACATTTTCTCATCATTAGTGATTTATCTCCTGAGGGGGCATCATTAATATTGACAACATCTTTCAATCAGAAACATATCAGATTCAAATCAGGGGCATATCAGTTAAATTTTTTCTGATTAGGGGCAAAATCAAATGTAACAAATTTCAAAAGCAGAAATATTTTCTTTGAAGCAATGCATTTCACACATCACTTCAAAGAGGGGAAAAATGTATATGCATAAAATTGGTCATGTCTAATTAATCCTGGAATTTAATTAAATATTTATTATTTAATTAATCCTCTAAAGTCCTCTACATATGATTAAATTTAATTAATTTAATTATATTGTTGATTCACTTTATTCTTCCACCTTAATTAAATAAATTCACTTTATTTAGTTATTTCACATCCATATGTCTACTTAATTTAAAATTAAATAAATATCCTTTATTTATTTTAATTAATTATCACTTTTTGAATTTAATTAGGTCTTTTGATTTAATTAAATTTAAATATTTTTTTCAAATCTTTCTTCTAATTAATTAAATATATTATTGAATTGATTTCATCCACATGTCATTTCTTAACAATTTAATTAAATATCTTTCATATCTTTTCAAATCAAAATTAAATATTTTATTTAATTATGAAATTCTCCATTATTCTCCAAATCTTAATTAAATATTTTATTTAATTAGAAAAATCTCCATGTCACTCATAAATGAATAATTGAATTTAATAATTCATTATTTATCTTCAAAATCTTTCCAAAATCTCACAAAAAGATTATTTTTACAATTCATCTTTATCATCTCATCTTATCTCTTACACAAAAAAGGAAACAAATCCTGCTTTCTATTTTCTTCTATCTTTCTCTCTAGTCTCATCCATCTTCGATCGTCTCATCTTCTAGGAATTTTCACAGTCGTTGATCACATCAGCCAATTAGAATCTTTCAGAAACTCTATAAATATCTCTGTGAATTCAAGCATTGGTTACCTACAACTTACAATATGCACATTTGAGAATAGTTGCATTATAGCATTTTGGCATTTTAGCATTATCATTATCGACATAGTTTCATAATCTTGCATTTCAATAATCATAGCACATTAATCTTAGCATAGCATTGCATGCATTCATCTTCAATCTCGTTCTCTAGGAAGACCGTTTGTTGAGCCTAGCCCAAGATTTGAGAGCAAGCTGGAATCGACAAAAACACTGGAGATAGAGGATGATAGGTTGACATCAACAATAGAATATTGAGTTTGCATTCTTTATATTTGATTTTCTATTTTTGATTTAATGTCTTATTGGTGTGTTTTGATTTATTTTTTTAATATACATTTAATACACAAAAAATTGATCACATAAGGACAACTTGCAAGTGCATGGGAAAGGTATGTAAAGTTGTAATAGATTATGGAAGCACAAATAACATGGTGTCTATTGAAATGGTTGACAAAATTAAGTTGGAAAAGATACCACATGATACACCTTATAAAGTTGCTTGGTTGAATGAGAGTCAATATGTTTTGGTAAATGAGCAAGCTTGGCTTGAGTTCAACATAGGTGGATACAAATATATGATTCTATGTGATGTGTTTCCTATGGATGCATGCCATTTGTTGCTAGGAAGACCTTGGTAGTTTGATAGAAATGCAATATATGATGGTAGGACCAATACTTATGAGATTGAAAAGGATGGAAACTCATTCACTTTGACTCCATTAGTAGAAGATGATAACATACAAACTAAGGCAGATAAGGTGATAATGTTAGGCAAGAAAGAGTTTATAAAGCTAGAGGAAGAAAAAAATATGGAGGTTGCAGCCACTTCAAGACTTGAAGGTACCAAGACAAAAAAGGTGAAGAGTGATATGATTTTGGGGAAAAATGAGATTGAGAAGGTCAAGGATGAATTAATTTTGGAAATTTAGGGTTGGCTTAAAAAGTATCTTGCTATGACATCTGGTAAGTGAAGTGTTCCATTCATTGTTTGCACAATAGGATAGTGATCATTCAAAGGTTGGTAAATTTGAGATTAGTAGAATTGAGGTTGGTAATTTCATATTAGGGTTTTGTGAATCTAATCAAGAAGCAGTTAAAGATGCACCACAACAAGTGGAAGAGATGAAGGGTAAAGATGAAGAGGTGAAAGGTGAGTTACAATGAAAAGTGGACAAAACTAAGCACACAATGAAAGTGGAGCAAAAAGAAACACATTACAAGGAGCAAGGAGGTGTTGTAGTAGATAAAGAAGCAACTTTGAAAACATTTTAAGATGTAGCATAGATGAAGGATCACCCATCAAGGGAAGAGCAACATTTTCAAGTAAAGAACCAGTCACAGGCAAGGCACAATGCATGTTTTCTATACTTGACACATTGGAAGGGATTACCAGATGAAGAAAATACTTGGATGTTAGAGTACAATGTCATCAAGCAAGGTTTTGGTTCTAGCACAGTCCTCAAGAGGACTTGAGTTCTCTTTTGTCTGGGTGTATGGTGTAGGGGCACCTTGTCAATTTTGGTTAATATGGTCACATGTTTGGTTTTTAGGTGTTTGGAGTCTTGTTGGATGTAATAAGATCATAATAGACCATTTTACAATGTATGGAGTCATATTGGGTTGATTTGGAGTCATATTGTTAAAATTTTGTAAAAAAGTTGAGAAGTTACTTTTGCAACTTTGCAGTTTTTGTCATAGGTGGAAGTTTAAGAGTCATACATTTAAAAAGTAGTTTTGAACCATTTTTTTTTTGGTTGGACAAGTTTAAATTGGCCTAAAAACATTCGAGGCAATATTTTGGATGTAATTTTGGTGATCAAGCAATATTGAAACTCTATTTTCCTATGAGATTTCTGTGTTTTTTGTTGCTCCAGAGATTTGTACGGATCTGTAAACTCTCCATTTGACATGAATTGAATTGAAATTTGTAGAGTAATGAATCTTCTTTTATTTGGTTGTGGTTGTGTTGATTTTCATTGAGAATTGAGATCTAGTTTGAAGTGTTTTTCTGAAAATGATTTGGAAACCCTGAATTTGAGGGTTTGATAAAGTAAAATGGAATTATAAGCCATTTCACCTAGTGAAAACATGTTCTAACTTGGTGGAATGGCATATTTAGGCATAAGTTTTGTGTTTATGTGTTTTTTAGGAGTAGGGAGGGTAGTTTGAAGAAATTTTAGGGTATGTGCAGGATCATCATGGAAAAAATAGGCTCTTAAGTGGCAAAAAAATCAGAAAAATCAGTGTTAGGAAACTTGATGTAAAAATTTGAATAAGTTATCTATATTATTTCAAAAATATGTAAGAATAGAATCTGTAGAAAATTGAATGTAGTTTTTAAACTACTAGGTTTATTTAAAAATAAATAAAATCTTTTTGGTGAAAATTTGAAATTTCAATACAGTAGTACTTAAATTTCATGAAAAACATAAGAAGTAGGTGTCTGTCTGACCACCCTAACCATAATAAAATAATAATATTTTTTATAAGATTTTATATATAAGTAAAGGACTCATGTCCGATGTAATGCATATTTTTTTATAATTTTTTCCAAGTAAATAACTAATTATGAATTTTTATTACAACTTTTAAAAAATATAAAAACTTATGTCGACCACTTAACTTGGTCAAAATTCATGAAATTTAATTTTCTTTTTAATCCTATATTATGTGAAGCATAGAATGTGACGCATGTTTCGGATTCAAAAAATGTGATACCGTTTGAAAGTTATAGATATTTTTCAATTAGCCCATCGATTAGGACTTTAGTCGTAATTCTAATAGAAAATAAATAATAATTATTTATTAAATTCAAATTAAAGCATAATTTATATTGGTGGAAAGCTGAGAATCTCCTCTAAAAACCCTTTTCGTTTCATCAATTTTGGGTTAAAAAAAAGCGTTAGCCACATACCCTACAAATACCCATAATATTGCCACTTTTTGGCCCATCATGATCCTGCACGTACCCTTGAATGATTCCCTAGTTGCAAACCTTCATGATTTTGTTGTAAAAGGATGCATTGAAGTAGGGTCTTGTAGAAAGAATGGTTGTATCCCATTATAGTTGATGAAATATACTTGTGCAAACTTAATATAATGTGTTTATGGTGTTATTAAGGTGAAATAAGGCTTGGAGTATAAAGATTCAATAAACCCCCTTAGAAGCAAGCCTAAATAGGTTTAAATGAGATTTTGGAGTTTGGCAAATTTGGAGGCATTCTAGTTGAATTTTTTTTTTGATTTGGACCTTAGAAAACTTTATTGAGGTCTTGAAATAAATATTTGTGATTGGGAAAAAGATTTCATGGTAGTTGCTTTGTAAAAGTGACCTATTTGGGCTTAAGGGCAATGTAGCAGCAGCGATTTGAGGTTTTTGTTACAAAGTAACCCTATGAGATTTTAAAATATGTTATGAAGGGGCTTAATGGGTATCTAAAACATATTTTGGATTCTAGGTTGAAGGCTTAACATGAGAGTTATGAGAGAAAAATAGTGTTTGTTGTCCTACTAGGGAAATAGTGAATTTGTGAGATAAAGTATTGTGTTTGAGGAGTTCAAACTTTGGAAAAGGATTTGTTGGATTAGATTGTGTTTTGAAACCATGCTCTAGATCAAGAAGAGATTGGAGAGAAAAATAAGACCTTAACCTTTAGAAAAGTCACATTGGGATTGATACACCAAGCGTGGCGTATAAGTCCCACTACGGGTATTTTTTTAGGTTTTCTGCAGTTTCAAACACACATTTTCCATATTTTAGTTTCTACATAGAAACATAGATCTATATTTGATACGCCCAAACTAGCGTATGAGTCCTAGTAGGCAAAAATTTTAGGATTTTTGGTGTTTCATAGCTCATTCCAATCTTCTACAGATTTTCAGGTGCACACTTCTGATATCTCACCTTTCTAGTCTGATCTACAAGTTTTTTTAGGTCATTTAGTCGAGTATAAAATCATTCTAGGGGTAAGTATTAGATCTTGCATCTCATTAGTTTTTCCAAGCCCTAGCTTGGTGGTGAACCCCTCTTATAATCATAAATTATACCCTATAATACCCTATTGTCAAATATCTTTCCCCTCTCTTCATTGAATTGAGATCTCTAGGGTTATCCTTGAATGAGAGTGTTTGGGTTTTTTTATTCTATCTCCTAAGCATAGAACCAAACAAAATTCACCCTTTCAATAGTAAACTAATTTTATTAGATATTCAATGGTGTTTGGTATGTGAGACAAAATAATATTGTTAAAATATTGTTAGTTGGCAGATAGTCCTCTAAAATAACTACAATTATTTTCACACTTTGAGGATAGCATCTAGGTTTCATGGATAAAAATTATTAGGAGATAAGAAATTCCTCTGCAAAAAGGTAGATCACTACTCCTATGAAAAAGTTAAAGGAGCCTTTTGAGGCATCTATCCTTTAGTGGATGGAGAAGATAAAATTGTGTGGGGTGTTTATGATATTAGTACATCTTTGTTTTTTCTTCCTTTCATCGCCTCTATAGTGTAGAAAAATGTATTCCTTTATATTTTCACACTTTTTTATGTCCTCCCATCTTGAAATTTTGTTTATTTGTGCCTTAATTGGTCCTATTTTGCATTTATAAGCCTAGTAAATTGCATTTTTCTAAGGAGAATCTTGGCATTTAATAAATGAAACTTCATAATTTAACATTTTGGTTGTGTTCTATATTTAGGGATCTGGAACTCATACACCCAATGGGGCATATGGGTTGGGTGTATGGGTCCTCTCTAGGTTTGGGCCCTAAAATTTAAATGTCATATTAAACATCACACTTTTCAAGGTATGTGTCCTAGGTTTTAGGTCTTGGGACTCATATGCCCAAGGAAAATAATATCCTACCAAGAATTTAAATTAAAATAGGTCCTAGGTTAAAGGATGACTCATACACCCAATTGGGTGTATGAGTCATCCTTTAACCTAGGACCTATTTTAATTTAAATTCCTGGTAGGATATTATTTTCCTTAGTTTCAATTTCTGACTATTGGCTTGTAGTGTTGTAATTTCAAGAAATTAAGAATTAAAAAGTATTAATACAAGGTCATTCCATTATGTTTCATCTAAGATTTTCAAGAGAGCATTCCTAAGGATATTTTATGAGATTAAGAGCATTCAAGAGAAAATCATCAAGCATTTGAAGCAACATTCAAGATTCAAGCATCATGTCAAAGTCTTCATGCATCATGTGTGTTTGTGAGCTAACATTTGTGATGTAAGATTCACGATTCGAGAAAGCATTCAAGAAAAAGTTTCAAGCATTCAATCAAGAGATAAGATTCACATTCATGTTAGCCATTTCACATAAGTTTTCAACCTTCATTTGAAGGGTTTGGTGATTTGCAACATTACATTTTTTCATTCATCATTTTGACCATTCATGTTTCATTTCTCATTAAGGTTTAATTACCAAAATGGGTTTTGACCAAGGAAAACCCCCATTCCCTAACAAAACAACATTTTTCTCCCTCTTGATGTGTGTTTGCAAATCTAGGCAAATTAGAGCTTGAAGAACCTTTGAAGACAAAATTGCAAAAGTTGTAAAAGTTGTCATCTTCATGGAAACTCACCTACATACCAAAATTCAAACTTTCAAGGCTATAAGATTGGATACGAAGGAAGATATAGAAGATCACTAGAGGCTACAAAAACATCATTTCAATTCTTGTAGGTGGACTCATACGCCCAACTTTGTGTATTGGTACCTAGTAAGGCCTTTTAGTAGCATTCAACAGTGTCAGATCCAGGTTCAAAAGATTTAGGAAAATCCTAAAAAACCCTATAACAGGACTCATACACCCAGTCTGGTGTATTAGTCCTAGTGCAACCCTAAAAAGTAGTTTTCAGAGTTTTCAAACCTTGTTTTGGCATCTTCATTTCACCAAGTACTCTACTATTTCCATTTATTTTATCATTTTTAGTTCATATTTAAAAGTTCCTATGTTACATAGTGAGTTTGCATAAGTATGTTCATTCCTACTTTTGAAGCATTATTTAATGGTGAACCCTCATCCAATTACATAAGGAACCCACTAGATTTCTCAATTGAGTCGATTTACCTAATCATTTATAGTCACTTTGTTGAGGGATCTAGTTTCCTGATGAAATAGAAGGAGAAGTATAGAGGCTTATCACACCTTCATTTTGGTGAACACATATATCTCCTCTTGCCCCTTTTCATTCATATCATTTTGGTGAACCTAACCTTTGGACCCTTGAATTTTTGATTTGGAGAAAATTGTAGCCCTAGATCTAGGTTGCATTAGCTTTGCATTATACTTGCATTAAATGGATTGCATTTAGGGATCCTAAAGTTTGCATTTGTGAAAAGTGCATATAGGTTGCATTTTGCATGGTTGCGACATTTTTTATTTTTATTTTATTAAGGGGTAAACGCTTTTGACCAGAGCTATGAACCGGATACAACCATGGTTGGGACATTAAATTTCATAAATTTTTTTAGAAAAATTGCATTCCTATTGCATCATAATTGCATTAAAAATTATTCTTCATTCATTTAGTATTAGATTTATATTCAAATTACATCTCATATTAGATCATTTTGTTCTCTATTTCATATTTTCATATAAATCCAATTGCACAAAAATCTATAATTGCAAATAGTCAATTCAACACACAATCTAGAGACATAGAAATTAGTTTAGAATTTGGCGATTTGGTCTTAAGAACCCTAATTGGGATTCATACACCCATCTAGGCATACTAGTTCATATAAAGGTCTTTTTTGGTAGATTCCTGAATATTCTTTGCTCTCTATTTTCATAGTCTAAACCTTCCAAAAAACCTAAGTGGGACACATATGAATAGTTGGGTGTACTAGTCCTTGATTAGGTATGAGTTTTCATTTTAAAGTATTGAAATCTTGTTATTTGTGCTTCTTCTTGCTGCCTTTAGGTTGCTATTTTAGTATGCAAAATTACTATTATTGGAAATATTTTCTTAATTAGTTTCATTTCAAGTGCATTTGTAAACATAAGAATTGGAATCAAAGCATATCATTTATCTTTTTTTCATTGAATTTATCTTGCATTCATTATTCTTCCTTGATTGTCCCTTCTATGAGCTTTACAACTTGGTGTCCTATTGCTAATACTATAGTGAGGTATAGTTCAAGACTCATGTTATCACATGATAGTACACTCATTGTGGATCTTGGGTTATCTATCTCTTTCACTCATAGTGTTGACAGTAGTTCACTAGGTATGGACCATACCTTTGACAAATCTTTCCCTATACCTACCTTACCTACAAGCAATGTGACTTGAGTGATGAAACAATGGTTGCTAGTGTCCCTCAAAAAAACATAATCCAAATCCATGAAGATTGGCACATCTACAAGACCTTGTGAGTATTGAAAAAAATTTCAATACTGCTATCCCTACCATAGGTAACATCCATCGAATGATTGAAAGTGAAAAGGGAATATAGATTGTGCGTAACTTAGCTCAAATTTTTGGAAAACACCTTACCTTAATGTCTAGTTGTGCTCAAACTTCAAACAATGCTCCAAGTCAAGGAGGAACTCAAATTCCTCCCCTTACAACCATTGCCTCTATTCCTACCTACACTAACCCTCAAGTTACTGCAATGATGCAACCTACTAGCAATGTCATTCCTACCTTGGGTATTTCTGTAGTGACCCTCCCGCCGTGACATCTTGTCTTAGTTGTTTTCAGTTTGATTCTTCCTGTTAGATGCTTTAGTTCACTACGATACTATGTTGTGTATTCTCAATTATAACTCTGAAATTATGTTGTTTTTTATACTCTATGGATGATACATTGACGTCTTATTTATCTAGTTGTGTTTTCGTGATGTTATTGAGATAGATATATATCTGATATGGTTTATTAGCTTATGAATTTTCATGCGGTTGTTATGTTGAGGTGATTAGTTTGATGATACTGTGATTGATTCATTCATGATGTGGGTTATTGTTTATGACTATTGCTTATGATTTATCTTGCTCGTGAGTGTCGGTGAATAAGACAGTATAGCATTACTCATTCGTGAGTACCCTGCTACGCTGTAATTCTTATTCACGGTGTGTTTTCTAACATGAGTATATATGTTCTAACGTTGATGTTTCCCTACAGACACAGGTACCGGGTAACGGCTCCACCTGCTTGTCAGGTCTGAGCGTACCCTAATTCAAAATAAATATGTTGTCGGAGGTATTGATAGGTCCTGTTAAACCATCGTTCGTTTTCGAACGAGTATCTTTGTGTTACCCCGTGTAGTCCAGTTGTCTTGTCGTGTTCTTATATATATTGTTTTGTGTTTGCGTATTTAATATTTAAAGTTTATTAAATGTTTTTAAATGTTTAAACCAATGTTTGTAATTTAATTTATTAAATTAAATTAAATATAGTGTTGAATTTATCAGTGAAAGTTATTCCCTTGCGATGTTTTAATTAAAATATTATTATTGCTGATTTAATTGTGCAACTTGAATTATGTGAAATAGATATTTTTAAAGCAAGATATTTTTGGAAGAGATAAGAATCTTTGATTGCCAGTTAAAGGTTTGTTCTGATATTTTAAAGAATGAGTTGAACTGAATGAGCTATTTACAATGCGAAATGAACTTTCAGTTAAGTTTTGTGATTGAAAGTGATTTGCATGAATTTATATCTTTTGGGAAAATTGGGAGTTGTGCATTCACGGGGAAGAATTTTACGGCAACAGCTTTTAGTAAAATTTCAGTACGGCAATTGTTTCAGAAGAAATTTTCTTTTTTTAGATTTTGTTTTCAAGCGTGATTTGAAGCTGATTGAATTGAATTTCACCGTCGAAGTCTGGAAAATTTTAATAGTGGATTCAGCAAAGGTTTCAGAAATCATTTCAGCCCGATTTCCAAGATTGTCCAGGTTTTCTTCTTTTTGAGTTTCTGTAAAATCTTTTCTATGACCTTTTTGGAATATAGTAGTTTGTCAAACCTGTAAGTTAAACAAAAAATTATTAGATCAAGCAATCAAATATTGTAGAAAGTACAGTAAACAAATGATGCTATAATTCTAGGAATTGTAACATATATATATATTCAGAAACAGATCTTAAATCTCCGTTATTTGAACACAGATCTATTGAAAATTTTAGTTTTGAAAACTAGTTCATTGTTAAGATATAAAATTTTTCTCCATATTATCAATTGTAATCTGACATGTAATCGTAAAAGGGATAATTACTCTTAGAACGAAAAGTTGTAATTTTTGATTTGGTCTTAAATCTTTTGATAAAATTTAAAACACTTCTTTTATCAAGCAGATCCCGAACTGTAACATTCTATGTGTTAAAGGTAAATCATGAATAGAAAAGTTAGAACACACGGATTTCTATTTCTTTATATTCCTCTTAAATTCTATGAGAATCATTTAATACTTCTTTAAATTTTCTGTCATTTCTATTTCAGACCTCTAGTCTTATAGTTTTTTTGCCGCCTTCGAAATCCCTAACTCTGTAGGTGGCGTTAGAAGTATCCATATAACCTGGAAGGCGTTGGTTAATCTACCTGTAGATTAATTATGATTTCCTTGTGTTAATACCATAGTTCACTGTTATGATAATTCCTTCCATCATATACATTTTTATATTAGGTGCGCAACCTCCTTGTTAACTGGAAATTTTAGAATAGAGGTCGATCTTTTGTTGGGAGAGAGACTTTTATTTGATTTTTCATTTCTTATTATCTATATTCAAGCCTGTGTATGTGCACGGTTTCTGCAATGTGTAAACTACTGCATAAATTTCAATGGAATGGAGGGACTGGAGTTAAAACGCCTATCTTATCATTTCATGTTTCAACTTTGATTATAATTTCCCTTGCTCTTTTAAAACTCTTGCTTAACTCCTCACATTCAAGCGTGAATTTCATTCAGTGAGGCATGTTTCCTGTTTATCCTAAATTCAAACATATGCATTCTTCTTGGTCCTTGATGAAATACGTTAACTTCTGTCCATTCGTAACAAACTGTTGTGACAACTGTTCAGAGGCGTGCATGTCTCTGTATCAAATCTACAGGGATGCCGAAACATTCCATTATCTCTTAGGCGTCCAATATTAGATCATTTACATCTTCCCGTACATAGCTGATAACTTGCGAATGGAATACTTCTCTTAGTATTCACTCAATATTAGTTCTTTAAAAATTTCCCCGACAGTTTGTCTCATGCACTGTATGCATGGCGCCCCTGTGAGTGTACTCAAGTTAAGATAAAATTTTAGGAGTTATTAACTCGACCTTAATCAACTCTCTCTCTGCATGCAATATTCGGTGTATTAGTTTTGCATGTGTTGAATTTAAGATACCTATAGATCATTATATATGTATTGTAGATTCCATTTCTGTAATTGTCATTGAACATACTGCACAATCTTCCTGATTAAGCAGTTAAACTACAGTTTTATATTCTCTAAAGCTGAAGAGGGAATAAAAGATATTGTTAACTATTCCATTTGCCGGTGTTTACTCCCTATCAAAGTTTGCGCTCAACCTCCACCAATGATACATTTTGTATAATCTTAAGCTAGAAGATTTATTTTGAATCACTGTCCGTAACCATTCCTATATCATGGTGTATCCCTTTTAATTAACCGATAAATCCATCCACAAAAATATATATATATTCGCTGTAGACTTGATTATTGCCAAGAGAAACGGTATCATTCATCTGGCATCTGATGTATTATGCATTTTGAATGTCTTTGTATTTAAAATAAAAAAAAACGCGGTGTATCATCCTTAAAGAGGCGTAGAACTTTCTGTGGTGTCATAGAAAACTTTGGGAACAGATTTTATGGTATGCAGACCTCTCTTAGGCGCGAATTTTGCTAGACTGTGTTGTGGTATACCTGCATGTGTCCTGAAGATTTCTCATAGTCATATTTTCGTTTTCATCTGAAGCTATAAACCAATCAGGAACAAACTCCTTGTCTTTGCATGTAATAGTCAAGAAAAGTCTCTTGAATACATAACCATATGACAGAATTCTTACCTGCAATCATTTCATGCGTTAAATACATAAAGTTCCAGTTGATACTCAAAGTTGCGTTAAGTGTCTGCAAGCTATTATAGTTGACTTTAGTTCGATTTGCTTTGCATGCAACTTTTAGTTCTTTTCTATTTATTATGCTTTAAAAGTACTTTCTGTACCTGTGTTACTTAACATAGCATGCGTTATATTTTTGTATGAATGTGTGTTACCTATATTATGCCGGAGAAATATTTACTTCGATATTTGTACATGGTGTCTTGTATATCTCGTGCTGTCATGATCTTATCTGAAAACTATCACTCTTAATTGTAGAGCGAACTTTCTTTTCAATGCAAAGAAAACCAGTGTCAGTGAACACGTCTCATACTACCAGTGGAAATATAAATTAGGCGTAAGACTTTGTCTTTGTTACGAGTTATCATTGAAAGAATCATTCGGTGGCAGATTCTTAAAAATAGAAAATCATGATAATAGATCTATCTAAAATTAGATATTGAATTAGCACAAGTGTTAGTTAAGTTTAAGTCCTTGCACGTGAAAAGAGAAAAAAGATGGTAACTTTAGTTTTGAGATATATTGTTTCTTTTATTGTCAAGGTAATCGATTTATAAAATATAAGGAAATTTATAATACTCTTATGATTAAAATGTTAGTTACCTTTTAGTTAATAGGTTCTTTATAGAGTTGATTTATACATATGATTCCTAGACCACTAAAAATACTTTTTGTTTATTTATTTATTTAATAAATTGTATCGTAGGAATTAAGTGATTTTCTTTTTAAATAGAGGAGTTCTTATTATTTGTATTGAATAATAATAATAGTTGATTTAGTAAATTGTAAGACAGTCTAGAATGTCAATAGATTGTTATTTTTGAACTCTTAATTGATGAAGATTAAATGAGTGTATTTGATGAGATATGTACATATTATGGGAGTGAACATGTAATGTTATTGAGTTTTGATTTGTTCTTCTTTAAAGGCAAGAGAAGTGAAAATGATATTGTTATGTGTAAAACATATTGATCACTTTGCTCGATTACAAGTATTTTTACTTGGGGGTATAGCTTTGTATCATTTTGTGATCTTTTGAAGTGACATCCTAGAGATTGTGATTGCCTCTAGTGAAGGACATAAACATTGAGGTTTTGATCTATGTGCTTGATAGCTACCCCTAGATTGATTTTTTATGTTGAGTCGTGTTATAGAAAGAGTGGCTTGCGGTAGGGGCCGAAATCCGGAAGTGATTGTCTGGGTAACCTATCGTAGGTGTGTTAATTCAGAGAAAACCTAAGTAATGAATTATGGGTTGGGAAGTTATAAACATTAATTCAGATAAAAGTGTGCCTCGCCTATTGTCTTAACGCTCGTTCAGGTTGAGAAAAGGTTGAGAAGGCCTGGAATGGCAAGTCGTCATCTTGTCCTCTTGAAAGATGAAGTGACTCCACATTGGTCTGCATAGGGGCCAGGAATCGGTAGAGGCTACTAGGGTAACTCTTGGAGAGAGGGCCGGTAGTCTAGGAAGATTCACCAGGGTAACCTATCCTGATGATGTGATGACACTCTTAGTCTATATCATGATGGCGTTCCTTGTGTTCAAATTTATTTTGATGTGTTGTGTTACTGAGGTCTTATTTGCTATGATTGTTAACGTTATGTCGTGATGTGATTTGTAAACCCTGTAAATGTTATGTTCTATCCTCTTTGCTTGTGGACCTGTCAATTATCTCCTAGCACGAAGGGAGTGGACCTTTTGGTTCCACGTGGTCGGGAGGAAACCGTGCCCTATCTTCCTTATATTTTCATGCAGATGATCCTAAGCTTGCAGCTAGTTCCAGTTACTTCTTTGTTCGTGACTGATGATGCAGAGCTTGTTCGTGGATATTTGTGCCAGATGTTAAATGAACACTATATGCTTTGTAAAAGATACCTCTTGTATAAGAGTGTTTATATTGTACCATCTTTGGATGTAACGAGATTTATTAAAATCTCTCTTGTTGTAAACTGAACCTTTGGATTCTCGAATATAATACCATTGCAAACTAAATCATTTTTGGCATTAAATTTGTATTTTGTTTATGATAATGTGTTGAGTTTATGTGTAAGGTTTAAGTAATGTCGCCTTGGAAAAACTTATGGCAATTGTGTAAATTAAATATCTTTTTAAAAAAAAAAAAAATTTGTTCGGTCAACTTTACTCTTTACACTTTGTTATAACGGTAACCAAGGCGGGGTGTTACAATTTCCACTAGCAATCCTTATACCTTTTTGACATCTAACGTCATATCTCCTACAACCTCACCTCCCATAAGTTTTCCATTCATGTGCCCCTCAAACACACATGAACCTCCACCATATTCACCTCCATCCCAAAAAACAACCAATAATTCCATTCTTAACCAAAATTTTCAAAATATTTCATCCCTTCAATGATAAATTTCAACCATAAACCAAAATCAAAATGGCCAACCTTTATACTATGTCAGAAGCAACCCCTTATCCTTGGAGATATTAAGAATGCCAATACCACAAGGTATAAAGATTCCTAGCTTTGAGAAATATGGAGGAAAAGGACATCCTTCTAACCATGTTTATGCTTACATCGCCTTATGTAGTGATTTTGTCCTTGAAGATAAGCTTTTAGCTAAGCTTTTCCCTAGATCCCTTAAAGATACTACCTTGGAATGGTTTTTCTCATTGTCGAGTAACTCAATTCATTCATTCAATGAACTTGTTGATGCATTTATCAACCATTTCCAAGTGCATTTAACTCCTAAAATGACATTAGTTTATTTGATGAGATGTAAGAAAAAAGAAGATGAAAAGGTCATTGACTTCATTTCACGATACCAATTGATTTATTCCCAACTCAACATAAATATTCCTAATCCTAACCTTCAATGAGTTTTCATTAAGAACTTACAAACTAAGATTCAAGACAAGATTAGCATGATGAAATTTCCAAGTCCTTCATACACTTACATATACCTCTCTCCATGATTATCAAAACTTGATTAGTAGTTGTGAAACAAAACCCACATATACCTATCCTAAAAATTTCAAATCCACAACTCAAAATAACTACCAACCTTTCAAGAAACCAAATAAGGGCTTTCTCCAAATAAATCCCCCTCAACTAATCTAACATATTACTACCCAAGTGGCTGCTATAAAGAAGACAAATCCTTTTACATTTGGGGATCCAAATAGAAAATTTACTCCCTTACTTGATACCCTTCATAACACCATCTTGCAACTTCTAGAAAAGAACTTAATTTCCCTACCTCCTATTAAAGCTCTCAATCCTACCAAGCCATTACCTCCAAACTTTAGAGAAAACTCCTATTGTCATTTTCACCATCAAAATGGACATGATACAAAACATTGTAAGCATCTTAAACACATGTTGCGAGACCTCATTAATTTCAATCATATTCAAAATGGTGGTCTCAATGATCGAGATAATAAGTTTGTTGCCCCTCCCAACCAAAACCTACAAATCTTTACCAACCCCAGGCCAAATCATAATATTTCATTTGTCAAAATTAGTGAAACTAAGAATGATGTGATGAATGTTGACACAGATGATGATAACATGGATAAGAACGAAAAAATTCCTATGGATAATATGATTAGATTGATCAAAATTCAACCTTGTAAGGGAAAAACCAAAATGACTCTTGACATTGCTTTCTCATAAAAAGATATAATAAAAAATGCACTTGATGGTCCTCTTTACATAGTTGACCCAATCAATGATAAGCCCAATAATGGGATATTAATTGATCTTGTTTGTGTAGAATGTGATCACCGAATAATTCTTACTTGTGCATGAACTCTATCAAGATACATATGATAACCTGAAAGCATGGATAAAAATTCATAATGGTTTTACTCACCCTATGATAGGTTCAATTAATCTTCCTTTAAAACTTTGACCAAAATAATTAGATGTCCCATTCTCCATCATCTCGACATTGGATCAATTATGTGTGAAGCTTGGTTATCCATGGATATGCTCCATGTAATCCATATCGTCAGTTTTGCATAAATGTTTAAAGTTTCCTTTTGGAAATGAAATCTATACTACCCATCATAGTGGCTTTAATCCTATGTCTTCTCATGGGAAATTTTCATTGAATTTATTTTGGCCCGAACCCATAGAACCTATTATACCTCGTGAAGAATTTTTTTAAAAATCATATTTAAATTTTAAGGCAAAGAGCATAGCACAATTATTCCTTAGCAATAGGCCTCAACCCATGATTAAACCTCCTATCTGTGACAAAACCATGATAGAAAAAAATGCTCTTTTAATAAACCAAGAACAAACAATGCGAAATAATTTTCCTATTTCTTACAAAAGACCAAGAGATAACCAAACAAGTCCCCTCATGCCTCATAAGATAAAAAAAGTTTATAAACTAAAGAGAAAGTGGTTTAACGACCTTCCAAAGTTCTTTCAGTTCCTCCTCCAAGGAAAGAAAAGAAACATATGGTTGATAAACCTGCTCCTACACAAATGCAACTTGAAAATCATACCAAAAGAAATAGAAATGCTCGAGAGAATAGGCGTAGATGTCATGTTATTGCTCAAAGGTTAAAAAAAGACAACAACAAACAAAATCAACATTAAAACTTAATTAAACCAATACACGATGAATCTCCCTCTTCACCACAACAAAAAATTATATATCTCAACCACAACAAGGACTAGAACCTTCTTTGGAAATTATCATTTGACCTCCCATTGTGATTAACTTGGACGCTGATAGTGAGATTTCTAAATTGATGAAAAAGCGCATATGCATTGAATTTATTAGTTTCTTCTTTGATGAGATTAGATGATAACAATCGTGATGATCCTCCTAAATAGAGTGACTCGCCATGCGTTGAACTTGGTGATGCTCCTAGTAGCAAGCTTTTTGTCACTTTGGCTAGTTTTCTTCCTTCCACATATGATGAACAAGATTGGGATGTGGATGACCTTTTATAGGTTGAATCGCATGTTCCTTACTAGTCCTTTTCTTCTTTGCATGTTCTTAATGTGATTGCATGTTCATAATGTGATCCCCCATATTGTTTTGTTTGATGTATCTCTTCACCTTTGTAACATTCCTCTATATGTATCTACATTCTTCTCTATGTTGTAAGCATTTTTTTCCTTTTTCATTTGTCTTGTGTATTCTATTTGGGGATGACACAAGGAATTGAGACATTTAGGTCTCTTCCATGTTGACCCAAAAAAATTTCTTTGTTTTCGATCTCTTTGTGTCATTCCTCCCACTCCATGAGTTATTCAGGGGACGATGACACCTATTTTCTCTATAAAAATATTGTAGTAGAGACATACATTCACTCTGAATCCATGGAATCCTTTGTGTTATTTTGGGATTTAATTGTGGGGAAAACCCCTTTTCATGATGTAGATTATTGGAAACATATGTGTGGCATAGGGCTTTCCAAATAAGCTCTCATGTCTTATTATCATTTCTCATTTGCTACTTTAAAGTAATTGCTCACAATATGATGTTTAGCAATTCCTTTAAAGTGGGGGAATACATTGGCATTATTCTTGTGCATTTCAATTACAACTCATATTTCATTTTGTGGTTTTCTAATTCTTACTCTATGTGATGCATCCTTCTCTTCGTGGTGACATTGGGAGTGATGTCCTTCAAGAGTGTGATCTCTCTTAGCATATTATATTCCTCTTAGTGGTAATTCCAAGTGGAGTGCATTCCCTAAGTTACAAATCTTCTATTATTTGATTGGTCCTCACTTAGAGACATTAGGCACAATGTTCCCAAAGTTGAGACCTTACATGAACTAAGAAAAACTCCTTTGAATGTACCATTACACTATTTTGCATGTACAAATAACTATTATATGGCCACCTTGCATAACACACTTTGCTTGCTTGTGGAGTCATCTTCCTTTTTCATGGGTGTCTAGCATACAAAGTTTTGATTTCCTCATGAATCATGATGTTCATGTTGTGTAGTGCCTTATCAAAGTTATTAGGAGGTATAGATTTGGTATGGTTAGTATGATGAGAAGCATAAGTGAGGGAATGAATTTCTCATTATGTGGTGATATTAGGTAAATACCAATATGACTTTCTCACTAAGCCACCCTTTTTGGATACTCACCCAATGAAAATCCTGAAGTTTCATTTCCCTAGAGTGAGCATGTTCTTTTGGAAAAACAATTTAGACCTAGTCCACATCGCGTTGGGTAGACTTTCAAGGCTTGATCTACCCCTTTTTCTTTTCTTTTTCTTTCTTCTTTATGTCTTTGATAGTGCATGTTTGTATCTTGTTACTATTTCATACACAATTTGCATGTGTGTTCCTTTTTTCCTATGTTGGTTTTCCATAGGATCTTGATCCTAGCGCCTTGCACAACACTCTTGACCATTTTCATCCTATCTCACTAGCATTGGTACACTTGAACCCCTCTTGATGCTTATTTGTCTACTTTAGTATGAGCTTGATGCAAGGTCATCCTCTCACTAAAGTGGGGGCTAAATGTAGTGTAGAAAAAATATCCCTTTACATTTTTACACTTGTTTAGGTCCTCCCTCTTGAAATTTGGTTTATTCATGCCTTAATTGGTCTTATTTTGCATCCATAAGCCTAGTAAATTGCATTTTTATAAGAATAATCTTGGCATTTAATAAATGAAACTTCATAATTTAACATTTTGGCTATGTGTTCCATATTTAGGGATTTGGGACTCATACAACCAATGGGGTGTATGGGACCTCCCTATATTTGGGCCTCAAAATTTAAATGTCATATTAAACATCACACTTTTTAAGGTATGTGTCCCAGGTTTTAGGTCCTAGGACTCATACACCCAATTGGGCATATGAGTCCTCCTTTCACCTAGGACCTATTTTAATTTAAATTATTGGCAAGATATTATTTTTCTTAGTATCGATTTCCAAATGTCAGCTTTTAGTGTTGTAATTTCAGGAAATTAAGCATCAACAAGTATAAATACAAGTTCATTTCATTATGTTTCATCTAATATTTTCAAGAGAGCATTCCGAAGGAAATTTTATAAGATTAAGAGCATTCAAGATCAAACCATCAAGCATTTGGAGCAACATTCAAGATTCAAGCATCATGTAAAAGTCTTCATGCATCATGTATGTTTGTGAGCTAGCATTTGTGATGTAGGTTTTGAATGTTTCAAGCAAGAATTCAAGACAAAGTTTCAAGCATTCAATCACGAGTCAAGATCCACATTCATGTTATCCATTTCACACAAGTTTGCAACCTTCATTTTAAGGGTTTGGTGAGTTGCAACATTGCATTTGTTCATTCATCATTCCTTTCATTCATGGTTCATTTCTCAATAAGGTTTAATTACCAACATAGGGTCTGACCAAGGAAAACCCCCATTCCCTAACAAAACAACATTTTTCTCCCTATTGATTTGTGTTTGTAGATCTAGGTGAATTGGAGCTTTAAGATCCTTTGAAGAAAAAAATGAAAAAAGTTGTCAAAGTTATGAAGAAGTTGTCATCTTCATGGAAACTCAACTATAGACCAGAATTCAAACTTTCAAGGCTTGAATATTGGAAAAGAAGGAAGCTATAGAAATATCATTTCAATTCTTCTAGGTGGAATTATATGCCGAACCTGGCATATTAGTCCCTAGTAAAGCCTTTTAGCAACATTTAACAATGTCAGATCTAGGTTTGGAAGATTCAAAAAGATCCTGAAAAACCCTATAGCGGGACTCATATGACCAGTCTAGCATATTGGTCCTAGTGCAACCCTAAAAGCAATTTTCAAAGTTTTCAGACCTTATTTTGGCATCTTCATTTCACTAGGTACTCTAATGTTTCCATTCGTTTTATTAGTTTTACCTCATATTTTAAGGTTCCTATGTTACATAGTGAGTTTGCATAAGTATTTTCATTCCTACTTTTGAAGCATTATTTAATGGTGAACCCCCTATCCAATTACACAAGGAACCCACTAGACTTATCAATTGAGTCAATTCACCTAAGGGTTGATAGTAACTTGGTTGAGGGATCTATTTTCCTAATGAAATAGAAGGAGAAATATAGAGGCCTATCACACCTTCATTTTGGTGAACACATATATCTCTTCTTCCCCCTTTTCCTTCATATCAACCTCTTTAGTCTTAAGAAAGGTATGCCTTATAATTATGATCATATAATTTCATTACCTATAGATCTTTTGAAAGTTAATTATTTCTTTTGGATTACATGTAGAAGACTTTCTCTCATTTGGGGGGTGATCCCACAATAGTGGTTTACAATTTTTGGCCAAACTAGACACTGAAATAATTTTTTTTAACTAAATCTTCACTTTCGGACACCTATAGCAGCTAAACCGTGAGGAATTTGAAGATGATGCAAACTATAGTTTCGTGAAATTTTGTCGATAGATTCTAAATATATTTTTTTCAAAATTTTTGGAATCAAATTGCACTTTTTTTCCATCTCCCTCGAAAACTAATTTTTTTCATAAAACAACATTTTCAAAAAGTGATGCTCACCGTATAACGCATAATTTTTTTTCCATGAAGGATAAAATTATAATTCTTTCAAATTTAGATTTGTAACTTTGATATCTATTGCTTCCACTCAAGGTTATATAGTTTTTTATTGAATATTTTTTCTTTAATCAAGTTTTGAATTCAAACCAATTATAATTCAGACATAGCGTGACCGTATAACGCGTAACTTTTTTTGTATGTATTAAAATTCAATTTTTTTTTCTTTTTTGGATCAAGGACTTCAATGTCTAGTGCACTAATATTTTTAATTTTTTTTTTTAATAATTTGTTATTTTTCCACATGTGTAGAACATAGAGCTTGATTTTCGGTGAAAAACCTACATTCACGATAAATAAAAAATAAATATAATAATAAAATTAAATTTATTTAAAATTATACTTTTTGGGAAGCTGATAATAAGGACTACATGCTTAAAAAATAAAATAAAATGAATTCATTTGATCCCCCAAAAGGTAAATCAAAAGTGGTTTTTTATCAACATTTTGATAGGTGTAAAGGAGACTCCGTTATAGGTATGGTTTAAAACTAGCGGGGTTCTATCCAAGGGGTTTGATTTAAGGTAGTGTGATCAAACCCTCTTCAATTGGAATTCTTTAAATGGAACCTTTTAAGGCTTAAATCATTATTTTTTCTAAAAATATGTGATTTCAGCAAAAATCAGTTCCTCTAAGAAATTGTAAACCAACTTTGTGGGATCACCCTGGGATAGATCGCAATATTTGGAAAAACTAGCCCCTCCCAACATGTCTCATGTATCTGAGGTTTGAAGTTCATTTCAATTTATATCCATGCTCTTCTGGTGTATAATATTTGGTTAGAGAAAGAAAGGAAATATATAAAGATAAGGAGATATTGGCAGAGAAAATATGGGATCACATAAAATAAAAAATTATTGAGTTGGGAGAAATTCACAAAGATGAAAGATTAATCAATATAAGGAGGAAGATGGATGGGTTGAAATTTTTTCAAGACTTTGATGCAATGAGGATTGCTAGAAGTTGGCTAATACTCATAAACCCATGTATGGTTTGCAATATGCAAAGGAGGGATGAGCCAAGTTCAACTTTGATGTGGTTGCTAAAGGTAATCCGGGAAAAGAAGGTGGTGGTAGGGGCTTCCAAAATAGAATGGACAACCCTTAGTAGTTTCCACTAATGGTTTTTGGATACAAATAGTATGGTGAATCCTAAAGCTATTTTATTGGGGGTTATTATTGAGAAATAAAAGGGTCAGAGAAATTTTTAGATGGGAGACTCAAAATTGGTGATAGGATCAATGAAAGATGTCAATATAAATTAGATATTATATTTTCTAAAATAGGATAAATTTCCTAAAGCTAAAATAGGTATGACTTTGTTTGAAGACACTAAATTTTTCCTCATTGGTAGGAAGGATAATTTTTTCATTGATTGGGATGTTAACAAAGGAATCAAATTAAAATTTAGTTATGGTGGTTCCTCTATCTATTGGTGGAATAATTTTCCCTTAAAGGTTTTATCAATTTTATGAAAGGACCTAAGGAAATATCTTCCCATTAATTGGTTAGATCAATAGCTGTAAGAAAATATTTTATTTTGACTTTGGCCTATGACTTAGATTAATGATATAATATGTTGAGTGGTTAATATTTATGGCATAGGTGAGATGGCCTCTCATTCATTCTATGAACCAAAAAAGGGACAATGAAGGGCTCCAAACTACATAAGTGGCATGTATCTAGCAAGGAGGCTATGGTGTATTTAATTGCATTCATGGACAAAATAATTATCAACCTAAGTTCTATATGGTAGTGGATGGTAAATATATTTGGGAGATAGAAAATAATTTAAATGGGTGTCTTGGTGTCTCTATTTGTTTGGTAATGGCTTACTTTCTATTAGATCTCAAGTACATGTGGGGAAGATGTAATATTTTTTATGTTGCTCAATCCCTCTCTTGTGCCTCTATGCTCTCAGTGGATGCTTGCTCATATTTTATTTTTGATGATGTATATGATATGATTAATTTGACGGTGGCTCACCATTACTATTTCTTGGAAAAATTTCAATGAATTAATAGATGTTTAATTTATCTTCAATGTGTTATGGAAAATATTGCTAAGAAGTTGAAGGTGACATTACAAATGGAGCAATTTCTACTTTTTAATACTATTTTGTGGACAAGGGAATAGAAGAGGATGTTGGAATTAAGAAAGGTTATGATTCAAAATTATTATCCATTAATTGTAATTTTATGTCTCCAAGTGGATAGATTTTTGTGTAATTCACCTCTACCCTTGATTTTTTGTCTCAAAAAAATTCTTGATAGCATTTAACTAATTGCTATCAAATGGTTGTGTTTTTTGGAGCATTGGCTATTTTTTGGGTAATTAAGATAATACAGTAGTAATATAGAGTTAATCAAAGGATCATCCAATACCTTGTTCGCTTATATTTTCATGC
The DNA here is from genome assembly GCA_007258455.2 of Sequoia sempervirens. Taxonomy (NCBI): domain Eukaryota; kingdom Viridiplantae; phylum Streptophyta; class Pinopsida; order Cupressales; family Cupressaceae; genus Sequoia; species Sequoia sempervirens. The sequence continues at coordinate 422,758,510 of VDFB02105785.1, forward strand.
ATGGATAGTTGTATGGTGACATGGTGTTTCCTTAATTTTTATGGTTTCTAGACCTAAACTAGGTTTTCTATATAAAAATGTCATCTTTGAATGGAATCATCAATATCAAATCATGCAAATTGTATTAAAAATATATTTTAAAAAAAAAAATATTATATTTGTTATATTTCTATAATATCATATTTTATATAGTCATTGATTTTTTTTAATCTAATGACTATAGTTAATCTTACATGAATAATGTATCTTTGAAAGACTTGTTAAGCATCATAATTTCTTTTATTAAAGTCACTACTTGTGGAACATGGTGAATTTAATAAGTTTGTGAGGTCACCCATAATTATTCACTTATTAAAAAAAATATTAAGTTTGAAATTGGGTGTGTTAGAACTTGGTCCTAGAATACAATTTAAGTCAATGATCTATATTATGTAAATTTTATCATTTAGTGTATAATATTCTCATTATTCTATACTTTGTGAAAAAAATGGGAAAATCACTAGAAAAACTCAACAATGTGAACAAAATGAAAAAAATTACTACAAATATGAATTCGCTAACAAAAATTAACAATGTGAATAAAATTGAAAAAAAATTGCAACCAATTAATTAAAAAAATAAGTTACATAACTTCACTAACAAAAACTAACAATGTAAATGAATTTGAATGAATTTGCCACAATTTTATTTTTCCTTTTCCAAAATTAATCTATATTAACCACAAAAGTTATTATCAAAATAAAGATTTTCCATAATTTTATGTCTTTTTATAAGAAAATTTGATTACATAAATTTATCCCTAGTCCAAATATGAAATTGAGCTATCATTTAGAGAATTGCAAACGTTAAAATTCAAAAACATTAGTCTAAACTTCATTGATAATTTTATACCTAAATAAATCATTTTTAGCATAATTATTTTAGGTTTTTTTTTTTTTTTTTTAAATAAGTAGTTTCATCCTTTTCAATATCAGTTGACTAATTTGAAAACTTTTGTAAGGACATCTGTATGCCAAGCTTATAACGACAATTAGGTGGACCATATACAGAAAATTGTAACCGTTGTCAGCAATGATTGATGAGGGTGAACCGGATAGACTCAACATTCTATTGGAAATAGAAGTCAAAAAGAGATGCATTATGAATACGTTGAACTAATATATTTTAATCAGAGAATTTATAGTTATCTGATCGTTCAAACATGGAATGATGGGCATTTGGTGAAACATGTGGAATGATGAGTATTTGGCGAAACTTCCAAACCTGTTCAATATTGAAAGACCTAAATTTGTTCACGGACACAAAAAATAAAATAAAATAATTTGATATAAACCTATCCTAGGTAAGGACAACGGTCGGTCAGCTTCCTGGAAGAACAGATAAGTCTACCATTCCATCCCAAATTCCCTATACACCAATAAATATACTTAGTGCGCGCTTCCTACCATTCCACATCCATGGGCAATAATATTTTTCTGTGTAGTGGGAATTAAAGCTGAAACTTGAAACCATTGTCCAAGAGACCTTATCATTCAAATAAACAATGTGGAGTTCCAAAGATAGAGGGACAACAAAGTCACCCTCCTTTGGAGACATTGAATGAAGTGGAGAAAATATAGATGGTCATTCTAGTATAGAGAATATCTACAAAGGAAAATCAATTGAAGTTAGATAGTCAAAACCAATTTGGACTTTCTTATTGATAGTAGACTCTGTCAACAATGCATGGCTAACAATCCTAGAAATAGTCTCATATGGCATAGGTGGCAACTCATCTAGAAGAGAAATAAAGTTGAAATTAAGATCATCCCAGAGACTCCACAAAATGTTGATCATAACATAGTGTCCCATATTAAATTAACGAGATGTTGATGAAGGGCATGCCTCCATTATGAAGCCACACCAACCTTATTATGCTTGAAGTAAAAATAATTTGAAATGAATTTTTCAATATCAAAACATCGACAACACCTAAAAGACAAATCCTCAAAATCTTATAAGAAGTTATAAATTTGTTTCAATTTTTATATTTAATTAAAATAATAATAATTGGCATAAATAATTATAATATGCACATTTAAACAAATATAAATTTATATTGAGTTGTTATAAAAAAAATTAGTGTTTTTTAACATTGGCATTCAAGAGATCATGACATATTTTTTTCTAACATGAGACATACCAAACAAAGGCATAATGATTTTGATGCAACATAGGTTCTAACTATGCCTAATTGTTAGGTAATGTAATTGGTTCCTTTCTTCACCATGATGATATTAAGAATGTGGTCAATCAAGAAGAAGTATAATTCAATGTGTTCTAAAAATATCTTTGCATGAGTAGACATCATTATATTTTTCAACAATGTGGGGTGAAGGAGATTGTGAAGGGCATAAAATTTCTCCTATTTGAGGGAACCATTCCTACTTGTTTAAGTAATATTTGTGACAAGGTATCTAATGAGATGCTAGAGGTTTCTCATATTATAAGGTTTCCCAATGTGTAGAATGTATCTTTCAATCTTGTAATGATCTAGGGGAAGTTGGTGGGTTGGGACCCATGTAATTTTCCTTAAATCCTAGTATATTTTTTGGTTTTCTCACATTGAAATGGTGGTTTAAGACTATTTATTTGAACTTATATTATGGTGGATATGGTCCTATATTGGTCTATTAGGTCGGTTGGTGGTTTTTGAATGACTCTACATCTTTGGCTCCTAGTTAAGGAAATATAATACACATTTATAGTAGATTGTTCTATTGATATTGATTTCTCATTGATCCCATGCGGTAGCTAGTAGTTGTGGACTTGAGTGATTTGGCTCTAAGAATCTAAGGACAACCTTTTTTTTTATGGGCTCTTAGTTCCTTACTAGGATAATTTATCAAAAAATACATAATTTAGTTTTAAAAAATTATAACAAATATTTTATAAAAAGATTATTATTTATGAAAACTATTTTTTTTAATTGAGTAAGGTTAAAATTTTAATGCCTTTTTGAATGTGTTGTCTTCTCTCTTTAAATTGGGGTAATTTCTCTTTTGAGCATGTAAATGTGGTTGTAATGACATTTTTTTTTCTTGACATCGCTCATACAACTCTATTAATGGTTCACATGATTTTTTTAAGCATTAAGGATATGTTTGGTTCATATAGGCACACGGTTATTTTATTACTTCTTCTCTTTTCTAAGAGGCACTTTTGGCTAGTTAAACAATAGAAAATTCCCTTACCTAGCTCTTACTATCTCACCTATTTGTAATATTCATATTCGTAAGAAATAGGAAAAAACAAAGACAAAGAGGATGATGACATAATTCCAAGTTGTATATCAATACTCAATACATAAAACCTCTATAATACTTAGAATAATTCCTCTAATAAAAACTTATCTCCTTCTATTATTAGAATTAAAATATAATACAATTCCATCTCTTTTAAAAAGTTAAATATATAATACTTTCTATAATTATTAAAAAATAAAATAAATAAAAGATGAATCCATAGAAGCTAAATGCAAAGCGAGTATATATATATATCCCAAATTATAGTGAGTATTCCTAGACGACAAGCAAATAAGCCATGACAAAAAAGGTGAGAAGAGTGGTCCACACGTCCTCGTCTGAAATCCGAACCTGCATGTAGGCACTTTACTTTAATAATTATATTTGGCTCCTTCTCGACACTTCATTCTGATTGTCCTATTCGTGACATTTGATATAATGGTGCATTATGTATAATCATTATAAAAAAATATATGATAAAGAGCCAATTTTATTTGTTAGGTGATTTAGTACTTTAGTACTAATACTAGAGTAAGTCATACAAATAAAGAAATGAATTAATAAATTAATTATATGATTTTACTTTTTATTTTAAAATTATATTTATTAATATTTATATTTTTAGTAATAAGAATAGTTAATGTTTATGTAGTGTTCTATTAGTTTTTTATAATTTTATGCTGTGATCATATAAATATAAATATATTTTAATTTCAATTTCATAATTATTTATATATCAATTAATTTATATTTAATAATAAATACAATATCAATAGTATCTTTAAAATGTATATCTTAAATATATCTATCTTAAATATATCAAGAAATGTCACTTTTTATTTAAGAGTTATTTTATTTTACACACACATAAACTTATTTTATTTTACAACTAGTTTATTTAATAAAATTTAGTATATATTTATTTTATTTATCACATAAATGTAAACACTAAAAAATAATTTTGATATTTTTAATTGTTCTAAAATTAGATGTTCTTAAATAAATAAAACAACTGTTAAATACAAATAGAATAGGTCTAAATTGATATTTCCTCATGTTTTTAGATGATATCTATAACTAGTATAGTAGTGATTTGTAGGTGAAAAGGAGGGTGCACTAATGGTGCCACTCCTCTCCCACAATCACTCAATAATGTCCTAGGAGTCTAGATTGGATTGACTATCAACCTCACAGGGTGAGTCAATTCACAAAAAAGGAAGACCTAAGAGGGGGCTTTTAAAACTTTTAGTGGTTCACCATTAAGCAAATGCTTGGAAAAGACAAATGAACATTCAACTCACAAAATCAAGCAATGCAAGCCAAATAAGGATATCAAATGACAAAATTAAACCACAACAAGTTAGGGGGTATGTACCTGGGAAGTCTGGAAATGTAAAAATACTATCAAAAAGTGTTATGGAGGACTAAGATGCCCTTACTGTTGTCTTAGTCCTGCTGCTTTTTTTTGGGAGAAATATGGAATCTTCGGATGTCAAAACCAGATCTACAAGAATTTTTCAAAAATAACCTTGAGAGGACTAAGACACCTTTACTGTTGTCTTAGTCCCATTTGGAATTTTTGAAATCTCTGAATGTGGTCCTGAGATTTAAGGTCTACACTTGCTTCTTCTCAGATTTGAGGTCCTAAAACTTCCAGATCTGACTTGTAGGCGAGTTTTTGTGAAGATGACAACTTTGTAATGCAACTTTGCAACTTTGCACCTCAAATGATCTTCAAGAATTCAATCTAAATATGCAATCACAAACATGTAAGAGAGGAAAAAATTGTTGGTCGTTAGTAAATGGGGGTTTGCCTTGGTCAAACCCCTTGTAGGTATTTAAACCAAATGATGAAATGAATGAAATGAAGCATAAAATATGAAATATATAAATGATATCACCTTGGATGATGTCTTGTGAAGAAAATATTCAATCTACCATGTATTGGCCATGAAGAATGTAGATCTTGGATCCTTGGATATGATGTTAACAATAGTTGAAAATAGATCTTTAATGCTACATCCACAATCTTGGCTCAACAACATGAATGAATGCACTAGACCCTTGACATGATGCTTGAATCTTGATGGTGGCTCCAAATGCTTGATGAATTACTCTTGAATGCATAAACTTGCCTTAGGAATGAATACTTGAATGCTTGTTATGAAAATGAGTGGAGGAACCTTGTATTTATACTTGTTCATGCTTAATATCGTGAAATTACACCACACCAAGCTGACATATGAATTCATTAAATAAAGGAGGCTAAATCCTATCATAATTTGAAATTAAATCTCAAAAATAAATGAAAGAGGACTATGATGCCCTAGGTGGAATCTTAGTCCCAAGGCTCAAATTTGGGGGCACAGACTCCAAAAAGGGACATTTTCAGGTACATTCAAAATCAGGGTCCCAAGATCCATGGAGGACAAAGATGCCCCCTAAGATTCCCTAGGGGGCATTTTAGTCCCACTCCACAAATCAGGGACACACAAACATAGTCATTAAATGATCATTTATCTTTTGATGTTTGTCATGATTTTCCATAAAAATATACAGTTTGTTAGGCTTGTGGATGCAAAATAGGGCCAATTAAGCCATAAAGAAGCATAAATAAAGAATGGAAGGTCCAAAAAAGTGTGAAAATGCAAGGGTATGCATTTTACTACACTATATTTATCCCCCACTTTAGTGAGAGGATGAACGTGTTTCAAACTCACACTAAAGTAGCCAACCACACAATCCAGAGGGGTTCAAATGTGCCAAAGTTAGTAAGATAGGATGACAATGATCAAGCCCCCCAAGATCAAGATCCTATGAAAAACCAACATAGGAACAAAGGAACATGCATGCAAATGATATATGAAGGCATAACCAGATCACTAGCATACACCATCAAGGATGGAAAAAGGAAAGAAAAAAAAGGGGAAACAAAAAAGAAAAAAGGAAAATGCCACGGATCAAGCTTTGACTGGTCATCCAACGTGGTGGACCAAGTCTAGGCTATTTGTCCAAAAGGTTTATAAGTGGAACACATTGTCCACTATGCAAACAAAACACACGCTCACATATCAACGTCATACCCCCATGACTATGATAAGGAAAAAAATCAAATTCATGCTTATAAGGGCTAGTGAAGCTAGGTGTTCACTAGGTGAGCCCTAGGGGACCATATCAAAGCCATACCTCCATGAATTCAATAAGGTACAAAAGAAAATGCAATGTAGCAAGAAAGAGAGAGGTGTTAGAAGGGATTTTGCTTAGTTCATGCAAGGTCTCTTCTTGGGGAACATTGTGCCTAATGTTTACAAGAGAGAAAAAGTCAAAAGAAATATCACATTCTCAGAGGAAATCATGCCCAATTACACCACCAAGAAAAGGACCTGCCACAAGAAGAAAGAAAATCACATAAGGAAGATGAAAACAAATGCAAATGAAATCATGCCAAAATAATTCCAATGTATGCCCCCACTTTAAATAAATTTCTAACACCATGTTGTGAGCAATTACTTTAAAGTAGCATATGAGGGTATGTGCAGGATCATATTGGAAAAAATAGCCCCTTAAGTGGCAAAAAATTTAGAAAAATCAGAGTTAGGCAACTTTACATAAAAATTTGAATAAGTTATCTATATTATTTCAAAAATATGTAAGAATAGAATCTATAGAAAATTCAATGTAGTTTCTAAACTACTAGGTTTTAAAAAAAAAAAAATCTATTTGGTGAAAATTTGAAATTTCAATACAGTAGTACTTAAATTTCAGGGAAAAAATAAGGTGTCTGTCTGACCACCCTAACCACAATAAAATGATACTATTATTTTATAATATTTTAGATATAAGTAGAGGACTCATGTCCCAATGTGATACATTTTTTTTTGTAATTTTATTCCAAGTAAATAATTAATTATGAATTTTTTATTACAACTTTTAAAAAATATAAAAAACTTGTATGTTTGACCACCTTAACTTGGTCAAAACTTCATGAAATTCAATTTTTTCTTTTTTAATCCTATATTATGTGAAGCATAGAATGTGACACATGTTTTGGATTCAAAAAACATGATACCTTTTGAAAGCTATAGATGTTTTGCAATCAGCCTATCAATTAGGACTTTAGTTGTAATTCAAATAGAAAATGAATAATAATTATTTATTAAATTCAAAGTAAAGCATAATTTATATTGGTGGAAAGCTTAGAATATCCTTTAAAAACCCTTTTCGTTTCATCAGTTTTGGGTAAAAAAAAGTCATCAGCCACATACCCATCCTATTTCCACTTTTTAGCCCATCATGATCCTGCACATACCCATGATAAATAATAAAGACAACATGAGAGCTTATTCAAAAATCCCTACATTCCAAGTCACATGTTTCCAAATTGAACCACATCACGAATAAGTATCTCATAGGTGAGAAAACTTAAGGCATGTCATCCACATCCAAAGCTTGCTCTTACATATACATGGAAGGCAGTCAACTAGCCAAGGGAGGCAACAACAGGTGACATACGAGGACAAGGCTACCTAAACCATTGCCCCCACTTAATGTAGGATAGGGGTGAGCCCGAAATGGATGATAATATGCTTCTCCTTGCAAAAAGGGAATGACTTGTAATGAATGAAAAACATGCAATAGTGAGTATACTATGATCCTACAACTATTACATGACAAGGAGCAACAACTAAGGTTATTTATTATGATGAGTAAATAAAGTTTCAACTTGATACATATTTAATGAGATATATTTCAATTTAGGATCCACCGAAGCTAAAGTTGTCTTGGAGGAATCTTTTGTGATAGTGTTGACATTGAATGAAGGCTTTTGTTGTGAGGGACAATAACCAAGACCACTAGTCTTTTCTTGCATGTGAGACTCTATAGGGACATGGATACCTTGTTCTCTATCACCACATCCTTTTCCATTATATCCAAGTTGTTTCATAAGCTCATAACCTCTTGCATAAAATTTTTTCATTTCTTTTGGATTTGGTGGTTGTTGATAGTCAGTTTCATCAAAGTTTATTGTATAATTTTATTTTTCTTCCAAAATGGTTGAGGTGGATGCTTTCGAAGGGTCATCCAAATTTTGTGTTGACATTACTTCTTTTTTGTTTCCCTTGGATGAATCTTTGTTTATGATCTTGTATTCTCACATGAATGTAACTTCAAAATCTAAGGAACCTCAATCATCTTCTAATAGCTTCGTGACTTCTTCAATGTGTTTTTCTTTATTTTTCTATTGCACGAGTTTCACTTGTGTAGTTGTTTTTAAGGCTACAATATTTTAAGTAATGGCTAGCATGAATATGGATCTTGACTCTTGCTTGTATGATATGGATCTTGACTTGAATGCTTGCTTGAATCATAAAACCGTACATCACAAATGTTAGCTCAAAAACAAACATGATGCACGATGAATTTGACATGATGCTTGATTATTCAATAATGCTCCAAAATGTTTGATAATCAACTCATGAATTCTCTTGAATGCTAGAATGCTTGATCTCAAAAAATGCTAGATGACTTGTAAACTTGCTAGGTCACTTGACTGCTTGTTAGGAGACAATATGTGAAATAACTTTTATTTATAATTGTTTATGCTAAACTTGTCGAAATTAAAACACTATAAGCTGACATCATATCTAGGAGAATAAAATCCTATCAAGAATTTGAATTTAAATTAGGTCTAAACTAAGCATGAGGATATGTGCAGGATAATGATGGGCCAAAAAGTGGCGATATGATGGGTATTTGTAGGGTATGGGGATGACGACTATTTTTGCCCAAAATTGATCAAATGAAAAGGGTTTTTAAAGGAGATTCTAATATTTCCACCAATATAAATTACGCTTTACTTTGAATTTAATAAATAATTATTATTCATTTTCTATTTGAATTATGACTAAATTCTTGATTGATAGGCTGATTGAAAAACATTTATAGCTTTAAAATGGTATCATATTTTTTGAATCCAAAACATGCATGACATTCTATGCTTTTCATACTATATGATTAAAAAAAAAAAATTCAATTTCATGAAGTTTTGACCAAGTTAAAGTGGTTAGACGTACGAGTTTTTATATTTTTTAAAAGTTGTAATAAAAAATTCATAATTAATTATTTACTTGGAAAAAAACTACAAAAAAATATACATCACATAAGGACATGAGTCCTCTACTTATGTAAAATATTATAAAAAAATATTATCATTTTATTGTGGTTAGGGTGGTTAGACAAACACCTACTTATTTTTTCCTTGAAACTTAAGTACTACTGCATTGAAATTTCAAATTTTCACCAAATAGATTTTTTTTTATAAATAAACCTAGTAGTTTAGAAACTACATTCAATTTTCTATAGATTCTATTCTTACATATTTTTGAAATAATATAGATAACTTATTCAAATTTTTATGTCAAGTTGCCTAACTCTATTTTTTTTGAATTTTTTGCCACTTAAGGGCCTATTTTTTCTATGATGATCCTGCACATACCCATGACTCTTATGCCAATTGGGGCATATAAGTCCCACTAGGCTAAGCTTGGGACACATTTTTCAAGAAATGTTTATTTTAATGTGAAATTAAGATTTAGGCCCCAAAAAATAGGTGGGACCCATACACCCAAGGTGGCGTATGAGTCCCAAATCACTAAATCTGGGCCACACAATCCAAAATCTTTAAATTTTGATTGGTCATTTGATGTATGTCAAGATTAATTAAGGCATAAAGAAGCCCAATTTTAGCAAGAAGGGCCCAAACAAGTGTGAAAATGTAAAGGGATACATTTTTGTACACTACAAAAGATTTGAACAGAGATCTACAACTTGCATGAAATGGATTCAATGGATATGGATCTTGATACTTGAAATAATGCTTTGAATACTTGAACTTGATCTTGAAACCTACATCACAATGTTAGCTCCAAAAATATGCATGATGCACAAAGACTTTAACATGATGATTGGATCTTGAATGGTGCACTAAATATTTGATAAATATTATATTGAATGCTCTTGATTGTCAACTTTTCTCTTGTGAAATTGCTCTTCAAAATTATGTTGAATTACTTATGAATTTTTAGGTGAAACTTAGAAAATAACCATGTATTTATAGGTATGTATCCTTAATTTCTTGAAATTCAAATATTACATGATATTATTAAAATATGGATTTGGGGAGCTTATAATACTACCAAAAACATATTTTTAATTTAGGTTCAAAGGCCTAGGGATGACCCATTCACCCATGGGCGAATGGGTCCCATGTCCCTATTCCTTGAACACGCATTGCTCAAGGTAAAGTGTTATGTTTAGGCATTAATTATTGTGAGGTTTTCTATTTGAAAAATGTAATTTATTAGGCCTGCACATGTATATTATGGCTTATTAAGGCATAGTTAATCTCAGTTAATTAAAAGTGCCTAAACAAAGTGACTATCAAGGGCTAAATTTTTTGACACCACATTCAGGCATTATTAAGTCCATTTTATTAAGAGGGCCCAAACAAAGTGTGAAAATATAAAGTTATACATTTTTCAACACTACACCTAAAGAGACAAATTCCTTAAAAACACAAGTAACATCATGACCAACAATATCTTAGTACTTTTAAATAAAGAAGGGGGGAAGTCGTCAGGCCCAAAAGACTTTAAAGGGTTGAGGGAGAAAACAACATCCCTAACTTCCTTGGTTGAGGTAGACTTTCCATGAACATGATTTCATGAGAGGAGATAATGTGGGTAATAACATCCAAGAGGTCAAAACCAAAGAGTTGATCATAACTAGGTTAAGGAGGTTGTAGAACAAATTAACACTAGCCAAGTAAATATCCCCCTTAGAAGACAAAGTAGTCCCATCCTCGATGATTAATTAGAAAAGTAGTTCCTATTCCTATGCCTGGAAGTAGTCATATGGAAAAACTTTGTATTCTTATCCCCCTTGCAAAGCCAATAATTTATATTCCTCTTCTTCTAAAAAATTTCTCCCTTCTCAATAATGTCATGTAATTAAGTTAATAGAGTTTTTTCTATATCCACCAAAATTGTAAGGGCTCCCATCTTTAAATCATTTTTCACCTATCTAAGTGATTCCTTAATGATAAATTGGAATATGTTGTTTCCCATATGTTGAAAGGACTTGGAATATGTTGCTGCCTATGTTGTTGATGATAAATTGAAACAATTAGACAAATACCTATAAGGACTTCAACAATATACCTAAGTACTTTTAAAACCTTTAGCTAGAGAAATAATCTCTCTCTCAAATAACCTTAGGAATTTATTAAATGAGTCCCAATAGAAGTATTACATATCCTTGCTCACATAGGAGATGCTAATAGTCCTATGACAACTAGTTGCACTCAAGATTTGATCAATGCAAAAGACCAATTAGGAAAGCAAGTATATTCTCCAACAACACTGCCTTATATTCCCACCTTTATATCTCTAGTCATAGTAGTAGCAACAAAAAAAATGACAATGTGATGTAAGTGGGACTCACAAAATCCTCACACACAATATTTCAACACCAACATCAACAAACATGAAGCAACAATTTGCAACAATAGCTTTTAAATCATCTCTATTTAACAATCAACAACACTTCACAATTTTAAATAAATTTGGTTAGAAAAGTTTATGCAATCACATATGTTCAACAAAATAATTAAAAAAAAGACTTAAATCTTGTATATGACAACAAACAACCTTCACAAAAAAACTCTAAATTCTTCTTCAAATGATCTCCTTGTACTCTGAAACTGGCTCTCCAATTTGCAATCTTCAATCGCGAACTTCTTGATTTTCATCAATGGATTTCATAATCTAGTTGTTGTTGCATCATACCTTCAAAACCTACAACAAAATTTCTTTTCCACCTTCTCCAATAAAATTCATGCCTCCCCTCATATGCCAAATGCATTTATTTGATAGTTTCTAATAGATTTTATTCGCTACTTTTGTCAGGTCCCTGCTGATAGCAGTAGCTCAAAAGATTTTAAGTAGAGACCTTCGATTTTCTTTGACTAAAATAGAGGCCATGAAACTTTGTTCTTTTAGATCACACATTATCCTCATAATTGCATATCCTCCTGATTTGGTATTGCAGGTTTTAAAATTCTGTATTTATTATTGGTACAAATTCTATGGCGTACATATTGAGGGGCGTTGATGAATTAAAGACCCAAAAACTTGGTTGAAGTTGACCAGAGAAATTTAATGGATTATACGACTTTACACCTTACCAATTGCATTAAACTTGAATGTTTCTTAACAAGTATGCAAAGAGAAGACAACAGTGTGATAGAGGGCACAGGCTATGAGAGAAGTCTACCAATATTCAACAGGAAGTTTAGGCACAACTACCTTATGTTGTTTTTCTTTTGGATTTAAGGCATCGCTTACTGCTGCATTGAATTTTAGTTTTACACACTGCCTCTCACATTTTGGCTTGGTTGCAGATTTCAAACCATGACGCCACCTTATCTCCCACACATCTATTCTTTGGTTCATAGGGTTATTCTCACAACTTTATTCTGCACGTAGCACTCTTAAGACATTGACTTAGTCTTAACATGTTTGATCACAACTTTTAAACTTTGGCTTATATTCCTATTCATTGCGCTCTATGTATTGTGTTGTTTGCTATGTATCATTTTAAAAGGCGATATTTATGACAAAAACTATGTAGGAAAGTTAAAAAGATAGCTTGAGGGGATATTACAGTCTGATGCAAAGTTATTGGTTATCCTTTCAAATTACTATACATTAAATCATCCATCATTAAGTGCAGATTGAAGTGTTATGCCATATGTGTTAAGTGCAGATTTATGTTATCCATTTGGGCGTGGTTGTCAAAGCGTTTCTTTATTTTCATTCACCAACAAAACAAACTTGACATATATTCTGCTCACTGGCTTTATCTTTTACACCTACCAACAATATTTTCTTAAGAGTTTCTTTTTCATTCTACCACAAGCTACTACTTCTGTTAGTCATACTTTAATCATCAGCCCAATACATTTGGCGCCATATTGCTTCTATCAGTCATATCCCAAATCTTTGCAGGGGTGATACAAAAGTATTAAACCATTTTTTTGGCTTTTGTTGCAGAGGAACGTCCTACAAATGCACTGAGTAAAAATAGGATTTTAATATTCCAGGGTTGACCTATTAAAAAATCTTCCTTGAAACCCCTTTTGAGAATTTTTAATGCTCCAAATTTTCCATGCCAATCTTTTATAAGACCACAGTAGCCAGATTTTATTTCTTATGGAGAGATTTGTGAAGTAGGGAAGAGGATATGTGTCTACCAAAAGGGCGTACTATTATTTATTGAATGTTGGTAGAAACCTTCTCAAGGTGAGTACTTATTTTTATTTAAAATTTTAGATTATGCCACCCATATGCCATTTTCTCTAAGGGAAAGTTTTGTTTTCATTTCTTTCTTAAATAACTATTGTGGTGTGTGGCTTTGCATATTAGATATCTCAAGTTTTGAAATCAATTTCTCTTTTATGAAAGCAAGTGTAAATTAAAATTGTATTGACATTCATTATTCAGTCAAATTAGTGCCTTGTCAATTCAATTCTATTTTTATTCCTCTCTTTAAAAGGATTCCTCGAATGGTTGATAAAATATTGTATATGTTTTGATCATTTTGCAATACATGCATAACTTTTATTTGTGATGTTTGTAGGAAAATGAGGAAGGAATAAGGAAAAGCGAGGAGGAGGGATTTCGTTTGCACAAGGAGCTTGCAAGAGGAGATCTTTGAAGAAACTTGGAGATACATTAAGCATTAAATTTGGAGTTGATAAAGAATTTTTTAATGCTTAGAGCTTCCGTCTTATGCTTTAATTTTCTGTTTTAGACTAACTCACTTGTTTTTGGGCTTTAAAACGAACATTACAAAAGCTTTCAATTTTCATTGCAAAGGGGTTAAAATGAACTTTAGGAAAATTGACTAGATTTCATTTGAGGTTAAAAATTGAACAAGGCAACTTTCATATCTCATTTTGGTGCTTTAAAACGAATCAAAATCATTGCTTTGTGGGTTTAAAATGAACATGTGCAACTTTGTTCTGTGATTACTTACTCAAACTAATTCCATCGAAAAGGCGTATGCGCTTTTCTCGCGCCTCACAGTGATCTTGAAAATAAAAAGGATTTTTGATGGTCTTAGGGTGGGATAAAATGATCACCTCCACATTTCATTTTGGGATTAAAATTGAACAACAAACTTTGCGAGTATGAGTAGACCTATTGCATGTGTTCTCCCTTTGTTTCTAAATGAAGGTTGATCGAACTGTGAATATGTTTACTCACTTTTTTTTATCTTAAAGGTCCTTCCTTGGGGAAAATGTACTCACCCAAGGGAATGACACAACTGGTAACACTCTAAAGCCAAGAACATTTCCATCCGAGATATAAATGTGGGTATTGGAATAAACACCAGTATCACGAGGTTTACTCTGACAAGAAGGGAAGCAATGGTCTCTCACCACGTTGGGTAAAATCCTATGAACGGAAAGTACGAATTAAAACCCTTGTTGTAGAAAGGCCAAAATCCCTATCTATTTTTTGGTGCAAGAACAGACGTTCTAAAGTTTCCCCACACTTTTACGGTCTTTAGTAGAAATGGAAAGCATGCCATGGAAGTTTCATGGATGTTGATGCTTGGATGCCCTGTATAAGTGAGTGTCGTGGAGGGGAGATAGTGGGGTCAAGCATCTAACCATTCACTAAAGATAAGCGTAGTTGAACTTTTCCAAGTGGGGACTCAACAAATATAGTCTTTCATATAAATAAGGTTGTGCTTGTTCTTGGTTACAAAATGCTTTGCTTGTTCGAAAACATTTGGAAAAAAAAATTTAACATCATCATCAAAATTTCAAACCCTTTAGGAGGAAAACACAATTGAAAAAATTCATGTGTTATTGCTTACCCTTGGGATTTTATCCTTAGATGTTTCTAAACACTTGGATTTACATCTCAATTTTCCTACTAAAGTTAAACAATAGGTAACCCTTGCCTTGAATTAATCAAAATTCCACAACATACTTTGTGGGATTCGAAGAAATTGAGACATTGGACATCAAGTTCGGAAATATAATCAAAGAAGTGTTTGTGGTAAAACAAAATCACTAAGCAAAGATAACAAAATTGGCTCTCACACATGTGTTAATTCCTCATGATTTCCAAGAAAGTCAAAATCCCAAAACAAAAGTCCTTGAGCTAAAGTTCAAAATTTAGGAGTCACACTCGAAAGGTCATCAAGAAATACATAAGGAAATGCAATCAAAAGCAACATATAAAAATAAGCAAAAAATTCACATGGTTCTATAGACTCATTCCTTTGAACAATCCAAAAATGTATGATCAGTTTGAACCACTTCTTAGTTATAGAGGTCCTTAGAAATATTGTATGTTCTTGAATACTGAGGATTAGTAAACAAGTGTCTTTTTAGGTACATACTAGGATCAAACTCAAACCTTCATCCATCTTTGAACATAAAAACCAAAATCATCTCATCATCAACTCTTCGAAAGTCTTGGAAAAATCCTTCATGTTAAACTTTGGGAAAATCATTTACCAAAATCACCTTGTTTGATTGAATGTGTGTAGATGCATCCTTCTCCACATATTTGATCAAATTATCAAAACTTGTGAATAAATTCATCCCTTGATAACATCCAAAATATTGGGATTTAGGAGTTCATTATCAATATCATCTTGTTTGGATAGGAATGTTTAGATGGATCCTTCTTCTCACACCTAGACAAATTAGCATCTTGTGAACTATTTACCTCTAGGACAACATCCAACCTCTTAGAGTTTATGAGTCCACCAAAATTCGAATCCAAAACAAGTCAATCCTAAATCAAGTCCTAAAGTTTAACATACCCTTCAAGATTTTCTCAAGAGTCCCAATCATCCATCAAACATCCATCTTACATCCATATCATTATCACCCTTTGATCCTTAAATCATTCTAAATTTTCTCTTTTGTACCTAATGTTAGATCAATCCAAAGAATTAGAGAATTCACCTTTCACATTATTGAAGATTGATCCCTATTTTATGGTGCAAACTAGATCGCAACACAAGAGGAACATGGAAGCCAACAAAGAAACATCTACTTCAAGTGAATTAAGTCAAACCGCTCCCAAAATGAATCCCATTGGGTCTGGCAGTCTCATGGTTAACCTTCCTCCATTTTTGTGAGACCATCCATAAAAAGGTGTCCAAGTGGAGGATCTTACCAATAATCCATTTGGAATGTCACATGAGAAAATCACCGAAATAATTCAAAATTTGAAGAATCATAAGATTATCAACATCATGATGAAAATCAATCCCTCACTATACATGCTCGAATTAGCAAAGCAAGGGGCTAAACTCCCCTCCAATTTCGATGTGAGCACTATTGTGGAACCATATTTTGGAGTTGTGCCTCCAATCTCATCTACCATCTCCATTTCATCTAGCGGGCCTCATTTCAAAGAATCCACAAATCACATCATCCATTGCTCCAATGCAACCCATTATTAACAAAGGAAGTGGATTTCTCAATGCATTACAAACACATCCTCTCATAAACAATCAGGATTTGGATGCAAACACCATCTTGGGACAAACCGTACCCAAAAATCCATTGCATACATATGTCCCTCTCACGTTTCATGATCCAAATGACCCATCATCATCATTCCACACAACACCCCAAACCTCTCTCCCCATAACCTCGCAAGGAGAGGGTGACATGTTCAGACTAGGGGGCATTTTTAACACTACACCATTTCCTCAAGAGGTTAGACCTCTCACATTTCCACCACTTCTACCATTTCCATCATCATCCAAACCACTTCTTGGCTTAGGGCTTCCCCCTTTACCAAATATCTATCAAAATCAAACCAACATCCTGAACATCAATCAAAACATCACGCTAAACTCTCAAAAATTATCATCGACATTAAAACAATAGATGGAAACCACCCTGATAACACATACTACCACCATAACATCATCAACTACCTCCCCTCACATCTCAAAACATGATCTCTCAAGGACCAACCACGTCAATTGTACGATCTACCAATTACCAACACGATGATGCCTCTCACCACCGCAATAAGAACCATTCTGAATCCATCACCACCACCACCACCACCAAGCTCCAATACATCAAGCCAATATAGTATGGTGTTGCAAACCTCTTAGAAATATACTTATTAAAAGTCATTCCTATAAGTACAAAAACAACAAGCCGCACAATTAGCTACTCAACAAGCCGCACAATTAGCTACTCAACAAGCCGCACAATTAGCTTCTTAGCAAGTTGCTCAAGTTGTGCAAGCTGCTCAAGCTGCCCAAGTCGCACAACAAGTGCACTTGGTTGCACAAGCCCAAGCCTTATTGCAACAACAACAACAAAAAGAACAAGTTCAAGCTACAAAAGCTCAAGCACAAGTTCAAGCTCAAGCTCAAGCACACGCTCAAACCAAAGCCTAATATCAAGCACAACAAGAACAAGCACAAGCATAGTATCTTGCACAACAACACACAGTGCAACGACAAGCATATCAACAAACACTAAAGTAATATAAAGAACAATAGGAAGCAACCCAATTAGTAGCTCAACAACAAGTGCAACAACAAGCTCAGCAATAGGTGCTAATAGCACAACAACAACATGACCAACAACAAGCATTGTTGGTACAACAACAATTGCAAGCATACTTGGCTTAGTAGAATATGCAAACATCATCCATCAACATACCAACCAATCCACCCATCCCACTAACAATTCAACCACCTCAGAACACTTTCATCCCACCCCCTGATCCACAAAATGATGTGACAACAAAAATCAGATTGCTCTCACAACAAGTGTTTGACCTTCAATTAGGGTGAACAAAAAAAACACCTAGAAACTTGTGTCCTTATCTGTTTGATAGAAGCCTTGTAATGAAGCCATTTTCGAAGGGATTTGAGATCCCAAAATTTGATAAGTACTATGGGATGGGAAACCTTGAAGATCATATCAACAAATTCCAGGTTCATTGTATGGAAGTCATGTATGACGATACCTATCTGATGTGACTATTTCCTAGGAGTTTGGCTAGCCACATCATAGAATGGTTCTCTCGCCTACCTACAGGCATCAAAACATTCCAAGAAATGATATACGCATTCATCAAAAAATACACATGCAATATCGCCATGGATGTCAGTCTTGAGGAACTATCGACTCTAAAATAAGGTAAGAATGAATCATTTGCTTCATTCCTACAATGATGGTGATCCAAGGCCAATCGGAGAAAATGGGTCATACCCGAGGAACAACAAGTGTACACTATCATATCCAACCTTGATGACCTTTTGGCATTCCATCTCAAGGTCCAAGGGATCACCATGTATGACCAGTTGATTTCTAAGGTGCTCAGCATCGAATGAGCCCTTATGACACAACTTGGAGGATCAACTTCATATCCTGAACAACAAAACAATCGCCCACCTACCAATTACAATGACAAACATCGCACATGGGAAAGAAAAAAAATATTACCAACAATGGTGTCATCGATGCCAAAGTTGTCACTAGTTCCCCTCGGCAAACCACACCCATACCACATCAAAAAATCCAAAACCATCATAAAAAAAACCATCTAGCGAACACGAAAACACAACAACCAAACAATCAAGCAATCAATAACGTCAATGATCAAAGGGGATTGCCCCAACAAAAAATAATTCCATCAAGCGAAAGTACACTGCTCTTGGGGAACCACTTGAAGTCATCATGAAGAAACTAATAAACAAAAACCTCATCAAGATTCCCACCTATGATAACTACCAAGAACTAGATGTTAAACCTCCATGGTACAACGAAAATTAGCTCTGCAACTTCCACAAAATCAAAGGACACACCACTAACAATCACATGAGGTTAAAGAACATAGTCCAAGACCTCATTGATCAAAGAATCATAAATGTGGAATAACCAACATGAAACCAAAACCTCAAAATATACATGAATCTGATGCCTGACCAGAACAATAAAGGGAACAATAACACTGATAACGGGAAAGACACCTTCAAAAATGTGAATAATGTGTATGAAATTGTCATCACTTCCCTAGATGAAAACTGTGCAGTAATCACTATCAAAGGAGCTCAGTCCGATTGTGGAGTCACCACAAGAGGTGGAAAAGTTACTCTCACAGGATCATTTCAACCAAAAAAAACTTTCATGTCCAATTCAAGATCTATTCCCAATGGTTGCAATGTCCTTGATCAACTAAAAATAATGTCAAAACAAATCTCCATCATGGAGTTATTAAAAATCTCATCCGCCCACAAGAAAATCCTTGAGGAAGCATTGGCTTCATCCACTGTCCTCGCAAATCTTGATGCGGAACAATTCCAAGCTATGGTCGGAAACATCATTACCCTGAATCTCCTTACATTCTCCAACCAAGATTTTCCCACTCAACCATCTCATAACCTTCCACTCCATTTAGAGGTCTTAGTGCAAAAAAGTAAAGTCAAGTGAGTCTTGGTGGATGGAGGTGTAGGCTTGAATATTTGTTCCCTCAAGCTCATTTAGAAGTTAAATATCTCAAAGGATTCCATCGACAAAGGAAAAGGTATTACAATCAAAGCATATGATGATTAGGAAAGAGTGTCCCAAGGCATAATTAGAATCCCTATTCAAGTAGGGCCAGCTATCATGGAAATCACCTGTTAGGTCCTAGACCTCGACTTGCCTTATAACATTCTCCTAGGACATCCATGGATTCATGCAATGCAAGAGATCCTGAACCATTCTCCTACTACAAGAACCTTGAAGAAAAATACTATAAAATCCCTCAAGTTCCTAAAAATGATGAAGTCCCATGAACATCGTACATTGATCTAGCCACTCTCGCTTCCACTTCAACGATGGACACACCCACCACTCCTACCATTCCCACCATCTCTGATATCAAAGTTATCATCCAAGATAATGACCTTGCGGAAACTACGTGATTCCTAAAAATACTTTTGTGGTAGGAGACTTACCACAGTCTCCCAGATCACGAGGACATCCACAATCAAATGAAGCCTCCACATCTCAAACGTCCCCTAAAGAATATCCCAACTTCAGAAGTTGGGGAGATCTCGAATGAGAAATAATAGAGGACCCATCTCATCTCCTATACCAAGATAATAGACCAGCAACCAATCTACCAATGGACAACAGAAGAAAAGGTTTGCAAATGATGCTCGCAATGGGCTATGACAGAAACCAGAGACTTGGGAAAAATGACAACAAGATTATAATACCTATCATTCTGGAGATGCGAATGAGAAACCTTGGCCTCAGATGTACCCCTCTGAGTATAACCATACATGGACGAAGTCCTCTAGTTAGAAAGGTCAAGAATCCTCCTCAGCTATCTACAGTTGAACTTCACTTACCCATATCTATAGGTTGAGTCATAAACAACTTCACATTTGACATAACTGATGTTTGTAGTAGTATTGATGACAAGGATCCCATAACCAACCTACCTAGGCTCTTTGAGGATACCACCCTTCTCATGATTAACACCTTATCCTTTGAGTCAGACCATCAAAATCATGAAATCCGCCTAGTTTACCCCCAACTCATCGATTATGACCAACAAGGACCACCAATTCCTGACACATTCTAAAATAATGAGGCACTCTTAGAATTCATGGGAGTACGGGATACTATTCTATATGGGAATCATAAAGTAGGATTCATCATTGAGCTAGATAAAAATGCATATTATGGGGAAACAATTGAATCCCTCAGTTGCAAAAGTGAAAAATTGAGAATAATCTCTAGGTCCTTGAGTGAAAACCACATTGTGGCACTCTCTGACCTAAAAAAAGTAAAAATAAAGGACACATCCAATGGTGAAAACCTCTCTGAGGTTCCTAAGGATGGGGGATTCAATCTTCCTTTCATCAGCTGTCCTAGCAGAAAAGTGCAGTTCAGTTAATCTGGAACAGAGGAGACCACGCACATCACATTCTATGTGGAATCATTACTATCAGAGGAACAAGAGCTCCTAGTAGCCTTCTTGAGAGAAAGATAAGTTAATTTTGTGTGGAGCTATGCAAACATGCTAGGGCTAGATCCAAAAGTTGTAGTTCATCACCTAGTAGTATACTCTAAAGCAAAGCCTGTTAGACAAAAGCTCAAGAAAATACAGCCTCAGATCGCCTTGCTAGTCAAAATGGAACTAAAGAAGCTATTGGACGCAAGATTCATTGAACCTATAGACTATCCAGAATGGGTGTCAAACCTGGTACCTATCTCAAAACCTGATGGGGGCATTAGAATTTGCACAGATTTTAGGGACTTAAAAAAAGCATGTCTAAGAAAGATGATTTCCCATTGCCAAACATTGACATGATTGTAGACATGATGGCGAGACACGAAATGCTTTCCTTGATGGATGGTTTCTTGGGATACAACCAAATAATGATTGCTAAAGAAGACCAACACAAAACGGCCTTCACTTGTCCATGGGGGACTTACTACTAGAATATTATGCCATCCGACTTGAAGAATGTAGGATAACATACCAAAGAGCCATGACATTAATGATGCATCAAATTGTTGAAGATTATGTCGATGACATACTAGCCAAATCCAGAGAGAGGAAGGATCAGATAACAACCTTGAGTACTATTTTCGACAGGCTAGAGGAATACAAGGTCCGATTAAATCCAAAGAAGTGTGTCTTCAACGTACAATCAGGAAAGTTGCTAGGATACATAGTGTCAATGAGAGGTATTAAGGTAGACCCTACCAAGGTAAAAGCAATCCTCGAGATGGAGGCACCCAAAACATTGAAACAATTGAGAGGTCTCCAAGGTAGGCTTTAGTCCATCCGAAGATTTATAGCATAGTTGACAGATAAGAAGAATCCATACTCTCACCTACTTCACAAGGGAGTAGCGTACAAGTGGGATGACAAGTGTGAAGAATCCTTCAATAAAATATGTGGATGCTAAATTTGCAAATACTTCAACTTTGGTGAACATTAGTAATAATGCCAAATTAAATACAAAAAATCAAGCATCCATATGAGATATTGAATCATGCTAAATAATACAAACAAAGTGATAAAATACCAAAGAGACTAAGCATGCTCAAACCTATCCCATAGTGGATTGGTGCTTCTATGGAAAGAAGCCCTTTCCCAACCCTTGACAAGCTTGATGGTGAAAATGCCTTGAAGATGCTAAGTGATATGATAAACAAGATGCCAATGCTTGAAATTTGATGAGTTGTGGAGGAGTAATACAATAGAGGAGGCCTCTATTTATAGCCAAGAAGGATAAAATAATGCCAAACATGGAGGATGTGGGACTAAAGATCCACCAATAGGAAGAATCCACTTGTCAACTTGTGATAGGTTGAGGAATGAGCCCATTTTGGTCAATGTGCCAAAGAGGGGGGATTTGAAATTTGAATTTGAGAGTTAAATGCTAAGTTTGACCTTTGCAAGAGACATGTAAGACCTCTTAAATGCTTTCTTGGATGTACATGTCAACTTGGGGGGAGATTCAAATTTGGAAGAATATTCTCCTTTTATGCCAAGTTGAAAGAAAATGATGAATTAATAAATCAATAAATTGATTTATTTGTGCAAGTGGGAAAAGCTAGAGGTTGTGATGGGTGAGTAGGGTTAGCATTAATCATGGATTTGATTAATTAAGATGATGTTAGGTGATTTTTAATTTTGACTTAGATGCTTGGATTTATTTAAATCAAAAGGGAGGAAATTGATGCACTATCCATTTAATTAAATACATTTGATTTAATTAAATGAAGAGACTTTAGGACATCAATGAAATAAACTAAATTTATTTAATTGATGGGCGAATATGATTTAATTAAATATGCATGATGTCAATTTCACATGTCTACAAGATCAAAGAATATCTGCTCACACCACCAATCCCAAGAAATCCATTAATTCTCTACATGTTAGCAACAACAGTAGCCCTTGGTTCTCTTCTAGCTCAACACAATGAAAACGGGACAAAAAGGGCCATATATTACATCAGTCACACAATGGTTGGGCATGAGTTAAATTACTCATTCATTGAGAAAGCATGTCTAGCAGTGGTGTTTGCATCACAAAAATTCAAACACTACATGTTGGCACATAAAATCAAACTCATCGCCAAAATTGATTCCCTCAAGTACTTACTATCAAAGGAAATGTTCACTGGAAGGATGGCTAAATGGGTCATGATATTATCAAAGTATGACATTGAATATGTGGAACGAAAAGCAATCAAAGGTCATGTAACCGTAGATCAGCTTGCAGAAGCACCAATCTATTTAGAGAATCCTCTCATCTCAGAGTTTCCAGATGAATCTATCTTCAATCTCAATATAGTCGACCACTAGAAACTTTACTTTGATGGCTCATACATGTAGCATGGATTGGGAGCCGATGTCTTCTTTATCACCCCACAAGGGGACTGCATACCTAGGTCCTATAAATTGGCGTTCCCTTACACTAATAACATTACAGAATATGAGGATTTAACCATAGGTCTCAGAATAGCAGTGCAGTGGCACATCATGGCCCTCAGAGTATATGGAGACTCTCAGCTGATAATAAACCAAGTGAACGGTGAGTACCAGACTAAGGATGATAAGCTCACTCCATACAATAAATTGGTGGAGGCTCTCAAGGAATCTTTTATCGAGATCACATTTGAACAGATTCCCAGAGAAAACAACAAAGTAGTAGACGCCATGGAAATGATTGGATCCCTATTGGACATCCCTCACAATGTCCCAAAATATGAATTCTTGGTAGAGTAGCTTCTCGTACCCACATTCGAGGTACCAGAATCATAATTTGTGTGTGAAATCATTGGTCCCGGTGATACCTCGTACCATGATATTTATACCTACCTGCGAATAGGTGTCCTACTTACTGACTTACCTTCAACCTTAAAAAAAACCTTTGTCAAAAAAGCATCATGATTCATCATCCTAGGAGATACCCTATATCGTAGGAGCATAGAAAGAACCTTATTACGTTGTTTAAACACTGAGGAGGCATTGAACACTTTAACTAAGGTGCATAATGACATCTGTGGTTCACACTCAAGTGGAATGACCCTAGCTAGGAAATTGTTGAGGATGGGGTATTATTGGTGTACAATGGAAAGAGAGGCACATGACTACATCAAAAGTTTCCTACAATGCCAACAACATGGGGACCTCATCCATGCTCACGCTCAATAAATTCATCCCATCTTCACACCATGGACCTTTTCACAATGGGGACTCTATCTCATTGGAAAGATCACTCCCACTTCATCTAATGGCCATAAGTTCATCATAACCACCACTGAGTACTTTACCAAGTGGGTGAAAGCCATACCCATGACATATATAATTGGGAAGAAAATATTTAAGTTCATCCTCAACTATCTCATTTGCCACTATGGTGTCCCACAAGCCATTATCTCAGATAATGGGAAACCATTTAAGAATCAATATGTCTACGACTTGTGTGAAAAATTCAAAATCCAACATCACTTCTCCACCCCATACTATCCCCAAGGAAATAGCCAAGCAAAAGCCACAAATAAAACCATTTTAAAGATCCTCAAGAAAATAGTTAATGACACAGGTCGTGACTGGCATCTGCAGCTCAATTCCACCCTCTGGGCCTACCAAATTAGTATCCACACACCCACCGACACCACCCCTTTCTCCCTGGTCTACGGATCAAAAGGATTACTCCCAATTGAGATCGAGCTCCCGTCACTAAGAATATCACTGCAAAACCTCATCATGGATGAAGAGTACCTAGTATCAAGACTGAATGAGTTGGAGCTATTGGATGAGCAGCGTATAGATGCTTTAAATAATTTTCAAGTCTACTAGAACAGACTCAAGAGGAGCTATAACAAGAAAATCAGAAGCAGGGCTTTCCAAGTTGGAGAACTAGTACTAAAGGAGAATTAGAAGAACATCCCAAATCCAAATAGCAAAGGAAAATTTGAACCCAATTGGTTGGGACCATTTGTTATTACAACAAGTTATAAGTCAGGGGCATATTAGTTATCAACACCCAAAAGGGAACCTTTGCAGGAGCCCATGAATAGCTCCCATCTTAAAAAGTCTTATGCCTAATATTTCAAGGTATAAAACCAAAAAAATCAAAAAAATTAGAAAATGTCCTGAAAAAATGGTTACGTTGGTGAAAACTTGGCAAACATGCATCTTGGTGACAACAAAAAAATTAAAAAAAAAATCAGAAAAAGGATCAAAAACAGTAAAGAGAAAAATCGTCCTCTGGTGAAAACCACTTTGGTGGCACTTTGGACACCTACCTTGGTGAAAACCTGGCAAACAGGCACCTTGTGTAAATAAGCATGTTCCATCCATCAAGATCTTCACAACTTGTTGTATATCATCCATCCATTATGTTTCCATCATCTGTCACATTCATATCTCCATCCATCACTCATCCACCTGCATCTGCACCATAGCTTGGTTCTGTGTTCGTATCATGATCCCTCCTAGTATTACTCGGCCCATCCTCAAGGTCAATTTGTCCTACCTTTATTAGAGTAGTCTATTGCATCATGTTGGGGGCATGTTCTCATCGGATCAGATTCATGTATATTCTTGAAGTCCCAAAATAAAAAAAAATGCAAAAACATCAAAAAATCCAAAAATCCAAAAAATCCAAAAACATCAAAAAATCACAAAATCCAAAGACATTCAAAACATATTAAAATCCAAAAATAGGTCAAAAAGTCAAAAACAAAGTTGTCTTGTCGAACTACGGGTCTCTGAGCCTTGAACGTAGGAAAGGTTGATCTTTGATCATCCCCCGAGACAATTAGGTCAGTCCTTTCAGAGTCCGTCATAATAAACTAACATTTGATCATGTATATCTTCATATTTAAATTGGTCAAGTCATCAGTCAAACTACGTGGTCTCTGCGTGTATAATGTAGGCAAGGCTAATCTGTTGATCAGCCCCCGAGGCCCCTAGGATAGGTCCTTAGGTTAGTCTCTTGGTCAAAATCTCAGAAAACCCCAAAACATTTACAAAATCTTGAAAAATACAAAAAATAGCCTCAAAACATTTCAAAAAATCCAAAAACATCCAAATATTTGAAAAAAACCATCTGTCTCATCTCGCTTTCACCCGCAATAACATCACTCATAATAAACAATCATCATCCTCAACCTTTGGTGAAACAATCGAAAACAAGTCTAGCAGGTGAAAAGTGAAAACTCAAAACGTCAAGTCTCAGGTTTAGGTCAGTACATAAGCAAGTTAGTCAACTCTTTGTGTCAATAGCCCATAATCGATTCAGTCTCATATCAATCATATGATAACATCATGTCCTAGGTGTATCCTTCCTATAATAGGCATTATTTATCAGAAAGAACACTTTGGATAAACGGAATGATGTTCCACCATACACTAACATGTACTAGGATGTATCCTTCCTACAATTGGGCATTATTTTTTGGCAATAGTTTCAGTTCTTATCCTTAAAAACACATTCCCTTTTGGTTAGCGGTATTGAGGAACATAAACTTGTTTATTTACTTTCTCTTTGTCTTTTGACTTATCTCTTTGTGCTCATTCCAATAACCTCTCCATGATGTCCAAAAAAATGGATTTAGAGAGATAGGAATGGGGCAACAATCATTATCTTTTGTCTGTTGTGCTTGTTGGACATTCTTGTAATATAACTTGGCGAATACTTGCTTTGTTAGATATATGTATGTGTAGACATGAAAAATTAACATTATGCATTCAATCAGGTTCATTCATCAAGTAAACTAGGTTTCACATTAAGTCCATTCATTAGTGAATCAAGTTCACCTTCATCCATTCATCAGGTAATATCATTAATCTCCATCCCCTAAGGTCATTCATTCAAAATTAAATAAACATTATCATCAACCTTTTAATCAAATAAATCAAACATCCATTTAATAAAATCATAATGCATATTCCATCCTTTTCTGATTTAAATAAATCAAATATTTAAGTCATAAAATTAAAACTCACCTAATCATCATTAATTAAATCTAGCAATGATTAAATGCTAATCCTAACCAGTTGCATTCTCTAGATTATGCCACTTGCACAAATAAATCAATTTATTGATTTATTAAAATCATCATTTTCACTCAACATGGCATTTATGGGGAATATTCCCTCAAGTTTGAAAAATATGACAAGTTGATTTGTCCCTCCAACATTGCATTTATTTCTCATTTTCTTGTCCCCCTCTCAAAATTTATTGCCCAAATTTGAATTTGAAACTCCCTCTCATGGGCACACTTCCCAAATCTTGCACATCCCTTGGCCTATCACCACTTGAAAAGTGGTCTCTTCTCATTGGTGGATCTTTAGTCCCACATTCACCCATTTGGCCAATATCTCATCAAGAAAATCTACAAATGAAGGCCTTAATCTTCATCAATCCATCTACAACTTTTATGCAAAGTCACTCTCTTGGTTTGAGAACTGATTTTTCTCTTCATCATATTGGCATTTGCATCATTTTAGCTTTGAGCAAGGATTGGGAAAGGGTCATTTGCACATTTGACACCAATCCACTATGGAATAGGTACTTGTTAATTATTTTTATGATGCTTTTAGTTTTCTCTTGTCATTTGTTGCATTTTGAATCATTTACAAGGTATTTCATAGGGGCATTTTGATGGATTTGTGAAATACTAACCCCTACATGAAGTTTAGTATTTACAGATTTTAATGGATGCCTACATTTGGCGCTAGGAGGGCTTAATCGTTTATTTCATGCATTGGATAGAAATATAGAATCTTTGTTTTTTCTCATACATTGTCTCTATTTTTGTTTACAAAATATGGATTAATGCTTCAAATAAAGATGCAAAGTTTTGTCTCTATTCAAATAAGCTTTAAAATTTTTGCAGATGATACACAACATATGCATGGATAGTTAATGTATTTGTTCAAATACTTTTTAAATCTGTGGTTACATTAGAGTCACTCCAAATTACGTCCAACTCTTACTGACTTTCATTGTCTCTATACCATTGCAAAGCTATACTATCAAACGCTAATTATTTGCATGACTATGTCCACACCATAAAAGCTCACAGATGCAACCACTTGATCTTTAAATACGCATCCACATTCTTTCTATTTATATGTTGTGCCAATCATTATGCTTATTTATATTGTTACTATGCACAAATGAGCTCTGCACATGGAGGCGCCTGCCACTAACTTGAGCATCCTATCTAAGGTCCATCAATAATTCAAGGAAGACTTCCATCTTCTTGTGATTTTATTGCTAACATCTCCTGTGCATAGTTCACACACTTTTTTTTTTAAAAGAGACATTCTATTTCACAGTTCACACGCATTGTTGAAGGCATTCTTTTGGGGTAGTTCACACACATTGTTTATGTCTTATTCACCTGCCAATGTCTTATTCTAGTCGCACCCACCAAATGCATTTGATTGAAAATTTTTAACATTCATCTCCTTTTTTTAATGCATAACAGTAAGAAATAAGCAAGTGAACGCTGCTCGCTACAAGCCATAAATGCTATTCTATAAAAAAACCATCTGTCGTCTTTTAGTATAACGTGAAAAGTAGTAATTAGTGTTGATATAATGTGAAGTGACAGGGAAGAAGGTAGATAATATCTCTAAAAGTTTAGTGGCGGGTCTACCTGTGGAGATAGGTAAGGTAGGATGCAATAAATACGGACCAAAGGGCTATGAATCTTAGTCGGCCTGACATGAAGACCGTCTACTGTCACTTCTATGTGAAGAGAGCTCACAATGACATGATAAGACACTGATATAGCCAGCCGACACACTCATTTAAATGGTGTAGGTTGTTCTTCTATGAGTATGGTAAGTTGATGCTAGTTTTATCTGAGTCATAAATGAATAGGATTGCAAACACAAGAATAGTCCATCTATTATTTGAAATAATTCGCTTCAGCTAACCATTACAGGATAATTAAATATGTCACCTATATAGGTTGTGTGTGTGATCCTACAGGCGTTTCTTGTGGCCCCTCTGACAAATTGTGTTAGCAGATTAATTTTTTTTTTTAATGCATCTCTAGCAAACCCTATTGCGAATGAAACTTCTTTTTTATATATCTCAGAAAATGTCTTAAGTCATGATAAATTTTGACCTCTTTGTATTGTCCTTACTTTGTGACACTGTGAGACATTTTCACGCTCTATCATTGGACATTTGGTGTTTTTTTGGCACACAATGCTTTCTCATGGATTGGCTACTTTGCCTTTTTTTTTTGTCTTTCTGTTATCTAAGTATTTAGGAAAGTCTGCGGCTGCCAGTAAGTATGAAAATTTCTTTGTTATATGATTTTTGAAACGTCACCCCCATACTATGGTCAGCACTTTAACATTTCATTGACAATAGGAGCTATAGCTTGATCATATAGGGTTCTCTGTTGGGCCTTAGGAAAGAAAGTCGTTATCACATTAAATGATTGACAAAATGGCTTGAGTGATTAAAAGCAAACCTAGAAAGTTTTAATGAGGAATGACTATAGATTTTATGTATCGTATAATCTATAGGTTCATATATTTTGTTATTGTAATTTACCTCATTAAAGAATGGAATTAGCAATAAGAATTCAATTATTTAAGGATTAAGTAGTTTTCTCTTTGTCTTAACAAGAAAGATAGAGGACTTAGTTTGATAAGAGTGGGTTATTAGCAAGAAAAGTCTTTTTCTTAGCAAATATTGCCTACTTTTGAATAAGACTTTCCTTACATTCATTTGAATCAAGACCCTTATTAATGTGTCATTATGAGTTAATTGAGTAACCTAGTCTTACATTATTGTATTTTCCATCTTATAGGTACAAATGAACAAAAGCAAAAGGACAACAAAGGAGAGAAAGGAAAGTGAAGGTGAAGTGAAGAAAGAAAAAAAAAGGAGAAATGAAGATGATGGCTTGGGAAGATTAAAGTGTTCTTTAACACTTTAGTGTTTATTTAAACGCTTTTACGAAATTGTTACCTTTTCATTTTTTAGGACACTAACTTTCATTTGGTTTAAAAAGAACACTTTGATTTTTCATTGCAAAGGGTTAAAATTGAAACTTAGACACCTACTATATTTCAATTTGGGCTAAAATTGAACAAGGCAATCTTCATCTTTCCTTTGGTGCTTAAAACAAATCAAATCATTGCTTTGAAGGAAAAAATGAATGTGTGCCTTTATTGTCTTGTAATTATTTACAAAAAGTAATATCATCAAAAGACGTATGCGCTTCTCTCGTGCCTCATGGCGATCTTGAGAATCAAAAGGATTTTGGTGACATTAAGTTGCGTAAATAATTTCCCATACACACTTCGATTTGGATTTAAAATTGAACATCTTGTGCGAGTGTGAGTAGAGCATCATCGCATATATTCTCTTTCTTTGAGTCGTCAAAGATTGATCGAGTTACGGATTTTGTCTTTGCTTGATTTTGTTTATCCTAGAGGGCCTGCCTTAGGGAAAAAGTACTCACCCAAGGGAATGACTCAACCGGTAACACTCTAAAGCCAAGAGTATTTCCAGCCGGGATATAAATGTGGATATTGGAAGAAACGCTAATATCATGCGATTGATTCCGACAGGATGGATCTGAAAGGGGAATCTTGCCGTATGGGTCAATCTCCACAAACAGAAAGTGCATACTAGAACACATGTGCTAGAATTTTTCAAAATCCTTTAATCTATTTGTTGGTGCAAGAACGATCGTTTTGAAGCTGCCCCACACCTTTACAATCTTTAGTAGAAATGGAAAACATGCCATGGGAGTTTCATGGGTGTTGATGCTTGGCTGCCTCGTATAAGTGAGTGTTGTGGAGGGGAGCCAGTGGGGTCAAGCATCTAACCATTTGCTAAAGATAAGTGTAGCTGGACTTGTCCAAGGGGGGATTCAACAAATATTGTCTTACACATCCATAGGGTTTGTACTTGTTCTTTGTTTGAAAACACAGTGCTTTATTCAAAAACATTTGCAAACAAAACATTCAACATGATCATCAAAATTTCAAACCCTTTAGGAGGAAAATACCATTGACCAAATTCTCATGTTATTTCTGGCCCTTGGGATTACATCCTTAGAGGTTTCTAAGCACTTGAATTTACATCTCAATTTTCCCACTAAAGTTAAATAATAGGTAACCCTTGTCATAAATTCATCAAAGTTTCACATAATATACCTTGTGAAATGAGACAAAGTTGAGACATTGGACATTCAGTTTGAAATATAATCAAGAGTGTGTTTGTGGTAAAAAGAATCCATTAAGCACAGATTAAAAAAAATGGACCCCACACATGTGTCTCCAATGATTTCACGCAAAATCAAGATCAAGAAACCAAAGGTGAAAGCTCTTAGTCTGATAGCCCATCAAGAATGTCTCTCTATGTTATACGAAGTTAGACAAAGACTGATTTTCAACTTTTACAAGAAGGCTTCAAGGAACAATCCCAATCTGTATTCATTCTATTATTGCCAAAACCCAAATCTTTTCAGAGAGTTTGAACATCTTGTTTAGACAAAAGCTTGTTCTTCAATACCTAGGTCTAGGAAAAGAAAGGTGTCTTTTTTAGGTTCATCTTAGGATCAAATCAAATCAAAACCCTTTTCATCCATCCTTCGAAACATCAAAACAAAAATCATCTCACAATCACCTTTTGGAAATCTTAAATCATCCTTAATACTAGGCTTTTTGGCAAGATCAAAAATCATCAAAATCATTGAGACTAAATCCTTGAAAACATTATCAAAATCATCTTTGGCTAGGTATGTGTAGATGCATCCTTTTGCATATGCTTAGTCAAAATCACCTTGTTTAGCTTAGTATATGTAGATGAATCCTTCATCATATGCTTAGTGAAACTACCATTTTGTTTGGATAGGTGTGGATAGATGCATCCTTCTTCCCGCACATATTCAAATTATCATCCTTTGATCAAGTCTATCCCCTAGATAATCATCCAAACATATTATGGTCTATTTGTTCAAAATCAAAATCAATCAAGGACAAATCCCAAAATCAAAATCTGCAACATATCCAAAAGTCCCAAAAGCCTAGTATCTCCTTCAAGATTTACCAAAAGATCATAACATCTACATCATTCATCTTTCACATCATCATCATTTCGATCTGCAAGATATCCTAAAATTTTTCACTTTGGGGCATAAAATAAAGATCGATCCAAAGAATCAAGAGATTCATCTCCCATTCTTAAAAAATTGACCCTTGTTTTATGGTTCAAACTAGATCTCAATACAAGAAGAGAATGGAAGCCAACAAAGAAACACCCGCTTCAAGTGATTTGAGTCAAACCACTCCTGAAATGAATCCCATTGGGTTGGGAAATCTCACAATTAACCTTCCGACATCATCGCAAAATCCACAAGAGGAAAACCAAGGAGAGGATCTTACCCTTGGAATGTCTCATGAAGAAATAACTGAAATGCTCCAAAATCCAGACAACCATAGAATCATCAACATCATGATGAGGCTCAACCCTTCGTTATACATGCTTGAACTAGCAAAACAAGGGGCCAAGTTACCATCAGATTTTGACATGAGTACCATAGTGGAGAAACCATTTCCTCCAATCTCATCCACCATTCCCATCTCATCTACACCCCCATCCCAAAAAATCATGCAAAACATTCCGAAAATTACGACATCGTTTGCTCCAACACAACCCAATGTTAATAAGGAAAATGCATTTCTTAATGCTATTCAAACACACCCCCTGTTAATAACCAAAGCTTGGATACAAACACCACTTTGGAGAAAAACATACCAAAAAATTCACTACATAAAAATGTTCCTCTCACATTCCATCATGATCCATCATCATCATTTTTTCACACAACGCCTCAAACACCTCTTCTCACAAATTCACAAGAAGAGGGAGATATGTTCGGAATAGGGGGCATCTTCGACACCACAACATTTTCACAAGGACTCACACCCCTTACATTTCCACCTCTACCACCATTACCATTATCATCTGCACCACTCCCTGGTTTAGGGCTTCCCCCTCTACCAAGTATCAATCAAAACAATATACCAACCATCAATCAAGGCATTACACCAAACGCCCAAATTTTTTTGTTGATATCGTAACAACAAACGATGAATAGACAAGCAATTGCAACATCATCAAATACCCCATTAACATCGCAAAGAATGGTCTCTCAAGGACCAATCACATCAACAACACCATCCATCACTCAAAACACCAACACCACCTTCACAAACACTATTCCAAATCCACCACCACCAATTTTCACCACATCAAGCCAATACGACACAGCATTGCAAGCCACCTTTCAAAGAGGATACCAACAAGTGTAGAAACAAAAAGCCGTATACCTAGCTGCTCAACAAGCCACTCAAGCTGCACAAGCCGCACAAGCTGCCCAAGCCACATTAGAAGCGCAACAAGTGCAAAAATCCCAAGCATTATTGCAACACCAACAACAACAAGCCGCTCAAGCTGCATAAGCATTACAAGCACAAAGGGCCGCTTAAGCACAAATTTTATTGCAACAACAAGCAACACAAACACAGGCAACACAAGCACAAACAACACAAGTACAAGCTCAAGCTCAAGCTCAATATCAAGCACAGCAAGTGCAAGCACAAGCATAACTTCTTGCACAAGTAGCGCAATTGCAAGCATATGAGCAAGAAAAAAAGCAATATCAAGAGCAACAAGAAGCAACAGAATTGGCAGTCTAACAACAAGCATTGTTGGAACAACAACAGGCACAACAACAAGTGCTATTAGAACAACAACAAGCGCAACAACAAGCACAAATCTTAGTGCAACAACAACAAGATCAACAACAAGCATTGTTCATACAAAAGTAGGTAGAAGCCTACCTCGCTCGACAGAACATACAGATTCCATCAAATAACACACCGACCAACCCACCCATCCAACCCACGATCAAAACACCCCAAAACACTTTCATCCCACCCCATGATCTGCAAAATGATGTGACAACACAAATTAGGTTACTGTCGCAACAAGTACTCGATATGCAATCCAGGTGAACAACGAAAACACCAAGAAACCTTATCCATTTCAAGATAGGAGCCTAGAAATGAAACCATTCCCCAAGGGATTTGAAATCCCCAAATTTGACAAATATCGAGGGATGGGAGACCCTGAGGATCACATCAAGGAATTCGAGGTTCATTGCATGGAAGTCGCATATGGAGATACTTATCTGATGCGACTATTTCCTAGAAGCTTGGCAAGCCCCGCTATAGAATGGTTCTCTCGCTTACCTTCAGGCATTAGAAAATTCCAAGAAATTAGGGATGCATACATTAGGAACTACGCATGTAACATTGCAATGGATGTTAGTCTTGAAGAACTATATGCTCTAAAACAAGGAAAGAATGAATATTTCGCTTCATTCCTTCAACAATGGCTATCCAAGGCCAATCAGAGCAAGTGGACCATGCCAGAAGAACAACAGGTTTGCACCATCATAGCTAACCTTGAAAGCCGCTTGGAATTTCATCTCAAGGTTCAGGGCATCACTACATAAGATCAGTTGATCCCCAAGGCACTTAGCATCGAAAGAGCCCTTGTGACTCAACCCACAGAACCAACATCATACCACGAACAACAAAACAACCACCCACCATCCAATTACAATGATAAACCTTGCACATGGGCAAGAAATAAAAATGTTACTAATGATGGTGTCGTCAATGCCAAGGTGGTCATTAGTGGTCCACGCCAACATACACCCACACCGCAAATCCAAACACAACACCAAAACACTGATCACACAACATACCAACCTAACAACAATCCAACCATCAATAATCTCAATGATCAAAGAGGACCACCCCAACGCAAAAACTACCCCAAAAAAAAATACACTACTTTGGGGGAACCATTTGAGGACATAATGAAAAAGTTGATAGATGAAAAAATCATCCAGGCTCCTACCTTTGAAAATTACCAAGAACCCAATGTCAAACCTCCTTGGTATAACGAGAATCAACTTTGAAAATTTCATAAAATCAAAGGCCACACCACAAATAGTTGCATGAGACTCAAAAACATCACCCAAGATCTCATCAATAAAAAAATCATAAACGTGGAACAACCTACCAGAAATCAGGATCTTAAAATCTACACGAATCTGTTGCTGAATCATGGCAACAAAGGGAATAAAAATGATAAAGGGAAGGGCAATGTAAATCATGTTTACAAAATGGTCGTTTCCCCCCTAAATGAGGACTGCATGGTCATCACCATCAAGGGCACCCATGCCAAAGATTGTGGAGTCACCACAAGAGGCGGAAAAGTCACCATTGCAGGATCATCCCAACCAAATAGAGTCCCTTCATCTACATTCGTGCCTAATGGTTACAATGTCCTAGACCAACTCAAGAGAATGCCAGCACACATCTCCATCATGGAGTTGTTAAAAATCTTATCAACCCATAAGAAGATCCTTGAGGAAGCATTAGCCTCATCCACTATCCCTGCAGATATCGATGTGGAGCAATTCCAAGCTATGGTGGGAAATATCATTACGCCTAATATTCTTACATTCTCTGACCAAAATTTTCCTGTCCAACCATCTCACAACCATGCACTTCACTTGGAAGCCATTGTACATAAGATCACAATCAAAAGGGTCCTGGTGGATGGAGGTGCAGGCTTGAACATATGTTCTCTAAGCCTCATCAAGCAGTTGAAAATATCAAAAGATTCCATCGACAAAGGAAAGGGCATCACGAAAAGAGCATACAATGACCAAGAAGGAGTGTATCAGGGCACGATTAAACTCCCTATTCAAGTAGGTCCAACGCTCATGGAAACCACCTGTCAGGTCTTGGACCTCGACTTGCCATATAATATCCTCTTGGGATGCCCATGGATCCATGCAATGAAAGCCGTAGCATCAACATTCCACCAATGTGTGAAATTTACACATAATGGACAAGAGGTCAGTGTCCATGGAGATCCTGAACCGTTTTCATATTGCAAAAATCTTGAAGCCAAGTATTACAAAATCCCCCAGGTGCCAAAAAATGACGAGGGCCCATCTACACCATACATCGACCCCGCCACTCTCACGTCCACTTATGCAAAAGAGACACCCACCATCCCCACCATTCCCACCATCTCCGATATCAATCTCATCATCCAGGAGGATAGTTGTGGAAGTTACAAGCTCCCTAACAATGCTTTTGTAATAGGAGAGTTACCACAATCTCCTAGATCACGAGGACGCCCACAAGAAAACCAAGCTTCCACATCACAAAACTATCCTGAAAACTATCCCGAATTCACAAGATGGGGAGACCTTGGCCATGAGGTCATTGAAGTAGATCCATCTCACATGTTGTATCAAGATGAAAGACCAGAAGCTAATTTACCAATGGATAAGACAAGCAAGGGCCTGCAAATGATGCTTGCAATGGGCTATAATAGAAACCAAAGACTTGGACAAAACGACAATGGGCTCATAATACCTATCATGCCAGAGACGCGACCGATAAAAAATCTTGGCCTTGGATGTACCCCTTTGAGAATAACCAGACGTGGCTGAAGTCCTCTAGTTAGAGTAGTTAATGCCTCTCCTCAGCCAGTACTAGGACAAGTACACTCACCAATATTCACAGGTGGCGACACACATAATTTTATCACTAAGCCCTATATTAGTAGCGATGAAGAAGACACCATATCCAATCTACCTAGGTTATTTGAGGACACCACCTTGTGTATGATTAGCACCCTCTCCTTTGAAACAAACCATCCAAATCATGAGATCTGTTTAGTGTACCCCCAATTGATCGACTATGACCAAAGAGGACCACCAGTTCTTGATACATTCAAAAATGATGAGGCGCTCTCAAAATTCATGGGATTGAGGGATAACATTCCAGATGGAGATCACAAGGAAGGGTTTATAATGGAGTTGGATACAAATTCCTATTACGGGGAAACGATTGAATCCTTCAGTCGCAAAAGTGACAAACTAAGAATCATATCCAAGTCCTTGAGTGAAAACCACCTTGTGGCACTCTCTGAAAAGAAAATAGTAAAAAGAAAGGACATATCCAATAGTGAAACACCCGAGGATGAAGGATTCAATCTTCCTTTAAGAGCTATTCATCAGGAAAAGTCAGCAGTCTTAGCCGAAAAATGCAATCCTGTCAACCTAGGAACAAAGGAGACCCCACATATCACATTCTATTAGGAATCACTATTATCAGAAGAGCAATAACTCCTAACAGCATTGCTAAAGGAAAGGAAAATAAAATTCACATGGAGTTATGCTGACATGCCGAGACTTGATCCAAATACTGTGGTTCATCATTTAGCAGTGTATCTAGAAGCAAAACCTGTCAAACAAAAGCTCCAAAAAATGCATCCTCAGATCACCCTATTGGTCAAAATGGAGCTTAAAAATTTGTTAGATGCATGATTTATCCGACCAATTGATTACCCCAAGTGGATGTCAAATTTAGTACCTATTTCAAAGCTTGACGAAGCCATTAGAATCTACACAGACTGCAAGGATTTGAACAAGGCATGTCCAAAGGATGATTTCCCGCTTCCTAACATCGACATGATAGTAGACATGACAGCAGGACATGAGATGCTATCACTAATGGAAAAAAATTTCAGGATACAATCAGATCATGATAGCAAAAGAGGATCAACATAAGACAACTTTCACTTGTCCATGGGGGACATACTGTTGGAATATGATGCCATTCGGCCTAAAGAACGCAAGAGAAACATATCAAAGGGCCATGACATTGATCTTCCATGACATGATTCATAAAAAAGTTGAAGACTATGTCAATGACATCCTAGCCAAATCAAGAAAAATAAAATATCATATAGCAACCTTAAGTGCCATCTTTGACAGATTAGAGGAATACAAAGTCAGACTAAATCCCAAGAAGTACGTCTTCGGTGTACAATCAGGTAAATTGTTAGGATACATAGTGTCTATGAGGGGTATCAAGGTGGATCCAACAAAAGTAAAAGCAATCCTCGAGATGGAAGCACCAAAGACATTAAAACAACTGATACATCTCCAAGGTCG
This sequence comes from Sequoia sempervirens, assembly GCA_007258455.2. Lineage (NCBI taxonomy): Eukaryota > Viridiplantae > Streptophyta > Pinopsida > Cupressales > Cupressaceae > Sequoia > Sequoia sempervirens. The sequence goes on from VDFB02105785.1 coordinate 422,796,987, forward strand.
ACTTCAATCCATATGACGGTTCATAGAACAACTTGTAGACAAGAAGAACCCATACTCTCACCTACTCCACAAGGGGGTAGCGTATAAATGGGATACAAAATTTGAAGAGGCATTCAACAAAATCAAGGAAAATCTACTGACACCGCCAGTCTTAATGCCACCCATCCCAAAGAAGCCATTGATCTTATATGTGTCAGCAACAGCAGCAGCCCTTGGAGCTCTCGTAGCTCAGAATGATGAAAATGGAATGGAGAGGGCCATTTACTATATCAACAGGACAATGGTCAGTCACGAGCTAAATTACTCATTCATCGAGAAAGCTTTCCTTGCAGTAGTGTCTGTATCCCAAAAATTTAGACATTACATGTTGGCACACAAGATAAAGATCATTGTGAAAATTGATCCCCTCAAGTATCTCCTATCAAAGGCAATGCTCACAGGAAGAATGGAAAAATGGGTAATGATATTATTAGAGTATGAAATTGAGTATGTAGAGTGGAAAGCCGTTAAGGGATAAGTTATTGTAGATCAACTAGCAAAAGCACCCATTTATTCTGAGAACCCTCTTCTCTCAGAATTCCCAGATGAATCCATCTTTAACCTCAACGTAGTTGACCACTGGAAACTATACTTTGATGGTTCATACACACAACATGGATCAGGAGATGGTGTCTTCTTCATCACTCCACAAGGGGATTGCATACCAAATTCATACAAATTGGCATTTCCTTGCACCAACAACATCGCAGAATATGAGGCTTTGACTATAGGCCTCAGGATAACAGTGCAATGGAACATCATAGCTCTCAAGGTGTATGGGGACTCTCAGTTGATCATAAATCAAGTCAATAATGAATATTAGACTAAGGATGATAAGCTCATTCCATACAAGAAATTGGTGGAGACTCTTAAAGAATCTTTCATTGACATAACATTTGAGCAGATTCCAAGAACCACAAACAGAGCAGCAGATGCCATGGCTACAATTGGGTCCCTATTAGACATCCCTCATAACGCGTTGAAATATGAATTTTTTATTGAGCAGCTTCTCGTTCCCACATTCAAGGTACTGGAATTGGAATATGTATGTGAAATTGTTGGTCCTGGTGATCCTTGGTACCATGACATCTACACATATATCTTCGCATAGGAGTCATACCCACTGACCTCCCATCAAACCTAAAATGAACCTTTATCAAAAAGGCATCTAGATTTGTCATCCTAGGTGATACCTTATACTGTAGAAGCATAGAAGGTACCTTGCTACGCTGTTTAAATGTTGAGGAGGCATTAACCGCTCTAACCAAGGTTCATAATGGTATCTGTGGCTCACACTCAAGTGGAATGACCATCGCCAAGAAACTACTGAGGATGGGGTATTATTGGCCCACAATGGAAAGAGAAGTGCATGATCATGCTAAAAGGTGTTTACAATGTCAGAAGCATGGGGACCTCATCCATGCTCCAGCTCAAGAGCTTCACTCGATCGTCACACCATGGCCCTTTTCAGAGTGGGGACTCGATCTCACTAGAAAAATCACGCCCACCTCATCCAATGGCCATAAGTTCATCATAACTGCAACTGATTACTTCACAAAGTGGGTGGAAGCCATACCCATGATGTATATCACTGGGAAGCAGATCTTAAAATTTATCCTGAACTATCTCATCTGTCGTTACGGTGTCCCACAAGCCATTATCTCAGATAATGGGACACCATTCAAGAATCAAGATGTCTGTGACTTGTGCGAGAAATTCAAAATCTAGCATCGCTTCTCCACCCTGTACTATCCCCAAGGCAATGGCCAAGTAGAAGCCACAAACAAAACCATCCTCAAAATCTTCAAGAAAACAATCAATGACGCAGGTTGTGACTGGCACTTGCAGCTTAATCCTGCCCTTTGGGCTTATCAAACCAACATTCGCACACCCACCGGTGCCACCCCCTTCTCCTTGGTCTACGGATCAGAATCCGTACTCCCCATTGAGATCGAGCTCCCATCCCTCAGAATATCATTGCAAAATCTCATCACTAATGAGGACTACCGGGTGTCAAGATTAAACGAGCTAGAGTTACTAGATGAGAGATGAATAGATGCTTTAAATCACTTGCAATTCTATCAAAATAGACTCAAACGAAGCTACAACAAGAAAATCAGAAGCATAACTTTCCAAGTCGGAGAACTAGTCTTAAAAGAAAATCAGAAGAATGTCTCGAACCCCAGTAACAAATGCAAATTTGAACCTAATTGGTTAGGACCTTTCGTCATCACAACAAGTGATAAGTTAGGGGCATATCAGCTATCAACACCCGAAGGGGAACCTCTGTAGGAGCCCATGAATAGCTCCCATCTCAAAAAGTTTTACGCCTAAATATTTCAAGGTATAAAACCCAAAAATCTAAAAAATCAGAAAAGTCCTAAAAAAATAGGCATCTTGGTAACAACAAAAAAATCTAAAAAAATCAGAAAAAGGACCAAAAATAGTAAAGAGAAAAATCGTCCTCTAGTGAAAACCACTTTGGTGGCACTTTGGGCAAGTACCTCGGTGAAAACCTGGCAAACAGGCGCCTTGCATAAATAAGCACTTTCCATCCACCAGGATCTTTATGGCTTGATCTGCATCATCCATCCATTTCACTTCCATCATCCATCGCATTTAGGTCTCCATCCATTACACATCCACTCGCATCTACACCGTAGCTTGGTCCTGTGTTCGTATCATGATCCCTCCTAGTACTACTCAGCCCATCCTCAAGGTCAGTTTGTCTTGCCTCTATTGGAGTAGTCTATTGCATCACGCTGGGGGAACATTCTCATCAAATCAGATTCGTGTATATATTCTTAAAGTGCTCAAATCAGAAAATCCAAAAACATTAGAAAATCAGAAAATCCAAAAACATCAAAACATCAGAAAATCCAAAAACATCCAAAAATAGGTCAAAAAGTCAAAAAATATGTCAAACTATGTTGTCTATAAGCTTGAACGTAGGCAAGTTTGATCTTTGATCATCCCCTGAGACATTTAGGTGAGTCCTATAGGAGTTTGTCATAATAAACTGGCATCTCATAATGTATATCTTCATTTGAAAATCGGTCGAGTCGTCAGTCAAACTACGTGGTCTTTGCGTGTATAACGTAGGCAAGGCTAATCTGTTGATTAGCCCCCGAGGCCCCTAGGATAGGTCTTTAGGTTAGTTTCTTGGTCAAAATCTCAGAAAATACCAAAAAAATTTAAAAAATCAAAAATCAAAACATTTCAAAGAACCTTGAAAAATACCAAAACAACCTTAAAACACGTGTAAAACATCAAAACATCCAAATATTTGAAAAGATCCATCTGTCTCATCTCGCTTACACCTGCAATAAACACTACTCATAATAAAATGATCGTCACCCTCAACCTTTGGTGAAACAGTTAGAAACAAGTCTAGTAGCTTAAAATGTGAAAACTCAAAAGCATCAAGTCTCAAGTCTAAGCCAATATGTAAACAAGTTGGTCAATCCTTTGTGTCGATAATCCATCATCCAAACAGTCCCATATCAATCATCTGATAACATCATGTCCTAGGATGAATCCTTCCTACAAGCGCATTATTTATCAGAAAGAACACTTTGGATAAACGAAATGACGTGCCGCCATCCACTAACATGTCCTAGGATGTATCCTTCCTACAATGGGCATTATCTTTTGGCAATAAGTTTCGGTTCTTATCCTTAAAAACACATTCCCTTTTGGTTAGTGGTATTGAAGAAACAACAACTTGTTTGTGTGCTTTATCTTTGTCTTTTGACTTATCTCATTGCGCTCAGTCCAAGGACCTCTCAATGATATCCGAACAAAGGAATTAGATAGATAGGAATGGGGCAACGATCATTATCCTTTTGTCTTCTATGCTTGTTGGATGTTCTTGTAAAGTAACTTGGAGAATACTTAATCTGTTAGGTATATGTAGAGGATGTTTTGGATAGCGTGTTGACTATTGCATTGATTGGTTATACCTTTCCATGTTTTTGTATGAGATGTTTGAAATTTTTAAAGTGCATCCTAGCAAGGTTTCCATATGTCAGGTATGAACAGGAATACTCCTATCTATTTGTCAAGTCAAAGTCCATCACACTAAGTACAATGCCATCCTAGTGCTTTATACCTTGATGCATCATACTTATGCATGTTATCAAACATAAGGTAAGTGACTCTTTTAAAATCCCAATCCTTGATAAAAAAATCATCTATCTATCATCATCATTTCTTATCATCATTTCTCATCATCATCTCTCATAATGTTGGCTTGTTGGATCCTCTTGTCATCATCTAATTTCTTCATTTTCTGCACTAACATCATAGCATGAATAGTTAATCATCACATTTGCATAAATCATGCATTTGCATAATCACAACATATCATCATCATAATATAGATCTGTTAGTCTAAGCATCTCATAAATCATCCATTGCATAATCACAGTATATCACATCATCCATCTCATACATCAAATCATCATTTAAGTTGTTTAGGATAATATAGATTTGTTATTCTAAGCATTTTAAAATCATCCCATTTGCATCATCGTCCATAACCATCCATTTTGAACTTCTTTATAGCGAGATCAACCCTCAAATAGAATCTTTTCACTCGATCTCTCGAGGGGGCAATGTACCAGTGTACTTCTTTCCACTGGGGCATCCAAAAAATTAGAATTTTTTTGAATTTTGATCATGGTAATATTATTCTTTTAACCAAGGAAACAAGTACATTGCTTCAAAGAGGGGCAAAATGTAGACATGCAAAATTAACATTATGCATTCAATCAGGTTCATTCATCAAGTAAACTAGGTTTCACATTAAGTCCATTCATCAATGAATCAAGTTCACCTTCATCCATTCATCAGGTAATCTCATTAATTTCCATCCCCTAAGGTCATTCATTCAAAATTAAATAAACATTATCATCAACCTTTTAATCAAATAAATCAAACATCCATTTAATAAAATCATAATGCATATTCCATCCTTTTCTGATTTAAATAAATCAAATATTTAAGTCCTAAAAGTCAAACTCACCTAATCATCATTAATCTAATCTAACAATGATTAAATGCTAATCCTAACCACTTGCATTCTCTAGATTATGCCACTTGCACAAATAAATCAATTTATTGATTTATTAAAATCATCATTTTCACTCAACATGGCATTTATGGGGAATATTCCCTCCAGTTGAAAAATATGACAAGTTGATTTGTCCCTCCAACATTGCATTTATTTCTCATTTTCTTGTCCCCCTCTCAAAATTTATTTCCCAAATTTGAATTTGAAACTCCCTCTCATGGGCACACTTCCCAAATCTTGCACATCCCTTGGCCTATCACCACTTGACAAGTGGCCTCTTCTCATTAGTGGATCTTTAGTCCTCCATTCACTCATTTGTCCAATCTCTCATCAAGAAAATCTATAAATGAAGGCCTTAATCTTCATCAATCCATCTACAAATTTTATGCAAAGTAACTCTCTTGGTTTGAGAACTGATTTTTCTCTTCATCATATTGACATTTGCATCATTTTAGGTTTGAGCAAGGATTGGGAAAGGGTCATTTGCACATTTGAAACCAATCCACTATGGAATAGGTACTTGTTAATTGTTTTCATGATTCTTTTAGTTTTCTCTTGTCATTTGTTGCATTTTGAATCATTTACAAGGTATTTCATAGGGCCATTTTGATGGATTTGTGAAATACTAACCCATACATGAAGTTTAGTGTTTGCAGATTTTAATGGATGCCTACAGTATGAAGGGTGTTTTGGGTAGCTTGTTGACTATTGCATTGATAGGTTATACCTTTTTGTGTTTTGGTCTGAGCTGTTTGAAACTTATAAAGTGCATCCTAGCAAGGTTTATGTATGTCAGGTGTGAACAAGAATACTCCTATCTATTTGTCGAGTCAAATTCCATCACACTAAGTGCAACGCCATCCTGGTTCTTTATACCTTGAAGCATCGTGCTTATGCATGTTATCAAACATAAGGTAAGTGGCCCTTTTAAAATCCCAATTCTTGATAAGAAAATTATCCATTTCTCATCATCATCTCTCATAAAGTTGTCTTGTTGGATCCTCTTACAGTCATCATCTCATTTATCATTTCTTCTTTTCTGCTTTAACATCATGCTAGAATAGTTAATCATCATTACTAGTGCATCCATCCTACATCCACTAACCATTAGCATTCTACACATCATCTCACATGCATGTTCATCATCATAATATAGATCTATTAGTCTAAGCATCTCATGAAACCATACATTTGCATAAAACATCCATTGCGTAATCATATAGGCATTATCGCATCATCCATATCACATGCATTGCATTATAATTTACGTTGTTTAGGATAATATCGATTGGTTATTCTAAGCATCTTTAACCATCTCATTTGCATCATCATCATAACCATCCATTTTGAACCTCTTTATTGTGAGATCAACCCTCAAATCAAATTGTTTCACTTGATCTCTCGAGGGGGAAATGTACCAGTGTACTTCTTTCCACTGGGGAATCTGAAAAAAATAGATTTTTTTTAAATTTTGATCACGGTAATTTTATTCTTTGAACCAACGCAACAAGTACATTCTTCAAAGAGAGGCAAAATGTAGACATGCAAAATTAGCATCATGCATTTAATTAATTCATATTCGTCCATTCATCAAATAAATCAAGCTCATTAAATTCAATCTCTAAAGTCATGCATTTAAATTAAATAAATCAACTTTATTTAATTTAATCCTATCATTATCCCCCTTAGCTAAATAAATCAAATATTTATTTTATTAAATCTTTATCACTTTCAATCTCCTTTTTTTGATTTAGTTTAATCCATAAATCTAAAGGAAAAAGGTCAAATCACCTAATCCTCTTTTTAATTAACTAAATCAGGATTAAATCTAATCTAAAATATGTCACATTCTCTAGATTTTCCCACATGCACAAATAAATCAATTAATTCATTTATTAAATCCTCATTTTCCCTCAACAAGGCATCTTTGGAGAATATTCCCTCAAGTTTGAATTCAAATCAAGTTGACTTCCCTTCCAACATGGTATTAACTCCCCTCTTACATGTCCCCCAGTTGGCATTTAAGTCCCTTTTTTTCCCTCCAACAAGCCAAATTTGAAATTTGAAAAGGCCAACTAATCTCATTTATTGGCACATTGACTAAAACTTGCACATCCTCCATCCATTCACATGGTGACAAGTGGCTCCTTCCTATTGGTTGAATATTTTTCCCACATTGCTCTCTTTTGGGAATTCTTCCAACTTGATATTCTATAAATTGGAGGTCTCATTCCTCATTTTAGCATCCCCAATTTATGCAAAGTTACTCTCTTCACATTGAGAGTTGATTTTGTCCACTCCATCTTCAAGGTACTTCATCATTTGCTTGTCAAGGGTTGGGAAAGGGTCACTTTTCACAACAAAGTGACACCAATCCACTATGGAATAGGTGTGCATTATGTTTCTTTCATGCTTCTAATTAGTTTGTTTTGTTATCTTATTTGAAAGACATTATGCATTATTTCATAGGAGCATTTAACTAACCCATGGAATAGAGTTTAGATTGTGTGCAGATTTGCAGGGTGCTCACACCAAGAATCTCCTTTTAAAACCCTTTTCGTTTCATCAATTTTGGGCCAAAAAAAGTCGTCAGCCACATACCCATCATATTGCCACTTTTTGGCCCATCATGATCCTGCACATACCCTCAATTAGGAATTTAGTCATAATTCAAATAGAAAATTATTAATAATTATTTATTAAATTCAAAGTAAAATATAATTTATATTGATGGAAAGCTAAGAATCTCCTTTAAAAACCCTTTTCGTTTCATCAATTTTGGGTAAAACAAAGTCATCAACCACATACCCTACACATATCCATCATATTGCCATTTTTTGGCCCATCATGATCCTACACATACCCATGATTGGAAAGATGAAATTGTTTTTGGGATTGCAAATCACTCAATTGGACAAAGGGATTTTTATATCTCAATCCAAATATGTGAGAGAGTTGTTGAAGAAGTTTGGCATGGAAGATTCAAAGCTTGTTGGTACACCCATGGTAACCAGATGCAAGTTGACACAGAATGATGATTATCCTAAGGAAAATCAAACAAGATACAGGTCAATGATTGGTGGATTGCTTTATTTGACTCAGACTAGAACATACATCATGAATGTCATGTGTATGGTTTCTAGATTTCAAGCTGACCCAAAATAATCTCATGTGACTGTAGTGAAGAGAATTTTCAGATATCTGAAAGGAACAATTGATTTTGGACTTTGGTATCCTAAAGATGATGATATTATCTTCAATTCCTATACTGATGCGGATTGGGTAGGTGATGTATATGACAGGGAAAAAACTAGTGGTGGTGCCTTCTTCCTAGGGAAGAAGCTAGTGTCATGGTTGAGTAAAAAGTAGAATTCCATTTCCCTATCTACTGCTGAGGCATAGTATACTATTGCTGCAAATAATTGTACTCAAGTGTTGTGGATGAAGCAGATGGTGAAAGATATCAGAGTAGTTTATGATGAGCCTATTTCCATACACTATGATAACTTAAGTGCTATAAACATATCAAAGAATCTGGTGCTACACTCTAAGACCAAGCATATATCAATCAAGTTCCACTTCCAGCGGGTGAAAGTGAGTGAGAAAGAGGTTCGACTGGAGTATGTCCCTACCAAAGAACAAATTGAAGACATTTTCACCAAGTCGTTGCCAAAGGATACTTTCAAGTATCTCAAAGGGATGCTAGGGGTGATTAGCCCTCTTGATATGAACTAGAGATGCATTGATTTGCATCAATCCGTGTGCTTCATGATCACATTCTGATTGGGATTGATGTTGTGCTGCCTGGTACTCAAGGGGAGTAGTCAGATATTCAGGTGTGCAGATATGTAGTTTAGAGCTTGCATGGAAGAGATCTTTTACATTGATGTCAAAGCAGGAGAAGTGTAATGTGAAAAATTGGTGATTATCTAGGGAGAAGAGCCTTGTGGGGAGAAGATCATAGAGAAGAGTTGAGGAGAAGAACCTAAGGAGGAGTAAGTGTTGTTATGTTGAAGGTATTTTTCACATCATGTGTTTCCAACAATTCCAAAGGGGGAGATTTTTGGATGTTGTGGTTGTGTTGCAAATATGTGGTTGTCATTGATGTCAACATTATTAGAATTGATGTATTAGAAGTTGCATATGCCGAGGATATTGAGAAAATTTTAATTAGTGCTTCATGTTGTCAGTGGAGTAGTGAAGATCAGTCTGTTGGCGTGATCAACACATTGATGATCAGTTGTTGTGGACTAAATGGTTTCTTGCTAAGTGTATCTAGTTTATCCAGGTCAAGTTTCAGAGATCTGTGTGAAGATTTGGTCAAGTTATGAAGATCTGAATTTTGACAGTTTTTTTTGTCACTTCAGTTTGTGCTCCCGAAGAAAGATCATGCAATTGTTGTAAGTTAAGTTGCTGCAGATGGTTCTCTAGTGTTTCATGGTAGTTGTGGATGTTTCTAGTTGGTGCTCTAGTTGTGATGCATGTCTGCATTGATTGTTGTTCTCATGATCTAATATTTTCTCTTGCTTGTTCATGTTTTTCATGTTCATGGCTGAATAGGTGTTGAAGCATGTTGTGGATATTCGAGGAGAAATTGGTTGAAGTATTTTTTTGTTGGAGTTGTTGTTTTGGGTCTCCACTATGTTGTGGCTGACCTTGGTAGATTCGCATGAAAAATATTTATGTATTTTGGGCCGAATGTTTGTAATTATTTTATTATTTCTTTGTGGTCGATTGGTAGTGATGTAATTCCATGTTGCGGATATATACGAGCAATTGTTCTATCATTTGGAAGCATGATTGAAGTGTGTAGTGTGTGACTCCTATGTTCGAATATTGATTAGATCATTTGAAGGCAGGGGAGAGTGTGAAGAAGAGTGAAGAAGGTTGAAGAAGTGTTCATGTACTTAACTAGAATTGTAATTAGGCATTAGCAGATGTTATTTTCTCAATTTACAATCCAAATGGTTTTAATCTGAATCTCTCTTAGGAAATGAGCCCTCCTTGTAATTGAGCAGTGAGCTCTAGGCAATGTTCCTAAATGCATGTGTATTCCCATTGATACTTCTTTATACTTTTCATAGGGTATAATATTATGGACTGACCTCGACCGTGGTTTTTCCCCTAATAGGGTTTCCATGTAAAAAGTATTGGTGTTCTCTATGTTTTTGATGTGCTGATTGTTTATGGTTTATTATTTATTCATCAGATATGAGATTAAGTTAAGTTGCAAAGTTTGAATATTCTGTGACAACTGATTCACCCCCCCTCTTAGTTGTTTGTCCTTGTTTTTCCAACAAATACAACATGTGGCCTAGATTTTTACATGCTACATTCTAGGAGTATTTAATGAGTTGTCAAAAATCTGTAACACCCTAAATCCCATGGCTAAGAAGGCATATTAGAAGATTTTCTTATAAATGCCACCAAAATGCTTCCAAATCACAATATTACTGTTGCATAAAATATAACAAAAAATATTTAAAAAAATATTTGTCCATTTATTACAAAAGTATTCACCTAGGAAATTAAAATATAAACTATTGCAAAAAATTAAATAAATCATTTTTGGTTGATGCAAGATTGCTCTCACAACCCAGGATGCTCCTCCATGACATTGGTCTAAAATTAAACTTAGGGGGTAAGTGCAAGTAGATGGGTCCACAAAGAGAGGAATTTTAGTGGAAATAAAATGTTGACATGAATGGGTACCTAATTTTCAAAAAACACATACCAGTTTAGGAATGAAGACCTGAGTTGTAGATCAAGATCTTGTCTTAAATGGATACCAATTTTAAAAATAGAATAGGTAACCACCTTAAAATGTGTACTCATTCTAAATTTATGGAATGAGTAACCTTTTTAAAGAAAGTAGCCATTATAAAGAAACTTTAAATCCCAACCAATTTTTTTTTAGGCTTAGGAAAGGCATGGTAACCTAGCCCTTAGCTTTGGACCTACAAGTACAAGGTCATGGCAATGTCAAGAGAAATTATAACTAACTTTGGCAATATGGCTCATGGGTTTTATTTCTCAAAATTGTTTTGTGAAATAAAAACCCATTATAGATCACAATGTATAGTTTTCAAATATTTAATTTTTTAAATGATTGTATTTTTTAATTTTAAATTAATATCTAAGGAAATTGATCCATAAACTTGAAATTTCAAGATTTCATATTTTTTGAATAACTTTTAGTTTGTTAATTTTCTAGTAAAAAATATATGGCATCAATCTAAAAAAAATTATTTACACAATTAAAAAGAAAATAAAAAATTATTAGTTTAGGTCAAATTATGGTATCTGTACATGAGGGTTTAAAAAAAAATACAATTGGGGCCAATAAAAGATTAATTAAAAAATAAATTTAGAAAAAGATTATAATAAATATCCCCATGAATATTTAGTTTATTACACATCTTTCCCTAAAAGGAATTATAAAAATAATTATATTTAGGTCAAATTATTGTGTCTGTACAAGTGCATGGTATGGTCCTAACAAGTAGATATTGAAAAGAAATTTTTATACATGCCTATTAAAAATTAATTTATATAATATTTCTATTAGAATAAATCACATATTTCAAAACTAGACTCAAAATAATCAATTTCATATTACTATACTTTTTAAAGATTCAATGTGTAAGTGCTTCAAATTTCTATGATAATTTCTAAAATTCAAGAAAAATACTTCCACTTTTTGAACATTTTGTGGACCCAACTTCTTGCACTTATCATAAAGATTTATAGTGGGAATCCTTATAGTTTTTTCACTTCACCCCTATGTTCATCACCTTTCATAAACGTTCAAAAAAATAGCCCACTAGTCATCCATACTAGTTCACAATACTCAAACTCCCAAAACATGTCACCTAAGGATCCAATAATAAATCTTTTGTGAAACATGACATCATTTTTGAAAGAGGAAAAAATGGGTTTTACAGGGACCCAAAACCACAAAGTTTACAAACAAAAGAAAAGATCGTCAAAGACCCCATAAACAAAGAGGCTGTAGAGAGCACAAAAAAATGACAAAGCCACAGCCACCAAAAAAAGACCAGCAAGGTCCATAGAAAAGACCCAAAAAGACCAGATAAAATGCTAGCAACGACTAAACTTGAGACTTAATTTTTTTTGTTGTCTCAGCTTCCATGTCGTTCATTTCCTGAACCCCCCTCTTTAAGATCTAGACCATCTGGGTAGTAGGAGGCACTTTCCTCTTAAGGTTGGCATGAGTCCTCTTCTATATTCCTTGGTCCTTGTTCTTGCTTTTATCCTTGTCCTCTTCCATATCAACAACCAATGAGCCCTATTATGACTTTTGCAACTTTTTAGACATTGCATTGATGATAATGGCGTTGTGCCTTGACATTCTATGGTTTTGTTCCACAACAGTTTTCATATTGTTTTTTATTTTAATAATTTCAGCTTCTAGAGTCTTATACTTGTCCTCAATGTCATCATCTCCCATTCCAGTATTGTTCTTTTTCCATTTTCCTTCTTCATTGCTCAGGGCAGATAGCTTCAATTCTAGTTCCTCCAACTTGCTTTTTAGAACCCTATTTCTGAGATTAAGATCATTAATTTCTTGATAGGCCCATTTCATAGCCCTGAAAATATCACCAACACCACTTCTAGCAAAGGCAAGGATATCTCAAACTGATCCTGGTCTAAAATGAGGTTAGAATCATTTGGGTTAGGGGAGCTAGGAAATTTGGTACCATCATCTCTGAAAGAGGCAGGAGGGGTAGAGACATAGTTTCTGATAGCTTCAGGGTTCTCAGTTTTTTCCTCCAAAGAGTTTGCAGAGTAGGAAACCAACTTATTGGCAGGGGAACCCCTGAGAGCAGGATTCTTTAAAGGAACTGGGCAGTCGGGGTAAATCCTAGGGTTATCTTTCGTGAGCTGGGGTTTACAAAGCTGGGTTTTTTTACCAGACAGGATAGGGGATGGATGGGCTTCAAAAATTCTCTCCAGGTTAGGCTTAGAATGATTCTTCAAACCACCACTATCTGTATCATAGTCCTCAGATGTCGTGGAGGCAACCGGTTTAGATAAAGCTGGGAGGCTTTGAAAATGTTCATAGATAAACCTAATAAGACTAGGATGAAGAATAGGGTATCTCTTAGGATTTTTCTTGTGGTGCTCAAGGCTATTGCTTAATGAATAGAACAAATAATGAGGTAGAGAAATCCGTTCCTTATGGCAGAAGTGGTTAAGGAGAGAAAAATGATGACCATAAACTCTGGTGAATCTCTCGTCCAAGGTAATATACTCCATTATGACACGAAGCACCTTTTTCCACAGTGCCTTGATGGTGTCGATTTCAAAATAGATGTTGGAAACTTTGACCAGTTTCATTTTCTCCTTTTCTTTCTTAGGGAATTTAATTACTACCTCATCTGAAAACCTTTTGTCATGATAAAACTTCATGCACTCAGTGGACATTACAGTCACCTCTCCTATGATTTTCTCATCCAGTTTCACCTTTCTCCCAAAGAGGATTATTTCTCCATTATTCTAGTTCTTCTCAAAGTAGTCAGTAGCCATATGATCAGGCCAATGATTTTTTTCCCAGGAATGGAACCAAACCACCTTGCTCAACCTGTCTCTAGACCTTAGCATTCCGCGTGTGCATTTCGTAGCTATTTGGCTCAATTATTTTCCTATCCCCCCCATATTGGTATGCACCTCATTGCAATCTCTACCAGCACCAAAAACCTATTGCAAATTTATGCAACCATTCCAATGAACCCACAAAGTGTGCCTCTTTTTCTTACTAGCTAAGTTATTTGACACGGACCCATCAAATCTCTTGATTTTGATGTACTTAGCCATTTTCCCTATAACCATTAAAGATATTTTCCTCTTTCCCATGCATAACATCATAATCTAATAAGGCCCTGACTTCAACTCCCAAGTCCCTGGAATTTTGCCACGTGTTCAAACCTCCCCTCTTAACCCCCTCATTTACAAAGTAATCCACCATGTTGTTCGCTTCCTTGTAGATGTGGGAGATTTTAACTTTATCGAACTTGTCTAAGATATATTTTTCTTATTCAATCCAATTCTTAATAGACCAAGAAGGAGGGGTCCTACCTAGGAGATAGTTAATGATGTTTTTGGAGTCCCCTTCAAGCCATAAATAATTTTATATTCAGATTATGTGCTAAATTTAAAACTTGAAAAAATCCTATTGCCTCCGCCACATGGTTGGTTTGATGACCTATGGAAATGGCCACAACCACCATAAAGTTACTATTTGAGTCCCTTAACACACCTCCACTTCCAGCCATCCCTAGTGGTTGCGCCCACAAAAGGATATCATAATCACAGTAAAACCTTTCCTGGGAATTGGACATTCCAACAGGTGACTAATATCTCTCTATGGACGTTCATTTACTTATCAAACCAGGGGACATATACTTTAAATGGCACGGAAAAATATATGCACTAAGAACTAGTTTCAGTCAAAACTTAGCAGAAATAAATACTTAGAAGGGAATTATATCCACGCTACAGGAAAGGTAATGCAAAGTTATTTTAACTCAACTATGATTTAATTAAAACAGAAACCATAACAGCTACGACTGAAACACATACTATGAACTGGCCTTATGCTGCAGGAACAGGAACAGGGATGGATTCTCTATGCTGCAGGAGCAATACAAGACTGAGTTTGTATGAAAACTTCAAAGATGAAAGCTAACTGAAGATCAACAAAAAAGAATAGCTAACTAACTAGCTAGAGATACTTACTAAGTGGGCCCCCTTAGCAAGCATCTACTGACTACATAGGTGTTGAACTCAGAACTTCATCAAACTTTATTCATGAAAACAGAATGGTATACATTGCTTTGTTGATATAAACTAACAAAATTTTTTGTCTCTTGTCAAACAAACTCTGCTTTTCATTATCATACTAACTCTTACATGACATTTGTTATATCTCTCTATCACTATGCTTCTATCTTACTCTAACTGTCATCTCCCTTGTCACTCGCGTAGGAGGAGTACTTTATTTAAAATCAGGAGAGCAACTAACTAACTAACCCTAACAAAGAAAGACGTGAAAATAAAGTGTATCCCAGAATCAAGGAACAAACTTCATAAATGAATTTATTCGTTCAACCCGATTCAGAGAGACTCTAGCGCTCCACTCTTTCTAGATTGACTGCTATTAAAAATCTTTCCCAACGGTTTTAGTCAGAGAGCCTTCGCCGGAGCTTCCTTGAAGTCGTGCAAGAAATGGACTTTACTGCAAGGCCGAGATCGGCTGCGCTTGACTCGATCATTCTTCAACAACCTACGATACAAAAGGTAACAGATGTGAAAGAAAAGGTGTATGGCACATACACAATATCCGTTCATTAATCATACATTTAAATCTATTTCATCATTCAAAAACTGTATGCGATATACCAATCATTTAGGGAGTCAACAGGGTAATAAATGTTGTCAAGACAACACAATAGGCTGCAAGAACATGAAAGTGTTTTGCTACAGGATATCCCCATAAAAAGGTTTCAAAAGAGTTTTAAACAACCACGAATAACAAAAGTAAAGGCATTAAAAGTTCATCATAATATCCAAACTATGAGCACATTTTGGGCTCATCACTGCCCCCTACTTAGCCTAATGCTGGTCCTCCAGCATTAACTTTTCTGGTGGTTTCTCTGAAATCAATGGTTGCTGCATGACTCTGAAATGGATTTCCAAATCTGTAATAAAATCCTCTGAAATCTCGACACCTTTCATACCTTCGATAAGATCTAAATCATCATTAAGATTTGTAGCCTGGTGAGGATAAAGGGGCCACATTAGCACAGGAGGTCTGAATGTCAATGGCAACCATAGTTCAAATCTCTTTTGAAGTCCCAACTGTATATATCTACTTGATCGTTTAAGAGCTGCTGTGAAATTTAGGGGACTGTGTGGTTCTGATTTTCTTAGCCTAACAGTTAAATATTCCCACCTTTTCTCACTTCTGGTGTATGCCAGTCTCCAAAACGAATATGGATGTGCCTGAAATTCATCATATACCTGTTTCCTGATATCAAATATCTTCTCTCTGGCTGTAATATTATTAATGCCATATGTCAGAGCAAACCAGTCTTTCAATATTGCATGGGGGTTTGAACTTTGAGAGCGTAATGGAACAGGCTCATTTCTCTCAGCTTCCTCATATATTTCCCATTGCCTGCCATAATTCGCTTCATTTGCTGCCCATGACATAAATGATCTCAAATGGATATCACCAATATACAGAAGAGGGTTCCATTTTGTTTCAGATGGAGTTAAAAAGCCATGTAAATAAAATTCACACAGAGAATTTCTTAACTAATTAGGGGCTACCTGATATGCCTCATAAAATTCTTGAGTAGTGTGAAGTATAGGATCTTGATTTCTGGAAATTCTCATTAGTTGGAACCATAAGAACTGTTCCTTAAGGCACAGAGCATAAACTCTGGGTGGTGGTCTACATTCCATAATCTGACCAGTTACTTTTAACATTTCATCCATTTTTGCTTTCAACTCAACAATTTCCTGCGTATGACTTTCAGTTTCCTTTTTCAATTTCTTCCTTTCTACCTCCCATAGACTTTGTTGCATGTCAATCTGGGCTATGTGCCAGAAATTCAAGGTTTTCAATGTAACTGTTTCCCAGTTAGCTTTGACATATTCCAGAAACTTAATTAAAAACGTCTTCTTATACACAACAATGGCTTTACAAGTTGTAGGGTGAAATATAGCTTCACTAGGCACATTCAATTGTTCAGTCAGTTCTTGCTCTTGCTACAAGATGAATTTTGGTTGCTGTGGTGGAGAAGACTATGCTTCCTCTGAAAAATGCATAGCAGCGGTAGCCAAGTCATCAAGATTTGGTAACCCTTGTTCATTATGCCCTATTTCTTTTGTCTCAACTTGTTCCTCTTCAGTTTCGAATGAACACTGTGCAGCATTTTCGGACACATTCAGAGAAACATCAAATTCAGACTCTGCAGAACCTTTTGAAATAACAATAACCTCTGGTTGAGGTGAAACAGAGGAGGTTTTACATTGTTTCCTTGTGGAAACTCTTCTTGGCACTAGTGCGGCTGCAGGAGATGTTCTGGTAGCCTTCCTTTTTCTGGTCTGCTTAGAGGGCTCTGCCCTGCCAGAGGATGATGGTGAATTGGTGTTAGCAATAGGTGTTGCTGTAGGAGAGATAGCTGTAGGGGAAGGTGTTGCAACAGAAGAGCATTGCCTTTTTCGAGAATGAGGGTCAGACTCTGGGGTTTGTTCTACCCCAGATGACTCACCTGCCTTTTTTTTTCCCTTCTCTCTCCTAGTGGCAGACCTAGTTTGTACCTGAGCAGAGGATTCCGGTGGGGGAACTGCAGGACCAGGTGCTACAGGAGTAGATGACCCTTGCCCTGTTCTACTGGTAGACGCAATTTCTTTCTTCTTTTTCTAAGGCCATGGGGTAAGTACCCTAGGGGGTTGTGGAATTTGCAAGCTCTTTTGGGCAACGAATTGTTGCCAAGAAAGAGGTGATACATCTCTCAAAGAGTGTTCAATCAGGAATTTGATAAGGTCGTGGTGAGCAACATAATTATCTTTCCCCTGTTGGGTTCCGTGGGCACTTTGTTCTAAAAATTTTAACAGGAAATTTAGAACATTTACAACTAACCCATGCCTCATATGACTTAATAATTTGAAATGATAAGAATGCAAGTAGGAGAAACGGCCTTCATAGGTTAAATACCTGATTATGTAAGTGGTGTATTCTGAATAAGGAGGAGGCAACGATACCCGCTTGCATCCCTGCTTGGAGACTTCCAAAGGTCCATCAGTGGGCATTGAAAACTCAGCCCTTGTAGCGACAGCATCTGAAGAATAATTTTCTCCAACGGTTGGAAGCCCGGTTACTTCAGAAATTCTGTCTTCAGTTGAAACAACCGTTAGACCCCATACAGTGGCTTCCCCTTCAGAAAGGGTTCTCAAAAATTCTCCAGCAGCCTCCTCATCAAAAGCATTTAAGCTCAAGAAATAGTTTAACCATCCAAAGATGTTGAATGCGTGGACTGTTTGAGGATTTTGCAATAATAACTTATGAGCTACAGGCTCATGTCGCACCAGCTAACCACCCATGCTCACAGTTTTCCTCTGAACTCAATTCCTTACTAAGAATTCAAATTCTCTGTTTCTCTTCCTACTCTGGTTCTTCTTCTATCGCGCCATCACATTTCTTTCTTTTCCAAAAATGAACTTTTTGAACAAGCAGTCTTAATCATAATTTACAAGAAAAACATGCAATAAAGAAGGACATGTGATCATATTTGGAAAGTACTAGAAGAATAATAAAGAAAGGTTATTTGCGCAGTTATGGCAGTGGCGAGAAGACATGTTTTAAAAGGTGGATTACCCCGCCCCCTATTGAGAGTATGACATGTGTCCTCACATGTACTAAAAAAAATAGGTGGAGATCGGGTAATAATGACCGGTACATGCATAGCAGTAAATGAATAGAATAAAATAAATCAAATATGCGATAACAAAAGATATGGCGTACCTTTGATATTTGCATGTACGTGTGAAGAAAGATGACGACGTATGCATGAGTTGACAGTTGGGAATGATATCTTAATTAAGGGTGATGCAGGCAGATGAAGTGGATGGGTGACGTGGGCGGACGAGATGAATGGATGAAATGAATGGATGAGATGGATGGATGGAAGATAAAGAAGTGAGGTGGGGGCGATAAATGGGAATGGAGAAAAAGTGGTTTCCTTTTAAAAAGAAAACCTTTATTATGAGCATGCTTTTTCAAAATTACAGTGAAGCTACAGGAGAAAGGCTAAAGCCTTCGGCTGCAGGAAGAGTAGCGGGTGGAACCTGAATGAACTGCTGCATGAATTCTTCCTTTGATACTGGTTTATGGTACAACCAGAGTCAGTGGCCATTAACTAGCAATTTTGAAACAGACTAGATCAATTGTCACCAGCTGTACAACTCCGTTGTCAAACACATTCTCAACTTCATAGGCACCAAGCCAGCGTGTTGTGAGTTTACCCTGATTTTCTTGATATCTGGAATCATATAGCAGAGCCCAATCACCAGCAGAAAATTTCTTGGTTTTTATGTGTTGATCATGCCATTTCTTTCGTTGTTGTTGGACTGCTTCTATATGCTGCAGGGCGGCTTTTCTCATTTCATCCAAAGCATTGAGCTGCAGGAGACGGTCCTTCTGTGCTTCAAATATTTCCATATTGAGTTCAAGAGCTGTCCTCAAAGTTTTGTGCTCAAATTCTATGGGCAACATGGCTGTTTTCCTATAAAGTAGCTCAAAAGGTGTAAACCCAGTTGTTGTGTTCCATGTAGTTCTGTAGGCCCAAACTGCTTCAGGAAGTCGATTGCTCCAATATTTTCTATGGATCTGCACTGTCTTTGTTAGGATTTCCTCAATTTCCCTATTTGTTACCTCCGCCTGACCATTGGCTTGAGGGTGATAGGGGCTGGACTTCCTATGTTTGATTTTATAGTCATTCATTAATGCAATGATTAGATTCGATGTGAACTGAGCTCCCTGATCAGTTACAAGCTCTCTGGGGACTCTAAATCTACTGAAAATTTGTTCATACAGAAATTCAGCAACATTATTATCTCGAGCATGAGTCATAGCTTTTACCTCAACCCATTTTGTTACATAGTCCGTGCAAACTAGAATGTATGACTTGCCATTTGATGGTGGATCGACTGGTCCCACAAAATCCATTCCCCACTTATCAAAAAGGGTGACTATTACCTGTGGATATAGTGGCATTTCATCTGACTTGGTTGGTCTTCCTATACGCTGGCATCGGTCACATTTCCTTGTATAGGCCACAACATCCTTATGTAATGTTGGCCAGTAGTATCCTGTTGTAAGAATCTTCATTGATGTTCTCTTTGCTACAAAATGTCCCCCGCATGGTTCATCATGGCAAGCATGCAATATATCATAAGTCTCATCTTCTCTTACACATCTTCGCATTACTTGATCAGGTCCAGTATAAAACAGACAATTTGCAATCCATGAAAAGTTAAAAATTTTCTCTATTAACAATTTTTTTTCTTTTGGGGAAAAATGAGCTGGTATTCTGTTTGCTGCTAGATAATTGGCAATGTCTGCATACCATGGTGTATGTGCAGCAATGGAAAACAAGTGTTTATCTGGGAACCTATCATCAATGACCTTGTGTTCAATAGGTACAGCTGATTGAAGTCTTGATAAAAAGTCAGCTACAACATTAGCTCTTCCTAGTTTGTCAATGATTGTAATGTCAAATTCTTGTAATAACAGGAGCCATCTTGCCAATCTACCAGAGATGGCAGGTTTTTTCATCAAATACCTGATTGCTGCATGGTCAGTATGGAAAAATATCTGATAACTTGTGACATAATGCCTAAATTTATTCAAAACATACACTACTGCGAGCAATTCCTTTTCTGTGACAGTATAGTTGAGCTCAGGACCTTGAAGGTTCTTGCTGATAAAGTAGATGGCATGCTCTGTTGAGTTTTCTTTTTGACTTAAAACTGCTCCTATACCAAAATCAGAGGCATCATCATGTATGTGAAAAGGAAAATTCTATTTTGGACCTTGAAGAACAGGGGCTTGAGTAAGAAAGTCTTTTAGTTGCAGGAAAGATTTTTCACAGGCGTCTGTCCACTCAAATTGAGAATCCTTAGTTAACAAGGCATAAAGTGGGCTGAAAATTTTACTAAAATCTTTCATAAACCTTTGATAATACTCTGCATGGCCAAGGAAACTTCTGACATCTCTTTGTTTTGCAGGAGTTTGTAAATTTAGAATAACTTTAATTTTAGCAGGGTCAACCTGAATTCCATTTTTTGAAATATGATGACCTAGAACAATACCTTCTTCCATCATTAGAAAACACTTTTCACTATTTAAAGACAAATTTAGCTCTCAGCACCTTTTCAATACCTTTTCTAAATACACCAGTGCTTCTTCAAATGTGACTCCATAGGTAGTGAAATCATCTATATAAATCTCCATACAATCATGAGATATATCAGTAAAGATACTAATTATTGCTCTCTGGAATGTTGTTGGCGCATTGCATAGACCAAAACGAAAGACTGAGTAAGAAAATGTTCCCCATGGACAGGTAAAAGTGGTCTTATCTTGATCCTTAGGAGTAATTTTTATCTGATTGTACCCACTGTAACCATCCAAAAAGGAAAAATATCTTTTGCCAGATAGTGAGTCTAGTACTTGGTCTACAAAAGGTAGTGGAAAGTGATCTTTTTTAGTGGCATTGTTCAATTCTCTGTAATCTACACACACTCTCCATTTTCCACTTTTCTTGGGAATAATAACTAATGGAGAAACCCATTGACTGTCAGAGATTGGGTAAATAAAACCAACATCAAGACTCTTTTGAAGTTCATTTTTAACTATTTCTCTAAGTGATGGATTTACTCTTCTTTGAGGTTGTCTAACTGGTAAAGAATCTTCTTTGATATATATCCTCTAAGTACAAACTCGAGGATCTATTCCTTGCATGTCCCCATATTCCCATGCAAAAGCTTTATGCTGATCTTGTAGCATTTTTAATAAGTCAGCCTGTTGAGATTGTGACAGCTTGCTATTGATATTCAAACAGTGACCTGGAGACAATTCTATCTACTTAATGAGATTACTCATAGAATCTACAGGTGATGTGTGTACCTCTTGTAGAATCAAGTGATGAAAAATTGCTAGAAGTTTAGGCAGTGAACTCTCAGAATTTAGTTGCTGCAGGAAACATTGTAGATGGCTGCCACTTTGATCAAATGAACAACCCATATCAGAGTTGAACTGTAGAATTTGAAAAAGCAAAGCATCCTCACTCTGAAGTTGTGAGAATGAATCATTTTGAAGTATCATTAATTGAGCCAAGGAATTGGCTTCTTTAGTTTCTTCCCCCATATCTGGCCAAACAAGTTGGGACAAATCTGGTTGAGGTCTAGTAGGCGGATACAAAGCTAAATTTTTTGTGGACTGTCCATCAGAAATGGTCATATCTCTAGAACGACATCCTATAAAAGCATCAACAGTTGCTAACCATGGTCTACCAAGGATAACTGGATACCCTCCTAAAGTTTCCTTAACTGATAATATTGTGAAATCAGCTGGATACTCCCAAGATTCAAGAGTGACAATTACATCTTCCACCATCCTATCAGGTTTAACTGTGGAGCTATCTACAAGCTGCAGAACTGTGGGTGTAGACCTAATGTTTGAAATGTTCAAGGAGTCCATAGTATGCTTTGTCATGACATTAATGACAACACCTAAGTCGATCAAAACATTTTTTACAATCTGGCCATTTATATGTATCTGCACTACAAGAATTCTAGGGTCAATATACTTTGGAATTACTGCATTTCCCAACATTATATCAGCCAATTTTCCTAAGACATGTATTGTTTGAGGATCCTTTTTATTTCATCCAGGCTTCTTTAAACAGGCCTCTTTAATAGCTTTTCCAAAAATGGGAACATCTTTAATAGCCTGAAATAAGGGAATTTGAATTTGTACATTTTTGAGCTGATCCAGAATGTCAAGAGTGGGTTCTTCCATGGATTTAAATGTAGTACTTTGCAACCTCTGAGGAAAATTTGGTTTGTCTTGACTTTGCAAAACAGGCTCCTTAGAAACCGTATCAGGTATAGGCATATGCTCAGTAGGATCAGTAGGTGCAGTAGATTCTTCAAGGGGAGAATCTGGTATTTCAGTAATTAGAGGGGGTTTTGGAGCAGGTAAAGTGGTTCTAGACCTCAAATGGATGTCATTAACGTCTAAGACATAAGCTTGATATTGGTTGGCTTCGGCAAGATACGTAGGTTGCTGTGGTTGCTGCTGTTGCCTATTATTAGGATTTGGCAACGGCTGGGCAGGCATAGGCGTTTGTTTTGGAGGTCCAGTATTTGTGGCAGTTGCTGCAGGAGGTGGCATAAGGGCCTGTGGTTGCATCTGTGGAAGCTGCAGGAATCCAGAGGATTGGTTTTGCCATTTCTGAGGACCTCTCTATTGAGGATTTTGCTGCCAATTACCTGAAGGTGGGGTCCATTGTCCTTGTGGCTACTGCCAACCTCCTTGAGGAGATTGCCATTGCGGGGTCTGATAATTAGGCCAACTTGGTTGAGGTGGATTCCTGGGTGGTGGTGGCCCATATGCAGGTTGCCATTGGTTATTATAGCCAGAATAAGGATTACCAAAAGTTAGAGGATCTTGAGGCATACCTTGTCTTTGAGCCCATGGTCTCCTTTGTGCAACAAAGAACACTTGATCATCATCACCTTCTACTGGTTTGAAGTCAATAGGTAGTTGTCTAGCTTCCAAATTAGCCACCATCTTGCATCTGCAGTCATGCTTCTTCTATCTGCAATATGGACAAAACTCGGCCAAAACTACCTCAGCTTCCTCATGTTTCTTCCGAGCTTGCATAGTGTCCAGTTGTGTAGCCATATTATTAATGATGTCCTGCTTGAAGTCAGACAACATATTTGTTATCTACATCTGAGAAACTCCACCAGAAGAAGACTTCCCCACTGTAGCATGATGACCTCGACCTTTCTTAACTATTGCTCGATAGTAGTTAAGACATATTTTCTTTATATCATCCCAAGACAGTTGGGCTATATCACCTCCTCCATCAGATCCAGGGCATCTATACAGGCATCATTGATTCCCCTTAGAAAGAGTAGTTTTTGAGAGTCCTCGTTGAGAGTATGGTTTGAGTTCCTCTTTAGTGAAAACAAGAACCTTGAAATATAATCTTCTAGACTTTCATCCTCCTTCTGCTGAATTTGGAATATGTCATCTCCTTTACTGGCACTCTTACAATATTCCTTATACTTCTCAAGGGATTTCATCTGCATGGCTGCCCAACTATCAACAGCACCTCTTCCCAGACTCATGAACCATCTGAGAGCTCCATCCTTCAAGGTGGAAGGAAATAACTTCAGATTATGGGCATCTGTATTGTAGTCATAACTACGACAGAGGACATCAAACTCAAACAGAAAAGTTTCAGGGTCCTATGTGACTAGGCCATAGAATTTTGGAAGTAGTGAAGAAGGTATATTCTTAAAATTGTCAGTATCTCGTTGGGGAACAATGGGAAACTCAAAAGAAGGAGGTGGATTATTAGGTGGATTATTTGCCATGTTTTCTTGCTGGAATAACAGAGCAAATGGATTTTCCTCAGGTTCGTTGTCAGCTGGGTCAAATGGTAGTTCAACAAACAGGTTTTCAGGGAGGAACCTTCCCAGTGCGTCTCTTCTTCTTCTATGCATGCAATACGATGAATGGTGGTTTGAAAGATTTTAAAATTTTTTGACTAACAAACTAAACTAATACTAAAAATGACTTCTGACAAATCCTTAGCTTAACGCCATCCCCGACAACGGCGCCAAAAATGGTCGCGCCCACAAAAGGATATGATAATCACAGTAAAACCTTTCCTAGGAATTGGACATTCCAACAGGTGACTAATATCTCTCTATGGACATTCATTTACTTGTCAAACCAGGGGATGTATACTTTAAATGGCGTGGCAAAATATATGCACTAAGAACTAGTTTCAGTCAAAACTTAGCAGAAATAAATACTTAGAAGGGAATTCTATTCAGGCTACAGGAAAGGTAATGCAAAGTTCTTTTAACTCAACTATGATTTAATTAAAACAAAAACCATAATAGCTACGACTGAAACACAAACTAAGAACTGGCCTTATGCTACAAGAACAGGCACAGGGATGGATTCTCTATGCTGTAGGAGCAATACAAGACTAAGTTTGTATGAAAACTTCAAAGATGAAAGCTAACTGAAGATCAACAGAAAAGAACAGCTAACTAACTAGCTACAGATACTTACTAAGTGGGCCCCCTTAGCAAGCATCTACTGACTACACAGGTGCTGAACTCAGAACTTCATCAAACTTTATTCATGAAAACATAATGGTATACATTGCTTTGTTGATATAAACTAACAACAAATTTTGTCTCTTGTCAAACAAACTCTGCTTTTCATTATCATACTGACTCTTACATGATATCTGATATATCTCTCTATCACTATGCTTCTATCTTACTCTAACTGTCATCTCCCCTCTCACTCGCGCAGGAGTACTTTATTTAAAATCAGGAGAGCAACTAACTAACTAACCCTATCAAAGAAAGACGTGGAAATAAAGTGTATCCCAGAATCAAGGAACGAACTTTATAAATGAATTTATTCGTTCAACCCGATTCAGAGAGAATCTATCGCTCCACTCTTTCCAGATTAACTGCTATTAAAAATATTTCCCAACGGTTTCGGCAGAGAGCCTTTGTCGGAGCTTCCTCGAAGTCGTGCAAGAAATGGACTTTACTGCAAGGCCGAGATCGGCTCCACTTGACTCGATCATTCTTCAAAAACCTGCGATACAAAAGGTAACAAATGTGAAAGAAAAGGTGTATGGCACATACACAATATTCGTTCATTAATCACACATTTAAATCTATTTCATCATTCAAAAATTGTATGCGATATACCAATCATTTAGGGAGTCAACGGGGTAATAAATGCAGTCAAGACAACACAATAAGCTACAGGAACATGAAAGTGTTTTGCTACAGGATATCCCCATAAAAAGGTTTCAAAAGAGTTTTAAACAACCACGAATAACAAAAGTAAAGGCATTAAAAGTTCATCATAATATCCAAACTATGAGCACATTTTGGGCTCATCACCTGGATTGCCCTTCACAGTGCCATCAAAGTTGGCTTTAGTCCAACCATTTGGAGGAAAGGTCCAGTGCACACCCTCCCTGCTTTTCTTAGCTGTCTTGGATGCCTTAGAAACATCCATTTTTATTCCAATCCTTGGCTATCATTAGATCATAGGGGGTACACACCACAACTTCAAGATTAAGAGTTTTTGGAGAATAACATGACATCATTACAATAACAAATTTTAACCTTAAATAAAAATCAAACCAATATCAAATCTCAAACATATGTCATGCATAGCTCATTGTATTTTTCTATCTTAAAGACACATATACCAAAACACATTGAGATACCTCATTTTGAAAAATATAATCAATGATTTTTTTAGTTGCTAATATTTGCTAATTGGCGAATAGTTGAAATTTGGGAATTGAAAATTGGCTAATAGTTTGAGTTGTAATGCGACTAAATTTTCACATTTTCACACAAAATATGTTAGTCTTATTTAAATCATCAAAGAATTTATTTTATTATAAAAAAATTCATAAAATTTCTAGAATATTTGATACATGATTAGATCATATTTTCCTAAATTTTCTAAGTTATAATAGAAATCTATATCAATAACCTAAGATTATGTCATAATTATTAGTTTATTTAGGGCCATATTTCCAATATTTAGTTTCTAATTAATTTACAATATATTCTAATGGCCCTTGTTTTATTCCATGAGGTAAAATGTACTTGTGATTTACAATGCTTATGGGGTCTGAAATAGCTTTTGGATCATTGATCTTCTAAGATCAATGATCCAAAAGAAATTTTAGGCCCCATGAGCATTAAAAATTGTAGGTATACTTTACCTCATGAAATACAAGGGTTGTTAGATTACATTTAAAATCGATGGTGGCAAGCAAGTATTATAGCCTATCCATTAAACCCATCAATAATTTCCACTGCTGGCCCCTACTTTTACATAAGAATTATGTTTTTAGATTGCAAGGATTTACAATCATAATTAATGCATTTTCTTAGTATCTTCTAAAATTCGCAAATATTTTCTACAAAATTCTAGTGAAGTAAAAAAATTGCCAATCAAATTAATATTTTTTTACAAAAAAGGAAAGATTCACTAATATGAATTAATATTTTTTTCCCAAAAAATGAAATATTCACCAGGATTTTACATATTTTTTTGAGGGGGGCTTCTTAAAGATATCACTAAATATAATGGTAAAGGATATCCTAATAACCATGTGTCAACATTTACCGCCTTGTGTAGCGAGTTCATTTTTGAAGATACGCTCCTAGTGAAGCTCTTTCCTAGATCATTGAAGGATATGGCTTGGGTTTTGTTTTTCTCATTACCAAAAAATTGTATTACCTCATTTACACAACTCATTAGTGAGTTCCTCCAACACTTTCAAGAGAATATTGGTCATCAAGTTATGTTAATGAATTTAGTTCATTGTAAACAAGGACCTATAGAAAATATAATAGAATTTATAGGATGATATCAATTACTTTATTTGCAAATATCCTATTATCTTCCAGATGCTAACATTCAAAGGCTATTTATATAAAGCATAAAACCTAATATTCAATATAAGATATTGTTAATTAAATATCCATCCTTTGCACACTTGTACATTACCTTTCATGATTATCATATATTGGTTAGTCAATATGAAGGTAACCTCCATTGATTCCTACTGGTCATTCTAAAGTTGTGCCTCAAAATAACTACCAATCATTTAAAAATAACAAAAAAAATTTTTTTTATTAAGATAAATGCTCCTCAATCTACTAATAACATTGAAACACTAGTTGTTGCTTCAAACATAACTCCATATCAATTTAGGCCTAAAGATAGGTAATTTTTATAATTTCCTTATTCTCTCCATGCGATCATGTTGTAGTTGTTAAATAATAATATGATTAAACTTCCTATAATTAGGAATGCTGACACAACTAAACCTTTATCACCAAAATTTAACAGAAACAAAATTTATTCAATATCATCATACATCTAGACATAATAAAGAAAGATGTATGCATATTAAGAACCAAGTGCAAGCCCTTGCTAACTCTAATCAAATCTAGTTGTTTGATGTTAACTTGAAAAAAGAAATAAATCAATTCTCCATAGGTAATCAAAAATTCCAAATATTTACAAACCCATTTGCAAACATCATTCCAAAAAAATTGTGTGATGTAGTGATAATGATGTTTTTCAAAGAGGAAAAAACGGGTTTTACAGGGACCCAAAAGCATAAATTTTTCAAACAAAAGAAAATATCATCAAAGACCCCATAAATAGAGAGGCTGTAGAGAGGGGAAAAAATGAAAAATCCATAGCCACCAAAAAAGGGCCAGCAAGGGCCACAAAAAAGACCGAAAAGGATCAGACAAAACTCCAGCAGCGACTAAACTTGGGACTATAAAATTTCCACAGTCTCAACTTCCATGTTGTTCATTTCTTGAACCCCTCTCTTTAAGATCTGGACCATCTGGGTAGTAAGAGGCACTTTCCTCTTAAGGTTGGCACGGGTCCTCTTTGATATTCCTTGGTCCTCATTCTTTCTTTTATCCTTGTCCTCTTCTAGATCAACAACTTGTTGGAGCTAAAATGACACTGAGAGGGGGGGGTGAATCAATGTCTTAACAGATTTGACAAATTTTCAACAAATTCAAAAACATAGCTCATATTTGATCTCAATATACTCTGATTAAAGCATTCATCAGTTGAATGTAATCATTCATAAACATAATTGAGAAAAATAATAATCAGTGAATAGAAACAACAACACTGTAAAGCAAAGAACACATAGAAGAACAAAGAGACAAAAGTTTTTTCCGAGTGGAAAACTCTCCTGGGGTATAAAAACCACTCCTAAACTACCTTACTAGCTTAATCTTCAAAACCGTTGTTAACAATGCCTTATAGGCTAATTTCTGAGCACCAACACAAGGAGCACCAACCCCTCATTTAGAGACACCAATCTCAAGGAGCACCAACCCCTCATTTAGAGACACCAATCTCAAGGAGCACCAACCCCTTACTCAGATTTCAGAATTACAATAATAATATCAGAGGATCACTCTGTTTTCATGTAAGCTCAAGAAACTCAACACTCTTATCTACCTCATACTCTAATAATCCAACTCTGTATTACAGAGTTTTCCAATACATCTCTTGATACGGCCAAAATAACTATCTCTCAGAATTATAGGCCAACAACACCTCCATTGTTTTCAACACAGGTTTTTATATACATTTCAAGTATGTCAGTTATGAAGAAATCTTCAAAAAGCGTTTTTCACCAGATTCTGAAATTCTTTTGCTGATTTTTGAATATGAAGCTGAATAATGACTGACTGTAGATGATGGTAAAAATCAATAGTAATTCTTATCCAGAGAACTACAAATCATCCATTATTTAAAAAATGTAACTACTCAAAAAGGAAACTCAATGAATATTCTGCCATGTAACGGTTCTGAGATTCGATGCCAATCCATGATGTTGACCATAATGTTTTGAGTGTTCGTTAACCATTCACTGAGACATCCAGACAAGTATGCCGAAGGAATTTATAATGCTGATCATTCCTTTGGTCCATGTGCATCACCATCACCTTCTATTGTCGGGGAGAAACCATATTGAAGATCTTTTATGTTTCCTCGAGATCACATCATACACCCTGAGTGGTGCAGGAGCACCTAGGAAACACTAGGCACTTAAGTAGTCTAGGTTGAATTTTGTTTTGATGTGTTATTTTGAGGTCATGTTGACCATTTAGTTAGCATTTGAGGTTTATGAATAAGTCTTGATTTTTTTTTATCAATAGAATAAGAAGTGAAAGGATGGATGAGTTTAGTAACTCATCTTGCTTAGGTTGCTTACATTTGGCAAAAGTTGGAAAACATAGTGGATTTTGTAACTTTGGCCATTAGGTCATGAATAAGTTCGACAAAAGAAGATAACTGATTGAGGAACCCTATTTAAGGTGTGCCTCAACCTTAGATCAGGGTTGGAAGCTTTAGCATTGTGAGAAAACTTTGTGAATTGGAAGTAAAACAGTGTTTTGTGAGTCATTTTCTGATTTTTGCTTCAAGGAAGAGCTTTAATGGATTGAATTTAATACTGTTTTGTATGGAGGATGTAGTGTTTTTAGTCTTCTAAGCTTGTGTGTCATTATTTAGTTCCTTTATTCATGTTTAATCACTATTTTTAAATATTCTTGTTTTAACCCTGTTGCTGGTCTGAACCAAACAGTCAGGAAAGAATGGACTGCTAGGTCACTTTCCCACCGTACAAATTGTACAAAATTTTGGGAACAGTTTCTAGACTCCATGTGTGTACATATGGTAGGTTCTAGGGTTGATATGAGCAAGGGAGTTGTCAGCAAAGTCTTGCCGTAGGCGAGCCAGGAAGAGCCCGGCTAGGGAAGACAAAGAGTGCAAGGCACTTAACTTGTAGGGGTGATTGTTTCTTGCTAAATATCCTAGTTGAGAAGGTAGGGAAAGGATTTACCAAGGTTTGGTAAGTAGGAGGAGGTTCCACTAACTCTTTTGGTGAGTGAAAAGGCTTGACAGATTGAAGGCAACCAGAAAATGGCTTAAAACCCTAGTTTATGCCCATTTTCAAGATTTGGCTTTGTATGGATGATAATGGTCCAAAACCCCAAAAATATTTGAGAGTTGTGCAATTGAGCCAAGGACCTAAAAGAAAGAATGGGGTGTTCTTGGAATATTTTTGAGCAAAGACTAGTTTACTCGGAGATGGAGGCCTAATTGGGGCTCTTGGCTAGTAGCCTTTTTAACCCTAGATGAGGGTTTGTGAAAGCGATGAAAAGGGTGAAGTGTTGTGAACCTTCAGGAGCCCTAGGAGGATGGTTGGAAACTATTGAAGGCATCTCTATACCCTTGGAAGGTCTAATGGAGAGTTGAGGTGTTGTTAGTCTTTAGGGCAGATTAAAGGCTAATGAAGAGTTAGAGCTTTGGCACCAAGTTTGACTTGGTTGGTTGAATAAGTGTTGATAGTGGGGTTGGCCAAGAGAACCAGGGGTACCTAAACATGAGAAGGGGACCTATAGGTTAAGGTGATGGAGCAAAACACCTTGAAATTCTTCTAACAAGACATAGAGCATGAAACTGTGAAAGTTTCACCCAACCTCTCTATCAAATTGGTATCAGAGCAAGTTAAAGATTTGGGATTGACTATTGTATGTCTAAGACTAAGTCTAGTGGTTCTTCCATTATGGTGAGAAATGCAGAGTTGGCCAAGATGGTTGAAGGGCAGGAGGAAGAAAATAATCTATTGAAGGAGAGAATAGACCAACTTGAGCAAGCATTGAATGATGTATAGTTTGAAGGAAGGATACCAAAGAAAGAAGAGGTTGCAGAGGAAGATAAAGTCCCTGAACTTGACCCTATTTTGAAAGAAGAACTCTTCTTGAAGGCATTGAAGGCTTTGAGTGGAAAGTCACTTGAAGGCATACCATTTTTTAGTGGGAAAATGGAAGCTAAACTAGTCATGGATTGGATAGAGGGTATGGAAAACCATTTTAAATGTGATGGGGTCACTGAGGCACAAAAGGTAAAGGTGGAAAAATCAAGACTAAGAGGTTTTTCCTTGACATGGTGGAAATTCATTCAGACAGAGAGGGAAAAGGAAGGCAAGCAACCTATTTCAACTTGGAAAGGAATGGTTGCCAAAGTGAGGGAAGCATACATGCCAGATGATTATGAGATTTAGTTACACAAGAAAAGATAGAGTTTGAGGCAAAGAGACCAAGATGTGAACACTTATACTAAGGATTTCCAAAAAAATTTTATGAGGTCTAATGTGACAGAGGATGAGAGTCTCAAGGTGGCTAGATACCTTCACGGTTTGAAGTGGAACATTCAAGAGGAGATGACTGTTCTAAGTCCCAAGATAGTACACCAATGCTATCAACTAGCTATAAAGATTGAGGAAAGAAGCAAGAGGAAACAAGAAAAGGCTTCTAAGATCAGAGGCAAAGGCAGAGATCAAAGAGGAAATAGAGGTGGATACCAAGGTAGAGGGACTGAACAAAGAAATCAGGGAGAGTCTAAAATCACAGAGCAAGGAAGTGAGACACCTTCTAGAGGAGGATATAACAAAGGTAGAGGACCTCAAGGAGGTTCAAGTAGAGGAAGAGGAGCAGGCAGAAGTAACTCATACTTTTCTAGTATGAAGTGTTACAATTGTGGGCAAGTAGGTCATCCAACTTATAGGTTCTTGAAGAAAGCATCTTCATCAAATGCTGAGAATAGAGTGGCATATGCTCAAGAAGACACCATGAGTGTCAAATCACCAGAGGTTAGTCACATTGAATCAGAAGTGGGGGAGAATCTGATGTTTAGTAGAGTTTTGATCAGACAACCGATCAAGGAAGAGCCTTATTTAGAGTGAGATGCAAAATACTTGGGAAAGTATGCAAGGTGATAGTGGACTCAGGGTCTACTGACAACATAATCTCAAAGGAGACAGTGATGAAATTGAAGATGGAAAAGGTACCCCACACTAATCCCTACAAGGTAACATGGTTGAACAAAGGACAGAGTGTTCTTGTCAATGAGCAGACAACGGTGGAGTTCTCCATTGGAGGATACAAGGACAAATTAATTTGTGATGTATTACCCATGGATTCATGCCATCTTCTATTGGGCAGACCATGGTAGTATGAAAGAGGTGTCATCTATGATGGAAAGACACATATTATCTCATTCAAGAAGGAAGGAAAAACATTCAAGTTGCAGTCACTGTCAGATGAGGAAGAAGGACAGTCAAAGACCCCTAGTGTCTTATTAAGCAGTGGAAAAGAGTTCATTAACAACCTACATCAAGGAGGTGAAGGATATGTGGTCATGGTGCAACCCAAGGGAGAGGACAAGACTGAGAAAACACTCATACCCGGAGCAGTCCAGAAGTTGCTTGAGAAGTATAAGGACACAGTGAGTGATGGAACACCAGCAACCTTGTCTCCAAAGAGAGCCATTAGTCATCAGATTGACTTCATAACAGGGGTTTCATTGCTAAACAAAGCAGCTTACAAGCTTACACCAAATCAGAATCTAGAGGTAGCTAGACAAGTGCAGGAGTTGTTAGATCAAGGCTTGATTAGGAAGAGCATCAGCCCATGTGCAGTACCAGTGGTGTTAGCAACCAAGAAAGGTTGTAAGTGGAGATTATGCATTGATTCTAGGGCAATAAATATAATCACAATAAGGTATAGGTTCCCTATTCCTAGAATTGAGGACTTGATGGATTGTCTTGGAGGAGCTCAGTACTTTACCAAGTTGGATCTCAAGAGTGGATACCATCATATCAGAATCAAGGATGGAGATGAGTGGAAAACAACCTTTAAGACAAATGATGAGTTGTATGAGTGGAGAGTGATGCCATTTGGCCTCTCTAATGCCCCTAGCACATTCATGAGACTCATGAATGAAGCGCTTAAGGACTTTACAGGGATATTTGTGGTGGTATATCTTGATGATATACTCATTTTTAGTAAGACAAGAGAAGAACACCTAAAACATGTGGAGTTGGTTCTTAGAAGATTGCAAGAAGATAAATTAGCCATCAACCTAGAGAAATGTGAGTTCTTCAAAAAGGATCTTGTGTATTTGGGGTTTGTAGTATCCCAAGGATCATTGAAGATGGACCCAAGCAAGGTGGAAGCCATCCTAAACTGGCCTACACCAAGCACAGGGATAGAGGTAAGAAGTTTTCATGGATTAGCCCAATTTTATAGAAAATTCATAAGGAACTTTAGTGGCATATGTGCACCAGTCCTAGACACAATCAAAGGTGGTTTGGAAACTAAGTTTAAGTGGACTCAAGAAGCTGAGAAAGGTTTTGAGAAACTGAAACAAGAAGTGGCAACTCAGCCTATACTTTTGTTACCTAGTTTTGACAAGTTGTTTATTGTGGAATGTGATGCTAGTGGAGTTGCAGTAGGAATACTCAGCCAAGAAGGCAGGCCTATAGCTTTCTTTAGTGAAAATCTCAATGAAGCTAAGGAAAAGTACTCTACCTATGACCTAGAACTGTATCCTTTAGTTTAGTCACTTAGGAAGTGGAGGCATTACCTTCTACCCAAAGAGTTTGTAGTCTTTACTGACAATCAGGCACTTAGCTATATCAACACACAAGAGAAGCTGAGTAATAGGCATTTGAAATGGATGGAATACTTCCAAGATTTTACCTTCACCATCAACCACAAGAAGGGATAGTTGAACAAGGTGGCAGATGTACTAACCAGGAGATTGGTGATAGTGCAAGAGATACAGATCAAGAGCATTGGGATAGAGAGTTTCAAGGATCTCTATGGAGAAGATGAAGACTTCTCAGAGGCTTACAATGTATGTTCTAACTTTGAGAATGATTTTCATAGCCAATACTCAGAGTATATATTAAAAAATGCGTTGTTATTCAATGGAAATCAGTTGTGTGTTCCAAAAGGTTCTATGAGGGAGAATCTTATCCAAGAAAAACATAATGGAAGTCTTAGTGGTCATTTTAGTATCAACAAGAGAATGGAACTAGTGTAGAGGTTCTATTATTGGCCCAAGTTTCCAAGGGATGTCAGGAGGTATGTAGAGCAGTGTGTAGTTTGTATGAAAGCCAAAGGGGGGGCTAGAAATGTAGGTTTGTATCAACCTCTACCTATTCCCAACAAACCATGGGAGTGTGTCAGCATGGATTTTGTGGTAGGACTCCCCAAGACTAAGACAAGGTTTGACAGTGTCTATGTGGTAGTAGATAGGTTTAGAAAAATGAGTCACTTTATTCCTTGCAAGACCACACATGATGCTAGTTACATTGCTCATCATTTCTTCAAGGAAATTGTAAGGATCCATGGATTTCCTTGGAGCATTGTATCAGACAGGGATGTGAAGTTTATGAGTCATTTTTGGAAGACTCTATGGAGTAGATTAGGTACCAACCTATCTTTTTCCTCAGACTAATGGGAAAACAAAGGTGGTTAATAGGGTGTTAGGTAACCTTCTCAGATTCCTAACAAACGAGTATGGATAGACATGGGACTTGGTCATATCACAGGCTGAGTATGCATACAATGACAGTGTGAACATGACTACACGGAAGAGTCCTTTTGAAATAGTGTATGGAATGCACCCAAGAGGAATATGTGAGCTCAGAGATCTAGGAGCTATGGAGAATAGGAGTGGAAATGTAGAGGACTTCACTCAGACCATGAAAGAGATTCAGGAGTAGGTAAAGAAGACAGTCACCGAGGCTACACAAAAGTTGAAGGATAAGGTAGATCTAACAAGAAAATATTTGCAATTTGCAGTAGGAGACTATGTCATGGTTCACCTCAACAAATCCAGGTTGTAGAAGGGTACATCAACCAAATTGCAGATGAAAAGAGTGGGACCATGCAAAGTGTTAGCCAAGTATGGGAAAAATGCATACAAGGTAGAGTTACCTACAGATTTAGGGATTTCACCAGTGTTCAATGTAGCTGATTTGATTAGATATAAGGGATCAGTCAATGATTTAGATCAGAATAGTAGGGAGATCTTCAAGGATGTAAGCAACATAGCCTTACCTACTCCAGACAAGCTACAAGCAGAAAGGATCTTGGAGTCAAGAGTGAAGAAATCTACAAGGCATAAGGTGTACATGGAGCATCTTATCAAATAGAAGAACAAACATGAATATGAGGCTACTTGGGTAGATGCAGCTGAGTTTAAGAAGCAGGGTATTGATGTGTCATTGATCTCTCCTCACATTCCTTAGTGTTTGTGCAGGGAGGGGGAGAATGGTGCAAGAGCACCTAGGAAACACTAGGCACTTAAGTAGTCTAGGTTGAATTTTGTTTTGATGTGTTATTTTGAGGTCATGTTGACCATTTAGTTAGCATTTGAGGTTTATGAATAACTCTTGATCTGTTGTGATCAGTAGAATAAGAAGTGAAAGGATGGATGAGTTTAGTAACTCATCTTGCTTAGGTTGCTAACATTTGGCAAAAGTTGGAAAACACAATGGATTTTGTAACTTTGGCCATTAGGTCATGAATAAGTCCGACCAAAGAATATATTTGATTGAGGAACACTATTTAAGGTGTGCATCAACCTGAGAGCAGGGTTGGAAGCTTTAGCATTGTGAGAAAAATTTGTGAATTGGAAGTAAAATAGTGTTTTGTGAGTCATTTTCTGATTTTTGCTTCAAGGAAGAGCTTTAATGGATTGGATTTAATACTGT
This sequence comes from Sequoia sempervirens, assembly GCA_007258455.2. Classification (NCBI taxonomy): domain Eukaryota; kingdom Viridiplantae; phylum Streptophyta; class Pinopsida; order Cupressales; family Cupressaceae; genus Sequoia; species Sequoia sempervirens. The sequence continues at coordinate 422,833,110 of VDFB02105785.1, forward strand.
TTTGTACGGAGGATGTAGTTTTGTTAGTCTTCTAATCTTTTGTGTCATTATTTAGTTCATTTATTCATTTTTAATCACTATTTTTAAATATTCTTGTTTTAACCATGTTGCTGGTCTGAACTAGACAGTCAGGAAAGAATGGAATGCTAGGTCACTTTCCCACAGTAAAAATTGTATGGACTTTTGGGAATAGTGTCTAGACTCCATGTGTGTACATATGGTAGGTTCTAGGGTTTATGTGAGCAAGGGAGCTATCAACAAAGTCTTGCCCTAGGCGAGCTAGGAAGAGCCCGACTAGGGAAGACAAGGAGTGCAAGGCACTTAACTTGCAGGGGTGATTGTTTCTTGCTGAATATCCTAGTTAAGAAGGTAGGGAAAGGTCTTACCAAGGTCTGGTAAGCAGGAGGAGGTTCCACTAACTCTTTTGGTGAGTGAAAAGGCTTGACAGATTGAAGGCAACCAAAAAATGTCTTAAAACCCTAGTTTATGCCCATTTTCAAGATTTGGCTTTGTACGACTGATAAAGGTCCAAAACCCCAAAAATATTTGAGAGTTGTGCAATTGAACCAAGGACCTCATAGAGAGAATGTGGTGTTCTTGGAATATTTTTGAGAAAAGACTAGTTTACTCGGAGATGGAGGCCTAATTGGGGCTCTTGGCTAGTAGCCTTTTTAACCCTAGATGAGGGTTTGTGAAAGTGATGAAAAGGGTGAAGTGTTGTGAACCTTTAGGAACCCTAGGAGGATGGTTGGAAACTATTGAAGGAATCTCTATACCCCTGCAAGGTCTAATGGAGATTTGAGGTGTTGTTAGTCTTTAGGGCAGATTAAAGGCTAAGGAAGAGTTAGAACTTTGGCACCAAGTTTGACTTGGTTGGTTGAATAAGTGTTGATAGTGGGGTTGGCCAGGAGAACCGGGGGTACCTAAACATGAGAAGGGGACCTATAGGTTAAGGTGATGGAGAAAAACACCTTGAAATTCTTCTAACAAGACATAATGAAACTGTGAAAGTTTCACCCAACCTCTCTATCACTGAGTCGCTGAGATAATACCAACCTCTAGTCGAAATCCCCATAAGACTTAGTTAGCAAGACCTAATGGGTTCGCTATGACATTACTCTGAAGCTACAAGAGACTCAGTGAAATAACCCTTTGCATAAAGTCAGTGAGACACTACAGAGTCGTTATAACATTTCACTGAAGCAGTAACCTTATGCCAATAAGAAATTCAGTGCATCGGTCGGTGAGACAAAAGAATCTTCAGTGAGACTATATACTGAATACATTATGTTTGGCCAAAGAAAAACCCTGGATGTGATGTCGGTGAGACAAAACCACTTCACCGAGACTTATTCCGATACTGCCCAGCTCTGCCAATGAACCTCCATAAGCACTAGTCGGGGAGACATTTCAAGTTCGATGAGACACTACCCCGATAACAAAACTCCTGCCAATAAGTTCATCCTCGGTCGTCGAAACCACTTGATTGTCTCGCCGATAGACGTCCACATGCATATGGTCGGTTAGACATAACAATTTCGCTAAGACATCATATCGATGTCGTAACTCTTGCTGATATGAACTTTCTTGTCCCAATCACCAAGACACAAAGTGCTCGATGAAACAACATGCCGATAGGGATTACTTATGCCGATGCACCTCCTCATGTATTAGTCAGTGAGACCCGACTCATTCGGTAAGACCTCTCTGCATTGAACAAACCTCATGCCAATAGACTTTTCTTCTATCACCAAGACCACGATCAATGTCACGCCAAAAGCTGCTTGTATGTAAAATCAAATTGTTATGACATCAGAAATGTCTTGCCGAAAGGAAACACAGAAATTCAAAATGGACTGGGGAGACCCTGCCATTATCACACTGATAAGTGTAAGCCCGAATGAGAAAAAACCAAAAAAATTAGAGAAATGAGATGTTAGAACCAAGTTAACTGTAATGCCTTTAAAAATGTGAGTTCAAGGAATGTAATCAAATGGCTTGTAATAATGTGAAATACACCTGTGGTATGCAAGGAGAACCATCCTAACAAAGAAACCATCTGTCCAACTCTGTCAGTCAAAGAAATAACATTCATAACATGAACTAGATATCTCATCACCATGAATTTGAATCATAACAAATAACTGTCTGTAATAGCCAAGAGACATTAAAGTACCATAATAAAGCATTAAGATCCAAACTGAGAATGATCATCAAAGAGAACTAACTAAAAGGGATTTTGTCATCAAGGACAAACTATAAACACAACTGAGATCCAACAAACTCCCCCTTTGTCCTTGATGGAAAAACACAAATGACTCTCCCCCTTTTTGCCTCAATGACAAAGAATAGAAGAGAAGAATGTGCATGCCATGAAACAAAACTAAGAAGCCAACCAAAATATCATGAGAAACAACTACAAAAAGATAGTACCAATCCAGCAACCAAGATTGTAGGAGAGCTGTAAGTGAATCCAAAATAAATAGCATGCTCCCCCTAAGCTAAAGCTTGTAAAATCAGAGAAGTAAAGATTGAGAGATAACTCCCAATCGAAGTCTCAACCTTTCAAATAACTCTTTAGCTAAGGGCTTAGTAAAAATATCAAAACCTTGATTTTTAACATAAATAATGCTATCTACACCTCCTCTAACAAATCCATTTCAAAGAAAATGATTGTCTAGCCTAGAGTACCAAGCTCTAGGTGCTTGTTTTAAGCCATAGAGGGCCTTTTTCAATCTGTAAACATGATCAGGCTTATCTTTGCACATAGAGTTTTATGGCTTGCTAAGAACTGGTAGACCTCTAACATTCTGATTTTTACTGATTCTAACCAGATTTTCAAAGTTTATGTGCCCTAATATTTTATGCCATAACCAGTTCTCTTCAATTTGGCCGATTAGACACATACCTTGATTATTTTTATTGCTTGATGTGTCAAGAATATTGTACACATTTCCTTTTGTCCTCCTTCTAGCTGCAATAGCCTTTCCAAGCTTGTTCTTAATCTCACATCCCTGTGAAGTGAAAAGAACATAATAACCACTGTCACAAATTTGACTAACACTTAGAAGATTGTGCTTGAGACCTTCCACATAGTACACATTATAGATAGGAGTGTTTTCACTCAGAAGAAGTGAACCTCTACCTTTAATTTGAATACCAGATTTATCACCAAACTTAACATATCCACCTACATAATCTTCAAGATTTATAAACTTATCCTTGTCTCCAGTCATATGGTTAGAACATCCACTGTCCAGGACCCATAAGTCCTTTTTCTTGGAATGAAAAGTTGTTTGAACCAACATAGTTTGCTCAATGTTGTTGACAGTCTTAGGTTTCCAAACCTTTTTAATTTTCTGTTGTTTCGATTGTAGATCAGTTCTGCACTGTTTGACAGAATGTCCCAAAGCATTACATTTAAAACATTTGATCTGTCTAACAAAACCACAGTGTTTCCTAAGACCAAACCTAGGTATTCTAGGATTCATAAACCTACAAGTGCTCACCTTATGGCCAAATTTGTTGCAGAAAAAATAATAACCATAGAAGAAAGGATTGACACTGTATGAAGATCTATTACCTCTTAAAGACTGAACATGATCCTTACCAAAATTTGAGTATTTTGAACCTGAACCTTTGACTTCAGAAGAGGGGTTTTGTTTTGCATGGTCAATTGAGCATTCACCCTTTTCAAAACCAACACCAGTTTTATCTTTGTACATCTTCTGTTTGCTGAGCATCTCATTCAGTTTTAGAGTGCTTTCATATTTTTCAATTTCCTTCCTAAGACAAACTACTTCTTATTCCTGTTTTTGAATTTCTTGATCTTTGCAGCTTCCATTCTCTCGAAGACAATATTCAACTCTTTTAGCTTCTTCAAGATGAGTTTTCAGAGAGACCATTTCTTGATCTGGTTTATGTTCTTGAGCAAGAACTTGTTTTTTGAGTTTGTTGATCTCTTGTAAAGCACATTTCAGATCACTTTCAAGATCTACTTCACCTTCTTCAATGTCAATGGTGTTTGAATCTTCTTGATGAGTAATGTCAGCCATGAACAAGGTTTCATCTTCTTCTGTTGATGAATCTTCGGACTCAAAATCAGTTTCATCTTTACTAAATAAACTCTTCTTCTTTATGAAGTTGAAATTTTGTTTAGGTTTGAAGGCCTTCTTCATAGGTTGTTTTTCAGTTGTCTCGTTGTCATAGATTTGATCATCATAGGGACACTTTGCAGCAAAGTGACCTATTTTGCCATAGTTAAAACATTTAAAGGGAAGTTTTCCCTTATATTTTCCTAATCCCTTTTTAAATCTTCTAACAAAATAGGATTCTTTCGAATTAGACAACTCTGATTCACTGACTTTGACTTTTTCTTTCTTTTCAGTGTTAAAGGCAGTTTATTTTCCTGTTGAATTATTTTTTCTAGTTCTCATTTCATAGGCAGTAAGTATTCCTTGTATGCTATCTAAGGTAAGCTTATCAAAGTGTTTGTTTTCTTCTAGGGCTGAAACCTTAGATTCAAATTTGGATGGTAAGGTTCTAACAACCTTTGTGACCACATCAAATTCATTAACCTCTTGACCTAGACCTTTCATTGAATTGACAACTTCATCAACTGTTAGGAAATATTCAACCACTTTTTCATCATCCTTCATTTTCAACTCCTCAAACTGATGTTTGAGTGTAATGATTTTTGACAGTTTGACTTTCTCATTCCCTTGATATATAGTTTCAAGTTTTTCCTAGATTCCATGAGCAGATTTGCAATGCATGACTTTAATGAGCACATCTTTAGTTAACCCACACAAGACGAAATGCTTAGCTCTGGCATTTGTTTCATACCTCTTTTTTTCAGTAGGATCAGTGGGAATAGAGGCAGGTACATTATAATCATTTTAAAAAATGCTCCAAACATCAACATCAAAAGAAACAAGAAAAGCTTCCATTCTAATTCTCTAGAACACATAATCTGTTCCATCAAATAATAGAGCTCTGGTTACAAAGGCACCGTCATGAGAATGTGCCATTAAAAAAACCAAACTACAAGACCAAGATCAATCCAAGGTGATTAAAACCTATTAGAGGACCCTACGCTCTGATACCAATTGTTGGAGTTAAAATGACACTGAGAGGGGGGTGAATTAGTGTCTTAACAGATTTGACCAATTTTTGACAAATTAAAAAACATAGCTCAGATTTGATCTCAATATACTCTGATTAAAGCATTCATCAGTTGAATGTAATCATTCATAAACAAAATTGAGAAAAATAATAATCAGTGAACATAAACAACACTGTAAAGCAAAGAGCACATAGAAGAACAAAGAGATAGAAGCTTTTCCCAAGTGGAAAAACATCCTGGGGTATAAAAACCACTCCTAAACTGCCTTACTGGTTTAATCTTCAAAACCACTGTTAACAATGCCTTATAGGCTAATTTCTGAGCACCAACTCAAGGAGCACCAACCCCTCATTTAGAGACACCAATCTCAAGGAGCACCAACCCCTTACTCAGATTTCAGAATTACAATAATTATATCAAAGGATCACTCTGTTTTCAAGTAAGCTCAAGAAACTCAACACTCTTATCTACCTCATACTCTAAGAATCCAACTCTGTATTACAGAGTTTTCCAATACATCTCTTGATACAACCAAAATAAATATCTCTTAGAATTACATGCTAGAAACACCTCCATTGTTTTCAACACAGGTTTTTATATACATTTCAAGTATGTCAGTTATGAAGAAATCTTCAAAAAGCATTTTTCACCAGATTCTAAAATTTTCTTGCTGATTTTTGAATATGAAGCTGAATAATGACAGACTGTAGATGATGGTAAAAATCAATAGTAACGCTTATCTAGAGAACTACAAATCATCCATTATTTCAAAAATGCAACTGCTCAAAAAGGAAACTCAATGAATATTCTGCCATGTAACGGTTCTGAGATTTGATGCCAATCCATGATGTCGACCACAGTGTTTTGATTCTTCATTAACCATTCGCTGAGGCATCCAGACAAGTATGTCGAAGGCATTTATAACATTGATCATTCCTTTGGTCCCTGTGCATCGCCATGACCTTCTGCCATCGGGGAGAAACCATATCGAAGATCTTTTATGTTTCCCCGAGATCACATCATACACCCTGAGTCGCTGAGATAATACCAACCTCTCGCTGAAAGCCCCACAAGACTTAGTCAGCAAGACCTGATAGGTTCGCTATGACATTACTCCCAAGCTACAAGAGTCTCGGTGAAATAACCCTTTGCATAAAGTCGGTGAGACACTATGAAGTTGTTATAACATTTCACCGAAGCAGTAACCTTATGCTGATAAGACATTCAGTGCATCGGTCGGTGAGACAAAAGAATCTTCGGTGAGACTATATATCGAATACATTATGTTTGGCTGAAGCAAAACCATAGATGTGATGTCAGCGAGACAAAACCACTTTGCCGAGACCTATTCCGATACCGCCCAGCTGTGTCGATGAACCTCCATATGCACTAGTCAGGGAGACATTTCAAGTTCGATGAGACACTACCTCGATAACAAAACTCCTTCTGATAAGTTCATCCTCGATCGCCGAAACCACTTGAATGTCTCACCGATAGACGTCCACATGCATATGGTCGGTGAGACATAACAATTTCGCTAAGACATCATATCGATGCCGCAACTCTTGTCGATATGAACTTTCTTGTGTCGGTCGCTAAGACACAAAGCGCTCAATGAAAAAACATGCCAATAGGGATTACTTACACCGATGAACCTCCTCATGTATTAGTTAGTGAGACCTGACTCATTCGGTAAGACCTCTCAGCGGTGAACAAACCTCATGCCTATAGACTTTTCTTCTGTCGCCAAGACCACGATCAATGTCACGCCGAAAGTTGCTTGTATGTAAAATCAAATTGTTATGACATCAGAAATGTCTTGCCGAAAGGCAACACAGACATTTCAAAATGGATCGGGGAGACCTTGCCATTCTCACACTAATAAGTGTAAGCCTAAATGAGAAACAACCAAAAACATTAGACAAATGAGATGTCAGAACCAAGGTAACTATAATGCCTTTAAAAATGTGAGTTCAAGGAATGTAATCAAATGGCTTGTAATCATGTGAAATACACCTATGGTATGCAAGGAGAACCATCCTGACAAAGAAACCATCTGTCAAACTCTGTCAGTCAAAGAAATAGCATTCATAACATGAACCAGAGATCTCATCACCATGAATTTGAATCATAACAAATAATTGTCTGTAATAGCCAAGAGACATTAAAGAAGTGCCATAATAAAGCATAAAGATCCAAACTGAGACTGATCATCAAAGAGAACCAACTGAAAGGGATTTTGTCATCAAGGACAAACTATAAACACAACTGAGATCCAACACAACTAGCAAGCCCTCTTGCGACTTTTCCAACTTTTCAGACATTACATTGATGATAATGGAATTGCTCCTTTCCATTCTATGGTTTTGTTCCACAACAGTTTTCATATTGTTTTTTATTTTAACAATTTCAGCTTCCAGAGTCTTATACTTGTCCTCAATGTCATAATCTCCCATTCCAGTATTTTTTTTTTCTATTTTCCTTCTTCATTGCTCAGACCAGACAACTTCAATTCCAGTTCCTCCAACTTGCTTTTAGAACTAGGCTATTTCTTATATTAAGATTATTAATTTCTTGATAGGCCCATTTCATAACCTTGAAAATATCACCAACACCACTTCTAGAAGAGGCAAAGATATCTCTAGACTGATCCCAGTCTAAAATAAGGTTAAAATCAATTGGGTTAGGGAAGCTAGGAAATCTAGTACCATCATCTATGAAAGAAGCAGGAGGGGTAGAGACAAAGTTTCTTCTAGCTTCAGGGTTCTTAGATTTTTCCTCCAGAGAGTCCATAGAGTAGGAAACAAACTTATTGGCCGGGGAACCCTTGAGAGAGGGATTCTTTAAAGGAGTCAGACAGCTGGGGTAAATCTTAGGTTTAGCTTTCATGAGTTGGGGTTTACAAAGCTGAGTTTTCTTACTAGACAGGACAGGGGATGGATCGGCTTCAACAATTCTCTCTAGGTTTAAGCTTAGAAAGATTCTCCGAACCTCCACTATCTGTATCATAGTCCTCAGACACCGTGGAGGCAACCAGTTTAGATAAAGCCAGTAGGATTTTAAAAATGTTCATAGATTGACCTAATAAGACCAGGATGAATAATAGGGTATCTTTTGGGATTTTTCTTGTGATAATGATGTTGATGATAATGATTTATCTAGATATAATTATAGCTCAACCTTGTAAGGGTTGAATAAATTTGTTTCTTAACATTTCATTTACACATATTGGTGCATCTATAAATGCACCCAATGGTCCTCTTTATCTCACTATTGGAATCAATGATAAACCCACATGGAGGATACTCATAGATCCTATGTGTTTAGTAAATGTGATCACCAAAGAATTATTATAGGTGCATGAATTTAATAGGTCTGATTATGAAAAATAATAAGCATGGTTAAAGGCTCATGATGGTTATATTTTCCCTACAATTGGTTCAATAGTTCTTTTAGTAAAGTTTGGACCTAAACAGTTGGATATTTTATTTATAATAATTTTGATGTAAGATTGGTTTCATGTGAAGTTAGGTATTCTATGGCTAAGCTCCATGAAGGAAGTCACAACGATTATTCACAAATTTCTTAAGTTTCCATATGAAGAATAAATCCATATTATTATCATAGTGAATTTAAACCTTTTTCCTCTCATGGAAATTTTTCACTAGATTATTTTTGGCTTGAACCAATTGAACTCATTAAACCTCATGAGGTATTTTAATTCATGTCATATAAAAAGTATAAAGTTAATTGTATATTTGAATTATCCCTTAATAATATATCACCTAAGGCTCATCGGTCTACATTGAATTTGATGGTTGTCCCTCCTACCCCATAGGTAGTTGACAAACCTTATCCAGAGCCAAATATTCTCCCTGAACCACCTATCATATACATTGTGGTTCCACATATTCCATCCTATAAAATACCAAGAGACAACCAGGGTATGTGTAGGATCATCATGGAAAAAATAGGCCCTTAAGTGGCAAAAAATTTAGAAAAATCAAAGTTAGGCAACTTGACGTAAAAATTTGAATAAGTTATCTATATTATTTCAAAAATATGTAAGAATATAATCTGTAGAAAATTGAATGTATTTTCTAAACTACAGGTTTATTTAAAAAATAAATAAATCTATTTGGTGAAAATTTGAAATTTCAATGCAGTAGTACTTAAATTTTAGGCGAAAAATAAGTAGGTGTCTATCTGACCACCCTAACCACAATAAAATGATAATATTTTTTTATAATATTTTAGATATAAGTAGAGGACTCATGTCTTGATGTGATGCATATTTTTTGTAATTTTTTTCCAAGTAAATAATTAATTATGAATTTTTTGTTACAAATTTTAAAAAATATAAAAAATTGTATGTTTGACCACCTTAACTTGGTCAAAAATTCATGAAATTTAAATTTTCTTAAACAAATCTTATAGTATGCAAATCATATAATGTGACACATATTTTGGATTCAAAAAATGTGATACCATTTGAAAGCTATAGATGTTTTTCAATTAGCCTATCACTCAGGATTTTAGTCGTAATTCAAATAGAAAAGGAATAATAATTATTTATTAAATTCAAAGTAAAGCATAATTTAAATATTGGTGGAAAGCTAAGAATCTCCTTTAAAAACCCTTTTCGTTTTATCAATTTTCGGTAAAAAAAAGTTGTTAGCCATATGGGCCATCATATCTCTTACATATTGCCACTTTTTTGCCCATCATGACCCTGCACATACCCACCATATAATTAAATTTTTTCCTCAGATAGAAAAAAAATTATAGATCAAAGCCTAAGAATCTTATGGTCTCTCAACCCATGGTGGTTCCTTTAGTGTTTCCTCCAAAGGAAGAAAATAAACCAATATTGATAACAAGTCAATTATCTCCTCACAAGATGAAACTTGTGCTAGAAGGAATAGAAATGAAAAAGACTGTAAATGAAGATATCATGTTATGACTCGAAAGCTTTCCAAAGAAAATAAAACCTTACTTAATGACCATCCATCTATCCAACCCAATTTCAATGAAATACCTCCTGCCTATCCATCCTTCTTATCACCTAAATCCACTATCATATTCACCAAACCATAAAGCTAAACCTTACCTATCTGAACATAAGAAAAGAATGGAAAGGGCTCATATAAATGATGGTGCTTGCAATCATGTATATAGAATTAATATGCAAACTATTAAATTGATACATTTAAATAGCATGAAGAATAAGGGTATGTGCAGGATCATCATGGAAAAAACAGGCCCTTAAGTGGCAAAAAAATAAAGAAAAATCAGATTTAGGCAACTTGACATAAAAAATTGAATAAGTTATCTATATTATTTCAAAAGTATGTAAGAATAGAATATGTAGCAAATTGAATGTATTTTCTAAACTACTAGGTTTATTTAAAAAAAATCTTTCTTGTGAAATTTGAAATTTCAATCGGTAGTACTTAAATTCGAGAAAAATAAGAGTAGTCAATCACGACCACCCTAACCACAATAAAATGATAATTTTTTTATTAGATTTTAGATATAAGTAGAGGACTCATGTCCCGTGTGATGCATAGTTTTTTGTAATTTTTTTCCAAGTAAATAATTAATTATGATTTTTTTATTACTTTTAAAAAATATAAAAACTTGTATGTCTGACCACCTTAACTTGGTAAAAAATTCATGAATTCATTTTTTTTAATCCTATAGTATGTGAAGCATAGAATGTGACGCATGTTTCATATTCAAAAAATGTGATACTATTTGAAAGCTATAGATGTTTTTCAGCCAGCCTATCAATCAGGACTTTAGTCGTAATTCAAATAGAAAATGAATAATAATTAATTATTAAATTCAAAGTAAAGCATAATTTATATTGGTGGAAAACTGAGAATCTCCTTTAAAAACCCTTTTCGTTTCATCAATTTTGGGTGAAGAAAAATTTATCAGCCACATACCCTACACATACCCATCATATCGCCACTTTTTGGCCCATCATGATCCTGGACATACCCACAAGATAAACAAAAGAATAAAAAGATGAACATAAAGAATTATATTTATATGGGGGAATTTATGATGATCATCCTAATGAGAGGGAATCACCATGTATTGAATGGGGTGCTTCTCCTTGTGCTACATTTTTTATAGTTCCTTTAGCATATTGTTTTCCTTTTATGATGAGAAATATTTGGATGCAAATGATTTTCTTTGGATTGGCTTGCTTGTGTAGTACCTCTTAGGTGTCTTTCTAAGTTTTCTTGCATGTAATTTGATCTCTTGTGATGTTTTTTTGGTGTGTACTTGTGTTTATTATTTTTTTGATGACCCATTTTATTGTTGGCACAAGGACATAAAGAAAAATAATTTATTGTGGCATTCATCTATTTGTATCTTTGTTCATCTTTGTGTTGTGTATTTTTTTGTCTTGTGGTTTCTTTTGGGAATGATGCAAAACATTGAGACATTTAGGTTTCTACCATGTTAACCCAAAAACATATTATATTTTTTTTGTGTCATTTCTCCATTTTGGTTTTTGATCCACAAGCATTCATGGAATGATGTAAAATTTGAGAATAATCATATTATATATGCATACCTTACGTGATAGCTTTTATCTTGTAATATGGCTTTATCTTGGGGGTAACCCCTTGTCATGAGTTAGCGTAATTGGGAATATATCATTTGGCATAGGGTTTTCTAGTAAGCTCTCACAACCTTATCATGTTACATATATTATTTTACACTACCTTAAAGGAAATTTATCATAGTTGGTGTTAGAAATTACTTTAAGGTGGGGGAATGCATTCCATTATGTTCTTCACTTTGTTCACATGCATTGAGCCGGATGGTGCATTTTTAGCATATTGATAATTTTTGTAGAACCTTATAAAAATTACTAGTATTATAAATATTGGTATGGTTGAGATGAGAAAAAAACCTAATGAATATCAAACTTAATTAGCCCTTTTGTGTTTCTCATTTGCTACTATTGTAGAATATTCCCTAGTGAATTTTTGAGTTCATGAGCTTGTGTTTTTTATTTATCAAAGATCACTTTGTGAATATCAGATTTCACTAGCCTATGATGCTTTGGATCATGGATCACCTAGAAAATATCTGACTTTGTTATCTTGTGATTCATGAATTCCTTTGATATGGATCCTATAAGATTTATGTGGAGCTTACTATTTTGTGATTATCATACCCCCTTTCCATTATTTTTGCATTGTGTTTGTATTAGATAGTGTGTACATTCTACATTTGTGTTTGTATTATGTTATCTTTGTGTCTTCATTATGTATGATTTATGTTTCTCAACTTGCATTATACCTCATTTGTGTGTTCATTTGTCCTTACATTGTCTTTCCATATGATATTGAGCATGGGGGCTAGTGCATCCTCTAGATTTGATGTCATCATATCTCTTCAATATCTAGATAATTGAACCCTTTTTGGCTTTATCCTTACTTTAGTGTGAGTTTGAGTGTAATTTTATACTCTAATTAAAGTGGAGGATAAATGTAGCATCACAAATTATAGCTCTTGGTAATTTCATAGTAGGTTTAGCTCCTCCTATGTGCTTGGACCTAATTATATATTTAATTTTCCTATTTTATAGTAATATAAAAAGAAAAAAGTGGAAATAGAAAGAAAGACTTAATAATTATCATTTATCAATAATTAAGGCCCAAAATGATAAGTCTAGGCTAGGGCACCTAACACACCTATCCAACCTATTTTGGATAAATTTAAAATACGTTGGTGTTGGAATTTTAATATTGAAAAATATAAAATCATTTTTTAGCTATTGGTATTTGATTTTTAGGAAATTAAAGAATTACATATAATAGAAGTCATTTTTACCATTTTAATCCTAGAAACATGGAGAATGTAAACCTAGCACTTTGAATTGAGGAATTGAGCAATCAAGAGTAGAATTAGCATAATTATAGTAGCATTATTTTAGTCAAGCATCATGTTAGCAATGCATCATTTTTTTATGTGATTTTGTTCATGTTTCATGTTTATTTATTGTAGGACTTCAAATCAAGTATCAATTTCTATTTGAATGTGATGAGTATAATGACTTCAATCCTTCAAAAAATTTAAATCTTAATGGTAAGTTATAACAATTATCAATTTATCACTTGTTTATCATTTAATCTCTACTCAACCAAGGGTAACCTATCTTTTTATATCATCATATTCATTGTGGAGTTAGAAATACCAAAAAAAGGTCTTACTTAGGAAAGCCCCTATATGGAACAACCCTTCCCCTCATTCATGTGTAAATGTTATAGATCTAAAGTTAATTGAAGGAGGATTGAATGCTAATTTCTCATTCAAGAATTAAATTTCTACAAGTCAAAAAATTATTGAAAGTGGATTTTATCAGTGAAAGATGATGTTCTGGCATTGAGTCCAGATGAGAAGAGTCTACAGACTAGGAGCAATAGGGGATGGAATTATGATCTTAAATATATGTTTCCTAGTCTAGGTTATCCAATGCCATTGTAAAGCTAGTTCAAGCCTAAATTTATATGTCAAGTTCCTTTGTGTCTTCCCTCTATTGTTCTAAATTTTCTTTCTATTTATCAGTTCTGTGTTTTCCATGAAATATCTCAATTTGTTACATTTTCATATTTAACCTATGAACATCTTTGCGTTAGCAAAATAATCAAATAATCAATATTAAATCACACACAACCACGACTCAAAAAATAAAGGATTAAATCCTTGATCCACCATTCTGGATCTTCCATTAAGGTTAGTAGTCAAGTGAGTGTTTGAGATCACTTTTAATCTTTTCCCTTCTGATGTTGGAAAGAGTGTGGTTTAGGCCCTAAATCCCTTTTTCTAACATCATGAGTTAATCATAAGATCATTTTTTTGTATTTTTATGCATGGATAGTTGTATGGTGACATGGTGTTTCCTCCACTTTTATGGTTCCTAGACCTAAACTAGGTTTTCTATATAAAAATGTCATCTTTGAATGGAATTGTCAATATCACATCATGCAAATTGTACTGACAATACATTTCTAGACATTAAATATTATATTTGTTATATTTTTATAATATTATATTCTATTTATTTTTATTGATTTTTATTTTAATCTAATGACTATAGTTAAGATTACATGAAGCATGTATCTTTTAAAGGCTTGTTAAGCTTCATAATATATTTTAGTAAAGACACTAAAAGTGGAACATGGTAAATTTAATAAGTTTGCGAGGTCAACCATGATTATTCGCTAATTAATTTTTTTTGACACTTGTCTCTTAAGAAGATCTATTCCAATAAATATTAAGTTCCAAATTGGGTGTTTCAAGCTTGGTCTAAGAAAAGAATTTAAGTCATTGATCTACACTATGTAAAGTTTATCATTTAGTGTATAATATTTTCATCGACCATATTTTTTGAAAAAATAATGGAAAAAAGTCAGTAGAAAAAACCAACAATGTGAACAAAATGAAAAAAATGTTACAATTTTTTTTATTAATATCTTAGAAACATAAACTATCAATTATATGAATAAAATTGAAAAAAATCACTACAATTATTTTATTTTGTACCAAAAACTAATAATGCAAATAAATTTGAATAAAGTTGTCACAATTTTATTTTCCTTTTTCAAAATTAATATATATTTGCAACAAGAAGTACTAAGAAAACAAAGTTCAATATTAAAAAAAAAATATTTCTTAAATTTATCCCTAAATATCATATCATTTTCACAATAGTAAATCATTTAGATAATTGCAAAAGTAATCAACTACAATAAATAGAGACTTTACAATTCAGAAACATTTGTATAAACTTCATAGATTATTTTATATCTAAATAAATGATTTTTAACATAATTATTTTAGCTTAATATATTTTTAAAAGCAAAAAGTTTTATCCTTTTCAATGTCATTGAACTACCTAATTTGAAAACTTCATTGATTATTGTGTACCTAAATAAATCTTATTTTTGCTTAATTTTTTCTTAAGTAAGTAATTTTATCCTTTTCAATATCATTTGACTAATTTGAAAACTTTTGTAAGGATACTTATAACGACAATTATTACCCGCATTCATTCTTGTTAGGTGGACCGTATATAGAGAATTGTAACCGTTGTCAGCAATGATTGATAAAGGTGAACCGGATAGACTCAACACTGTGGGACAGTTCAGTTTGTTTTTTTTTAATTAAAATTCTATCGCAAATAGAAGTCATAAAGAGATGAATTAATATATTTTAATCAGAGAATTTTTATTTATCTGATCGTGGAAACATGCAATGATGACTATTTTGGTAAAACTTCCAATCCAGATCTATAATGAAAGAGCAAAATTTGTTCACCGGCCAAAAAAAAACCAAAAACAAAAGGAAATTATTTGATATCAACCTACCTATTCTAGGTAAGTACAACGGCCGGTCAGCTTGCTGAAAGAACAGATAAGTCTACCATTCAATCCCAAATTCCCAACTCACCATTAAATATACTTAGTGAGCGCTGCTTACCATAACAAATCCAAGGACAATAATATTTTTTTGTGTGGTGGGAATTAAAGCTGAAACTTGGAACCCGCTTAGTGATTTGTACTTTAAATCTTTTTTTCAGTGTCCTTTTGTCCAAGCTGACAGTCAAATTCAACTCGCATATTCCTCCTGTGTGTGTTCAGTTTATATTCTTCCTAGGATTGTAGTTATATAGAAGCCAATACTCTGAAAATACTTAGGTCTTACTATAAGAGGGCGTTGGACGATCAACATGCTCTGGGCGATTCATTATTTATGTTCATTGCAAAGTAGTTACGCTCCCAGTTGTATTACGTGTAAGCTGAATCGTGTAATGGTACTAGAGACCATGAAAGCTCCAAATTATACCACAAGTATGTTAATGCAGGCTTTATCTCGGTTTTGGTTACTCAGGTGTACATTGTAAATAGCTTGTATTCCTACAATGTATAGAAAGTTTTCTTTATAGTCCTTAATGCCAAATTCTGGATCATTGAGTTATGACAGACAGAATTGGTTTTTTAATATATTTCAAACAGTCCATGGATCGCTAGGTCTTCAGTGCTATATTGGGAGATTCACATGAGGTAAGCGTCTTTGATTCTAAATGGTTTGATGCATAGTTACCAGCAGTTTTTGGTTTTCTTCCTACTGTGTATTTGGAAGGTTTTACATCTTATGACGATAGCATCATAAATATTGATTTTTGTAAGAGCTTTCCATTCTGTGTATTTGTAAGAATGTCTATTTCCCAATTTGAATTAGAATCAAACACAGGCATTGCAATGTTAATTGACGAGAGAGATGGAAAATTTATGAAATTTGGTTTTATTGCGTGTGCGTGTTGAATTAGAAGCAAACACTGACACTGTGATGTTAATTGAGGAGAGGTGGAGTGTGTGTGTTAGAATTAGAAGCAAACATTGGCACTGTGATGTTAATTGAAGAGACGTGGAGAATTTATGAAATTTGGTTTTATGGTTTTTTTTGCGTATGGATGTATGCATGCATCCTGACTAAGAGATGTGGAGAGTTTACGAAATTTGATTTTATGGTTTTTTCTCTGGGTATGTATGTTTATTTCAAATACAAGCTTTACAATGAAATAAAAGTAAGAAAAAATAAGAAGTGTATAAAAAATGGAATATTATTATTAAATATGGGTTTTAAACTTTTGGAAGAAGTTATTAATATTATAGATAAAACTGATTTTATGAAAGGGTCCATTTTTAAAAAAAGATAATATAAATAGAAGGATGGTGTTATGTAATGAGAAACTAAGAATGCCATGATTGTTAGTTAATAAGGGATAAACAATAATTTAGCAGTAATTATATTAAGAGAGGATGACAACATTGAAAGTTGTCTTAATCAAACTTACAATATATCCAACCTCAATCCAAAATGCTTCACCCCACTACCATTGGATAGTGGGTGTTGACTAGGATTTGGAGGATATTTTTTCCTCCTCAAAACCATTGTCCATGAGACCTTATCTTTCAAATAAACAATGTGGGGATCCAAAGATAGAGGGAAAGCAAGCTCACCATCCTTTGGAGACATTGAATGAAGTGGAGAAAATCTAGATGGTCATTCTAGTATACAGAATATCTGCATAGGCATATCAATTGAATTAGATAGTCAAAACCAATTTGGACTCTCTTATTGATAGTAGACTCCCTCAACAATGCATGTCCAAGAATCCTAGAAATAGGCTCAAATGGCATAGGAGGCAACTCATTGAGAAGAGAAATAAATTTGAAATTAGGATCATTGATTATGAGATGTTGATGAAGGGCATGCTTCCATTAAGAAGCCACACCAACCCTATTATGCTTGAAGAAAGAATAATTTGAAATGACATTTTCAATATCAAAACATCAACAACACCTTAAAGACAAACCCTCATAATCTTATAAGAAACAAATTTGTTTCAATTTTTATATTTAATTTAAAACTAATAATTAACACAAATAATTATAATATGTACATTTAAACAAATATACATTTATATCGAGTTATTATAAAAAAAATTATAGTGTTTTTTAACATTGGCATTCAAGAGATCATGAAATATTTTTGTCTAACTTGAGACATACCAAACAAAGTCATAATGATTTTGATGCAACATAGACTTTAACTATGCCTCATTTTTATGTAATGTAATTGGGTCCTTTCTTCTCCATGACGA
Source organism: Sequoia sempervirens (assembly GCA_007258455.2). NCBI lineage: Eukaryota > Viridiplantae > Streptophyta > Pinopsida > Cupressales > Cupressaceae > Sequoia > Sequoia sempervirens. The sequence goes on from VDFB02105785.1 coordinate 422,850,932, forward strand.
TATTGAGAATGTGGTCAACCAAGTAGAGGTATAATTCAATGTGTTCTAAAAGTATATTTGCATGAGTAAACATCATCACATTTTTCAACAATGTGGGGTGAAGGAGATTATGAAGGGCATAAAAGTTCTCCTACTTGAGGCAACAATTCCTACTTTTTAAAGTACTAATGTGAGAAGGATTCCAATGAGATGCTAGAGGCTTCTCATATTGATAAGGTTGCCCAATGTGTAAAATGTATCTTTCAATCTTGGAATGATCTAGGGAAAGTTGGTGGGTTGGGACCCATGTAATTTTCCTTAAAATCCTAGTATATTTTTTGGTGTTCTCAAATTGGAATCGTGGTTTAAGACTATTTACTTGAACTTATATTATGGTGGATATGGTTCTACTAGGTGGGTTGGTGGTTTTTCAATGACTCTACATCTTTGGCTCCTAGTTAAGGAAATATAATGCACATTTATAGTAGATTGTTCTATTGATATTAATTTCTCATTGATTCCGAGGGATTTGGCTCTAAGAATCTAAGGACAACCCCTTTGTTTGATGGGCTCTTAGTCTCTTACTAGGGTAATTTATCAAAAAATACATAATTTAATTTTAAAAAGTTATAACCAATATTTATTTAAAAAAAATATTATTTATGAAAACTAAAAATTCTTATTGAGTATAGGTAAAATTTTCATTCATATTTGAATGTGTTGTCTTCTCTCTTTAAATTGGGGTATTTTCTCTTTTGAGCATGTAAATGTTGTTGTAATGACATTGTTTTTACTTGATATCACTCTTACAACTTTGTTAATGGTTCACATGATTTTTTTAAGCATTTATGATATATTTGGTTCATATAGATACATGGTTAGTTTATTGTTTATTGGCAAGCATAGATGCTATGGTTGGTTCATATAGGTATATGATTAGATTATTGCTTCTTGACATTTTCAAAGAGATACTTTTGAGTAGTTAAATAATGACAAATTCTCTTACGTAGCTCTTACTATCTCACCTATTTGTTCAACTCATATTGGTAAGAAAATAGACAAAGAGGATGATGAAACCAGTACAAGTTGTATATTAATACTCAATGCCTAGAACCTCTATTATAATTATAATAATTCTTCTAACAAAAACCTATCTCCTTCTATTATTAGAATTGCAAAAATTACTCAACATATTAAAAAAATTTATAGAATTTTAAAAACTTTAATACAATTCCATCTCTTTTAAAAAAGTAAATATATTATACTTTTTATAATTATTAAAAAGTAAAAAGATGAAGCTATTCAAGCTAAATGCAAAGTGAAAATATATATAAGTTTTTTTATAAGTATTCCAAAATTATAGCTAGTATTCACTCCCTAGACGACACGCAAATAAGCCATGGGAAAAAAGGTAAAAACACTGGTCCACACCTCCTCTTGTCAAATCCGAACAAAGGCATGCAACTAGTCACTTGGCAAAGACTATTCACTTACAACATAGGTTTTTTAACATGCAACCACTAGTGAAGGAGTCACCATAGTCTAGAAACACTTGCACTAAAGTTGGTTACTTACAACCATAATAATGACAACAAAGGGGAAAGTGAGAATTGATTAATTTGCAACAACTAGGAATTTTAGTAGAAGGGAGGCCACTTGTAACAACAAGAGATTTTACAAAGAATGATGAAAACTTCTACAAAAATGGGGTGAAGTACTTCAAAATCAATGCAGTTGTAGCAATAAAGAGGTTATCATCATAACAAAGAGGTTATGAAGAAGAGGGATGAATATGTATTTGTATTTTTAGCAAGTGAACACAATACATATTACTCATGTGGTTAGTTAGAGAGGTAAGAGAATGACACAAGGATTGGTACCATACACTAGAAAGTATAGGGTTATTTTAAAAAGTAAAGATGGTCAAATAACAAGGGGTTGTTAAGATAAATAGCTTGTAGTAGAATTATTGATTACTAATATTAACATGAAGAGAGTATGTAGTTGTTGAAAAGGTGTAGTAGCTATGTGGATGAACTAATGAAAGTAAATAATGAACTATATGATCCTGAGTTCCACCAAGAGTTGAGGAAGATCACTTCAAGAGACACAAGGTGGTGGTCGAGTGTTAGAAAGGTAGAATTTTTTTTATCATAATGATGAAGATTGAGAGGCCAATTAATGAGCATGATTGGTGATGAAATAGCCTCAAAAATAATGTTAAAAAGGTCAATTATAAAATGGAAAAAGTCAAAATGATGGAGGGGTAGGCTCTTAATGAGAAAAAAATATTTATGATAGAAGGTCAACATTTAATTCTCAAACCAAATGAGTGGTGGAATTTGAGGACTATTTAGTGTTTTAGTGGCATGATAGATCATGCAACAAGGGAAATATTTGTACTTAATGCTCAGATACAAGGATAGATGAAAATGATGATGAGAAGGCCATAGAACACATGCAGTAAACACATAGAGGATGGTGATAAGGTGTCTAGTGAGTTGCAAGGATCCATTAAGGGGTGGATTATACCAAATTAGAATTTATGAAAAGATTGAGCATGTAAAAGAATGATCACATTATATATAAGAGAGAGATTTGAGAATACAATACATTGAATGTAGGAATTTTGGTATAATTGGTAATGATGGAACGTAGGTGATTTTTAATGCCCTAAAATTTGGATGAAATTAAGGTGAATGATGTGTACATTAGAAGGATCAAGAAGGGATTTTTGGTATTTTAGGGAGAAGTAATAGCCAAATCAAAAAACCAATTGGTTGAGACTCTAAGAATAGAGTTTAAGAGAGAACGAAGGAATAAATTTGAGAAGATTCAACTAGTGGAAAAAATAAGAAGAGGAATAATTTGTTGAGACTCAATAGAAGAGTCATGATAGAGATCTATAAGGGTTTTCGAATGAAAGAGAAAAACATGAAGGAAATTAAGTTATGATAACTCTGAACAAAAGGGAAATAGGGTTCCACCTTTTGGGAGATGGAATTGGACCCATTTCACACTTTAGTTCATTGGGAAACTAGATCCCTCAACCAGGTGACTTGGTTGGAGAATGGCTAGCGGGTTCTTGGTGTAATTGGATGGGGGTTCACCATTAAACAATGCTTTAAAAGAAGAAATGGAATGTACTATAAAAATTCACGATATGACCTTGGAATTTGAAAGCATGAAACAAGATTGATAAACTAAAATCAAATAGTAAAGTACTTGGTAGAATGATGGAGTCAAAACAAGGTTTGTAACTTTGAAAATATGCTTTTTGAAATACATGGGACTAATACGCTAGGTTGGGTGTATGAGTCCCGCTAAACGATTTTTGGGTAGAATCTAGAATCTTCTGATGACTGATCATGATCTACAGAGAAATGGAAAAAAGCGGTATACTAGAACTAATATGCCAAGTTGGGTATATGAGTGTTGTTCTAGGGTTTTTTAGGGATCTTTTTTAATCTTTTGAACCTAGATACGACATTGTTGAATATTGCAAAAGGGGTTTACTGGGACTAATACGCTAGGTTGGGAATTTGATTCCACCTACAAATATCAAAATGATGTTTTGCAGCCTCTAGTGATCTTTTGTAGCTTCTTTCCTGTCCAATATTCAAGTTTGAAAGTCTGAATTCTGATCTATAGGTGAGTTTCCATGAAGATGATAACTTCTTGACAACTTTTGCAACTTTTTCTTCAAAGGATCTTCAACCTACAATTCACTTAGATCTACAAACACTCATCAAGAGAGAGAAATGTTGTTTTGTAAGGGAATGGGGGTTTTCCTTGATCAAACCCCATTTTGGTAATTAAACCTTGAAATTAAATAGTAAAGCATGTAGGAATGATGAATGAACAAATGCAATGTTGTAACTCACCCAAACCCTTGAGATAAAGGCTACAAACTTGTGTGAAATGGCTAGCATGTATGTGGATCTTGGCTCTTGATTGAATGCTTGGAACTTTTTCTTGAATGTGTGCTTGAATCATGAAGTCTACATCACAAATGTTATCTCACAAACACACATGATGCATGAAGGCTTTGACATGATGCTTGAATCTTGAATGTAGCTCCAAATGCTTGATGATTTGTTCTTGAATGCTCTTGTAAACTCTTGCATGAATACTTGAAAAATCTTAGATTGCTTCCTAGGATACTTGGATAAAATTTCTAGGAGAAACTTAATGAAATGACCTTTTATTTATACCTATTTATGCCTAAGTTCTCAAAATTACAATGCTACAAGCCAAAATTTAGAAATTGAATCTAAGGATAATAAAATCCTGTCAAGAATTTGAATTAAAATAGGTCCTAGGTTAAAGCAAGACTCATACGCTAGGTTGAGCATATGATTCCCAGAGGCTTAAACTTGGAACACATACTTCAAGAAGTGTTATGTTCAATGTGACATTTGAAATAAGGGCCCAAGACCTAGGGAGGACCCATACGCCCAGATGGGCATGTATGGGTCCTAGATCCCTAAATCTAGAACATGTAGCCAAAAACATTAAATTATGATTTTCTATTTATTACATGTCAGGATTATCCTTAGAAAAATGCATTTAATTAGACTTGTGGATGCAAAATAAGACCAATTAAGGAAAAAATAAGCCAAATTTGAACAGGGATGACCCAAACAAGTGTGAAAATGTAAAGGGATACATTTTTCTACACTAAAAATTCAAAGGTGTTAATTGAGAGGTTCATGTAGAATTAGGGTAGGGATTCAAAGTGCACAAGGAGTTGAGTAGTGATCCAACAAGGAGGAGGTCATATGAAGTTAAGAAAAGGAGGTAATAAGTAGATAAGATAAAGGAGAAAAAAACATGTGCTATTAATTAGGTAGTGTAATAAAGAGGAATAAAACAAGATACATGTGTGAGTATCAAATGGAGAGCTAGGTATATGTATAAAGAAAATGAGTGGTTGCATGTGAACAACAATTTTAAAAATTTGACTTGGTAGAAAATACTCTTCCTATCCATCTTACTATGTACCCTAAAGAACATATTATTAGTAGTAAGGATTTGGAGCTTCACTCACCTTTTGTGTCTCCTCCCCCTCCTCCTTAGATGACTAAATATCTTGCTGCTCAAAATGTAAGTTCTCTTATTGCTCCTAATGCTTTGGTTTTGGACAAGTTTGTTTCTTCTCCTCCACCTCATTCTTTTGATGGGATTGTTCCATTAGTTAGGAACTTTAAGGGAGCCTCTCTCCCTTCTTTTCTAAAGGATTCATATTTGGTTTTTGACTCTTCTTGGACAATTGTATAATGGAGGAAGAAATGTTCTCCTATGATGGAATCCATTTTTCTTATCAAACCATCAAGGGTGAGGTTGGTTCAATCTCTAGTTTTTCTTGATCTATTTCTCTGTAATTTGTTGTTTTTGTGTTATTTTTATTCTATATGGGTTCAGGGGCCTTCCCTACTAATTTTATAAAAAATAATGCAAAGAGAGTAAAAAAGTGTGGCTGAAAATTTTATAAGTACGTATATGTATGATCTTAGTAAAGGAAGTATAGTTACCTACATGTAAAATAAATAAATATTTTATGTCATGCAATGTTTTATTCATTGAATGTTATCCAGTTATCATGTTTAGGTGCATATAGGGTATCAATCTACAATTGTATGTGAGTTTTTTTATGTGATTATTATTGGTTGGGAGGGATTATTATGATGTAGGTTATCATAGGTGAATTTATTATTATATTGGGTTATGAGGAAATATTAAAAGCTTATGTGTCCATTAGAAAAGGAGACGCCACTAAGGAGAGAAATAGAAGTTGTGACCATAAACATTTTACATAATTTTGAGGATATGATAAAAGAATTAAGAGACATTAAGGTGACCTTAAAGACCCTCAAGAGTGAAAAATAATAAGTTATTTTGTGCATTTTCATCCCAATGAATGAGGAAAAGAGGGTAGGTGAACAATGGAAGGAGAAGATTACCTCAATAGTTAATGAGCAGTTTGTGATGTCATGTTAGTATACTATAGATAAATGAAAGGACCATATGTAGCCCATATAAAAACTCATGAATAGTGAGGTAGAGGAGAGGAGACTCCTCATGGATTAGGATGAGAAAAAGAGTGCAACCCATGAGCTAGAAGTGGCTAAGGAGGAAGACATACGAGATTTGGAAGCATGGAGCTACAAGTAGATGTACCAAACCATTGTAAGAAATTTTAATAGAAGATAGTGTGTGTGTGTGTGTGTGTGGCATTAAAAGTGTAACATCCCACTATAAGACCTCGAAGGTTAAGATCCAAAAGAGGGAAAGTTTTTTTTTTTTTTTTAAAACAAGGATAACATACACAAAATAAGTTTCCAATACATTAAATACGGCCTCATACAAGGACAAGTATGGCCTAATGCAGCCCAAGGGAAAGCATCAATCTACCCTCCAAAGAAAAACCAGACAAGAGAAAATAAGATAGCTCCCAGGAAGATGCTCTAGAACCTTAGCAACGCTGCTCCAGAACTTGCAACGTTGCTCCAAAACCTTAATAGTGCTACTCCAGAACTTGCAGTGCTGCTCTGGAACTTGCAACACTGCTTCAGAACCTTAATAGCGCTGCTCTAGAACATGCAACACTGCTCCAGAACGTTAACAATGCTGCTCCAGAACTTTAACAACGCTGCTCCGAAACTTGTAGCACTGCTCCAGAATCTTAACAACACTGCTCTGAAACTTGCAGTGCTGCTCTGGAACCTTAACAACATTGCTCCAGAACTTGCAGCACTACTCCAAAACTTAATAGCGCTACTCAGAAATTTGCAACACTGCTCTGGAACCTTAACAATGCTGCTCCAGAACTTGCAGTGCTGCTCTGGAACCTTAACAACATTGCTCTAGAATTTGGGCAACAACTACACAAATTATAAAAGCATGATGATGCGTCACTGGAAACTTAACAACACGATACATAAAGAAAGAAAATACATCTAGAGCTTCAATTTTACATGAAATAAGCATGAAGCTATAAAAGAATTATCATTGTACATGCGATTCTGATACCAGCATTGGAACCCGAAAGCCAAACATAATCATCACATATCTTCTTATTAATTTTATGATTTCTTTCTCTCTCATGAGAGTACAATGAGCATAAAGGAATAATTTTGAGTACAATGGCATATACATGACTAACATATATTATCAGAAAAGTAAATACGGAAGAGGGGATGACTCCAACGGTGCTCCAATAACCTATACACCGGTCCCCAATGGCGGTGGCAATGCCTCCCTACCATGTGGACTCAAAAGAGGCCACCCCACCATGCTCGGAGATAGTCACAAGGCCCAAACATAGGTGGCATGACAAAGGAAAGGTAAGGCCAACACTCACACCAATCACGAAGCCAACATGGAAGGCAATGTACACAATCAAAGTCACCACAAGAAATGCTCATCCAATATCATGACTGGTACTACTCACATCTACCAAGAGCTCGATAATAGAGTGCATATCATATGGAATGTCATCATGCGTGCTCCAAGGGATGGCACCACATGGAATCAAGTACACCTCTCATAGGGACGAGGAGACTCAATCATGCCCGAATCCACGCCCCGCAGACAGATGACTCAATGTCCCACAAACGGATGGGCCTTCTCGAGTGCATCCTTAGCCTTTACAAGCGCTCAAGGCCATGCACGAGGAATCATTATCTTATTAGTGTTTAACCCCATTAATTTTATTTAGTTATCACTTGTTTACTCTAACTCTGCTACTAGTTCCCCTGGCAGCCACTTGTGGGCCCCAGGCCCATAGAGAGCCACTCTATATGACCACTCTATTACCTAGTCCTATGCTCATCTCATTTAATCAAGCGAAGAAACCAACCAATACATGAAATAATAGGAAGGGCCACAATTTCTGTCAAAGAAACCAATTAAAAACAGCCAACCAACACTGTTGTAAAAGACACATTTAATGGCTGAAAATCAACAAGAAATGAAGGCATAAAAATCATGTGAAAATTCAAAGTGCCCGGATTGCAAATACAATCCTGACCCAGTTCATAATTGGGTGTTTCAAGTCAAAATATACCTTTTATTTTTTATTTTAGGGCCAAAAGGAAGTGTTGTACAGAAAAACGTTTTTTTCCACATAAGGCAAGCAAAAAAACATAAAAAATTAAAAGTGCCCAAATTTCAAATCTACCAAAACCCAGTTGAGGTATTGGCATCCCTACATGAAATCCACCCTTATTTTTTATTTTTATCAACATGGTAATGAGAAGCAATAGAAAACACAACTTTTCTCATACAAATTAGACAAAAGAAAAACAATAAGAAAGAACCCAAAACATATTTCTCTCATGAACCCAATTTGAGTTTGTTGGAGATCTACAAATTTAGTCACACAAAACCCACACACAACAACAATATCCAATTAAAAATGACCAACATCCAACTCTAAGCAATACCAAGCAAAGACATAAAGGAAATTCTTCAATTTTCAAGGGACAACAATAACCCAGAAAAAAAAGAAAATTTACCAGCCAAGCATCAATGAAGAACCATCAGAAAATTACTTTGAATTTCTCCAAAATTGAAATGGCGAATTTTCTCAATGGAGAAGGTACGACCAAACTCCAATAACAGACAATCAGCAAGAACAGGGAGGCTGAATTCAATAATTTAATGCCCATAATTTTCTTCTCCGAAACCTTTCACAATATCACAACTCAATCACCAAAAACATAGGGTTTCTTTCCCATCCAAAACAACAATTTCCTTCTTTCTCCAAAATCAAAATCCTCTCTCAAACAAAGCTCTCTTTTTCTTTTCTATGTTTTTCCCCTCCAAAACCAACAAAAGGAATAAAAGAATTTTTTAATAAAATTATGCATTAAAGCTCCCCCAAAAGGAACAACTAATTAAAATCATAAAATAAGAAATATTAAAATATGCATCAAATATTAATGAAAACCAAAAACCAAATACCTCAATGAGACAAGCAGGCAAGTCACATAAGGTAGAAGGGTGTTCTGGACGTTACCGTTAGGTAATTGGATGGAAGACAACAATACGGAAACACTGCCCTAACAAGGTATAGTGGGCTAGGGTAGGGGATATTGTCTTGTGACTATCTCCAGTAACCACCATCGGGGAATGAGAGTACACTCAGGCCTACTAATTTAGGCAGAGTCGATAATCAGTACCTGCATCACTCCATCAAACGTTAAAGTACATGTGCATGAATCATATATCATATATCTAAAACAACATCAACCATTAGGAAAATGAGTCGTAATAACATAAGCCTCTCGGTTACGAGTGTTATGATATCATCTTTTTTCCTATCTACAATCATACAAAAGTAAGGACAATGATGTATACATAAACAAATAGAAGCATGTAATCCAGCATAATATCTAGCCATGTAAGCATGAAATCCAACATGAACAATAATCATGTCAACAACATAACAACATATAAACATGTAAGCATGTAAACATGTAATCCAGCATAACAGCCACAAAATTACACCTCTTAGGTGTCAATACAAAATAATGAAGGGATGAACAGAGTAAATACAAAATATACAGTTATCGAAATCCATCAAGGAAAGAGCACAACAAAATATAAACATGGGGGTTGTTACATCCTCCCCCTAGGGCCAGGCTTACTCCTAGAAGCCTGCAAAAAGATATAGATAAAGGTGTTTCATCCTCGCCGCATCCTCCCAAGATGTTGAGTACTCACCATCAAGATCCCACTCGACCCTTACTTGCTCTATGTCTCGACCCTTGAGGGTCAACCTTCAATGTTGCAGGATTCGTATAGGCTCCAAAGAAAGCTTCCTGTCCGCGTCGACCTGCAAAGCAGTCCAATCAAGCACCTGGGTCACATTAGTAATATACTATCTAAGAACAAAAACATGGAAACCATCATGGATGCGCGATAGACTCAGTGGAAGCACAAGGCGATAGGTGATTGGACCAATCCTCTCAAGGATTTCAAAAGGTAGAAGAAAATGAGGTGCCAACTTTGAGCCTTTTTCATAACGGATGGGGCTCTTCTGTGGATGAACTCTCAAAAATACACGGTCACCCACTGAAAAGTGGCAGTCCAACCTATGGGCATCAGCATACTTCCTCTGCCGATCCTAAGCTGTAGCCAACTACTCTCTAATCCGCACTACCTGCTGCTCCATATCCTGAATCATCTATGGACCCAAAAGAACTCGATCCTCTAAGCAATCCCAACTCAATGGTGTCTGACACTGCCTACCATACAAGGCCTAGAAGGGGGACATACCAAGAGAATTGTGGTACCCATTATTATAAGAAAAATCAACCAGGTACAAGTAGTCCTCCCAACGAGACTGCTGATCCATAACGTACATCCGAAGCATATCCTCTAAAACCTTATTAGTTACCCGCTTTGTCTGTCCATCAGTCTCAGGATAGTATGCAGAGCTGAAATTAAGCTAAGCTCCCAAAGCATGTTGGAGAGAAGTCCACAAAGTTGAAGTGAACACTGCATCACGATCAGAAATAATCCTATGAGGAATACCGTGCAAACGCACAATATCCTCCATAAACACTTGAGCTACAGATGTTGCAGTGTACGAACACCTTATGGGTGAGAAGTGTGCCACCTTGGACAACTTTTCCATTGTAACCATAATAGCATCATGACGACGTGAAGACATAGGTATCCCCACTATAAAATCAAGAGATATTGCATCCCACTTCCATCTAGGGAAGGAGTGAGGCTGCAACAATCCTACTGGGTGATGATGTTCTGCCTTCACCCACTGGCACTCGAGACACCAAGCCACAAAATCAACAATATCATGCCACAACCCTGCCCAATGATACATCTGTCGGAGATCGGCATGCATCTTCATGACACCCGGATGAGCTGAATAGGGCGCACGATGGGCCTCTAACAAAACCAAGGAATGAAGATCGCCAGAATATGGAACATAAATGTGACCAAGATATCGCATCTATCCATCAGTCTCGAGAGAGAACCCTACAAACCTGCCCTCAAGGACTCTCCTAGACTCAATTTATGGTTTCACCTCTTGATACCAAGTATTACTAGGAAGTGACTCCAAAATACGGCTCCGCAAATCCACTCCAAGGGACAAAACTGAGATCTCATGTCTCCTCCTGCTCAAGGCATCTGCAACAACATTTTCCTTGCCCTGGATATAGCGAACCTCAAAGTCATATTCATAGAGGAACTCCATCCAACTACATTGCCGAGCATTCAGATTCGACTAAGTGAAGATATACTGCAAGCTCCGATGATCACTATGCAACTTAAACCGATGTCCCAAGAGGAAATGTCTCCAACGCACAAATGCATGGACGATAGTCGCTAACTCCAAATCATGGGTGGGGTAGTTCAACTCATGATCCTTGAGCTTACGGGACTCATATGCAATCACTCGTCCCTCTTGCATAAGAACTGCCCCCACTCCTTCCAACGAAGCATTGATGCACACTATGAAATCACCTATAGGATCTGGCACTACAAGGATGGGTGCACTAGTCAGCTGCTCCTTAAGAGCCTAAAAAGCTAACTCACACTGATCTAACCACACAAACTTCTTTCCTTTCCGCTGAAGAGAGGTGATGGGATGGGCTACCCGAGAGAAATCTCTCACAAATCAATGGTAGTAACCTTCCAATCCCATGAAACTGTGAACCTCACCCACATTTGTCGTTGCTGGCCAATCCACAATGGCCTGAATCTTAGAAGGATCCACTGCGATACCCTCTCCTAAGATGATATGGCCCAAATATCTCACCTCAATCTAGAAGAACTCACATTGGCCAAATTGCCAAACAACTGATTCTCTCGCAAGCAATGCAACACTTGCTGAAAATGGACCTCATGCTCCTCCATAGTCCTTGAATAAATAAAAATATCATCAAGGAACATGAGAACAAATCGGTCAAGATAGGTGCAAAATACCCCATTCATCAAACTCATGAAAACTGATGGAGCATTGCTCAATCCGAAAGGGACAACCGTGAACTCATAATGCCCATAGCATGTACAAAATGTTGTCTGATGAATGTCTGCCTCATGAATGCAAAGTTGATGGTATCCTGACTTCATATCTATCTTGGAGAACACCTTGGGTCCCCTCATCTGATCAAACAAATCATCTATCTAAGGCAACGGGTAACTATTCTTCACTGTCACTTTGTTTACTGGCGATAATCAATGCACAAGCGAAGAGATTCGTCCTTCTTCACGAAGATAATAGGCGCTCCCCAAGGGGATACACGAGGATGAATGAAACCCTTCTCTAGTAACTCCTCTAACTGCATCTGCAACTTACTCAACTCCTAAGTAGTCATATGATAGGGTGCCCGGGAGATAGGCTCTACTCCAGGAATGAGATCAATATGGAAGTCTATGTTGTGCTTAGGTGGCATACCTAGAATAGCACTCGGAAAGACGTTTGCAAACTCTTGAAGAAGAGGATGGTTTTCAAGAGATACCTCTTGAATCCCACCCTCAGCAAGATCACTAACTGAAATAGCGAACATCTGACAGCCTTGTCGCATGGTATGCTTTAGCTGTATGGCTAAAATCACAGGGAGATAAATGGGTCTCTGGACCCCAACTAACTCAAAACACTTCCCAAAATTGTCTACACACTGAACTAAATTATTCCAACAATCTATACTGGCTTGGTGTGTCTCCAACCAATCCATTCCTAAAACAATAGGATCCCAAAGGAAACACACGAAGATCCACTATGGTAGTGAAGGTGCCCAAATCCAACACACAACCATGAACAAGGGAGTCTACAACCACCTTGGCTCCAGTGGCTAACTGAACCTGCCAGCCAACATCTTGCCTTGACACCACGAGTCCACAATGCTCTACGAGAGGAGGAGAAATAAAAGAATTTGAAGCTCCTGAATCAAACAAAATAGATGTGGTAATCCCACATAATGCACCTAAATACTCGACCACGGTCCCCTGATGCTCAGCTTCGCGGTTATCCACCGCCGCAAAAACTCTATGAGATCTGCCAGTATCACCTACTGTAGGCTCTGAGGTAGCCTATCTCTGACTACCTCCAGCTACTGATCTCTGAGGATAGTGAACAGCTATATGACCATGTTGCCCACAAGCAAAGCAACCACCTCTGCCAAAACCTCAGCCCAAAAATGGTGCACATGACTGCTGGGTTCCTTCACCCCTAGAACTCTGTTGTGCACTATGAGAACTCTGCACCAGACCACTCTACTACCTACTCCAAGAACGATGATGCAGACGATCCCTAGAAAATGGAGTACCAGGACTCTACCCACTCTACTGAGAATGAGAAGGCTTACACCTATGTCATTGACCAGATCTAGAAGGTGCAGACTGAGATCTAGATGGTCCAGCTCCTTGAGACTATGTATCCCAAGTAACTAATCCTGAACAACGGGCATTACCAACCTGAACACCTGCCTGACCACCAAAGCCTCTAACCAGATTCTCCTCTATCAACCTCGCCTTCTCCATGGTGATCTTTAATGTCTTTGGTTCAAACACTCGAACACCACCACTAATACGGGCATTCAATCCCCTGATGAAATGTTGCACTAACATCGGCTCATCATCAAAGATGCTAGCATACTACTTAAGCTCAAAGAAATAGTGCTCATACTGATCTACTAACATAGTCAACTGACGAAGCTCATGAAACTCATTAGCACGTCTCTACCGGTAGAAGTTAGAAAGAAATTATGCACGAAACCTCTCTAAAAATAGTCCCCAAGAAACAGAAGCAATGTCTAGGTGAAGCTTCTACTCCTCTACTCTCCACCATGTAGAAGCAAAGCCTCTGAGATGCATAATGGAACACCGAGCTCTAATATTTGTACTGTAAGGATGCATAGTAAAGCATCGATCGAGATCGATCAACCAAGTCTCTGCCTCGATACCTGTACCAAAACCATCAAAAGTATGGGGATGGGCTCTAAGGAGATCCCTCATGTGACCAGCATCAACCCTATCACCATCCACCCTATCTCTCACAACATCTAGTCTCGAATGACCTGGACTACGAGAATGCTCCCGCTCAGCTCTAACATCCCGACCATCTTGACAAGGGTGTGACTCCTCCTTGTGAGATACCTCCTGATGAGGTCCTAAATGATCCATAATCTACTGTAAAAGAGCTAAAGCCTGAGCACCCCCGAGCCCTTCGGTTTGGTTCTCAACACGTTGTTCCCCTTGTTGCTCACCCTGATTACCCTGATTTGCATTAAGTTAGGTGCTCTGCCAAGGAATAGAGGCTCTACCTCAAACTCTTCCTCTGGATCTACCCCTAGGAGGCATTCTGAAAAAAAACAAAGAACACATCAAAATAGATCATCACAAGGATGACCTACTCACCAAACTATGGCATGGAAGCATAACACAAGACTATTAAACAATATAACAAGCACACGCCCCACGTGCCAAATACAACATAACATAGAAGGCTCCAGTACAATAGAGCTCTCAGTGTGTGAACATGGGATTTGATACCAGATGTAATATTCCACTATAAGACCTCGAAGGTTAAGAGCCAAAAGAGGGAAAGTTATGTTTTTTTTTTTTTAAACAAAAAGGATAACATACACAAAAGAAGTTTCCAATACATTAAATATGGCCTCATACAAGGCCAAGTATGGCCTAATGCAACCCAAGGGAAAGGATCAATCTACCCTCCAAAGAAAAACCGGACAAGAGAAAATAAGATAGCTCCCAGGAAGATGCTCCAGAACCTTAGTAGTGCTGCTCTGGAACTTGCTGCGCTGCTCTGGAACCTTAATAGCGCTGCTCTGAAACTTGCAGTGCTGCTCTGGAACTTTAACAGCGCTGCTCTGAAACTTGCAGCACTGTTCTAGAACTTGCAGCGTTGCTCTAGAACCATAAAAACACTGCTCTGAAACTTGCAGCGCTGCTCTAGAACCTTAACAATGCTGCTTTGGAACTTGCAGCACTGCTACGGAACTTAACAGCATTGCTCTGAAACTTGCAGCGCTACTCCGAAACCTTAACAACACTGCTCCAAAATTTGCAGAGTTGCTCCAGAACTTGGGCAACAACTACACAGATTATAAAATCATGATGATGCGCTGGAAACTTAACAACATGATACATAAAGAAAGAAAATACATCTAGAGCTTCAATTTTACATGAAATAAGCATGAATCCATTAAAGAATTATCATTGAACATGCGATTCCGATACCAACATTGAAACCTAAAAACTAAACATAATCATCACATAGCTTCTCATTAATTTTATGATTTATTTCTCTCTCATGAGAGTACAATGAGCATAAAGAAATAAGTTTGAGTACAATGGCATATTCATGAATTAAATACATCATCAGAAAAGTAAATATGGAAGAGGGGATGACTCCAACAATGCTCCAATAACCTGTACACTGGTCCCCAATGGCGGTGGCACTGCCTCCCTACCATGTGGACTCAAAAGAGGCCACCCCACTGTGCTCAGAGATAGTCACAAGGCCCAAACATAGGTGGCATGACAAAGGAAAGGTAAGGCCAACACTCACACCAATCATGAAGCCAACATGGAAGGCAATGTACACAATCAAAGTCACCACAAGAAATGCTCATCCATTACATGACGGGTACTACTCACGTTTACCAAGGGCTAGATAATAGAGTGCATATCAGATGGAGTGTCATCATGCGTGTTCCAAGGGATGGCACCACATGGAATCAAGTACACCTCTCATAGGGACAAGGAGACTCAATTATGCCTGAATCCACACCCCACAGATGGATGACACAACGTCCCGCAAACAGATGGGCCTCTCGAGTGCATCCTTAGCCTTTACAAGCGCTCAAGGCCATGCATGAGGACTCATTATCTTATTAGTGTTTCACCCCATTAATTTTATTTAGTTATCACTTGTTTACTCTAACTCTTCTACTAGCTACCTTGGTAGCCACTTGCGGGTCCCCGGGCCCATAGAGAGCCAAGTGCTCCATATGACCACTCTATTATCTAGTCCTATGGTCATCTCATTTAACCAAATGAGGAAACCAACCAATACATGAAATAACAAGAAGGGCCACAATTTATGTCAAAGAAACCAATTAAAAATGGCCAACCAATACTGCTGTAAAAGACACATTTAATGGCTGAAAAATAATAAGAAATGGAGGCATAGAAAACATGTGAAAATTCAAAGTGCCAAGATTGCAAATCCAAGACTGACCCAGTTCGTATTTCGGTGTTTCAAGTCAAAATCCACATTTTATTTTTGATTTTAGGGCCAAAAGGAATTGTTGTATAGAAAAAACGTCTTTTTCCACACAAGGCAAGCAAAAAAACACAGAAAATTAAAAGTGCCCAGATTTCAAATCTACCAAAACCTAGTTGAGGTATTGGCATCCCTACATGAAATCCACCCTTATTTTTCATTTTTATCAAAAGGGTAATGAGCATCAATAGAAAGCACAGTTTTCTCATACAAATTGGGCAAAAGAAAAATAATAAGAAAGAACCCAAAACATATTTCTCTCATAAACCCAGTTCAAGTTTGTTGGAGATCTAAAAATTTACTCACACAAAACCCCCACACAACATCAATATCCAATTAAAAATGAACAACATCCAACTCCAAGCAATACCAAGCAAAGACAAGGAAATTCTTCAATTTTCAAGGGACAACAATTACCCAAAAAAGAAAGAAAATTGACTAGCCAAGCATCAATGAAGAACCATCAGAAAATTACCTAGAATTTCTGCAAAACTAAAATGAAAAATTTTCTCAATGGAGAAGGCACGACCAAGCTCCAATAACAGACAATCAACAAGAACAGGGAGGCTCAATTCAATAATTTACTGCCCACAATTTTCTTCTCTGAAACCTTTCACAATATCACAACTCAATCACCAAAAACATAGGGTTTCTTTCCCATCCAAAACAATAATTTCCTTCTTCTTTCTCAAAAATCAAAATACTCTCTCAAACAAAGCTCTCTTTTTCTTTTCTATGTTTTTCCCCTCCAAAACCAACAAAAGGAATAAAAGCATTTTTTAATAAAATTATGCATTAAAGCTCCCCCAAAAGGACCAACTAATTAAAATCACAAAATAAGAAATATTAAAATATGCATCAAATATTAATGAAAGCCCAAAACCAAATACCTCAATGAGACAAGCAGGAAAGTCACATAAGGTAGAAGGGTGCTCTAGACATTACCATTAGGTAACCGGATGGAAGACAACAATGCGGAAACACTGCCCTAATAGGGTACAGTGGGCTAGGGTAGGTGATATTGTCCTATGACTATCTCCAGTAACCACCATCGGGGAATGAGAGTATGCTTAGGCCTATTAATTTAGGTAGAGTCGATACTTAGTACCTGCATCACTCTAATCAAACGTTAAAGTACATGTGCATGAATCATGTACCATATATCTAAAACAACATCAACCATCAGGAAAATGAGTCGTAATATCATAAGCCTCTCGGTTATGAGTGTTATGATATCATCTTTTTACTGTCCATAATCATACAAAAGCAAGGACAATGATGTATACATAAAAAAAATATAAGCATGTAATCCACCATAATATCTAGCCATGTAAGCATGAAATCCAACATGAACAATAATCATGTCAACAACATAATAGCATATAAACATGTAAGAATATAAGCATGTAATCCAACATAACAGTCACAAAATTACACCTCTCAGGTGTCAATACAAAATAATGAAGGGACGAACAGAGTAAATAGAAAATATACAGTTATCAAAATCCATCAAGGAAATACCACAACAAAATGTAAACATGGGGGTTGTTACAAAAAGGGTGATGGGGGAGGTAACCATTTTGCTATAAGTAATGCAATAAAAGAGTACAAGATTTTTTTGTAGAAGTTCTACAAGAAAATAAATTATGGAAGATGATGCATATAAATGTTACATATAGTTGTAGTAGAGGAAGACTATAATTATGAAGTTACTATTAGAAAAAATGATAGAGAAATAGAAATAATGGAAGCTTTAATAAATTATTGTAAACCAGATTATTTTGTGTAAACCATATGGAGATTCAAACAACTGTAAACAAAAATTGAAAAGAACGGAAAGCACAAGAAATAACATAGTGTTTACATGGAGAAACCCTTTTAAGAAACAACTCCACGAAAGAAGAGATGAATAGTTCTATTAAAAACAATGGTGTTTCACAATGCAATCACTCTAACTCCTCTTCAATCTAACATCATCTGTGTACCTATAAAACCTCTCATAGTTTCCCCATCTTAACCCATCAATATATAGATTCATGGGGGCTCAAAATATCACCATAAAACATTACCATGGCTGAAAACAAGGTTTGAAAAAACCATGGTAAAAATCCATACGACCCCTTACATGCTAAACATGGTCTCTTACATGACATTACACCTTACAAGATGTCATAAGAATCCCTATAAAATAGGAGACGCTCTTACATGCGTCATAAGCCATGAATAGCTATGCAAAGATTATCTTATGTGTGTCAAAGATGATTCTCACGTCCAAAATAATATCCCCCACTTTTAGCCCTTATAGTTGTCATAGAATCCATCATGACATCCTTAAAAATAGGCTTTTTGTGCTATATCACTAAGTGGGCATCTTTTGACAACTAATAACTTGTTTTTCAAGGAAATGACATGTGGAAAATGTGCCAAGTCAAAATCTCATGTCTCGTTTGATGGAACACAAATATTTAATAACAAAAATGTTATATTTATCCATGGGAAAATGTAAAATAATAATAAATAAATAACTTAGGAATTGTTAAGGTTGAGACACCTTGATTCCCAACATTCTCCCACTTGTCGAATACCTTGCAAGAGCTAGGGGAATCACACCATCATGGAATCAACTAGGTACAAGAAACATGGCCCGTGGCCTTTTTGCACCAAATGAACTTATTTGTGATCATAGGTTCGGTAAGATAATTTGCAACAAATTATCCTCAGTGTCAATTTTATTCAACTCAATTTTTCCATTAGCAACCATTTCTTGAACAAAATGGTATTGTATATCCACAGGCTTTGTCTGAGCATGATACATAGTATTCTTGGCTAAATGAATTGCATTCTAGGTATCACAACTAATTTGAACTATCCTGCAATCGAAACCAATACCTATTCACAACCTTTGTAACCATATTTCCTCCTTATAAATATGGGTAGCGGCCATATGCTTAACTTTAGTAGTGGATAAAACAACCATAGGTTTCCTTTTACTCATCCAACTCACTGCTTCTCCAAACAGAGTAAACAGATACCCACTAGTGAACCTTTGACTATCCAAGTCACATACCCAATCTGCATCAAAAAATACTTGTATGTACAATGACTTGACCATAGTATGAGTGCCATGATAAATCAAACAATAATTAGAAGTACCTCACAAATATCTAAATACCTTTTTAACAAAATTCCAATGTTCTTTACTAGGGTTAGACATAAGAACTCCCACTACTTGTGCTATATCTGTTCAAGTGCAAACCACTGCATACATCAAACTACCAATGAAACTAGAATAAGGAACCTTAGACATATCCTCAATATCATCATTAGAAATAGGACACATATCCAAGTTCAACTTAGTACCAACTGGAAATGGAATACTAATTGGCTTATAGTCATGCATATTTTACCTCTGCAAAAAGGTATCAACATACTTACTCTGATTCAACCAAAGCTTTTTGTTACCATGATCTAATTTCCATTCCAAGAATGTATTTTGTAGCCCCCAACTCCTTCATATCAAAAGCACTAGAAAGTTGTTTCTTGAGTTCACTAATCATTACCTTGCTGTTACCAATAAACCACATGTCAGATCAACATACAAGATAATAATTATAATATGATCATCAATAACCTTAATATATACACAATGATCCTCTTCACTCCTAAGAAATCCAAACTTCAATGCAAATGCATCAAAATTTTGATACCACATTCTAGGTGAGTGTTTCAAACCATACAAAGATCTTTTTAACCTGCAAACCATTTTTTCTTTTCCCTTCACAAAAAAACTGTTAGGCTGTCACATATAAATCTCTTCCTCAAGATCCCCATGCAAAAAAGTAGTTTTGACATCCATTTTCTCTATCTCAAAATCACAAGCAGTAGCAATAGATAACAAGAATCTAATAGAATTTACTTTATCGAAAGGAGAAAAAATTTAACAAAAATCAACTCCCTCTTTGGGAGTAGCCCTTATCCACTAATATGGCCTTATACCTTTCCAAGTGACCATCTACTCCAAATTTCTTTTTAAACACCCATTTACATTCGATGGGATTTCTTCCTTTGG
This sequence comes from Sequoia sempervirens, assembly GCA_007258455.2. Classification (NCBI taxonomy): domain Eukaryota; kingdom Viridiplantae; phylum Streptophyta; class Pinopsida; order Cupressales; family Cupressaceae; genus Sequoia; species Sequoia sempervirens. Next base: position 422,871,262 of record VDFB02105785.1, read on the forward strand.
GAAAATTAACAAGATCCCAAGTGTTACAGTTTTCCAATCCCATCATCTCCTCTTGCATTGCTTGCAACCAAGACTTATTTTCCTTTGAAGAGAGAGGCTCCTTGTAAGATCTAGGTTCATCATCAACACTTAATAAAGAAAATATACAATGCAAATCAAGTGGGATATATTTATCAATTGTATTTCATTGTCTTGTGGATCTTCTGAGAGTAGGATAAAGAGGCTTTTGTTGTTCTTGATCTTGCGCAACCTCTTCTTGATTTTCTTCCTCATTTTCTTTAGTTTGATCGGTAACTTCTTCTGATTCCTCATGTTCTTCCTCCCTATCAAATCCATCTCTTTGTTCTTCTCAAGGTGCATCTTCTTGCTTAATTTCAAAATGCACACTCTTTCCCTTATCCTTTTCCTTTGGTTGTTTAGGTACATAAATAGTGCTAAGTTCCCTAAAAATCACATCTCTTGAATAGATACTTTCTTGGTTAGAGGATCCACAGCTTATAACCTTTAAAATTATCACCATATCCAATGAAAATGCACTTTTTAGCTTTAGGATCCAACTTCTAAGTCTATTTTTCTTTAGGCACATGAACATAAGCCTCATACCCAAATACCCTTAAATGTGAAATAGAAGGTTTCTTACCTGTCAACATCTCATAAGATGTTGTTTCAAGAGCTTTACAAGGAGATATATTAATCAAATAACAAGCAATACTTATAGCTTCTACCTAAAAGTATCTATCAAGTTGTGAACCACTTAACATGCTTCTAGCTCTTTCCATGTTCATCTGATTCATCCTTTCTACCACACCATTCTGTTGAGGAGTGTATGGAGTAATTTTCTATCTAACAATTCTCACATGCTTACAAAATTCATAAAATTACTTAGAACAATATTCCCCTCCATTATTAGACCTTAAACTTTTAATTTTATAATTTGATTGCTTTTTGACTAAGGCTTTAACTAAATTCCTTAAACTTAGTGAAAACTTCATATTTATGTCGCATAAAATATAACTAGGTAAACCTTGTAACATCATCGATAAAGGAGACAAATATCTATATTTTCCAAATGATTCAACATCCACAGGACCAAACACATCCGTATGAATTAATTCCAATTTAACTTTAGATTTTGTACTGCCAGAGGGAAATGATTTTCTATTTTTTTAACCAAACACATAATGTTCATGGAAATCAAAACTCTCACTAGAATAAGATAAACCATCTAACAAATTTTTATTCAAAATGAACTTTAAAGCAGTCTCACTTATGTAACCCAATATGTGGTGCCACAACTTACAAGTGTTTTCAAAATTTTTAGTTACATATGCAGAGTTTACAAAAGTTGTGACTTCCAACTTAAACAAGGTTCCTTTTCTTGTCCCTCTCTCTATCACCAAATTCCCTCTTACTAGTCTGCAACCATGCTTATCAAAAGTTACACTTATTTTTAGATCGTTCAACTTTGAAATTGAAATCAGATTTCTATATACTCCAGGAACATGAATGAACCATAGATTTTTGGCTCCAATGTACTCTCTAACTCTTCTAGGGTTTTTCACCTAAAAGGAGAGAGCTTTGGCCAAAACTGCTAAGGGTTCATTCAAATAATATTATGTGTGATGTTTTCTAAGATAAATTAATTAAATTAAATGCAATTAAGCTAAGAAATTGATTGATTAAAGTATGTAAACCTACGAGATAAGTGATGTTTGAAAACACATTATGTAATCTAAAAATGAGCTAAAAATGAATGCAAAGCTAAACATAAATGAATGAAACTTGAAGTGTGCACTTGGAACTTTGAAGGAGACTATAAATTGCTTCTGAAACATTGTTAATTCTGATTTTCAAGTCTGGAGGGACTCATTCACCATTCTGGGTGAATCAGTCCCAATTTTGGCAAACTGAGCCAAAACCTGTTTCTATCAAAAGGTTGTCAGAAAATGTAGAAAACACAAAAATAACCTAGAAATGGGACTCATTCACCACCCATGGTGAATGAGTCCAATTTTGAATTTCTATATTTTCAACGGTGGATTATGAAGCTTCTGGTCTACACTTTAACCTTCTACAAGTGTTGGCTTCTAAAACTTTGATTTTCGAACCTGTAAGTGGATTTTTGTTGATATTTTGACTTGGATGATGAAGACAAGACTTCAAGAACATTGAAATTTGATCTTCAATGATTTTTGAGCTTCCAAGATACTTAAATCTACATAAAAACAAGACAAGAGAGAGATGTTGAATGTTAGGGCATGGGGTTTTGCCTAAGTCAAACCCCTTTTAGGTAATTAAATCAAAATGATGAAAGAAATGAATGAAACATGCAATAATGGAGTTGATTACCTTGCCATGATGTTTGATCTTGAAATTCTACAACAAAACATGGAGGATTTTCCCTTGAATATTTGAAATTTTCTCTTGAATGACTTGTAATGCTAAAACCCTAGGTTGCTTGACTTGAGATGAAAGATTAATGAATGATAATAAATAAGAGATCTGAAAATGAGTTAAGAGACTTGTATTTAGAGGAAATTCATCTATTTCACCCATTAATACCTCATCCCAGACCAAAATGAATAAATAATAAACTTAAATTTCACTTTATTCCCGCTCAAAAGTCAAAATTAGACCAAATGGGACTCATTCGCCACACATGGTGAATGGGTCCCACCTGGATGGAACTGATTTTCCATGCATGGTGAATAGGTCCCATAGGGGCCAATTTGATTGCTTAGATGCAAAGAGATAAGGAAATGAGGTCGAAAATGTAACCTTGTTGGATATTTGATCAATTTAAGCCTCAAGATGCACAATATGGGTTAATAGGGGCCTATTAGTGATGATGTATATGTCAAATAGGGCTTGGGACACATAATTCAATGTGAAAGTGTGATTAAATAAACTTTACCACACTAAAATATGGTCCACATAGCCTAAAAGGGCACAAGAACCAATGTGAATGTGCAAGACACATTACAACACTAGTTTAACATTAAGTTTAATTCAAAAACCTTCTAGTTTAATGTGATACAATTATTAAACACATTTTATAATGTTGAATTAGGGAGAAAAAAGTTTATTAAGTCTAGGAAAGCGTGAAAGTCCTTTACAGGATTTTACAACACCTTCACATGATGTCAATAAACACATTTTATTCAGTGTGCAAGGGTTCAAGACCTAGTGTGGATACATAAAATGCCTCACAACACTAGAATAAGACCTCATTAAGTCCATTTTATCACAAATTAATCCCATGTCAAGCAAAGGGTCCTTTTTTGTATGGCACAATGAAAAACACTAGGAAGAGTTTTAATCCTCCCATCACTGAAACACAACTTAACCTTAGCATTCCGACAATCAGGTATGACGATTTATCACTGAGGTATATTTCACCTTCATCACATTTCTCATATGTGGTAAACCACTCGTTGTGAGGAGTCATATGAAACAAGCATCCTAAATCAATTAACTAATTTTCATTAGTCATAACCTAAAGAAAAGAAATCAAAGCCTCATCACCTAAGTTCAAGGATTTCTTAGTGGAGGAATCAACTTGTTTCTTTGGATATCTACATTCCTTCTTCACATGTCCTCTTTTCCCACAGTTCCAACACTTCACTCTATTCTTCTTTCCAGGAGTTTTAGATTTTCCCTTAGACTTGTCCCTAGGACCATTCTTATCTCCTTTATACCCTCTTTCTTTAGGCCTTCCCCTTACATGAGAGAATCACTTGTACTATCCTTTATCTTTTTCCTCATTTCCTATGACAACAAAGTTGCTACAAGAGCATCCATCTTTGGATCTTTCATGTTAGTAGTGATAGCAAGTACAAAATTATCCCAAGATTCAAGTAAAGAACAGAGAAGCCTAATACATTTATCTTCTTCTTCAACTTTGACATCAATAGAGGATAATTAAATCAAAACCAAATTAAAAGAATTTAAATGCTCAGCTATAGATTCACCTTCCTTAATCTTAAGAGGAAACAACTTTCACTTCTAGTAAAGTTTGTTTACCAGACTTTTCACTTGATAGATTTCACCTATCCAATTCCACAAATCATATGCAGTCTTTTCTAATGACACATTTAGGAGAATGAAATTATAAATACATAGCCTAATAGTATCTTGTTCCTTTTTATCAACCTTCTCCCAATCTTCATCACTCATTTTCTTAAGTTTGACTCTATTCGTCACAACAACCCACTGATCTCGTTTGTTCAAAGAGATCCTCCAATTCCATCTTCCACAACTCAAAACCAACCCCACTAAATTTTTCAATATCCATACAATACTTAAGAAGTTGCATCCATGGTTAAACACAAAAATACTGGAAAAAATAGCTCAACAAAACTCCCACTAAAACTGAAAAAACCTTTGTTCTACCACCTAGAACACAGAACTGGCCAAGCTCTAATACCAAATGTTAGAAAATGGTAGACAAATAAAAATAATGGAAGATTTAGTTCAAATTACTATAAACCAAACTATGATGTGTAAACCATATAGATATTTAAACAACTGTAAACAAAAATTGCAAAGAACAGAAAGAACAACACATAACACATTGTTTATGTGCAGAAACCCTTTCGAGAAAAAAATACACCATAGAAGAGATGAATAGTTGTATTAGCAACAATGGTGTTTCACAATACAGTCACTGTAACTCCTCTTCAATCCGATAGTATCTGTTTACCTATAAAACCTCTCATAGTGTCTCCATCTCAACCCCTCAATATATAGACTCATGGGGGCTCAAAATATTACCATCAAACATTACCAAGGGTCAAAACAAGGTTAAAAAAAAACCATTGTAAAAATCCATACGACCCCTTACATGCTAAATACGATCTTTTACATGACATTACACCTTCTTACAAGATGTCATAAGAATCCCTATAAAATAGGAGATGCTCTTACATGTGTCATAAGCCATCAATAGCTATGCAAATATTATCTTATGTGTGTCATAGATGATTCTCACATCCAAAATAATATCCCCCACTTTTATCCCTTACAATTATCATAGAATCTGTCATAACATCCTTAAAAATAGGCTTTCCATGTTATACCACTAAGTGGGAATCTTTTGACAACTAATAAATTATTTTTCAAGGCACCAACATGTGGAAAAAGTTCCAACTCAAAATATCATGCCCCTTTTGATGGAGCACAAATATTTAATAACAAAAATGATATATTTAGCCATGGGAATATGTAAAATAATAATAAATAAAAAACTTAGGAATTTTCAAGGTTGAGACACCTTGATTCCCAACATTCTCCCACTTTTCGAATACCTTGCAAGAGCTAAGGGAATCACAACATCATGGAATCAACTAGGTACAAGAAACATGGCCCATGGCCTTTCTGCACCAAATGAACTTATTTGTGATCACAGGTTTGGTAAGATAATCTACAACAAATTATCCTCAGTGTCAATTTTATTCAACTCAAATTGTCCATTAGCAACCATTTCTTCAAAAAAATGGTATTGTATATCCACATGCTTTTTCTGAGCATGATACATAGGATTCTTGGCTAAATGAATTGCATTCTGGCTATCACAACCAATTTGAACTATCCTGCAATTGAAACCAATACTTGTTCACAACCTTTGTAACCATACTACCAAGGTCAAGACACCTTAATTCCTAACAATTACATGTGAAACCAAAGAAGCACTAGAGGTTCTACAAGTTGGAACAATAAAGTATAATGAATAGATGCCATGAGTAGGAATAGTATACAATAGGACAAAGATGTTTCAATTTAACACAAAAATGAAAGAGAATGAACAAGGAATTTTACAGTACATGGTGTTGTGCCGTAGAAAAATGGTCCCTTGTCATTTTCATGGCCTTTTATGTCTTCTTTCATGGTGTTGGAACTATGTTGCTTTGATTTTATGTTGTATCATGGCTTGAACATGCTTATTTAGGTATTAAAACTCAAAGAACGACATCTTGTGAAGGTTTTGTGAAGTGTTGTAAGACATTGAACTGCATTCTTCTAGACTCTATTTAATGCAATTTACCTAAAAACCACATTTTCACTCATCAACAAGTCCTATTTTGAAGTGTTGTAAAGTCGTGTAACAAGATTTCATGCTTTTCTAGGCACATCTTCACTATTTACACCCTTCTCATGCTTTATTTTGTCTCTTTATGCCCTCATATGACTTAATTAAATGGATTTTTTCATATCGTCCTAAGAAACAACATTAAACACAACATTTTTACCAACACATGTTTTTAGGTCCTAGGTGGGACCCATTCACCATGGGTGGCGAATGAGTCCCCCTTGGCCCCAAATTCAAAAAATTTCAAATTTCCTTTCGGGATTTTATTAAAAATCACTTGATGATGCCCTATGATGAGGTATGAATGGATACTAAGGCACAAGAATTGTATAAATAGGATTTTTTCACTTCATTTTGCATATCCTAATTCATTCAAGCAATCTCCTACAATCTTCTCACTTATTCAAGCATTCAAGCATTCTACAACATATTTTCAAGCACTATTCAACACTTTGAAGTAGCCATTAACATTACTTCAGATTTGCATTTTCAAGTGTCAGGTGAGTTGATAACACTTGCATGTTATTATTTTATCTTTCTCTTTCATTTCATTAATTTTTCAAGGGTTTGATTACCAAAAGTGGGGTTTGACCAAGGCAAACCCCTATTCACTAACCCCTAATCATTTTTCCCCTTTTGCTTGTTTGTTTGCATATTTGATAGGTTATTAGGTGTTGAAGAGTGATTTTCAAGTCAACTAGGTGCTTCAAGTCAACTTGAGTCAAAATCAAGCTTGTAGAGAGTTATTTGTCTGTTTTATGTAGATTTGACTCAGCAACCCGATAAGCAAACATTCTCAGATCTGGTGTTGCATAATTGCCTCCCAATTTTTTAGGAATTTAGGGGTGGACTGATTTTCCACTTGTCACAAATGAGTCCCACCTTAGGACTGGAAACTTGAGTTTTGTCATATTTCAGATCCCAACAGACAGAAACCGGCTCCCGACAGTTTTTCACCAGTAGGTGGACTAATTCGCCACCCTAGGTGAATGAGTCCCACTGTGAAAAATTAGTAAATTTCATCAGTATTCAAAACATTCTAGAATCATCATACTTTTCCCAGGTGCACTCTGTTTCATCCCGTCTCTTTCTATTCTACATAGTTTCTTCATTTACATAGTTGTTTGCATATCACAATGTGTTTTCAAACATAGTTGTAATTACACTTTTGCATTCATTTTTAATCACATATATTAGTCGATTGAATTTAGTTAACATCATTTACATCACATCACATCACACACATCCTAATTTGAATGAATCATTAGCATTTTTGGCCCTATCTCTTTCCTTTTAGGTGAAAAACCCTAGAAGTGCAAGAGTAGTCCATAGGGTCCCAAAAATCTATGTTTCATTTTGGTGAACCCGACGTTTGAACACTTTAAATTTATGATTGCATTCACATATTGCATCCTAGTTTCCATTTGCATTAGCATTCAATTAAGACACTGATTTGTTATTGCATTTTAGGACTTTTCATTTTGCATTAGTGAAAACTTCATCTAGATTTCATTTTTGCATTACATCTAATTGAAAAAAGTAAAAATATGCATTTTGGATCTGAAAATTGCATACTTTAGAGCATTTAAATCATCTTAAAATTTCTGAAAAACATTAAAAAACTTCATACTAGGACTCATTCACCACCCAGGGCGAATCAGTCCCTTTGCACTTGTTAAACAACATTTTTAGCATTTTTCTACCATTTGTCTACATTTATGTTTTCTATAGTTAGCTCTCTGTTACAGTTATTAGATTTTCTATTATTTTCATTTTAGACCTTTTAGGTTAGCTTGCATTGGCCTTCATCCCTCCTTTGTGGTACTTGCATGAGTGTTTGGTGCCCCGTTAATAATACTTCTGTGAGACAAAGTTCTAGACTCATGGCATCCCATGATAGCACTTTCATTGTGGACTTTGGGATCTCAAAAGCTCCTCCTCCTAGTATGGAAAATGGTGCATTAGGCCCTGAAAATACCACTTCTATACCTTCACCTTTCCATCCAATGAATGTTGACAACCAAACCAATTCCCTCTCGTAAGAAAAGGTCATTAATATTCATGAGGACTTTGCACATTTACAACAACACTTGTCACTTGAAAACATTTCTACAACTGCCATACTTGTCATTGAGAATCTTCATCATTTGATTGAAAGTGATGATGGCTTGCAAGTGATGAAGAAAATTGCTGACATTTACAATAAACATGTCTCTTCAAACATTCAATCCGCAACCATTCATGTAAGACAAGGAGCACCTCAAGTTCCTCCTTTAACCATTGTTTCCATCACAACTTATACCAATCCACAAGTCCATACCACTATGCCTCAAGCTACTTCTTTCTCGATTTCCACTAGCATTCCTACTTCCTTTGTGGCATCGCAAGTCCCTTCTACCACTTTCACACCTCTTAGCATTCCTTTCACTTCTCCAAACATCACCTACACTCCATCACCATTTTCCCTTCCATCTCAACCCACATACCCCGATCCTCTTCTTACACAGCTTCTCACTACTGTTTCATCTATGCGACATAAACTTTCCAACATTAGTCAAGGTCAACCTACTCCAACCACCTATCATGTCCGTAGTAGTCCCTTATTCTTAGAAATATTACGTACGACGATGCCACAAGGGATAGAAATGCCTTGGTTTGAGAAATACAAAGGAAAAGGAGATCCTATCAATCATGTTAATGCCTATAATGCTTTATGTAGTGACTTTGTCCTTGATGATAAAATTTTAGCAAAATTTTTTCCAAGGACTTTGAAGGACTCTGCCTTAGAATGGTTTTCCAACTTTCCTAATCATTCATCCATTCATTCAATGAATTGGTGGATGCTTTCATTAGTAACTTTCAAGTGCACATGACACCTAAAAAGACAATGGTTGACCTTATGAGATGTAGACAAAATGTGGATGAAAAAGTGACGTATTTCATCTCACATTACCAATCCTTATATGCTCAAATTGATGTCAAAATTCCTGATGCACATCTGTAGAAGATGTTTATCAAAATTTTGCAGACCAACTTTCAGGATAAATTCACCATGATGAAATTCCCTTCATTCATGCATTTATGTACAACATTATGTGACTACCAAAATTTGGTTTCAAGCCGTGATTCAAAATCCACTTCCAACTGAGTTGATAAACTTGAAAACACCAATCAAAACCAAAACAACACACAAAACTTCTGTAAACCTAATAGAGGATTTTTACAATTTAATCCACCTCCTCAACCTCAACCACAACCAACCCAATCTGTTTTGAATCAAGTGGCCATTGTTAGGGAAACCGTGCCTTATCATTATGGAGATCTGAGCCGACATTTCACTCCTTTACCTAATACCCTCCATCAAACAATGAACCAATTAATCCAAAAACATATGCTCAATTTTCCACCCATTCGACCACTTGATCCAAATCAACCATTACCACCTACATTCAAACATAATGCTTATTGTCACTTTCATCATCAAAATGGCCATGACACCAAACATTGTAAGCATCTTAAAAAATTTAGTTCAAGACCTCATTGATTCAGGTGAATTGACCATTACAGCTGTTAATGATCAAGGCAATAAGTCCTTTGCACCTCCTAACCAGAATTTACAATTTTTCACAAATCCTATGCTGAAACATACTACTTCATTTGTCAAGGTTAGTGAATCTTCCAAGCTTGATGTAATGATTGTTGATACCAATAATGAACAACATGATACAACTCCAATTGTTACCTATTGATCATCAAAGCTTGCACCTCTTCGACAGTCTAATGGGAAATTCAACAAGTGGGGGAAAAATTACATCTCACTAAATACCTTCAGGTTTTTTATAGAAATTCGGCTCTTCTTTTGGGGTTTTGAGATAAGGGAGAAAGAGAAATGTAAATATAAAACATGAAAGGAAATATGCCAAAGCTTTTACAACATTTGAAACTCAAATTATTCCTATGATTGATATAAAGGATATAGAACGCCACAACCCTTCATTGTTGGAAAGAGAACAAACAACAAAGGCTAACTTCAAACACAATGCAAACTTTCAAATCTTTTTATAGGCAGTGTTCATTGATGTCCGATTAAACATATAAAATCCTTAGAGTAAAACAATAATATTTTAGAAATTATAAGAACTTTGTCTCTTAATACAACATAGGAAAGAAAAATAACAACTTCAAAGATAATGGAAAAGTCCAATGACATAGTCTGATTTTTCCCAAAATTTCTATTCCACAACAAAAGCATAAAGCATAGAAATTTGCTATTTAAACTATCTGAATATAGCTTGCAAGACACAATGTTTCATTCAAAAATGATAATAAAAAGAAAAAAAACTTGAAAAAGGTCATACATGCACAGTCTCAAAAATTTCCTTCAACAGTTTGTGCTTTAATTAAAACTAAAATTTGAAACAAAGGTTAGATGCCAATCTGACAATAGTTGAAACCTTAATGGATATAAATTTCTAGAATAAAGTAGTTCTATAAATTGCTTCTGAAATATAGTTCATAAACTTTAAGAAAATTAAAAAGAAAAACAATTCCTCTTTTCGGAGAAAAATTTTTCCTCCTAGAAAAATCCTTTTCTAAAAGGATCAAAATTCTAAATCTTAATCCAAAAAATTCATTTTTTTCTCATGCCATCACCTTCCTTTTATAGCCACTAAAGAAAAAAAACACCGCCTTAAACTAGAAGTAATGACTGTTAGGTGTTGATGGTTGATAGCGCACGATCCAATCACAGACTCTTGGTTAGGCCACAAAAGATCTCTGCATTAACTCCTCAACTACTGCATTAATGTTCTCTAGATATTTTAGCAAAGATAAGACCTAAATACGATCAGATCCTAGGAGCAACTTTCCTGACATCAGACACAATTGATTGATTACATTACTATGAGGTGTCGTCTCAAAACTTCCATCTCAAAAATTGCGAGAAGAAAAGAAAAGCTAGCTAGCTCAGACAAACTCCCCAATTAGATATCTTCATAGGTGGTGCAGATAACCCATGACAAGGAGATGACGTTTCAGTAGGGTGGAAACTCTCAAGCTTGTAAATATAGCTCCCAGGGGAACGTACTTCAAGCATACATGTGTCCTGAAACTCCTCCCGAAAGGAAAATAAAAGGGAAAAGTTTTGCATCCACCACATGGCGTGTGGCACACCTTTTCAATATTTCATTTGAGCATGGGTACACTTGACACCGAAGACGTTTATGCAAACCCAAAAATAAAAAGACTAAGGAAAAAAAACCTTTACAGTTCTGGTGACTCACAAGGGTCTTCGCTTCTGCGGAGATTCGAACCTAGGCCTCTGGCTATTCTTGGAGTTTGATGAAAGTGGCTCTTTGGGCCTCCCAATTTGCATTGGTTGGTAAAACAATAATCCAGATCTATCTATATGTTTACTCAAGATCAAAAATCTCCTTGAAAGAGATGGCGCCCCATCTGGAAGAGATTGCACCTAGGTGATAATAGAGTCAAGAAAGAGGATAGATTTCACGCTCAAAATCATCCACCATGGGTACAAAATTTGACCTTGGAAGTTCAGTAGTGGCCTGAATCTTGCGTTGGATTGCCTCATTGATTTGCTCCATTGTTAGTGTGTCTTCGTCTAGGGAGAGAAGAGGAGGCAACTTGAAACCAACCAAGATGGCGAAATCCTTTTTGATCTCGGTGACTCTTTTGTTCAAAATCATTTGATGATCCTTGTATTTTTCGGAAATTAGGTGGCAGTTGATAATCTCATTGGATTTGATGGAGGTGACCTTCGATCAGGAATTCCCACTTTTCTAAGAACATGATCGGTGGGAATACTTAATTTGGAAATAAAACTTTGGGAGTTTGCCACCCGAGGTGAACATGTTTGTATGAAATGGTTAGCCATTGGACCAACTTTGGCATTTAGTTCTCGTGAGTCCCTTAAGAACTATAAGGTGGGTCCCACTACACACACACTAGCCACTAACCTTCTCATTATGGAGAAGGATCCAAACCTTCTTGCAATAGTTAACTCCTGGTTCCAATGAGCCTCTCTTACTCTGGTATCTTCTTCTATTTGACCTTTCTCTTGAAAAGAATTTTCCAACTTAGAGCTTAGTCTTCTGGCTTCTTGTCTTGACTTCTCCACATCAATCTAGACTCTTTGTAGATCATCAACATTTCAGGATCCAACATCAGCCAAATCTTTCTTTAATTTTTCATTTTTGGTACGAAGATGAACCTGTTCATTTTGAGTATCTGCAAGCAACTTGGACATTTCTCCTTGTTGTCCTTGAATTGGTTTCAAGTGGGTCATTCCAGCATCTTTGGCTCAGACCTCATTCTATAGCCTGGTCACTATCCCTTTCACATTTTCTAACTCAACCTCGCGCTTCCTTAATTGCCTATCCAGTCGTTCATAATCAACATATACCACCTTTTGTGTGGCTTTGGCTAGGACCATTTTATTGCACAGGTGAGTTTCACTTAAATCCAGACCCACGACATGAATTTTGTAGTCCTCCATTTTCATTTTCACTTTGGACTTGGAAACTAGAGGCCTCATTGTGGTGATAAGTAGGGAGTTATGCTCTTCATTAAAACAAGCTTCAATCCTCTTGTTGATAGGCCTTTTAGTACTCTTTGATAACATTTTCATCTTTCTGGTCTTTCGGGCCTATTTGGTGGCATCGAAATGACCTTGAAGAGTTTGAGGGACATCAAAACTCTAAGTTACGATGGGGGCACTAGGGGTTAGTCCAAACAAGGTGACAGTAGGGGAGACTTCAGACACATGAGCATGAGGAGACGCAAATGGCAGCGTGATCATAGAAAAAGGGGGAACACCAAAAGGAGTAGGGGAAGAAACAATAGGGGAAAAAAGCAGAAAAAGGGTTGATGGAGAGGTTCCTTCCTAAAAGAAGATGGGCCAGGAGTAATGAGAAAAGTCGTAGTTTTGGTGATTTCAATGGGGGCTTCAGACAAAGCAACTAATGGTACAACAACAACCATGACAGATAACTCCTTCTCGGTGTGCAGAAGAGTTTCAGCAGGTTCATTTTCAATGGAAGGGGTTACATTTATCGCTACTAGTTCAGGAACTGAAGATGGGAAATATATTTCTATATGAAGAAGAGGGGGAGAAAAACTTACCTGAGCCACAGTCAATGACACATTCTGCAAGATGGACTCCACTTCTTCCTCCCGACGGATTAGTATATTAGGGGTACTTAAGTCCTGGATCTTCCTCCACAATTAGAGCCATCATGAATCGATCTCCTTTCGAGGGAGCCCTCTGATATTTAGACATGGAGGATTCTGAGGATATTTTTGGAGATTGTTGGGCCTCCTTTCCTTTGCTTCGGGCTTGGGATGTGGACAGAGCCTGTGGACCCCTTGGTCCCAATTTTTTTTGGTTCTCAGGTTCCTGAGGTCTAGGATTTAGGAGTGGAACTTGTTCCTCTTCAATTTTGTGGCTGTTCTCAGGATTGCTATTGTCAGAATTAGCTTCCCTATCATATGCGTCTTCAAACTCTTCATCAAGCTAGAAGTTGCCGAACAAAATGCCCAGATTCCTCATCTCTTGTCGAAACCTCCACAAGTATGTCTTCTTTCTTTCCAACCATCCCTTACACCTCAATTGTGCATTAAGAGATTTTATCATTAGGAGATTCCTCTGGTATTGTGCCTGGGGCTCATAAAAACTTAGCCATCTTTGGTATATGGGCTAGGTCAATGTATATTTTGCACTCTCTTGGGTAGGATTTCTCCTTCTTTGGAAATACTCCCTGAACTCATGCCTTAAGTTGAAATGCCCATTTGGGTTATAATTCCACTTGTCACAAATGAGGACCAATCCTAGAGCAACCAAATGATTCTAGATCTCATCCTCATCCTTTCGCTTGCTTGATACCACTTGACTCTTTACAATCATAAGGGGAAGATCGAAAAGCTTTGCTTTATTCCTTCCCACACCATAAATCCTATTGATAGTGGATACTTGTCAGCAAGGCTCCAGTGCAAAAGTTTTGTTTGCCACAAATATGGAGATTCGAAAAACTTCCCCAAGGAAACCATGAAACCTGACAAAAGTGAAATCTTCACTGAGGAAGAATCCATTGAGATAGGTGGATGTTCTATCCATTCTATAACTTCCTAAAAAAAATGGTTGATGGGATGAGGTAGTAAATCTTGTAGCACTGGTCTCAAAAAATAATCTACAAATGGATAGTAATATCCTATTCTTGAAAACATGGCGTCCACAAAAAAATTCGCTGGATATAACCTCTCTCATTCGTCCTAGATACTAGCACATTTCTCCCTAGCCACTCAAAATTTTGATGCAATAATAAATGAACTAGGATGGAAGAATACCTGAACTTGCACTCCATACAGTAGTTTCTCAATGGTAGCTTCATATTTTTTCCCATTACTTCAGTAAAATCATAGCATCTCTGAACTCTCTCTCTTTTGAGTGAAAAGCCTAGGGATAACTGGAAGGGGTTAACCTCTTCATCATTGTCAAGACCAAAAACCTAGGCCAACATTGTGAACATAGACTATGTATCCTTTTTGAATTTTCTTCATGATAGAGGCCAATGAATATGTCCTCTTTGTGGTCATTCCTTCATTTCATCTTCATAAAAACTTGTTTTCCTGAACATATCTTTCCCTAGGACATCCATCTATTCTTCATTAAAAAGGTCTACACCCCAGCCCATAGGGATACACAGCATATCTCGTATAGCTTGGGTCGAAATGGTGATATTGACCCCATGGCCCTCAACAGTCTTTGTATTTCTATTAAACCTTTTTGCACATCTGTCGACCAGCTTTGAGCATGGATGGACAACAGGTAGCACAAACTGTGGTAGGCCACTTTCCAAAGCTGAAATGAAAAATCCTCTACAGACTCATGGCCTAGCATCCTCTTAAAAGCACCTTCCCTAAGATTTTTAGGGTTGGTGGATAACCGAGGGTCATAAACATTATCAGTTATATCTTGAACTACCTCTCTCAAAATTCATTTGTTAGGTTGAAGCTTCCTGGAACGTTCAAATGGTCATTCTTCTAGAGATGGGGCATTAGCAAATGAGTAATGCCCAAAGATATCTACATAACCAGGTCTTCTATTTGCTACTTTGGCCTACTTGCCACAGATAGATACTTCTTCCTTGATTGCTTGAAAGAGATACAAAAACTCTCTGGTTACAAAAACCATTTTTCCTTGCTAAAATCAATCTACTTTTGAGCATAATTAATTTCAGCGCTTTGAATGCAGTTATGAGTTTGCTACTATCAATGGCTCATTAAATGTTTCCACTGGGGCAATACGTGTGGATAGGAGATTTGTATCCCTTGGGAAAGCCAAAAAATCTGTGGAAATGGAATTAGTGCATTCCTTCTGCCGCCTCTTGTTTCCTTTAATTCATTACATTGGAAGGCACACTTTTTGTCATATGGAGTGTGCTGAGATGACACAAGGTACCTTTTGAAAAGATGTTTTCATTAATTTTTTAGAGCCTTAGCATGTTAATCCATGTCTTTTCTCATTAGTGAATAGGTTGGCACTGATGATGGCAAGGATGTGCATGAACCAACAAAATATGAGGGCATTTACTCCCCAACGCCCAAATTTATTTCTCAAGGTGTTCCGACAGATCCTCCGTATGATTTTCCAGCCTTGCCCCATTCTGCCTCAAAATTTTCTGTTGTCATTTGGCCAAAAATAAACATCCCATTAGTGAAGTTTCTTCATTAGCCTTTTCTATATATAGCCACACCACCTTTTGTTACATTCATTCAAACATATAGTTCTCTAACTTACCTGGCCTTCCGCCTACTCCTCTGCCATTTTTCACTACTGTTGTGATGTCTACTAGTCTGGGCACCCCTATTCGGCTCCTTCCATAGAGGTCATAGAACTGCTTTGCGAGAGTGATTACTGACAGTTGTATCAAGTTCTTGGTGAAGAATTGTGACCCCCTAATCATGACTTCATTCAAGTGGGTCGTTGGCATGGACTACCTTACCGACGAGGAATTGTAATGTGCTCTCTCTTTGTGGCTTCACTGTTGGACCTAGGTGTGGCCAATCCCATGATAATTGCACTATGCTAGAGGGTATGTGCATGATCGCGATGGGCCAAAAAGTGGCAATATGATGGGTATGTGGCTGACGACTATTTTTTTACCCAAAATTGATGAAATGAAAATGGTTTTTAAAGGAGATTCTTAGGTTTCCACCGATATAAATTATGCTTTACTTTGAATGTAATAAGTAATTATTATTCATTTTCTATTCAAATTATGACTAAAGTCCTAATTGATAGGATGATTGAAAAAAATCTATAGCTTTCAAAAGGTATTACATTTTTTGAATCCAAAACATGCGTCACATTCTATGTTTTTCATACTATAGGATTAAAAAAATAAAAAATAAATTTCATGAATTTTTGACCAAGTTAAGGTGGTCAGACATACGAGTTTTTATATTTTTTAAAAACTTTTAATAAAAAATTCATAATTAATTATTTACTTAGAAAAAAATTACAAAAAAATATGCATCACATCAGGACATGAGTCCTCTACTTATATCTAAAATATTATAAAAAAATATTATCATTTTATTGTGGTTAGGGTGCTCAGACAGACTTCTACTTCTTATTTTTTCCCTGAAATTTAAGTACCACTGCATTGAAATTTCAAATTTTCACCAAATAGATTTCTTTTTCTTTTTTTTAAATCTAGTAGTTTAGAAACTACATTCAATTTCTACAGATTCTATTCTTAAATATTTTTGAAATAATATAGATAACTTATTCAAATTTTTACGTCAAATTTCCTAACTCTGATTTTTTTGAATTTTTTGCCACTTAAGGGCCTATTTTTTCCATGATGATCCTACACATACCCTAGAAGATGTTTGACACCTCACTGATGGAAGGGCTTGGAAAAATAGTGCAAGTGGCCATTCCGAGCATCAGCATTTCAAGTGCCATGGACCTCTACAGGCTCATGGACTTTAGGGAGGACGTGCCCTAGTTGTCTTTCTTGATTGACTTTCACACCATGGATGTGGAGGTGCACCATTTCTCTTCTCAGCTATAGACCACCTTCTTTTTGTGGGAGTACGGCGTGGAGAAAGTTTTGGGGATTTCCTAGAAAAAGAATTTTAGTTACCTAGTGCAACTTCGCAGTGACTAGACCCTAGGTTTGCACTATGTGGCCTGGGTGCGTTGTGTTTTTTGCCCCTGCCTGCATCCTATCTAACGAAGGAATAATAAGAAGAAAAAAAAGGAGAAGTAGAAGCCGAGCATGAATCCCTTTTTGCTTTGTTGTTGGAGGTGAAGAAAAAAAAATTGACTATCTAATCGACACCTCCATTTTGACAACTTTTGCTTTGCTTCACTTTTTGGGTTTTGTTGTAGAGGGCTTTCAATGATATTTATGAGCCTTGGGCTACATACTGTATTGTAAATTTTCTCCATAAACATAATATAGTATAACTCTTATTTTCCCTTGTGTTATTCTAGGCCTTATTCTAAAATCTTTGAAATAATTACAAAATATTTACATATGGTACATAGCTGTTAAAGTTTTTAAAAGAGCTGTGCATTTTTTACTAGAAAGTTCTTAGATAAATACCATTCACTGGTACATCTAAAGAAATCTCTTTGAGTCTATATAGCTTCACCTTTCAGCATGTGTTGTTTTTGAAAGGTCCCTTCTGCAGCACTTTGGAATTAATCGGTCGTCCTGGCTTCGTAACAAGTCTGTGGTACTCTTGCACTGAACCTTCTTTTGGGTAAGAATTTTCCTCATCAAACATCATTTGATTGTTTTATGATGGTAAATTATAGCTCCATGGGTGATTTCCCTATCTCTTTTTGGCCTCAGGGTTTCTGCAGAGTTTTTGTACACCAATTTGTACTCGAAAAACTTTGGGGCCGATTTGGGGGTAATTTGATTCATCGACAGGGGGAACTCATCTATAACTATGCCCATCCCTTTGAGGGGCCAATCCAACACATTAGATTGACACAATTAGGTTCTTAAGGGCTGATTTAGTTGAACTACCCCCTTTCACATCATAATATGATGAAATCTTCAGAAAAACCTTATATTTGATAACAAAATTTGACCCTTGTGATTCTACCGGCTCTTGGGCATAGGAAGGTGTGATGTTTTCAAGTAGAACTAGCATGGCTCTTATTTTCCTTAAAAGATTATCAATTTTTATTTTTGTGATATATTTTTGCACGTTGTTCCTCCTTCGCTTTGCTGAGGGGAGTGTAATGGGACGCTCTTCACTTTTTCCTTCTTTCTTCTCTTGTCAATTGATAACCACTGTGCCCTTGGGAGTTTTCTTGAAAGAAACCTTCTCTTTTCTCATCAGGGAAAACAAGGTTGAAATGCTCATGAAATATAGTACGAATCCTTGCGTAAGGCTAGATTTACTCGAAAGAAAACTTATGTTTAATTTTGAGCTTTGGACTATCTCAAAACTTTATGTTTTTGAGTGTACAAACATTCTCCACTTGGTGCTAGACATCATCCCTAGTCGGTTAGATCCCATTATAAAGACTTTATTGCCCCTTAACCTAACTTATGTATCAATGACAAGATTTATGCCCTAGTTTAACCCTAGGAAAACTGCCACATCAATGTCAGGGAATAATGATTATCCAACAAAATTATTCCCCGTTTGATGGAGACCTGTATTGCCAAGAAGATTTCCCTCAAGTACATTATCCTTTGTTTCTGCTGGGTTGACCTAGGCCCTTTGTCTAACACAAACATCAGTTGGATTATACTTGGGTCATACCCTTTGAGATCATATCTGCAGCATAATTCTTTCAACTTTCTTTTATTCCTGTGAGAGGTCTTTATGCTAACTGCTGATTTTTTTCCTTTTTTGACACTAAGCTTGCTATAATCCCTTGAAAAAGTGGAGAAGTTTTGCTTTGTCAAATTAGAAATTGATTTTGAATGTGTTCTGATAAGAAACGTATGATAGATGATGCCATCTTGAGGTCAGTGATTTGCTTGCATACTGAAACCTTCAACACTTCTGATGAGGTCCCTTATATCTAGTACTTGGCATCTTAGCCTTGTATTTATTGTGGTTACCTGCTCGCAGATCTGGTTTTCTGTTAATTCTGAATTTCTGGTAGCTTATTTCACACCCGCACCTGTTTGTTTCGCTTGATCCAATCCGTGGACCAATACTTCATATACAATCCCACTAGTAGAGCATGGAGATGGAAAAAAATAAGCTCTGAGGTACTTCAATCCCATCGAAAATATCAATCGAGCACTTATTTTGGGACCAACATTACACTTGACACCATCAAAGGGTACGATCCACACATGATTATAAGATAGATCATCAAGCTCTTTTAGGCTCTTCATTAGTTTCATAAAAGTCTGATCTCCATCAAAAATCACATAGGCGCTTAGCCCTATTGCATGGAAGTTACCAAATGGATCAAAATTAGTGAACTAATTTAGCAACATCTCTTCTTCTAAAATCTGCTCATTCGTACCTTCTTCTTCTATAGAAATTTTGACACAGTACCTCTCCTAGTGGAAAGCTGGGGTATCATCAGATCTCAAACATAGAATTGTGTCGTTCACAATATGTTCGAGATGCAAGGATTTAGATAGAATCTTCATCTTTGCTCCATTTTTGGTTTGCAATACCAAGTGGGACCAGTCAAGTGCTACGTATCTGCCAAGTTTGGTGGTGAAATCTCTTGATAAGCACATTCTGAAAATAGGTGGAATGTTAATTACTACTACTTCATGAGCGAATGTCTAGCTCAGACAGGAGAAGAGGGTCAGGGACAAATCCCTTATTTAAACAACGGTTGGGACTTTCTTTCTATCAAGTTGTATAATTCCCTTTTCAAGGGGCTTGTACTGCAGTTTTAGGGCATCTGCCACTTGTTTGGGCATAACGGTTGTGCTAGCTCCCGAATCAATCATATTATTGTACAATAATTTATCTCCTACTATAAGTGTCAAAAAGAAAGGCGTGGGTTTTATTTCGCATACCTATTTTTCTTTAACGCTATCCACATTATTTGTATAAGCCATTGATTTCAAAGCTTGAGGGGGAAATGCAGATCTGTCATTTCCGCTCTGATTGCTTAACTGAGTCATGCTCTCCTACATAATTTTTCCTTCAACCTTCAATCCTTCCTAAAGCAGGGTTTGTTGCTTGGGAATTGATAGAACATCCCACAATGAAACATTGGTAGGTGCCTTCTTCAATTGCTACACCACATTAAGCGTCCCGACAGTTTGGGTCTTTAGTTTAAACAGTGGTATCTCTTTTTTCTTTGGGAGAAAACATTCCATCGGGGCTAGAAATTTTACTTTATTCACCTCCTTTTCTTCTAAGGGCTAATTATGTGGCCATAAACTAGGTCGAACAATGGGCGGCGAGGCTTACTTCTCTCGGGGAGATAGTTGATGTGTTTGCAAACATCGCAGAGCTTGTTGTACATATTCTCCTATGAGCCTTCTTTTTGATCTTATACTGTAATTTTGATGTACTTGTGGAATTCCAGTTGTCAAAGCTTCATTTGCAAATATAGCCTCGTCTTCCTCCAACCATGAGAAAAGAGCTTGGTCGGGTGCAATGTCCAACTCTTGTTCAAGGGACATCCCTTGCATCTATGCCCTAAGATGAGCATTCTCCATTTCGAGTGACTGGTATTCACCTGCATTCGGGAACATACCTTTACTCCTCTGTTTGGCCACCTTTTGCTACATATTTCCCCTTGGACAATTTCGGGGCATATGGCTATCATTGCACGAGAAGCACTAGACATTTTCCTCCTTCGCCAACTTGTTTTGGCCTAGGACTATCTCCTTATTCAGACTGCCCTTGATTGACTGTAATGGCGTAGCAACCAGAACTATCTAATTTATCAACAACGACTGTTGACCTCCTCCTTCGTAAGATCCTTGGTACAAGTTTTGTTGGAAAGGTAGTTTTCCTCCGCCATAGACCTGAGTGGTTGTTTTTGGAGGTGTCACTTTTTTTTGTTTGATAATGACCAATTCATTAGCAAAAGTCTGCATCAGGTATTTTATATCAATGACATCCATCGCTATTGACAAAAGACTTGATGTGATGGCTTCAGTGGTAGGGTATTCGTTCATAGGCTGTGGGGAAACCAACTTCAATTGCGTGGCGGGAGTGCTTGGGCTAGATTCCTCTTGGTAGATGTCAGATATTTCTATGAATACTAGCATTGGTGGCTGAGGTGAAAGTTTCCCAGCATCGATCAGGTTATTCTCTACACACACCTCCATATCGTATGCGTTAGGTAGGGTTCTCCCTCCAATGGAGGTTACCATAAGTGCGATATCTAGATTGATGGCCTTTAGGTAGAACATGAATGCCATAATGGCCTGAGGTCGAGCAGTCATGAGAATCCTTTGCCAAGTCTTATGGAACCTAGTATTGAAATCGCTCATAGCTTCATTGGGGGTCCTCTTGATGGTGATTAGTTGTTGCAGTAGTGAAGAACAGTCTCCCTTTTCAGAGAATCATTTGAATAGATGTTGCCCAAGCTGGTCCTAAGAAAGAATGGAACCCGAGGCTAGAGATCGACACCAATCTTGAGCCTTTCCCTTAAAAGAGGTAGCTAATAGTCCTAAAGTGATGTTCTCCTCTTATATGTTGTGTACCCTCCATACCTCTGCTATTTCTTGAAGGTGTTTAGAAGGGGTTTTGAAATCCTCCCCGGAGAATCTTGGGTTAGCTTTAAGGGCATTAGCTGGTATGGCAAGCCATACATCTGGGGGTGTGGGTGGTTATAATGGACTACCACTATCCGATGTTACAAAGTTTCTAGGAGCAGGAGGAGGTACTTGAGCCATGAGGAAAATATTTCTATGAATTGGGTATACTGGTAATCTTATCTAGAAATTTAAACCTCCAAGCGGAGTAGATAATGCTCTTGATAATGGATTCTGACTTCTTGCTCTATTACTCCTTATAGGTGATACAAAAACTTTAGTTATTCTACTTCTAGGATTTGAGGTAGGTAACTGGGAGTACTAGAAATGACCTCTAAAGGATGCTCTCGTTTGGACTCTGGGCATGAAATTTCAAGTTTCCTTCCTTAGCCTGATTTCAGAAATATATCTGACTTCCAAATCAAGCGTTTGAAAAACTTGAGTCCCACCAAGCGTGCTAGAAAAATAACTGTTGATCATCAAAGCTTACGCCTCTCCGACAATCTTATGGGAAATTTAGTGAGTGGGGGAAAAATTGTGTCTTGATGAATACCTCTGGGTTTTTTATAGAAATTCGGCTCTTCTTTTGGGGTTTTGAGATAAGGGAGAAAGATAAATGTAAATATTAAACACAAAAGGTGATACGTCAAAGCTTTTACAACATTTCAAACTCAAATTATTCCTATGATTGATATAAAGGACACAAAACTCCACAACCATTCATTATTGGAAAGTGAATGAACACCAAAGGCTAACTTCAAGCACAGTATAGACTTTCAAATCTTTCTGTAGGCAGTGTTCATTGAGGTCTGATCAAACATAAAAAATCCTTAGAGTAAAAGAATAATATTTTAGAAATTATAAGAACTTTGTCTCCTAATACAACATAGCACAGAAAAATAACAACTTCAAAGATAACAGAAAAGTCCAATGACATAGTCTGATTTTTCCCAAAATCCCTCTTCCACAGCACAAACATAAAGCATAGAAATCAGCTATTTAAACTATCAGAATATACAGGTTGCAAGAGATAGTGTTTCATTCAAAAATGATAATATAAAGAAAGAAACCTTGAAAAAGGCCATACATGCACAGTCTCAAAAAATCCCCTCAATAGTTTGTGCTTTAATTAAAACTGAACTTTGAAACAAAGGTCAAATGCCAATTCGGCAATAGTTTAAACCTTAATGGATATAATTTTCTAGAATAAAGTAGTTCTATAACTTTCTTTTGAAATATAGTTCATAAACTTTAAGAAAATTAAAAAAGAAAATAATTCCTCTTTTCAGAGAAAATAGTTTCCTCCTAGAAAAAGCCTTTTTCTAAAAAGATCAAAATTCTAAATCTTAATCCAAAAAATCCATTTTTTTTCTAGTGTCCTTGCCTTCCTTCTATAGCCACTAAAGAAAAAAAAACACCACCTCAAACTAGAAGTATTGAATGCCAGGTGTTGATGGTTGATAGCACATGATCTGATGACAGACTCTTGGTTAGGCCACAAAAGATCTTTGCATTAACTCCTTAGCTACTAGATTAATGTTCTCTAGATATTTTAGCAAAGATGAGACCTAAATACGATCAGATCCTAGGAACAACTTTCCTGACAATAGACACAATTGATTGATTACATTACTGTGAGGTGTCATCTCAAAACTTTCATCCCAAAAACTGAGAGAAGAAAAGAAAAGCTAGCTAGCTCAGAAAAACTCCCCAATTAGATATCTTCATAGGAAGTGTAGATAAATCGTGACAAGGAGATGATGTATCAGCAGGGTGGGAACTCTTGAGATTGTAATTATAGTTCTCAGGGAAATGTCTGACAAGCATACACATGTCCCAAAACTCCTCCCAAAAGGAAAATGAAAGGGAAAAGTTGTGCAACCACCATGTGGCACGTTGCCCACCTTTTTGATATTTCATTTGAGCGTAGGTGCACCCAACACTAAAGAGGTTTATGCAAACCTAAAAATAAAATGACTGAGGAAAAAAAAACTTTACATTACCCAAGTTAGTCCTATGGATAATCTTGTGGCTATGATAGACGTTATCCCTCATAAGGGCCAAACCACAAAATCCCTTGATATTACTTTTTCTACTAAAGACATACTCCAAAAGCTTCCTGATGGTCCTCTCTACATAGCTGGTCGGATCTATGATAAGCCCACTAATGGGATATTAATATATCCTGCTTGTGGTGACAATGTGATCACATAAGATTTTTTGGTATTACACGAATTATATCAAGATGATTACAATAAACCCACTACATGGATTAAAACACATAATGGTTTTGCATGCCCTACGATTGGATCGATTGTGCTACCCTTACAAATAGGACCTAAAACTTTGGAAGTAACATTCTCAATTATTCCACAATCTGACCAATTTCGTTTGCGGCTAGGTCTCCCTTGGCTTCGTTCAACGAAAGCGGTTCCATCAGTTGTTCATAAGTGCTTGAACTTTCCACATGACAACGAGATAGTCACCATACACCATAGTGGTTTTAATCCTCTATCTTCCAAAGGTAACTTCTCATTAGAAACCTTTTTGCCTACACCTATGGAACCCATCACCCCTCACAAATATTTATTTTTCATAGCTTATGAAAATTTTAAAGCCAAAAAGATAGCCAAATTATCTCGTCATAACTCATTCGCATCCACTTCCACACCCCCTATCATAGACAAAACCATGCTTCAACCTGAGTCTAAAATTGTGCAACCCATACAACCTCCTGAAAAATCACCACTTGATATTTCCCCGCCATTGTTTAAATGACCAAGCGAATATGAAACAATCCCTGCTCAGTCTCCTTGCCTTAAACAAGTTTACAAAGTAAAAGAGAAAGTGGTTGATCCCTCCTCTTCGGTTTCTTCTCTTCTTCCCTCTTTGGAAGTAGATGAACATATAATGACTCAATCCACTCTTACACCTCAACAACTCCAAAAAAAAATTAAATGGAACCACGGTGCTATAGAACGTAGGCGTCATCGTTGTATCCTTGCTCGTCAATCTAGCATAGAAGAAGATAAAGAAAATCAATTTGTACCTTTAATAGAAGTAATAGATGACCACCCTCCTTCTCTTGACCTACCACAAGACAATCCAATGCAACAATCACAACAAATTGAACCAATCCAACAACCTCAACTTTTGATACATCTATTCTTAGAAATAGCCCTTTGTCCTCATATTGTCATTAATATTGATGATGATGATGTTGGTCGTGATGATGCAAAAATTTCCAAAATCGATGAAGAAGCGCATAACAATTTAAATTCTTTATTTTCATCTACAATGAGCTTAAATGACACATCCTCAACATCAAGTGAAGAACCATGTACGATTCTTGGTTCGGCACTTACAATTCTTCCTTTGGATAGTCAACCACCCTAGCATTACACTGAACATGATTGGGAGGCGGATGACATGTTAGATGGTTGACTTGCATTCGCCTAACTAGCCTTTTTAATTTTCTCTTTTTATTTTCTTTTTCATGTGTGTATTACAGTGTTCCCCTATATCACGTGTTCGATGTTCTCTCTTTGTACACTTATTCTATTTGTATCTCTATTCTTCTATTCGTTGTGCTTTGTATTTGTCTCTTTTTCTTTTTTTTTCCTTTTGGGGATGATGCAAAGCATAGAGATGCCCTATGTCTCTTCCATGTTGACCCAAATAGTCCTTGTCTTTTTCTATTTTTTTTTGTGTTCTACTTTTGGGGATGATGCAAGGCATTGAGACCTAAATGTCTCCTTCATGTTGACCCAAAAGCTTTTTCATTTTCTTTTTCATTTTCATTTTCTTTCTTTTTTCTTGTTTTTTCCTTTTGGGGACATTGCAAAGTGTCAAGACCACAATGTCTCTTCCATGTTGACCCAAAATGGATTTTCTTTTTCCTTTGTTTTTGATTTCTTTGTGTCATTCTTCTTGTTCTATGTATTTAGGGAATGATGACATTTTCGAGCTCTTTCATACAAAAACATTGTAGCAAGGAACATACTGACCCAAAATCCATAGATCCCTTATGTGTTTGGTGTGCTTTCTTTTCTCGGGGGAAACTCCCTTTTTCTTTATTTTTCATTTTCTTTGACATGACAGCCTAACTTCAAAACACGTGACTTGGCATAGGGCTTCCAGGTTGGCTCTCATGTCTTGTTTTCTTTTATCCTTTTCTTCTCTTTGCTACTTTAAAGTAATTTTTCATAGAACAATTTGTAGAAATTCCTTTAAAGTGGGGGGAATACATTACCATTAATTCATTTGCATTCTTGGTTCCTAGTGGAGCCTTGTCATTTGTGTGATCCATTCGTCATTTTGTGGATGACATTGGGTGTGATGTCCTTCATAATTGTGATCTTTCTTAGCATATTACATTCCTTTTGGTGGCTTGATGCAATGCACTGCATCCCTTAAGTTGTGAATATACTATTCTTTTATTGGTCCTCTCTTGGAGACATTAGACACAATGTTCCCTAAGTGTCTGACCTTGCATGAAATAAACAAGACTCCTTTGAAATTCCTTTACATTTTTTACACTTTACACTTTTACATTTTTGCATTTTTGCCATCTTGCATAACTCAACTTGCATGACTATGGTACCCTTGCTTTTTTATTCATGAACATTCCTTTTTCTTTGTGGAACCTTGTTAAAGTTATCAATGGGCATAACTTCGACATGGTAGAGTGGGAAGCCCACCTAGCGGCATGACTTTTCCCCATAGCCACCTTTATGTTTTGTGAGTGCATACCAACTAGCATATGTTTCTTACCTTTTGGGCTTTCTCACCCTGCAGACAACTAGTTCCATGGCCCCAGAGTGAGTATACAGTTGGGCCTTCTCACCCTACAAACAACCTGAAGTTCCATGGCCCCAGAGTGAGTACACATTCTCTTTTTCAAACAATCAGCCTAGATCGATCTTTTCACAAACAGTTGGATTGACGATCGAAGCTTCATCTGATTCATCTCAACAATTGTGTGTTCCTTTTTTCTTATGTGTAGTTTGGAATGGGATCTTCATCCTGGGGGCTTGATCATCCCTCTTGATCATTCTCATTCCATCTTGCTAACGTAAGTGAATTTCAACCCTCCACTTGATGTTCATCGATACTTTAGTGTGAGTTTGAAGCAAGTTCATCCTCTCACTAAAGTGGGGGCTAAATGTGACATAGATAAATGGTCCCTTGTCATTTTCACGGCCTTTTAGGTCTTGTTTCATGGTGTTGGAACTATGTTTCTTTAATTTTATTTTGTATAATGGCTTGAACATGCTTATTTAGGTATTAAAACTCAAAAAATGATGTCTTGCAAAGGTGTTGTGAAGTGTTGTAAGACATTTCTACATTCTTCTAAACTCTATTTAATGCAATTTACCTAAAAAACACCTTTTCACTCATCAACAATTACTATTTTGAAGTGTTGTAAATTCTTGTAACAAGATTTCACACTTTTCTAGGCACATCTTCACTATTTGCACCCATCTCATGCTTTATTTTTTCTCTTTATTCCCTCATATGACTTAATTAAGTGGATTTTTGCATATTATCCTGACAAATAACATTAAACACAACATTTTTCCTAACACATGTTTTTAGGTCCTAGGTGGGACCCATTCACCAAGGGTGGCGAATGAGTCCCCCTTGGCACCAAATTCAAAATATTTCAAATTTCCTTTTGGGATTTTATTAAAAATCACTTGATGTCGGCCTGTGATGAGGTATGAATAGATACTAAGGCACAATAATTGTATAAATAGGAATTTTTCACTTCATTTTACATCTCCTAATTCATTCAAGCAATCTCCTACAATCTTCTCACTTATTCAAGCATTCAAGCATTCTTCAACATCTTTTCAAGCACTTTGAAGCAGCCATTGACATTACTTCAGATTTTCATTATCAAGAGTTAGGTGAGTTGATAACACTTGCATATTATTAGTTTATCTTTCTCTTTCATTTCATTATCTTTTCAAGGGTTTGATTACCAAAAGTGGGGTTTGACCAAGGCAAACCCCTATTCACTAACCCCTAATCATTTTCCCCTTTTTCTTATTTGTTTTCAGCCCTTTGTTTGTATATTTGATAGATTATTAGGTGTTGAAGAGTGATTTTCAAGTCAACTAGGTGCTTCAAGTCAACTTGAGTCAAAATCAAGCTTGGAGAGAGTTATTTGTTCATTTTTTGTAGATTTGACTTCAACAACCCGACAAGCAAACATTCTTAGATCTGGTGTTGCAGAATTATCTCCTAGTTTTTCAGGAATTTGGGGAAGGAATGATTCACCATATGTGGCTAATGAGTGCCACCTTAGGACTGAAAACTTGATTTCTGTCAGATTTCAAATCCCGATAGACAGAAACCAACTCCCAACAGTTTTTCACCAGTAGGTGGACTAATTCGCCACCCTGGGCAAATGAGTCCCACTGTGAAAAATCACTAAATTTCATTAGTATCCAGATTATTCTAGAATCATCACACTTTTCCCAGGTGCACTCTATTTCATCCCATCTCTTTTTTCTCTACATAGTTTCTTCATTTACATAGTTGTTTGCATATCATAATGTGTTTTCATGCATAGTTGTAATTACACTTTTGCATTCATTTTTAATCACTTAGATTAGTCAATTGCATTTAGTTAACTTCATTTACATCACATCAGATCACACACATCCTAATTTGAATGAATCATTAGCCTTTTTGGCCCTATCTCTTTCCTTTTAGGTGAAAAACCCTAGAAGTGCAAGAGTAGTCCATAGGGTCCCAAAAATCTATGTTCCAGGTGCAACTACATGTAATAGAGAAATTGTAGGATGGTACCACCTAAGATCAATATAGGATGGTTTTGGTGAGATGTTTCAAGTAGAAGTAGTAGATTGCAAGGAACCTCGTGGTGAGGAGGCATAGGAAGAGAACATGTGCAATGCTATATGAAAAGTGATATAAATAGAAAAAGGGGTATGAAGAACATAAGAGAATAGAGTCCACCATGAATATAAATTTGAGACCAAAAGAGAAGAAGCTCATATTTGAGGAATAGCTATGGGGTAGAATTTTGGGTGGAGATGTGGGTGAAGAAAATAATATGGCATAAGAAGGGTTGTGCAAGTGTATATGGTTAGTGGATTATGGATCAATTTTTATTTTTTTTAAAAGAGTAAATAAAAGGAGGAGCACTTAAAGAAGAGATTATGTCGGAATAGTTGTAGGTTTGTTAGAGTGCAACAAGAATGAGGAAAAAACTTGTATTAGTAGATGAAGAAGCTTCTAATGAAATGATATAATAGGAGGAATAAAAATAAGAGACCTCTAAATAGTCCCACCATGTGAGAAAGAGATCATTTATTTTCATATGCATGGTGAGTATGATGTAGTAGCATCTTGATTATTAATAATTTCCATCAAAAAAAACAAGGAACTATTAATTTAGATGAGATTATGCACTTATGGCCATTAAAATTTTTCACTTGTATATATTGGTGAAACAATTTACATAGTGTAGAGGTTCTTTGTAGAAAATTTTGATAGTTATAGCCACAAGACTTATATCAAAGATAAAGTGAGCATTTGTTCACATGTAACAATTGAGAGAGCAGGTACAACAGAAAGATTGTCTACATGTAGCAACTATATATTTCTTCAAGAGTGATAAGAACTTATTAAAAAAAGTGGTGAGGAACTTGAGATTCAATGTTTTTCAACAATAAAGAGGTTTCCAATGTGACAAATAGGACATGAAAGTGAGAAAGGATGCTAAAATTTCACATACAACAAGTAAGCATGCAATGATTTGTGATTGTGTGCTTGATTGGATAGATACATGGTCATAGGAGGGTTGGTAATGTATAATGGATAATAGGAATTAATTTATAAAGTAGAGTTGACTAAATGAGAAAGGGATTTGAAGATAAAGAGTTTATGGTAGAAGTGTTGTTGTTGATGTGGACATGGAGAGTGTTTGTGGATATTAATATGCATTAGATATATGGATGAGGAGAAAAAAGTATGGATTTTTCTATATGATCATGTGGTACACAAGGGGTTAAGAGAGCACCCAAGGAGTCAGAAGGTTGTGGTGGAATAGTAGAATGGTTCAAATTAGGACCCATGATGGATGAAGAAAAATGAAAGTAATGTAGTAATGGAAAAGATGTTTGATAAGCTAATCAATGACAATTATTTCATGGAAGTAGAATAAACATAGTGACAATGTCAAATAGGTCCATTGAAAAATGTTCGATGATGAAAAATGAAGGAAAAAGTTTATATTGGAAACAAAAAAGTCATATATGGTGGATGGTTAGTATTTAATGCACAAACCTGATGAGTGTGAAAGGTGGAATTTTTTTGTTGCTTATGGTTTAGGACATAGAACAACAATCTTCTTCACTCTCATTCAAGGAAACCCAAGAGATTTCAATCCAAGGATGAAGTAGGAGAAAGAGATGTTGCAATAGGGTGTCCTAGGGTATGATTAATGACTAAAGAGGGGTTCACCGCCAAGCTAGAGCTTGGAAAGACTAATGGCTTGCAAGATCTAGCAACAAGACTCAATTATATGCAACACTTCACTAAAGGACCTAGAAAAGAGTGCAAATATGAACAACAAACTTGAAAAATATAGAAGTGCACTTGAAAACCTGAAGGAGCTCAGAATCAACTTTGAAATGTTGAAAAATGTTGGTTTTAGGGAACACTAGGACTCATATGTTACTTCTGGCATATCAGTCCCAGTCTAGGGTTCTGGACTAGAACATGTTTTTGACAGTGCAGATTCAGGATCTTCAAAAATTTGGAAATTTCCTTGTAGTGGGACTCATACGCCAATTTTGGTGTATAAGTACCATTCTTCTTTTTTAGAAATTCAAAGTCTAGATTTGGGCTCCAATCTCTACTCTTCCTTCCCAAACTGATTTTTGGTTTAGAACCTATAAAAAGATCTACAAAATAGAATATAGTGTTGATTTTGTTATGGGGGGTTTGCCTCAGTCAAACCCCTAGTTCAGTAATTAAACCATGATAGAAACAATGAATCTTTTATGTAAATGTTCAAACATAAACCCTAACTTTAAGTGTATCTAAGATTAGGAAATTTGAGATACAATGCAACCCTATTCTAATGCGCTAGAATGAGATGCAAGAATGAAACATGAAGATGTATGACTCACTTTGAGAGATCCCCAATCACCCAAATGAGGCCTAATAATGCATGCACCTTCCTAAGGCTAAGTGTAGAATAATAATGGAGGATAGAATCACTTAGGAAATAAGTCATTAGGCTTGGCTTGATGGCTAGTTGCATCTCCCCAACCTATAATCCATCATGATTCACCATAGGCAACACCATAGTCAATCCTCGACAATACTAGATCTTGAATGAAAGTGAGCTTGAAGACCTACAAAACCACACTAATGTTGCTCCAAGGCTTCAATTTTTTTGATTATTTGATCTTGAATGCTCTTGTGAAGAATTCTTGAATGCTCTTGTGAAGAATGCTTGAATGCTCTTGAATGCTCTTGAATGCTTAGATCTTGAGATTTCTCTTCTAGTTTGAAAATAATGACTTAGAAGCTTGTTTATATAGGCAATACACCTAATTTACCATTATTTAGATCTCAGAAGTTGACATTAACAAAAAATTTGAATTAAAAACTTGAATTTCCCACTCAAACCCTAAAAAGGGGCCAAACGGGACTCATACACCACTTCTGGCATATAGGTCCTCCTAGGGGGACTCATATGTCCAAGGTGGCCTATGAGTCCAACCCTAGTTTTTTGGGATGGGTTGTTCGAAATTTAAATATTTTTGATTATTTTGTCAAGATTTTAGTTGAAACAAGCCTCGATATCTAAAATAAAGGGTCTTAGGGGCATATTAATGATGATTAAAAGGGTATCTAATGCAAGGGTACTAAAATAGGTCCAAATTAAGTGTGAAATTGTACCATTTTCAAGAGCATACAATTTTCTACACTACAAAGTGATGCTAGTGGAGGAATATTAGATGAGTTGGAAACAAGATATGATGCATAACATGTGAAAGATTAGTAATTAATACTAATATCTAATAATAGGTGGAAAGGAATATGAAAAGGTCATACAACACATGCATTAATTATTTAAAGGAAAATGAGAAAGTGTTGATTGAGTTTGAAGGATCTATTGAGAGGAAAATTGTATCCTCTCAATATTTAAGGGAAGCCTAATCATATGGAATAATGATCACATAATATCCAAAGGAGATTTTGGAATAGTAGATGTCAATGGAAGATAGGTGGTTTTGAATCTCCATGTATTTGGGTGAGATTTGAGGTTGAATTACATAGAATAAAAGGATCAAGGAGTGATTGAGAGGTTAGGGAGAATTAATCACCAAAGTTGACAATCAATTGGTTGAGACTCTAAGGAGGGAGATAGAGAGAGAAGGAAGGAACAACACATAAGTGAAGGTGTTAGTTGGTGGCAAAGAAAGGAAGAAAAAATTGGTAGGAGTTGAGATAATAGTAATTTTTTTAGTCATGAAGTAAAAATGGGAAAGTCTTGGACAAGAATTTAAAACCAATCTACAATAAACATGGCCAAAACTTCTTATCGTAGAGACCAAAAGAAAAAGATAAGGGTGCCATAAACATATCAAAGGAATTAGTGACAAGCATGAAATTAGATTGCATCAAAGATGCCTCTACAATATTATAACACAAACCAATATATTTTTGTACACCAACAATTCCCTCCTTATCCATAGCCTAATCGACATGTCTCAAAAGTCAATGCTCATACAACCCTTTGAAATATACTTCACCATAGGAGGAACCATTGATGAAAAATAAGTCATCAAGCCACTGAACTCAATAGGTAAAAGGATAAAACCTATATGAAGAATGCCAATAGAGCTAGAGGAAGAGGACACCATGTAATTATATAATGAATCGGTCATTGATATAGAATCACCTGCAATCTCATTCCAAGAAGGAAGAGAATCACATCATTCTTTCATAATTATTTTTTCCTGTATCCAAGTGTCTTATAGACTTTCAACCTCATCCTCCTCACCTTAGAGAGAATTCCATTCATCATTTATGTTTTCATTGTTGTCTCCATATCCTCCATCATCACCCTCCTCATTGTCCATAGATTTCTACAACTTCCTACTCCTTTTCCATTCAAATCACTTGATTCCATCATCTTTGTATTTTCAACAAAAATCTAATATTATTATCATATTTAAATGTACCTATTATTTTAAACAATAATAAAATGATGTTTGTTGACATGTGTTTCCCTACAAATATTGACATAAATTTTTATAATAGGGTGTGTAGGATCATCATGCAAAAAACATGCCCTTAAGTGGCAAAAAATTCAGAAAAATCAGAGTTAGGAAACTTGACGTAAAAATTTGAATAAGTTATCTATATTATTTCAAAAATATGTAAGAATAGAATATGTAGAAAATTGAATGTAGCTTCTAAACTAATAGGTTTTAAAAAAAAAAAAAGTTCTATTTGGTGAAAATTTGAAATTTCGAGTGCACTTAAACTTAGGGAAAAATAAAAGTGGAATTAATAAAAGTAGAAATACCCTAACCACAATAAAATGATAATATTTTTAGATATAAGTAGATGACTCATTGCCCCAATGTAGTGCATATTTTTTTATAGAATTTTCCAAATAAATAATTAAGTACTTGTTTTATTACAGCTTTTTAAAATATAAAAGCTTCGTATGTCACGACCACTAACTTGGTCAAAATTCATAGAATTCTTTTTAATCTTATAGTATGCTTGAAGCATAGAATGCTTGACACATGTTTTGGATTCAAAAATGTGATCTTTTGTTTGAAAATTTATAGATGTTTTTCATTCAAGCTACTCAGTTAGGACTTTAGTATGAATTTGAATAGAAATGAATAATAGTGAACATCAAATTCAAGTAGCTTATAATTTATGTCGGTGGAAATGTAAGGAATCTCATTAAAACCGCTTTTCGTTTCATTGAATTTTTGGGTAAAAAAATAGTCGTCAGCCACATACCCATCATGATCCTGCACATACTCAATAAAAAAATATATATTTATCAATTAACTAACAAACAATAACTGTCATCTACATTTTTAAATTAGTTGAAAATTAAAATTATATTATTTCTTTAACCAAATTTTACATAAATATTACATATTGAGAACACAATTATAAATAATTTCCATAATCGCCTAGAAACTTTATAAGTATATTTCATCTCATGGAATGATGTCTAACAACACCTACTAAAGAATATATATTTTCTAGGACTTTTCATCGCTTGTGAATCTATCACATATTTGTGATACGAAATTAACCAAAAGAAAAATTAGATGGAAATGTAAAGATGGGTGGTTTCTCCCAATTTGTTAATTACTCATTCTTTTTTTGTTGTTCTGCATTATTTTGATATTCCACATGTAATAATATGCATGTATAATAGTTGGCATTAAAATATGTTATCAATAACCCATATTAGATTGGAAAATGTGAACATGTCAAATTTGAAATTACTCATTGGTTGTATGACACACTGTGCTTGAATCTCAGTACTATACTTAACCATGTGAAATATGGTGGCAATGGTTTCTTTTGTTTTCTCATTGTTTTTATTAGAAAAGTAGGGTAAGAGCCCTGATCCCAATCAAAATAGAAAAAAAAAATACTAAGGCCTACAAGCCCACTATTTCAAGTAGAAACAAAGGCCTATAGGCTAACCAAAAAGAAAACCTAACCTAGTGGAAACCATACATAAAGAGTAAAACCAAATGACACATAGGTCTCAAAGACATAGGCATGCAAGCCCCAAATAACCCAAGAAATAACAAAAGGGAAAACCATCCAACAAAGAACTAATCCTTAGGACTATTAATGAGATTTTGTTCTTTCTTGAACAACTCTAGGTCATTCTTCTAGGTGTTCTTAGAATCATATGTAGTACATTCTTCCTCAAGGCATCTTCTTCTTGTCTTTTCTACCTCTTAAGTTTCAATTTCCTAACTTTAGATAATTACCCAGTAACAATTCCAAAATAGCCCGATTCATAATCCCATGAGTGATGGATATAATACAACTCCACTCCCAAACTCCATTTTTTCTTTTAGTATGTCACTTTCATTATTTTATTCCATTTGGTTAACCCTCCCCTCCAGGTTGTCAATCTAGTTTGTCAGTGTTAATATCCTCTTTTTCTTATGATTTACATAACTATGTAAATATTACTTAATTTTTAGGCCTTTTAGGGTTGATTGGGGAATTTTATGCATGCTTTGATTGCTTAGTAAGATCCGATAAACTTGTTTATCAACTATTTAAACATATAAATATCTCATGTTTTATTCTCTTTCAACTATTTCAATGGGGACTAGTTGCTAGGCAACACTTGAGTAACTTATGTGTTAAAATATAAATTCAATCAACTATAATATTAAAATAATTGAAAATTTATAAGCAATTTATTTTATTATTATTATTTTAAGAATTCCTTTCTGAATAATATAATAAATTTTAATATATATATATATATATTTAAGTCGTTGCACTCCTCACAATAATATTAAGTGAAATTAAAAGAATTCTAGTGAATGCCAAGTTTCTACCACAAAGTTCTGGTCCATATATGATAATTTCATCACCATGTTACAAGATCTTAGTCAACATGGTGTTAGTTTTGTGAGCGATACAATACAGAGACATTTTCTGAGCATTGTACGTTCTTTACAATTTATAATGAAAAAAACAATGTGGGTTTCTAACTTTATAGAATAATGCCATGGTATTTTGACAAGAATGCATTTAATATTTTATGAAGCTACCCACATAGAGGCCCAAATCGCTGCACCTACTCAAGATTGTGCACAAATTGTGTCATGTTGTCAATGATGTCAATGAGAAAAATGGGTAGAGTATGCAGGAAATATTATGAAACCTGAAACAATGTCTGTAAGTGTTCCGACCTCTACTATCTTTACCTTTTAAAATATAATTTATAATTTATAATTAAATAATATTATAATTTATTAATAATTTGGAATTACAACCAATAATGGATTTCTTGACATTAGAATGGGGTAAAAAAAAATTGGACTATGTACATGCAACAGAAGGCCTAACGGGGAGAGTAATATGGCAGCAGTATTTTGGTTCATCACTTTCAACTCATCAATTTTCATTACTTGAAGATGTACAAAGTAGTAGAGTTGTGTTCCTTTTGGGGAATTCAAATAGGATTTTTTTGGCTCCATCAAAAGTGGGTTCTTATTCAGTGAAGCAAGGCTATAAAGTGTTAAGTCAATGAAGTAGTCAGATGTTAGCACTGAGGGATTACTCTTTTTGTTGGAATAATAAAATCCTTCCAAAAGTTGGGGGTTTTGCATGGTTACCATTGAGAAAGAGGATTTTAACAAGTGACTAATTAGAAAAAATGAAGATAGCTTACCCTTTTAAATGTCCTTTGTGTGATGAAGAGTTGGAGAATGTAGATCATTTGCTTCTACAATGCATCTTTGCACAAGAGTGCTGGATGTTTATAAAAGGAAAATTAAATCTATATAATCCTTTTCCAAATACAATTTGGGACATGTTTCAGAGTTGGCCACTCTTGTTTAAATCACTTTTTTTGCTTCTATTTGGCAAGTCATTCCATCCCTTATAATATGGAATATATGGTGGTAATGCAATTTGCATATCTTCGTGAAAACATCTTTTTCAGTAGAGGTACCTAACCAAAGTTAAAATTAAAAAAGCAGTCTTAGAAGTAGTTAACACATATGTTTTGAAGTACAAGAATACTTCTCCTTACACAAGTTGGGATGACTTCGTTTAGAAAAGACTGGAGAAACATAGTGTTTCCTTTTGTAGGGACTTTGCATTGAATCAACAAAATTAAGGTGAATAGAAAAGAAATCAAATAGAAACCTCCATGTTTTGATTTTTTAAAGCTCAATTTTGATGGTGTGTCAAGAGGCAATTCAGTAGTTTTAGGGGCAAGTATTTGCATTTGAGACTCATTGGTAAATGTAATTGTAGCTTGTTCATACCAACTTTCAGTAGGCACTAACAATGTAGTTGAAGCTCAGGCACTTTTGCTAGGGTTGGAAATTCCTTAATAATTGTAAACGCTTGCAAGGAAAAGAAGGTTTAGCGTTGGAGCCTAAAATATATTTTGCAAAGAGTTTGGGGATTGTTGGATAAATTTCAGTCATTCATCATTTTGCATACCTATCGAGAGGGAAATAGAATGGTGGAAAATTTGGAAAACATGGGATGCAAGGGAAAGGAAATTTCTGTATTTGATGATATTCAAATGCAAGCACACCTAGAAACATTTGAAATAGCTAAGCTTGAAGCAAATAAATTGAACATGGATGAGGTAAAGAATTAAAATGCTTGGGGAAGGGGAAGCTAGAATGTGATTTTAAAGTTTGAATAATATGTAAAGATAAGCAGTTAGTTAGTGATTGAAGGAAAACATGGCGAAATTGGTACAAGGAAGGACATGCTCGATAGTCAAGCAATGGTTTCATTGTCAGTAGAGGGTGGGTTTTACTCTAATATATTGTGTTTTCTTCTGTAGGTACAATGCCATATTTCTCATCATTTTTGCTCAGGGATTGGTATGAATTCTATCCTCTTCTCATGTGCAAAATTTAATTTGTGTCTTGTAATTTTTCAAAGAGATGGTCACCTATAATTGGAAGCATGCCATCCTCATGGTAGTAGTGACTAGGAATTCCAATTATTAAATTACTAATTTAGTAAAGAGTTCTTTGGTTAGTGGGAAACTATCCTACCAAATCTATTGGGAAGCATTGATACCCTTGCATAGCGTGTCAAGTGGGATCAAAATTGGAAAGACATGTGTATGGAGTACTGGGTGATTATTCTGCATTAAGGCTTCCCAGTTTCAAATGTGCGAACTGAGGAATTTAAAGATGTTTCTCAATCATTTTCCTCACTACTTTGGTAATGACAAGGGTCTCTGCAAAACAAAATATGAGTATGTAGTTAGCTAGTGTTTTGCGGATAGACAATTGCAGTTAGTATTATCTTCTTTTGGTGTTGAATATCAAAGATATTGAGAGGGGGGTTTGAATCAGTATCTTCTTAAACTTACTGAACAAATACCATCCAATTACTCTGATGTATATAATAGTAAAGATAAATAAGAGCATTAACAGAAGATGAAATCACATAACACATGAACACCAAAAATTTTATGTGGAAAACCCAAAATGGGAAAAACCACAGTGAGTGTTAGCTCACAATATAGTATGACCAGTTATAAAATATTATAAAATGGGGTGGCTCACTTCCAGGACTCACTTTCCAAAATGAGAGGCTTGCTACCTAAAAATTGCAAAAAAAAAAAAATGTTTTGTCCCACTAGGTTTTCCTTCTCTACCTCATTATTGCATTTGCATAGGTATTTGATTAGGCCTTGTTTCTCAGACCCATTCATTCATGCTTTCTTGCATTCATCTTAGATTTAGGTGCATGCTTTGTTAGTCTCCCTAAGTTGCACTTATGGGGGGGTGTTAGTGTAATTAATATTTAATTACACTTGCATAACTTTACTTAGGTAATATTTAATTCCTAGGTTTATTAATTCTCATCATTATCTTATTGAGCTATCTTGTTGCTCAAGATAAGATTAGGGTTATGCATCTTTGCTTTTATAAAGAAAAACATATCTTGTAATTAAGAATTCTTGAATAATATTATGTTGCATATCCTTTTGCAATGTCTCTGATTTTTTGTTTTTCTCTTTTGTGGAAGGTGATTTTCTAATTTGCATTTCAAATCTTGGTTTCTAACATGGTATCAAAGCCTCGATTTGTAACCCCTTCTCAAATTTTTTGAGAAAATCATTGCAGAGTTCGTTTGGGATTCATTGAGGGTATCATGCCTTGAGTTTATTCATGAGGCATTTTGGATCAGATCTAGCTTCACCATTGGATTTAGAGCACTGGAAAAATTCAGGATTGGCTTTTATTTTGTAGATTTTGGTAATTTTTTTCCAAATCTATGAGGGTTTCAAGCTGGGAGAATTTTTTGCAAGCTCTGGAGGTAGCCAATTTTTCAGAGCATTTTGGGCTGAAATGAGGTCACCATCACGTTTAGTGGCCAAAAACCCTAAGATTGCCTTCGTTTGAGTGATTTTGGAGAAAGTTGTTTTACGAGGAAAAAAAATTCACAGGGGGGCCTCGGCCTTGCCAACACACTCTAAGGCACTGAAAAAATTCAAAAAAAGGGCCTTCTTGGGATTCAAGCCAGCGCCTCTAGTTCTAAAAGGCTCCGTCGCTGGGCGGCCACCCACCAACCGCTCAGCCCGGTGGCGCCACCTGCTCCACCATCAGTTAGTCTGTGCATAGAGCCCCCATGGGCTCCTCCTCCATCAGCCCCGGTCATATGGAGGACTGAGAGCCTATGCCCAGCTCGACCTCCCAAATAGAATATTCCAACCAGAAAGAATATACCGACAACCCTGCAGTATATTCCGTCGGTGCAAAAAATTTCTGACAGGGGGGCATTTTTTTGCCCCGACGGCCTCTGGGCCATCAATTTTAAGCTTATGAATGGATGACATCTTGGTTTTCATTTCAAATCTTGGTTTCTAATAAAAATTACAAAAAAAATGGCTTATAGCCAGAAAATGAACTGTCAATGTAAACCTAACAAGTGTTGATTTAGTTCCTATGAAGCTCAGTAAATTGACTCAACACACTGAACGTCATATTCACACTTCTTCACATTCTCTTCATCATCCATTTCTTCATCTACAATCTCAAAAATGTCTAATATATATAGTTGATACATCCACAAGCATCAATTAGGTTGACCTAATTAGATGCAACCCTTATTTATCAAAAATACCAACTGTTGGCTTCAAGCATTCACAAAATCTTTCCAAAGACAATTCAAATGATCAACACACTACATCATGTTGGCATGGGCCTAAGATAGGTCACACATACATACACAAGACAAAATTAATATACTATTACATCATCTATCCATTAGGTCAGCCAAATATAGACCTAAGAGAAAATATGCAACAACACATAAATGTCGATACACCATATGAGCATCTGAATATGTGAGATTTTGAATATACATGCTTCCAACATCCATGAACCATTTCCCAAAACTGCAAGCAACAATAATCAACAACAAAGGATTACAGACCAAAATATCAAAGGATGGTAATTACATACCGATTTAGAATACTAGATCAACTAAGACTTAATCTTGTAGTTGCAACTCATATATCATGGTGACATCAATGACAACACAAAATAGAAAAATGAGATGTTCTTCTTCATTCTTCCAACAATCTTCCCCTTTGTCATTGATGGCAACATGTGCCAAAAATTTACAAGACCTCTTATGTACAACACTTCTCCCCAGATCACCACTATTTTATTTCTCTATCACTTTTCACTCCCCCTTTGACATCAAGGACAAAGGACAGCTCAATAGAAAATATGAAAACAAGAAAAAAACACATTAACCAGAGGATGGTGAGACTTAAAGCTCCTTAAGAATACCTTTCCATGCAGATTTACAATTCTCCAACTTGTCTTTGCACCAATCAACATCTTGTTTAGGTATTCCAAATCCATCAGACTTTCCTCTACTTCATCTAAAGTACTAGGAGTCAGATTTATCTTTCCAAGTTTCTCTATACTTTCCAAAGCATTGGCAACCAGGGTGTACTCCATTCTCACAAGGTCACCTAACTAACTAATTTTTTTGATGATTTCTTCCTTTTGCTTCTATAAAATAAAGAATTTATCTCTATGAGTAGAGATGGCATTCTAGGTTGATTTGTCTCTATCCTTGGATGTGTTGTAGGTACTTGAGATAGTAGTCAACTAGGACTCAATGGAGTCCATAATATTTTTAATACTCTGAGTGGCATCCAACCACTTCAAACAAAAATCAAAGAAAACATTTGCTTCAGTGTCATAGATTTGCACAACTTCTATATTTTTCTCAACATTAGTGTGTGCGAAAGCACACTTATCATGCAATGCCAACAATCTTTTCTCTTCTAGCTTCTCCTCAACTTCTTGCTTATTCTTGTCACCAAGTTCAGAGGAATACTCCTTGAAGGAGTCCAATAAGAATCTCATAATTTCTACTAGAGTGAGAGATGTATCAATTGATGTATCGAACTGTGTTGTCTTCAACAATACCTTAAGATCATACTCAATCAGTTATGTTCCTTTCTCGTGTGTCTCTAGAATCTCTCTTATGTTGGATGCATGCAATGCATCGCCCAATACCAGCTTATGAACAAGAGAAATTTTGTCTAGATCCAAACTGCCTTGAATCATAGGAAGTTGTAAAAGCTCTGGAGGAATCACCGACTGGAATCTGATCTTCTTGGATAGCAAGCCTTTCAACACATCATCACTGGAAGAGGATTCTTTGGGAGATCTCTAAGATTCTACAACCTAATTTAGATTTTCTTCATTCTTCCTAGCAAATTCCTCATTTTTCTCTTCTTCCTTTTCCTTATCTTGCACTTTCTCTTCTTCTTCTTCTTTCTCCTTTTCTTTTTCTTCTTTACCCTTTTCATCTTCATCTTTGTCTTCATCCTTGTTGCCTTCTTTATCATTTCCTTAACTTTCACCTTCATCTTTCTCTTCTTCAACATTATCTTTTTCATCATTATCCTTTTCCTTTTAAACATTATCTTTTTCACCTTCAGTGTGGTCTGAAGGGGCATCATCATATTTTTCAGGCTCGACTTCACCCTCGTTCTGCATCTCCATTTCTAGAGGATCAGTTTCAACACCTATATCTAGAAGGATATTTGCATCGTTTATTTCCATAGAAATATCAGCATCACTTGTAAGAGGAGGAATATCTTCCTCAACATCTTCAACAAAATCTTCTTCACTAGAATTAAGTGTAGAACCAAGCATGACATATTTCTCAGCTGTATCCCTAATCACTTTTGTAGTTTCCTTCCTTATCTTCTTTATTTTTATCCCTTTTCATCAAAATATTCATTATTTTCTTCATCCAAAACATATATGCACATATATTTTTTAGGGTTTCCAAATTATTTGGGGTCAAAGAAGACCAATTTTATCAAATGCATCATTCCTAATTTTATCTTCAAATTCAATAGCATCTGATCTCCTTTTCATCAGGCCTACCCACATTTTCTCAGGCACATTTTTCTTCACATCATCCCACTTAACATCCAATGTGATAACATATTGAATAATAGCTAAAATTAATGTTTTTCTATCCTCTTTTCCAACTTAATCATACTATTTTGCTATAGGCTTCACCATGTTTTCAAAATGTAACAAAGAATTGAGTATTGCCTCTAAATTAAAATGGGGGCCAGGTCTTACCGGAATGTCCTTTTTTTCTTCTTGGTCTGGAGAGGCTTCTTCATACACCTTAGTTTTCTTCAACTCTAGTTTGGTGTGCACGTGAACACTAAATTCCTATTCTTCATCTTCGTCAAAAGAAAATGCAATATACAATCTTTTAGATCCAATACCAGCTTCCTAAGAAGCACCTTCACCATAGGATAGGCTTCATCTTCTTTTCCTTACAAATTTTCCTTCAAGGTCCTCCTCCTCTTCATCTTGATCATCAGTGACACTAAGATTTTTCTCCCTTGTAGCTTTTGCTTTCTTTCCTCTTTTCCCAAGCACCACCAGAGGTGTTTCTTTCCTTTTCCCAGACCTTGTAGTAGGTCCGGAATAAGTTGAGCCTTTACCTTTATCAACAGTACTGGGTTCAAATTTCACTGCAAGGGCTGCAGAGGATTTAGAAGGAGTAGTCCTGTTGGATCTCCTTATACCTAATGATTCTCCCTCCATCTTCTCTCTCTTATCCCTTCCTAGCGCAATCTCCTCATTAGTGTAACTATCTTCTCTAAGCTTCTTTTCCATATTCTTTCTTATTATTCGCTTCTTGTGCTCCAAGTGAACCTCAATAGATTTTTTAGCATAAGTACCAATTCTAGGTTCATTGGCATCTTTCAAAATTTTCAGCAACATTTGTACATAACCCTCAGCTTCATCTTTTTTAATTTCATAACCCAATGGTTAAATCCATATGGTTTGGAGTTCAACAACTTCAATCATACATTCATCAGAAGAGACATGAAATATGATATCATTTCTATATTTCTCAACAACTTTCCTCAAAATCCTTTCTCTCATTCATGTTGCTCTTGAATCTAGTAAAGAATGTTGTTAGAGCATTATCTTTGTTCTTCAAATCACCCAGGTTATGTAGGTGATCAAAGATCTGATGTACCACTAGTATGGATGTATTCCAGAATACCATATCATCCCTTCCAGTAAGTCTCTTAAGAAAAAAAAAAATAGACACATAATCAAATAACCAAACTTAAATCCATACTTCCTTTCTTTGGTCATCCTTAAATTATCAAGCAACTATTG
This sequence comes from Sequoia sempervirens, assembly GCA_007258455.2. Classification (NCBI taxonomy): domain Eukaryota; kingdom Viridiplantae; phylum Streptophyta; class Pinopsida; order Cupressales; family Cupressaceae; genus Sequoia; species Sequoia sempervirens. Next base: position 422,914,554 of record VDFB02105785.1, read on the forward strand.
TCTGAGAATTTCACATAAGTCATAGTCTACACCATTAATAGTACCATATCAAAACTAGTATAAATAGTTGTGGTAGAAACAAAGTTCTCTCTATTGGTGAAGTAAATTTTATGAACAATCATTATAGTGACATACTTCACTGCAAGATTAGTGATAAAATTTGTTGTAAGAGCTCTGTTGTCATACTCGGCACCGGCGAGATCCATCACCACTTCATTCTTTACATCTTTTAGCTCGAGTAATGGTTTGGTATCACAGAGTTCAGTAACAACCTTAATTGCTTCCTTAGTTGGCAGATGACCCCAGTCATCCCACAAGAATTTATCATGTATTCTGCTAAGAATAGGTTTCACATATTTATCATCAACTATGGATCTAAAATTAGGAATGTAGTTCCATCTTTCTAATCTCTTTGCAACAATATTTGAGTATTTAGGTTTCACCCAGAAATTATCTCCAGTGAGCTCATTCTTTCAAATATCGATGAATTTACTATGATTGAATTCATCTATTTTTACTCGGATGTACATTCTTGTATCCTTGGTCGGCATAACCCTATGAAGGATTGATGAGAAGGTTTCCATAGGGTCATCTTTGAAAACCTTCATAGAATATTTCCTATACAATGTTCTACGTCTTTCCAACACTTTAATAACTACACGGGTTGTAATTCTTCACAATTTCAAGCCCAAACAATTCAAAAAGATGATTCATACAAACCCACAACTGCACAGAAAAGTAGAATACCCTTTTTTCACAAAAAATTAGAACTAGGGTTTGCAAAGGTCTAACTCCAAAATGCTCTGCAATTTCTTCACATGCACAAGTGATTAAAATTCCTTACACATTCACTTTATAAAACAACAATCTACCCTAATTTTCATTAAATGCGGCAGATTTCAAAAAGTTACTAAAAACTCTTCTTCTATGCTTAGAAAAACCCTAATTTTCTCCGCAAATGATAATTCCTTCATATTTTCTTCCAGTTCCACTTGCGTAACCTCTAACTAACAATTTATTACAACATATCCTCATGCCAAAGACTGACATGCTAAACATCAAGGGGTTCAAGCAATTTTATATTAAAGCTCCCCCTAAGACCCTGCTAGGTCTAATTCCTAGAGGAATTGTCTGTACTAGATGAAGGCACAAATGCATCTGTCATTTCAGGCTCTTCTTTCTTCCCCCAAATCTTATTCATTTCATGCTTAATCTCATTCTTGTCAACTTTCTTCACTATTTCATTCTTTTCTACCAGAACAGTCTTCTTTCCCTTTTTACTTCTATAAACTCTTGAGATATGTCTTGGTTTGTTGCGATTGTAGTAGACAACATTTTTCTGATTAGATTTTCCTCCATTGACCCTTGACCTGCACTGATTAGCTTTGTGTTCAAATTTGTTACATGTATAGCAGTAACCATTAAAGGATTGATTCATTCTTTCTCCATTAGACCAATTCACCATCTGAGTTCTACATTCACTAGCTCTATGTCCAATTCTCTTGCATGCAAAAAATTGACCAAAGAAGGAACTAGGAAACTGATTCATCCTACTCCTACACTCTATTTCCCTATGACCAAATTTGTTACATGAAAATAAAACACCACTGAAAGATGGATACCTTTGTGCATTAGGCTACATCACAAGTGGTCTCCTAGAAAAGTTCCTTGAATTTCCTTTCTGCTTTCCTTTATTCTGGGTCTTTTTATTATCCTTAGAGTTTTCACCTCCTTCCATTCCCAAGCCACCTTTGTCTTTACTTGGTTTTTTCCCTAAAATCAACTCATCAAGCTTGTCTGAGCTAGATTTGAAATTATTTTCATAGAGTTTCGCTTTCTCCATATCTATTTTCAGATTAACCACTTCTTGTTCAAGCTTAGTGCATTCATCAGACTTGCTTTGCACCATTTTATTCAGACATTCTTTAATTCTTTTCTTTTCTTCTACTTGCACCTTCAAACTAGTAATCTCTTCATTAGCCTACTTCAACTACTCACTTACTTCCCTATTTCTTTCTTTGAACTTCTTCAATTGCTCTCTTAATTTCTGGACACATTCATTTGATTCATCAAGATTTTCTTTCAAATCTCTATTTTCACTTTCAACTTTGTCAAGATCGTCAAGTGCAGCCCAGAGCTCTTCTTTATCATTCATTTGTTCCATCTTCAGGATCTTCCTCAAGTTGTTAGGCTTATCTATAGGAACCAAGCTATGATACAAATTATTGAATATCCAAGATATTGAGAGGGGGGGTGAATTAGTATCTTCTTAAACTTACTATTCAACAAATACCATCAAATTACTCTGATGCATATAACAGTAAAGATAAGTAAGAGCATTAACAGAACATGAAATCACACAACACATGAACACCAAATTTTTTACATGGAAAACCCAAAATGGGAAAAACACGATGAGTGTTAGCTCATAATATAATATAATTGGCTATAAAATATTACAAAATGGGGTGGCTCATTGCTAGGACTCAATGTCCAAAATGAGAGGCTCACTGCCTATAGAATTACAATGAAAAATGGCTTACAACCAAAAAATAAACTGATAATGTACACCTAACAAGTGTTGAATCAGTTCCTATGAAGCTCAGTAAACTAACTTGACACAATGAACATCATATTCACACTTCTTCACATTCAAATCATCATCAACTTCTTCATCTACAATGTCAAAACTATCCAATATATATACCTGATACATCCGCAAGCATCAATTAGGTTGGCCTAATTAGATGCAACCCTTATTCATCAAAAATACTAACTATTGGCTTCAATCATTCACAAAATATTTCCAAAGACAATTCAAATGCTCAACACGCCACATCATGTCGACATGGACCTAATATAGATCACACATACATCTGCAAGACAAAATTAATTTACTATTACATCATCTATCCATTAGGTCGGCCAAAGATAGATCTAATAACAAAAATGCAATAATAGAGAAATGTCAATACACCATACGAGCATCTGAATACATGAGATTATGAATATATGTGCTTCCAAAATCCATAAACCATTTCCAAAACAACAAGCAACAATAATCAATAGCAAAGGATTGTAGACCAAAATACTGGAGGATGATAACTGCATACCAATTCAGAATACTAGATCAACTAAGACTTAATCTTGCAATTGCAACTCATATATCATGGTGACATCAATGACAACACAAAACAAAAAAATGAGATGTTCTTCTTCATTCTTCCAACATTTGGAAGCAGGGTGTGAAGGTGGGTGCATCAAAATGGAGCGCTATGTATGGAATTATAGGGTCAAGTTTGCATTTCACCCGTGCAAGAAGCTATTTTCAGGGTGTATAGAAGAACAACTACAAAAAAATTTCAAGCAGTATGAATTTAGTCAGGTTGAGGGTTATGTAGGTGGGTTGTTCCCGAAACACTATCTCTATAAGCAGTGTTATGCAAACATGTATGAGAACTTCAAGAAATCTATTTTGAATGATTCGTCGAGTTATCTCTATGGGTCTCTCTATCGATATTAGTTTGAAATAGGTGAGGAGACAGTGAATAAATTTAAAAATAAATTCCATACCATTTCATACCTGAGGTCACATGTATGCCATCAAAGATCAGATCGAAGGGAGCTAGTAGCAAATCACAGAGCACAAAGGGTGCAGGGACAAGTTCCATTCATGAATATAGCACTGTAGGAAGACCAAGCGGAGAATTCAGTTCAGGGACCATGTAGGGGTGTATAGGACCTCCAAGGGTTGTTGCTGAAGACAATGCAGGTGTCATTTTTTTGTTTTTCCAACTTTGAATGCAGTTCCTCTAGCACAAATAGAAGAAGATGAAATGCAAGAGCACCAAGATGATAACATACATGCAAATCAAATGGAGGAGTGATCATATCTTTCATTTATTTTTTGATTTCTATCTCATATGTATGGTTGGGGTTGATTTTGTGAAAATTCAATATCTGCTCTATTTTTTGGTATCTCATGCCATATGCTTAGTCAGGTTTTGGGATGAAATTTTGTCTATGGGGGTCTGAATTTAGTGATTCAAAGTTGTCATATGGGTTTACAATTTCATACATTTTTTCAAATTGTATGAAATGTAAAAGTATGGCTTTGAAGAGCCTCTGATGTTGATGATGTTAGACTATAATTTGTAAATCTTATTTTATATATAAAATTAATATATGAGCTATAAGCTATTTTCTTAAAAAAAATATATATAATTTATTGAAGAAATTATTGAACAATAGTTGTTAAATAATATCATAATTATGAAAGAAAATGTTGAATAATAATTATTTAATTAAGGTGAAGGGTGAGGTAAATTGATATTTTTTCAAAGATTATTTATATCAACAAATTAATTTGATAAAAATAAAATATAACTAAATTAAAACATGTAAACTATAAATAAACATATAATTTATAATATTTATAAGTAAAAATTATTAGGTGAACTGGTATTACACAATAACATATAAAATTATCATATAATAGAATTAATATTTATTTTTCAATAATTCTTAAGTAAATAAGAAAAATCATATTATATTCATTATAGTATATTATAATGTTATTTATTATGATTGATAATATAAAAGGTGGATAAGTTATATGAAAGGAAGGATGAGATTAAGGGGTGTTTGTATATTAAAAGATAATATATAAATGTATTGTAAAAGGTAAAAAATAAATCTTAAGAGATTAATTTGTATCAAATATATATTTCAAATTTATTTTTTATATATAATACCATCTCCCTATCCTCTCTAGCATATTTAATCTAACACCCTCTCACTTCAACCATTTAGATTTCATGGTCTACTAATATCTCATCATTTCTCTTTTCTTTGGCCACCTTATCCTAATGATGGATCATGAAGTTTGATATAACAAAAAATTCACATAATTAAATCCAAAAAACTATGACAAATTATATATTAATGTTTTTTTCTTTTTATTGTTTAAATTGTATGTGACAATAACACTTTAATATGTGTAGATATAATGATCATTTTTAATAAAAGGTTGTCATATATAGAAAGGTGGCTTACCCAGAAAACAATAATCAAACAATATGGACAATATAAATAATAATACTATATAGGATATAGTGGCTTACAAAAGGCTACAATAAATGATATTATTATAAAATAAAATTTTATAGTTATTTAATTAGGCTTAGTAATAATTTATCTTTTTTTAAGTGAATAGATTGATTTAAATAAGATATATAATTGTGTAAAACATCTAGATGACATTAATAACATTGTACTTATTTTTAAAATAAGTTTGGAAAGTAAAATAACATCTTATATATTGGAACTAATACTAGTAATTTTTTATGTAAAATAAATAAAGATATATCATTATGAAGATATCTAATTTTAGTAGAATTATATCTCTTTCTGTTTATTTTAAAGATAGGTATGCTAGTTCGAAAAGGTAACATCATCATTTATAAAGTAGTCACATAATCAAATTAATAAATTATATTCATGTAGGGGAATTATACATGTAATTAAGGGTTCTCATGTTGATATAAATTGTTAGTGTGAATGAATTTTTACCATTCACATTCTCTTAAGTTAACTTAGGCACACCAATATTAGTTATGAGTGGTTATGCATTTAATAAACTGTAATTGTATTTTAATTTTTTTATGTCAGTTATCTTTCCCCCACCAACCTTCTCGTGCCTTTATAAGGCATACTTTGTACAATTATTTATCATCACAATTCATTGTTTTTTTTTAACTTCTAGTGAAATAGCTTCTTTGTGTTTCTTCTCATTTTTGTGAAGGTGTTGTTTTGGTCTACAAAAGTTCTTGGAAGCCTACTTCAACATGGTATCAGAGCATTCATCTGCAACCCCCTTCCACTAAGAGTGTTTGCTAAAGATGTGTGAGATCATAGCTTTTGTTGGCATTTGAAATGAATTAATTTATTTTTATTGATACATAAGAGTATTTTATTAATTTAGAAGAGGAAAGCATAACACCATCTGCTAAGTAGAAAATATCAAGCATTCCAACACAACCCTAAGACTACAAGACTACATTCAACCTACACAGTTAACTCGATCATGGTGAAATAGATTTCAAAATTGACACTGCCACTATCAAAACCCAAAAAACCCCAAACACAAACTAGCCACATCCAAACCTTCACAAATACTGGAAAATACTAGAAACCAAATAATTTACAAAAACCCATTAACCTTCGCAAAGGAATCAAAGTCCCTAATCCATTTTAAGCCTTCGACCGCCATTAACCCAAGCATTTTATTTAGATACTCCATTGCAACAACAACAATCATACAGTGGCACATGAGAGACGTCCCTCTCAGGTCCAAGAGGAAAGGATAAAACTTAACAACCCCGTCAGTCTTTGACAAGAGCTCCAAATCATCTAGATGCGGGATCTCAATGCCTAAAATTGCTGCTTTTAGAAGCTCCTCCACACCACCTGTCAAATCCTTCCTAAACAACCTCACCAATAGCTCCTTCGCCTCCATCTTAGGAACTCATCTATCAAGTAGAGAGGCCAAGAGCCGCAAGGAAACATGTGCATTATCTCTCCCATACTCCTTACACTCGAGGTGACTAGTACCTAGAATCATTTTGACCACCACAACTTTGAGAGAATCGTTGTTGAGAAAAAATTACTTCAACCTCTGATCCATTATCTTACGAAATGTTGCCTTCCTCAACATCACATTCAAAGAAATTGGGGTGTCCACTCCAAACTACGACAAACTCTCCACCAAAACTTCTATGATAAACTTCAAGCACCTAGCCATTGGCACTCACAGACAAATCCAAAAGTTAAGCAAATTATGCCAACTGACTCACCGCCATTAACAAAACAACAACATAAAGAATGTATTACTACGTTGTACATACCTTCGCCACCACTCATTAATAAAGCTCATGCTCACCAAGCAATGCTAACAACACAAATGAGAAATCATTTCTAAGCAAGGAAAGTTGTCCTTGCGACAAGGATTCTGTCTTGCAATGCCTACTTCGTATGCAAGATCTTCATTAAAAAATGTGCTTAATCTATCAGCCTTCAATGCTTGTACTCACCTTGAATGACATCATCTACCTTTTTCTTGATGAATCCTTCATCTTCAACCTCAACACTAGTCTCCCCTACATGGGTGTCACTCACCTCAGTCATTCAAAAGCCCTCTACTAGCTTGGAGGGCCATACCCCCAACCACCCACTAACTTCACACCATAAGATTTCTAATAACTTTTCTATCGAGACCAACAACATCCATGTTAGATAGGAGATCAACATCAACATTCCCTTCCATCAGGATATGATTGATCATTACTTTTTCAAAACATTCCATCCATCCCATAGCAACCTCTAACTTCTCTCCCAACTTCCAATTCAAAATTTGTTTTTCCTCAAAGTATTGATAACTAAAGTGTAATCACCCTCAGTTACTACCTTTCTCACTTTCAATTCTCTGCATAAGTTCAGGCCAAGAAGTAAATATTGAAATTTGGTTGCATTATTTGTCCCCTCGGGAAGAGAAATCACTAATGTCCCCAAGACTGCCCCATTTCTATCCCTCACAATGCAACTTGCACCAGAAGGACCAATATTTCCCTTTGAAGCTCCATCAAAATTCAATTTCACCCAACTTGATTAGGAGGGAACCAGGCCACCTTACTACACTCTTCTACCGTCGTCGCACCCCTCAAGCCCATGAAAGTAGGAGCCTTTAGACCAACCAATTCTTCAGCATCAATGAATCCTAGAACAAGAAGTTACGCCCTTTAGAATTCATCTTTTCCAACCTTGCATTGAAACATTCCACTATGCAAGCCTCAATTTTACTTTGCAATCTAGGAATTGACATTTCCTTATTCTTAAAAATCCTCCTATTCTGCTCCTTCCAAACTTCCCATAAGACAATCAAAGGGCTCATCAACCATAGATCTCCAAAAAAAGATTGCTTCAAGGGGGATGGCCAATAATTTAGCAATTCTAACAACTTGTTGGGGAAGGTTATTTTCCACTATAGTTTTGAGCACAACCATTCCAAATGACTTGCGAAAACTAGCAATTTAAAAATAAATGATCCACCATTTCCTCTTCTCCTTTACACAAAGGGCACCTAGAAGGTCCATGGAAACCTAACTTTGCAAACCTATCCCCAGTCAACACCCTACCCTGGGCCGTTGCCCAAGTGAATATATCAGCCTTGGGAAGGAAATCCCTATTCCAACATAATGGAGATGGTAAGCTTGGCTCAACAACACCTGAAGAAGAAAGGATAGCATAACCAACTTTTACTGAATATTCCCCTTTGCTGAATCATTCTAGAAAATTCTATCCATTCCTTGTCTCCCCCACACACATCTCCCCTTCAGAACCTTCTCAAAGGCTTCCACATCTTGATCTTCCAAGCCCAACTGTCTAGTAGATTTCCAATGGTAACAACCATCCTTAAGAAAAGAGGGGTCATCGATGAAGTCCCTTACCCTATCACCCCAAGCCTGTTTAGTTTTTCCATTACACAAGGAAGGGAAGGATCCTCTACTAGGATGGGTAAGCCTTCCCAAGAATCCTCCCAGAATAATGCCTCCCTGCCATCTTTAACCTCCTAGGCTAAGTAATCTAGGATGAGATCTATAGAACTTTTAATGAAATTCCAAATGTGAGAACCACAAGGAAGAGATCTGGCCTCTAGAAAAAAATTATCTTCATTATCTAGATATTTGGCCCTCACAATTTTAACCCACTTTAGTTCCAGATGAGTATGAATAGTCCATGCCAATTTTTCCCCAAGAGCCTTCTTTTGCAAAAGTAGATTTTTCAACCCCTCTCCATCTTCTTCCCTTCTTTCGCACACCTTCTGCCACTTAATTAATGGAAACATCTTCTGATCCACACTCCCTTACCAAAATAAATCCTTCATTGATCTATTTAAGGAATTACTCATGCCCACCGACATTGGAAAGCAAGAAATCATGTATATGGGAAGAGCAGCAATGATAGATTTTAACATTGCCAGCCTTCTAGCCCAAGATAGCCAACTACTCTTCCATGAAGAAATTTTTTCTTTTACCTTTTCAAACAGAGCATTAGAAGTACCTCAATGTTGAATTCCTTTAGCTAACGAGAGGCCAAAATATTTACATGGAAGTTGCCCCTTTCTGAACCCAAGATACCTCAAAATTTGAACTTCCATAACACTGCTCATATTGAAGAAGAAATCTTATGACTTAACCAAATTTAACTCCCGATCTGAGGCCAAAGTATACTTGTCCAAAATACCCTTTAACCTTTGTGCTTCTCTAAGAGAGGCAACCCAAAACAACATAGTATCATCTACAAATTGTTGATGTGAAATAGAAGGAAGACTACTTGTGACCTAAAGTCCTTCCACCTAACCATTACATCTTACCTTATCTATCCATTGACCCAGAGCTTCTGCCATGACTATAAACAAGAAAGGGGAAAGTGGATCTCCCTTCCTTAAACCCCTTGAGGTAGTGAAAAAACCTTTAGGATAACCATTCACTAAGCTTGAGTACCGTGGGCTAGCCACCCAACCAAAAAGCCAATCAAGCCATTCTTTTTGAAACCCAAAAGCCTCTAAAACTTTAAACAAAAAATGCCAATTCACCCTGTCATACGCTTTCTTTATATCCAATTTTATCAACATTTTTGGTTTCTTTGTCTTCTAAACTAAATGGATTACTTGTTGAGCAATAATAACCCCATCAAGGATCGACCTCCTAGGCACAAACCCTGTTTTCTCTTTAGAGATGATAAATGGCAAGAATCTTGTATAATGTGTTGCAAATGGAAATGGGACAAAATTCATCCTAGGACTCTGGGTTCTCTTTCTTTGGAATGAGCACAATGAAAGAGTTATTCACCTCCCTAAGTATTTTCACTGAGCTTCTTGAGTCCTCAATTGCCTCAGTTATTTTTGATTCCACAAAATCCCAACACTTTTAGAAAAAGTTCGTCAGGAGCCCATCTGGCCTAGGAGCCTTTTCAGGATGAAGACCAAAAACTGCAGCTTTAACTTCATCTTCTGAGAATTTAGCATTTAAAGCCTCCATTTGTGAGACAGAAACCAAAATAGGAATGTTAGCTAAAATTGCCTATTGTGCCCCCATATTGGAACCTTCTGAATAATTAAGAAGATTGCTAAAGTACTCAACTACTGAATCTTTAATATCATGAGGATCCTCCAACAGATGTCCATCAACTACTTTAATGCTTGCAATTCTATTGATTTCATCACAAACATTTGTTGAATTGTGAAAATACTTAGTGCTTCTATCTCCCGCTTTGAGCCAGATCTCCCTTGATTTTTGCCTCTAGAATAATTCCTCCTTAGCCAAAAGATCATTCAAATTCATAATCAAATCCTTCTCTTGTTCATACCTTTCATTTTCCATCCCTTGGCCGATAACAACCTCAATTAGAGCTTCTGATTCAACCTTAATCTTAATCCTCTCCTCAAAAATGTTTTTAAAGCAGTCCTTATTCCACTGTCTTATTTGTTGCTTGACATGTTTCAATTTTGAAACAATATTGAACATCTTAGTTCCACCTAGGTTACATTCTAACCACCATTGTTTAATCAGACCCAAAATATTCATGTCCTTAAACCACATCATTTTGAACTTGAAAGGACACCGAACTGGTCCCTTCTTGTCTTCAATTTGCAATTTAACTAGAAAATTATCAGAATCCACCTCCACATTGATTCTACAATCCATGGTGAAATGGAAAGTTCCTAGATTTCCTTTGAAGAAGAATCTATCAAGCTTCTCTGTGATGCTACAAAAGCCTTTCCTTATGTTTGTCCACGTATAGCTGCCATTCCCAGTTTGCATCTCTACCAACAAATTTCTCTCCACAAATTGTTGAAAATATATTTGGGATTGAAAAAATTTACCCACCACCCCATTTTTATTTGTAGGCCTTAGAATTCCATTGAAATCTCCCCCTATGAAACATAAATCCAATCTTGGGTGGCTGAGAATTTGATCTAACTCTTTCCACACTTTCCTTTTTTGCATGCAAGAAGATGGACCAGAAACATTAATAAGTAAAAACTGAAGATTTGAAATTAAACTCCTTACCAGACATGCCAGCAAGTTTTGATTAGAGTCAACTTCTTCCACTAATACCATTTGGGGCTTCCAAATAGTTAACAAACCACCTGATGCACCATCAGCTCCAACCCTTAACCATTTCCAATACTTCAACATTTTTCTAAACTTGATTCAACAAATCCCGACCCCCAAGTTTTGTTTCTTGAAGAAGAAATATTTCCACTTGAAAAGCTTCAATATGGTGCCTAATTAGGATCCATTCATTAGGGGCATTGAGTCCCCTAACATTCCAAGTAAGAAGCCTCATTGTTGTTCGGGAAGAGTCTTGCTCTTCCCTACTTTCAATATGGAGTCAATTTTCTTTTGGCCATTTGCTTCACCATCCCATTTGAGTTTCGCTTGATTTGGAATTCTACCATGTTTCTTGTTCTCACCACAATCTGGGGTAGTTTTAAACATGTCCTCCTAAAAAATACCTAGCTTGATCCAATCTAATTCAATACCTAGGGTTGGTTTCCTTTTCTTCCTTGATTGGGAGTAGATACCTTCTGTGCAATCAGCCACATCTTCATGCTCTTGAACATTGTGTGCATCTTCCAACATATCCCCAGCTTCTAAATCCCAAGATTTATTCTTGGCAACTTCAACTAGTTCTACCAATTCTTTTCCGACAATAGCCAAAGAGTTCAACTCCACATTCTGGCAGTGTTCCCCCAAAATTTCTAGAACCTGTGAAATCTTATCATCCAAAGCTATGCTTTCATCGATGTTTTGCTCTACCTTGTCTTCTACCATTGGATCTACAATAGGGAGAGTGGTTCCATGAGCCAAAGGCTCTATAGGGGGAACTTACAAGTCCTGACCATGACTGTGTTTAGATGAGAGAGGACTTTTGATCACCACTAGCCCTACCCCTCTAACATCCTTTGTTTCCTTTGGCTTGGTCAAAGCTTGATCTTTGGCCTCCTTATCATAGTGTATTGATGAAACCTCTGCCTCCTTGGCTTCACTAGCTTTTTTAAGCGGGGATCTACATCCTAAGGGATGCACCAAACAATTTCTAGTAAGAGAATATACCTTGAGCTTCTGAACCCAGCTCCCATAATCAGATATTAATTCAATTTCATCCCAATATATGTCGCACTGAGTTGTTCTCTATACATATCCTCACATAGGTAGAAGCATCCTTCACATCTTTATTCTGTTTTGCACAAACAAAGGTTTCCAAACAGTTCCTGATCTCTTCTAAAATACTTGGCTCCCAATATTCTGATGGAAGATTGGGGAATCTATACCAATCCTGCACTATCTCCATTTCATGGTTTGAGGGATTAAAACCCATTACCCAATAGTGAAGATAGAAGCCATAGCCATCGAGAACCCAAACACCTTCAACAATTTTATCCCTCAACTCTTGAGTCAGACATAAAACCATAAAAAAACCATTTTAGAGGGTTTTAAACTAAAGGTTTGAGCCCCAGTGCTCCTTTCACCATTTAACTAAGTAATCATAGTTTAGAGAGGCACCATACCATTTTGCAATCAGCCCTAAATTTTCCAAATGCAAAACCTCTGCTTGAAGCTTGACTGGGCTAACCACCAGAGAATCCTAACCACTCAGAATCATTCTTCCACCCATTGGAGCAGATGCTTATGTTTTCCCCAACTCAGATTCTTCCCTCACCTCCTCTCGTTCCATGTGTGGCTACTTCCATTTCCAAACAACCTTGGTGTTGCTTGGTCTTTGATTAGGGTTTCAACCCCAACCATCCTAGTCCTCTAATCTTGCAAAACCACCATTACCTCTATGACCTTTATCTTGTTGTCTTGGCCTACAAAACTCTTCATTTCTATACACACCTCTCCCATGATGAACCCTAGGTCTAGACACACCCCGTTGTTGACCATGAACTCCAAAATCTCTACTCATCTCGCTAGGGAAATGACAATTATTCATGTGCGACCTTTCCCATCTATCTGACTGCAAAATACCATCAATGTTTTCCTGACGATGCTCCCTACTACCATCCTATCCACACTCTGACCTTTGCCCTACATCTAACCATTACAAACCTCTGAACCCACACACCATCCAAATTTTCAATTCTTTAGCTACTCTAAAATGTATTAAATTTTAAAATCACCATTATTTTTTATTATTCTTCAAAGTTTCTTTGTTGGGTGTGATTTTATTCTTGTTGGGCATGATTATTCTTTATTGGGCATGATTATTCTTGTTGGGTGTGATTTTATTCTTGTTGGGCATGATTATTCTTTGCTAGGCAAGATTATTCTTGTTGGGTGTGATTTTATTCTTGTTGGGCATTATTATTCTTGCAAGGTGTGATTTTATTCTTGTTGGGTGTGATTAATCTTGTTGGGCATGATTTTATTCTTGTAGGGAATGATTATTCAAGCTGGGCGTGTAAAAAATATTCAGTGTTTTTAACCTTGCTATGAAAAATTATCCCACAATGGTGAGAAATCGGTCAAAAATAATCCTTTTATTCCCCTATGCCCTCATTGTTGCATGAGCTAAGGCTCATGCAGTGGTTTTGGTTATCTTTCATTGTATCAAAGGTGACTTTCTCTACCTGTGTGGATTGTACCCAGAGGTGGCGTGGAGAGATTTGCAAAGGTGGTGGCCTGCAATTTTTTTTGGACAGTATTTTGCCTCAAACGGGAAAAATTATCCTACATTCTCAAGGTGTAGGTTTCCTTTGGTGTTTATATACAACTCTTCACATATAGTCTTGTGAGAAAAAATTTCATGGTTGCATGGTGGGATCAAGAGCTTGGTCCATGTTTTTTTTGAAAAACTTTGCAAAATTTTGTCATCTATTGCCAATTTTTGTAGCTTGAAGTTGCATGTAGTTTTCTTGCTTCAATCTAATATTTATTTGGAAAAAATTATTTTTGGGGGATTGTAATTGTTAGTTTTATCCATTTTCGGGGGTATAAGTAACATATTGGTCTCTTCATGTTCATTTCTTCATCATGTCAGAATTGAAGATTGAATTACTCACTCCACACAACTATCACACATGGAAGCTCAAGATGACACAATTGTTGTAATCTTGGGGTCTTTGGAAAATGTTGGATGCCGACCAACCTGAGTTCACTAAGGAATTTGAGTAGTTTGTTTATTGCAACAAAATGGATGAGGTGAAAGGACTCATAGGCCTCCATGTTTCTAATAACTTGTTGTTTCATATTGTAGAGTGTACAACAGCTAAAGAGGTGTGGGATAAGCTTGTTGAGTTTTATCAAAAGGTCAATCATTTTATGATCTTGCATCTTGAGGCAAATCTCACTTCTCTCTCTCTAGATGACTTCCTCACTATTCAAGACTTCCTTGCATAGTTCAAGTTGATTTTATTGTAGTTGAAAGGATGCGGTCATGACAAAATTGATAAAGAGTGTATCTTATTGATCTTATCTAAGCTACATGGTGCATTTCAAGTATTTTCTTCCACTTTCTATTCTACCATGGATGCTATGGGAGAGGCTCATCAGATACCTTTTTTGAGGTGTTTTGTGATCAACTAACTAGGCAACAAGCCAAGCTGATCTAGATGGATGCTCTTTCTATGATTCATGCTTTGATGGCTCAATCTTTCAAGGGAAAGGGTAAGAATAAGAAGAAGCCTAATACACATTCTCCTTTAGGTGGTGAGCATCCCTCCAAGCCTAAGTAGAATAATGATCAAAATACTACACTTCATCCTTCTTCTAACTTAGGAGAATCATCTCCCAAGTCTATAAAGAAGAAGAATAAAAGTTCCTTTTGTGGAAATTCAAGGTTTAATGATTCACATTGTTTTGTGAGGCTCGCAACATTGGAGGAAGCTATGAGGAAGCATAACATTGTCATGTTTAAATCTTCTTCCTTGGGAAAAGGTTAAGCCCTTACAGCAAGAGGTTTGTCCTCTACCCGTGATAGTTGGATTCTTATTTTGGTGCTTCACATCGCATGAATCATGACATGAATCTTCTTGATTCTCTTTTCGATAGTCATACTACTCACATTGTAGTTGCGAACTCTTCTCATCTTCTAGTTTTAGTGATATGCTCAGTTCAGATGTAGGATGGTTGGATTGATGATGTTCTTCTTGTTCCTGATATTTCAAAAAAAAATCTCTCCATTTATCATATTTTTCAGCATGGTGATGGAAGGCTTGTTGATTTCTCTCCTAGTGATGTGACTATTCAAGAGTTAGAGAATCCTAAGAAGGTTCGTATTGCTGGTACAGTTGATCATATAGCCCGTTTGTATAAGTTTTATGGATTTTACCCTTCATCAGGATCATCCTTTATTGCTCATGTAGATTTATTGAGTAAGCTTTGACATGAATTATTTGGGCACCTAAATTATAGATGTCTTCAATAGATGAGCACACAAAACTTGGTGATTGGTCTTCCTCGGATCTCTTTTTCTAATGAAGTTTTCCTAGGTTGTGTATTTGGGAAACATCATTGAGATCCATTTCCAAAAGGTATGGCTACATGTGCTTTTGTGCCCCTTGAATTGGTGCATAGTGATCAATCTTATGTCATTCCCCACTACTTTATTTTTAGAGGCCGACTATGTGATCACCTTCATTGATGACTTCTCCCACCACACTTGGGTATAATTTTTGAAGTAAAAGGATGAGGATCTTCATTTCTTCATGAAATTCCTTGCAATTTTGGAGAAGCAATTAATACATTCCTTCAGAAGATTCACACAGATAATGGGGGAGTACGTCAATCATGTGATTCAAGTCTTTTGTAGTGTTCAAGGTATTCTTCATCAACACATAGTTCCATACACTCCTCAGTAGAATGGTGTGACTTAGAAAAAGAATAGAACTTTATGTGAGATGGAAAATTGTATGATTCAGTCTAGGTCCATGACTATAGCTTTTTGGGTAGAGGTTTTCAATTGTACCTACTACATTTAGAACCATATGCCCCACAAGGTAGTAAAAAATATGACTCTCGAGGAGGCTTGGTCTCATGTCAAGCCTAAGGTCTCCTACTTTAGATTATTTAATAGTAATGCATGGACATTCATTCTAGTAGGTAGGCACAAAGCAATGGAGAAGAATAATTAGCAATTCAACTATGTGGCTACTGTGAGGATGTGAAGGGTTATCAATTTTTTGATCCCATCACTTGAGAGCTACATTTTTATCGTGATGTTAACTTTGACGAGTCTTTCATTTTGAAGGATTCTCCATTAGAGGCCTCTATCTCCCTTCTTCCTAGTTCTTCTTTAGAGGATGTTTTGTTTCCTAACAGTGATGATGATGATGATGCTCTTGATGATGGTATTAGTCTTGTTGTTGACATAACTCCATATTCTCCATAGCCTACACCAACACAACCTCTTTGGGCTCATACTCTTCTTAAGGAGGCTAGTTCTCTCATGCAAGTGATCCCACAACTTCTTACCACACTCATTCTCAGACTTCAGGTATCACTCTTTTGAGTCATGCAGTTTCTATTGATCCTCAAAAGTTTTTCAGATGCTTTAGGTGCTCCAGAGTGGGATAGTGCTATGGTTGAGGAATATTCTTCTTTGATGAAGAATCATACTTGGGATCTTGTTCCTCTTCCTAATGGAAGAAAATTGGTTCGATGCAAGGTGTATTGTACCAAGTTTGTAGCTAATGGTTCTATTGGCAATTACAAGGCTCATCTTGTGGCTAATGGATTTTATCAAGATGAGGGCATCCACTATTCTGAGACCCTTGCTCTTTTCACCAAGATGGATTGGACATTTGTCTTGTACTTTCTATTATTGCATCTCAGGTCGGTCAGTATATCAGATGGATGTGAAGAGTGCTTTCCTACATGGTCATCTTCATAAGGAGATCTATATGGAGCAGCAACCAGGCTTTTTGTAAGACCCTTCCCTTGTTTGTAGGATTCAACATTCATTGCATGGTGTCAAACAAGACCCTTGAACTTGGTATGAGAATATGGATAGTTTTCTACTTGCTTTTGGATTCACTAGATGTCACTCTAACCCTAGAATTTGCATTCAAAGGCATGGAGTGGATCTTCTCATTCTTGTTCTCTATATATGGATGAATCGATTCTCACCAAGAGTTATCCTGCCATGATTGAGGATACTCAAAGAGCTTTGGGGTATGTGAAGGATCATGGTGGGCCAAAAAGTGGTGATATATAAGTGATATGATGGTCCATGTGGCTGACGACTTTCTTTTTACCCAAAATTGATGAAACGAAAAGGTTTTTTAAAGGAGATTCTCAGCTTTCCACCAATATAAATTATGCTTTACTTTGAATTTAATATATAATTATTATTCATTTTCTATTTGAATTATGATTAAAGTCTTGATTGATAGGCTGATTGAAAAAAATCTATAGCTTTCAAATGATATCACATTTTTTGAATCCAAAACATGCCTCACATTCTATGCTTCACATAATACTTGGGTTAAAAATAATTTCATGAGTTTTGACCAAGTTAAGGTGTTGAACTTATCACGAGTTTTTTTTTTTAATGTTGTAATAAAAAAATCATATTAATTAATTGTTGCTTGGAAAAAATTACAAAATACCATCACATTAGGACCTGAGTCCATACTTATATCTAAAATCTTATAAAAATATTAAGATTTTATTGTGGATTCTAAGTGGTCGGTGACACCTACTTATTTTTTCACGAAATTTAAGGGTACTCTTGGGCAATTTCAAATTTTCATAAATAGATTTATTTATTTTTTAAATAAATAGTAGTTTAAATTTACATTCAATTTTCCTGTATTCTATTGTTACATATTTTTGAATAATATAGATAGCGCCTGGAATTTTTAAGTCAGGATTCGCATTAACTTCGATTTTTTGAATTTTTTGCCACTTAAGGGCCTATTTTTTCCATGATGATCCTACACATACCCTTTGATGGAGTGGTTTGACATGATTGACCTTGGTCGTTTGCATTTCTTTCTTGGTCTTCAAATTCATCAATCTTTTGAAGGTATTTTTATTTTCTACCAGATGTATGCCCTTGATTTGCTTCAAAGATTTGGGATGGCTAATTGTAAGCCAACCCCTACTCCTTTTTAGTTAGGTGTTGTGTTGTCTTCTAGTTGTAGTACTCCGTTAGTGGATGCTATATTTTATTGGTAGTTGGTTGGCAACCTTTTGTAATTGACACATAGTCGTCCTAATATTTCCTTTGTATTTGGTCTTGTCTCCCATTTCTCTCTCTCAAGATCCTCATGAGAGTCATTGGAAGGAAGCCAAACGTATCATGTGGTACATTCAGGGCACTACTCAATTTGGCATTCATTACACATCAAGTGCTACTCAAATTGTGGGATTCACTAACTCAAATTGTACTGGTGATGTTAATGATCAAAAGTCTACTTATGGCTTTGTATTTTGTCTTGATTATAGTCTGATTGCATGGTCCTGCAAGAAGAAAACTCCTATTGCATTATCATCGATTGAGGTTGAGTATCGAGGTGTTGTTTCGGCTAGTCAGGAGGTTTTGTGGCTTTGACAGTTAATGGTTGAGTTTCAAGGCTTTCTTGCTAATCATCCCAATGCTCTTTGGTATGATAATTAGAGTGCTATACATATTTATCACAACCCAATGGAACATTAGCATACTGAGCATATTGAGATCCACATGCACTTCATTCAGTAGCTCATTCAGGAGGGTGTTCTAAGTTTGGAGTATTTTCCTATGAAGTAGTAGGTTGCAGAGATGTTCACTAAACCTTTTGAATCTCCTCACTATCTTTTGTTGAGATCGATGCTTGGGGTGAAGGATGTCATCCTTGGGGGCTCTTAATGAGTCCTTCCTTCTTTTTCTTTTTTATATTTTGTTCCTTTTGGAGAGGAGTTTTATCCCATAGGGTTTTTCTCCTTTTCTCCGGTTGTGAGATTTATTTTTTGCATTGTAGTTGTGCATGGGTACCTAACATGGCCTTGTTTCTAGGACCCATCTTGTATCTCATTTTCTATTTTTTGTTTCCCTAAGTTGCACTTAAGGGGGTTGTTAATGTGAATGGATGTTTACCATTCACAATCTCTTAAGTTAAC
Source organism: Sequoia sempervirens (assembly GCA_007258455.2). Classification (NCBI taxonomy): domain Eukaryota; kingdom Viridiplantae; phylum Streptophyta; class Pinopsida; order Cupressales; family Cupressaceae; genus Sequoia; species Sequoia sempervirens. Next base: position 422,933,720 of record VDFB02105785.1, read on the forward strand.
TTGGGCAGACCAATATTCATTAACGATGGTTATGCATTTAATAAACTATAACTGCAATTTAATTATTTTTATGTCAGTTATCTTTCTCGCACCAACCTTCTCATTCCTTTATAAGGAATTCTTTGTATAATTATTTATCTCAATTCATTATTTTTTCACTTCTGGTGAAATAGCTTCTAAGTCATGTTGCTTCTCTATTTTGTGAAGGTGTTGTTTTGGTCTATAGGCATTCGTGGAAGCCAACTTCAACATAAATAATCACCCCTTCACTTAAATTTTATAGTAGTTTACATGTCAAATAATAATGTATATTTTAAATTAAAAAATAGCTATTAAACTCAACATGTATTCAACAATATTTTAGTAAATAGAAAAAGTTACTGTGTTAAATAAAGTAACTTTTTATAGATTTAATAGTTTTTATTTTGAATAGAATTAAATAAATAGAAACTTTAATTATGTTAATTAAAGTGACTATTTCTATATTTAACTAGTTTTGATTTTGACTAGCATTCAAGATCATTAGATTTTTTAAATTAATAAACATTTTATCAAAAAAATAGTCATCTATTTAATGTTGGCAACTCAAGGGTAGATAACTGAGAGGGGGGGTGAATTAGTTGTCACAAAATTTCAAACTTATTCAACTTATTAACCTTATTCTCATATCTGATCATTAATCATGAAGCATAAATGAACAACACATCAGAAGCACACATAGCACCAAGATTTTTACGCGGAAACCCTGTTAGGGGAAAACCACAATGGAGGTCATTCCACAAGATTATACCCTATTAAAAGTATACTGAAATATGAATGGGGAATGCACATGCATTCAGGCACATTGCCTAGAGCTCACTACTCAATTACAAAGGAAGACACACTATCTTACAGAAAGTTTTTGATTATATCCATCAGATTTTGAACTGACAAAATAGCATCTATTAATGCCTAATTACAATTCTGGTTAAGCACATGAACACTTCTTCACTCTACTTCACTCTTCTTCACTCTCTGTTTGCCTTAAAATGATCTAGACAATATTCGCACACAAGACTTGAACACTTCACACTTGCACACTTCCAAATGATAAAACAATCACTCTTATATATCCACAACAAGAAATTATATTGCTATAAGTCATCTTCAACAAAAGAATAAAATGAATACAAACAGTCGGCTGAGATCAATAAAGATTATTCATGCGAATCAACCAAGGTTGGCCACAACATAGTGAAGACCAAAAACAACATCCTCAAACACAAACCACCTCATTTAATTACTCCTCAAAGATCCACAACACGCTTCAACACCTTGTCAGCCAAGAACATGAAAAGCATGAACACGCAAGAGAAAATCTAGGATCGCGAGCACAACAATCAATGCAGACATGCAACATAGATAAGGCATAAACTAGAAACATCCACAAGCACCATGAAACACTAGAGAAGCATCCACAACCACTTAACTTACTGAAATCACATGATCTTCTTTCAAGAACACAAAAAAAGTAATAGAAAAATTATCAAAATACAAATCTTCATAACTTCATCAAATCTTCACGCGGATCTCTGAAACTTGATGTGGATAAACTAGATATACTTAACAAGAAACCCTTTAGTCCACAACCTCTAAACAACAATGTATTGAGTTCATCAACAGAAAGAACTTCACTTCACCACTGACAACCAGTAGCACTTCTTATTATAATTTTCTCAATATCCTCGACATATACAGCTTCTAATGCAATAATGCTAATAGTGTTGACATCAATGACAACCACATATCAACAACACAACTGCAAAATCCAACATTTAATGCATTTACATGTGAAAAAAGTAGTCATGTATTTGTATGATCTTTTTTATCATGTAAGAGAGAAAAAAGAGAATCAAGTAACTAGGATCACTTATAAAACCTAAAAATCCTTCGATGGGAGAGTAGTAGGAAATATATCTTATATAGTGCAATAATATACAATGTATACATAATGTATAAAAGAGACCTTACTTATATAGGAAAGTAAAAGATAGAGGATAAAATAGGATTACGACAAGTGTCACAATTATATGACATGAAACACATAAAATAAATAAATTTAAATTATTCTAATTAAACATAACTAATTTTGAATATGACCTAGATGCGAATATCCTAAAAATAATTCAAGAGAATTCAAGAGAAGAATTATTAGCATTTTAGTAGAATTCATTCATGTCAAGCATCATGTGAAGTTTCAATCATGTGTTTATGTAAGTCTTTTCATGTTTTGTGATCATTTATTTGAGAGCACTAACACTTGTAGGACTTCAATCAAGTTATCAAATTCTCCTTGAAGGTGATGAGTACATGACTTCAGTCCATCAAGGAAGGAAGATATGAATGGTGAGTTGCAACATTATTCAATTCATTACTTTTTTATCATTTAGCCTCTACTCAACCATGGGAAAGATCTCTTTTACATCATCATAGCCATTATGGAGGTAGAAATACCAAAATGAGGTCTAAATTAGGCAAGCCCCTATATGACACAACCCTTTCCCCTCCATCATATGTGTAGCTAAATTTAGATCTAAAGATATAAAGGACTAATATATCATTCGTGCATTCAAGCCTACAAGTTTTCAAGACATGAAAACTAGATTTCCTCATCAACAAACAAAGTCTTGATGATGACCCTGAGAGAATGGAAGCTACAAGCCATGGACATCAGGATTGTGTTTTTAGATCTTTCAAAGGAGGATGACAATCTAGGATGCATCATGTCCTAGACTAGCAAGTTCAACTTCATATTTATACACCAGGTTCCTCTATGTATACCTTCTATATTTTTGGTCTCTATTTTTATCTTGTTGCCTTCAAATTCTAAGAAATCATAACAAACTACTACATTTGTATAGTTTACATAGTTAGATCATTGCACTATTTAAATTTAGTCAATTTACTAATCCACATCACATCAACACATTCACACCTTAAAAATACAAGGATTAGAACCTTGATCCACCATTCTAACTCTTCCTAGTAAGGTTCAAGTCAAGTGGATTTGAGACCATTTCTAATCCTCGTCAAAAATTGGGAAGAGTGTGGTTTATACCCTAGATCCCTTGTCCCAATCCAACAATTAGCATCAAGATCCTTGATAGTGAGAATGGTAAATGCATCATTTACCCTTCTAAATTCCTATTTCTAACATCTAGTTGTAACTAAGGGTAAAAGTCATATATTTGGGTAGTTTCAAATATTCTAATTTTATATAATTCATTCCATGGGTGCATAATAGAAATGACATAGAACAAATATTAAGGCATATAAATTTTATGCATATTATAAAAAATAATAAGTTTCTTATGTAGGTTGTCACTTTTTAGTTTTCTCGAATCAACATAGTAAGATGTATAATTTATCATAAAAATAATATAGGAAATATAATACTCAAATGAGTTGGTTTGTTTATCCCCATTGAACCAATGTTACAGTTGAGTAATAATATCAAATATATCCTCTCTTTTTTTTAGAATGTAGGAATTGGAATCGAGTAGCTGCCCCCTATAAACTATAGTGTGCCTAGTAAACTTTTTTCACATGACCGGTGATGTTAGCATGACAAACCCTCCAGTACCACGAGGATAATGGGGGAACTAAACCTCGTGACCTCTTTTCTGCAATAGGATGCTTTAGCCAATTGAGCTAGGCCCACTTCCCCATCAAATATATCCTCTTTAAAATCTGTTATAATAAGGATTTTTTGGTAGCTTAGACTTCCCTTTTCTTGGTTTCTTAAACTAGTGTCTAGTTGTGTTGTTCAAACCAGTTTTTGTCCTATCAATGAAGTCATTTTTGGTGATTTTCTATAGATATATTTTCATATTCCTCACTCTTAGGGAGTCTTAACATAGTGCTTATTGATGGACCATCTAGTCTATATATCACTTTGTTGTTTGTACTCCTTATTTTCCTCTCCTTAGGTCTATAATATTTGACAAGGGATAGTTCATTGAATAATAGTTAGAAAACACCTAAAATGAGTGATTCCTCTTTGGAGAGTGGCTCCAACCATTCTTGATCTGGGGTTCTTTACCACATATGACTAGGATTCTTCCAAGTCAACATTCCCTAGCTGGTTATCTCCCACTTTTGATAGAG
>VDFB02105785.1:422937965-422952771 GCA_007258455.2 Sequoia sempervirens
TGAGGGGAGTGTAATGGGACGCTCTTCACTTTTTCCTTCTTTCTTCTCTTGTCAATTGATAACCACTGTGCCCTTGGGAGTTTTCTTGAAAGAAACCTTCTCTTTTCTCATCAGGGAAAACAAGGTTGAAATGCTCATGAAATATAGTACGAATCCTTGCGTAAGGCTAGATTTACTCGAAAGAAAACTTATGTTTAATTTTGAGCTTTGGACTATCTCAAAACTTTATGTTTTTGAGTGTACAAACATTCTCCACTTGGTGCTAGACATCATCCCTAGTCGGTTAGATCCCATTATAAAGACTTTATTGCCCCTTAACCTAACTTATGTATCAATGACAAGATTTATGCCCTAGTTTAACCCTAGGAAAACTGCCACATCAATGTCAGGGAATAATGATTATCCAACAAAATTATTCCCCGTTTGATGGAGACCTGTATTGCCAAGAAGATTTCCCTCAAGTACATTATCCTTTGTTTCTGCTGGGTTGACCTAGGCCCTTTGTCTAACACAAACATCAGTTGGATTATACTTGGGTCATACCCTTTGAGATCATATCTGCAGCATAATTCTTTCAACTTTCTTTTATTCCTGTGAGAGGTCTTTATGCTAACTGCTGATTTTTTTCCTTTTTTGACACTAAGCTTGCTATAATCCCTTGAAAAAGTGGAGAAGTTTTGCTTTGTCAAATTAGAAATTGATTTTGAATGTGTTCTGATAAGAAACGTATGATAGATGATGCCATCTTGAGGTCAGTGATTTGCTTGCATACTGAAACCTTCAACACTTCTGATGAGGTCCCTTATATCTAGTACTTGGCATCTTAGCCTTGTATTTATTGTGGTTACCTGCTCGCAGATCTGGTTTTCTGTTAATTCTGAATTTCTGGTAGCTTATTTCACACCCGCACCTGTTTGTTTCGCTTGATCCAATCCGTGGACCAATACTTCATATACAATCCCACTAGTAGAGCATGGAGATGGAAAAAAATAAGCTCTGAGGTACTTCAATCCCATCGAAAATATCAATCGAGCACTTATTTTGGGACCAACATTACACTTGACACCATCAAAGGGTACGATCCACACATGATTATAAGATAGATCATCAAGCTCTTTTAGGCTCTTCATTAGTTTCATAAAAGTCTGATCTCCATCAAAAATCACATAGGCGCTTAGCCCTATTGCATGGAAGTTACCAAATGGATCAAAATTAGTGAACTAATTTAGCAACATCTCTTCTTCTAAAATCTGCTCATTCGTACCTTCTTCTTCTATAGAAATTTTGACACAGTACCTCTCCTAGTGGAAAGCTGGGGTATCATCAGATCTCAAACATAGAATTGTGTCGTTCACAATATGTTCGAGATGCAAGGATTTAGATAGAATCTTCATCTTTGCTCCATTTTTGGTTTGCAATACCAAGTGGGACCAGTCAAGTGCTACGTATCTGCCAAGTTTGGTGGTGAAATCTCTTGATAAGCACATTCTGAAAATAGGTGGAATGTTAATTACTACTACTTCATGAGCGAATGTCTAGCTCAGACAGGAGAAGAGGGTCAGGGACAAATCCCTTATTTAAACAACGGTTGGGACTTTCTTTCTATCAAGTTGTATAATTCCCTTTTCAAGGGGCTTGTACTGCAGTTTTAGGGCATCTGCCACTTGTTTGGGCATAACGGTTGTGCTAGCTCCCGAATCAATCATATTATTGTACAATAATTTATCTCCTACTATAAGTGTCAAAAAGAAAGGCGTGGGTTTTATTTCGCATACCTATTTTTCTTTAACGCTATCCACATTATTTGTATAAGCCATTGATTTCAAAGCTTGAGGGGGAAATGCAGATCTGTCATTTCCGCTCTGATTGCTTAACTGAGTCATGCTCTCCTACATAATTTTTCCTTCAACCTTCAATCCTTCCTAAAGCAGGGTTTGTTGCTTGGGAATTGATAGAACATCCCACAATGAAACATTGGTAGGTGCCTTCTTCAATTGCTACACCACATTAAGCGTCCCGACAGTTTGGGTCTTTAGTTTAAACAGTGGTATCTCTTTTTTCTTTGGGAGAAAACATTCCATCGGGGCTAGAAATTTTACTTTATTCACCTCCTTTTCTTCTAAGGGCTAATTATGTGGCCATAAACTAGGTCGAACAATGGGCGGCGAGGCTTACTTCTCTCGGGGAGATAGTTGATGTGTTTGCAAACATCGCAGAGCTTGTTGTACATATTCTCCTATGAGCCTTCTTTTTGATCTTATACTGTAATTTTGATGTACTTGTGGAATTCCAGTTGTCAAAGCTTCATTTGCAAATATAGCCTCGTCTTCCTCCAACCATGAGAAAAGAGCTTGGTCGGGTGCAATGTCCAACTCTTGTTCAAGGGACATCCCTTGCATCTATGCCCTAAGATGAGCATTCTCCATTTCGAGTGACTGGTATTCACCTGCATTCGGGAACATACCTTTACTCCTCTGTTTGGCCACCTTTTGCTACATATTTCCCCTTGGACAATTTCGGGGCATATGGCTATCATTGCACGAGAAGCACTAGACATTTTCCTCCTTCGCCAACTTGTTTTGGCCTAGGACTATCTCCTTATTCAGACTGCCCTTGATTGACTGTAATGGCGTAGCAACCAGAACTATCTAATTTATCAACAACGACTGTTGACCTCCTCCTTCGTAAGATCCTTGGTACAAGTTTTGTTGGAAAGGTAGTTTTCCTCCGCCATAGACCTGAGTGGTTGTTTTTGGAGGTGTCACTTTTTTTTGTTTGATAATGACCAATTCATTAGCAAAAGTCTGCATCAGGTATTTTATATCAATGACATCCATCGCTATTGACAAAAGACTTGATGTGATGGCTTCAGTGGTAGGGTATTCGTTCATAGGCTGTGGGGAAACCAACTTCAATTGCGTGGCGGGAGTGCTTGGGCTAGATTCCTCTTGGTAGATGTCAGATATTTCTATGAATACTAGCATTGGTGGCTGAGGTGAAAGTTTCCCAGCATCGATCAGGTTATTCTCTACACACACCTCCATATCGTATGCGTTAGGTAGGGTTCTCCCTCCAATGGAGGTTACCATAAGTGCGATATCTAGATTGATGGCCTTTAGGTAGAACATGAATGCCATAATGGCCTGAGGTCGAGCAGTCATGAGAATCCTTTGCCAAGTCTTATGGAACCTAGTATTGAAATCGCTCATAGCTTCATTGGGGGTCCTCTTGATGGTGATTAGTTGTTGCAGTAGTGAAGAACAGTCTCCCTTTTCAGAGAATCATTTGAATAGATGTTGCCCAAGCTGGTCCTAAGAAAGAATGGAACCCGAGGCTAGAGATCGACACCAATCTTGAGCCTTTCCCTTAAAAGAGGTAGCTAATAGTCCTAAAGTGATGTTCTCCTCTTATATGTTGTGTACCCTCCATACCTCTGCTATTTCTTGAAGGTGTTTAGAAGGGGTTTTGAAATCCTCCCCGGAGAATCTTGGGTTAGCTTTAAGGGCATTAGCTGGTATGGCAAGCCATACATCTGGGGGTGTGGGTGGTTATAATGGACTACCACTATCCGATGTTACAAAGTTTCTAGGAGCAGGAGGAGGTACTTGAGCCATGAGGAAAATATTTCTATGAATTGGGTATACTGGTAATCTTATCTAGAAATTTAAACCTCCAAGCGGAGTAGATAATGCTCTTGATAATGGATTCTGACTTCTTGCTCTATTACTCCTTATAGGTGATACAAAAACTTTAGTTATTCTACTTCTAGGATTTGAGGTAGGTAACTGGGAGTACTAGAAATGACCTCTAAAGGATGCTCTCGTTTGGACTCTGGGCATGAAATTTCAAGTTTCCTTCCTTAGCCTGATTTCAGAAATATATCTGACTTCCAAATCAAGCGTTTGAAAAACTTGAGTCCCACCAAGCGTGCTAGAAAAATAACTGTTGATCATCAAAGCTTACGCCTCTCCGACAATCTTATGGGAAATTTAGTGAGTGGGGGAAAAATTGTGTCTTGATGAATACCTCTGGGTTTTTTATAGAAATTCGGCTCTTCTTTTGGGGTTTTGAGATAAGGGAGAAAGATAAATGTAAATATTAAACACAAAAGGTGATACGTCAAAGCTTTTACAACATTTCAAACTCAAATTATTCCTATGATTGATATAAAGGACACAAAACTCCACAACCATTCATTATTGGAAAGTGAATGAACACCAAAGGCTAACTTCAAGCACAGTATAGACTTTCAAATCTTTCTGTAGGCAGTGTTCATTGAGGTCTGATCAAACATAAAAAATCCTTAGAGTAAAAGAATAATATTTTAGAAATTATAAGAACTTTGTCTCCTAATACAACATAGCACAGAAAAATAACAACTTCAAAGATAACAGAAAAGTCCAATGACATAGTCTGATTTTTCCCAAAATCCCTCTTCCACAGCACAAACATAAAGCATAGAAATCAGCTATTTAAACTATCAGAATATACAGGTTGCAAGAGATAGTGTTTCATTCAAAAATGATAATATAAAGAAAGAAACCTTGAAAAAGGCCATACATGCACAGTCTCAAAAAATCCCCTCAATAGTTTGTGCTTTAATTAAAACTGAACTTTGAAACAAAGGTCAAATGCCAATTCGGCAATAGTTTAAACCTTAATGGATATAATTTTCTAGAATAAAGTAGTTCTATAACTTTCTTTTGAAATATAGTTCATAAACTTTAAGAAAATTAAAAAAGAAAATAATTCCTCTTTTCAGAGAAAATAGTTTCCTCCTAGAAAAAGCCTTTTTCTAAAAAGATCAAAATTCTAAATCTTAATCCAAAAAATCCATTTTTTTTCTAGTGTCCTTGCCTTCCTTCTATAGCCACTAAAGAAAAAAAAACACCACCTCAAACTAGAAGTATTGAATGCCAGGTGTTGATGGTTGATAGCACATGATCTGATGACAGACTCTTGGTTAGGCCACAAAAGATCTTTGCATTAACTCCTTAGCTACTAGATTAATGTTCTCTAGATATTTTAGCAAAGATGAGACCTAAATACGATCAGATCCTAGGAACAACTTTCCTGACAATAGACACAATTGATTGATTACATTACTGTGAGGTGTCATCTCAAAACTTTCATCCCAAAAACTGAGAGAAGAAAAGAAAAGCTAGCTAGCTCAGAAAAACTCCCCAATTAGATATCTTCATAGGAAGTGTAGATAAATCGTGACAAGGAGATGATGTATCAGCAGGGTGGGAACTCTTGAGATTGTAATTATAGTTCTCAGGGAAATGTCTGACAAGCATACACATGTCCCAAAACTCCTCCCAAAAGGAAAATGAAAGGGAAAAGTTGTGCAACCACCATGTGGCACGTTGCCCACCTTTTTGATATTTCATTTGAGCGTAGGTGCACCCAACACTAAAGAGGTTTATGCAAACCTAAAAATAAAATGACTGAGGAAAAAAAAACTTTACATTACCCAAGTTAGTCCTATGGATAATCTTGTGGCTATGATAGACGTTATCCCTCATAAGGGCCAAACCACAAAATCCCTTGATATTACTTTTTCTACTAAAGACATACTCCAAAAGCTTCCTGATGGTCCTCTCTACATAGCTGGTCGGATCTATGATAAGCCCACTAATGGGATATTAATATATCCTGCTTGTGGTGACAATGTGATCACATAAGATTTTTTGGTATTACACGAATTATATCAAGATGATTACAATAAACCCACTACATGGATTAAAACACATAATGGTTTTGCATGCCCTACGATTGGATCGATTGTGCTACCCTTACAAATAGGACCTAAAACTTTGGAAGTAACATTCTCAATTATTCCACAATCTGACCAATTTCGTTTGCGGCTAGGTCTCCCTTGGCTTCGTTCAACGAAAGCGGTTCCATCAGTTGTTCATAAGTGCTTGAACTTTCCACATGACAACGAGATAGTCACCATACACCATAGTGGTTTTAATCCTCTATCTTCCAAAGGTAACTTCTCATTAGAAACCTTTTTGCCTACACCTATGGAACCCATCACCCCTCACAAATATTTATTTTTCATAGCTTATGAAAATTTTAAAGCCAAAAAGATAGCCAAATTATCTCGTCATAACTCATTCGCATCCACTTCCACACCCCCTATCATAGACAAAACCATGCTTCAACCTGAGTCTAAAATTGTGCAACCCATACAACCTCCTGAAAAATCACCACTTGATATTTCCCCGCCATTGTTTAAATGACCAAGCGAATATGAAACAATCCCTGCTCAGTCTCCTTGCCTTAAACAAGTTTACAAAGTAAAAGAGAAAGTGGTTGATCCCTCCTCTTCGGTTTCTTCTCTTCTTCCCTCTTTGGAAGTAGATGAACATATAATGACTCAATCCACTCTTACACCTCAACAACTCCAAAAAAAAATTAAATGGAACCACGGTGCTATAGAACGTAGGCGTCATCGTTGTATCCTTGCTCGTCAATCTAGCATAGAAGAAGATAAAGAAAATCAATTTGTACCTTTAATAGAAGTAATAGATGACCACCCTCCTTCTCTTGACCTACCACAAGACAATCCAATGCAACAATCACAACAAATTGAACCAATCCAACAACCTCAACTTTTGATACATCTATTCTTAGAAATAGCCCTTTGTCCTCATATTGTCATTAATATTGATGATGATGATGTTGGTCGTGATGATGCAAAAATTTCCAAAATCGATGAAGAAGCGCATAACAATTTAAATTCTTTATTTTCATCTACAATGAGCTTAAATGACACATCCTCAACATCAAGTGAAGAACCATGTACGATTCTTGGTTCGGCACTTACAATTCTTCCTTTGGATAGTCAACCACCCTAGCATTACACTGAACATGATTGGGAGGCGGATGACATGTTAGATGGTTGACTTGCATTCGCCTAACTAGCCTTTTTAATTTTCTCTTTTTATTTTCTTTTTCATGTGTGTATTACAGTGTTCCCCTATATCACGTGTTCGATGTTCTCTCTTTGTACACTTATTCTATTTGTATCTCTATTCTTCTATTCGTTGTGCTTTGTATTTGTCTCTTTTTCTTTTTTTTTCCTTTTGGGGATGATGCAAAGCATAGAGATGCCCTATGTCTCTTCCATGTTGACCCAAATAGTCCTTGTCTTTTTCTATTTTTTTTTGTGTTCTACTTTTGGGGATGATGCAAGGCATTGAGACCTAAATGTCTCCTTCATGTTGACCCAAAAGCTTTTTCATTTTCTTTTTCATTTTCATTTTCTTTCTTTTTTCTTGTTTTTTCCTTTTGGGGACATTGCAAAGTGTCAAGACCACAATGTCTCTTCCATGTTGACCCAAAATGGATTTTCTTTTTCCTTTGTTTTTGATTTCTTTGTGTCATTCTTCTTGTTCTATGTATTTAGGGAATGATGACATTTTCGAGCTCTTTCATACAAAAACATTGTAGCAAGGAACATACTGACCCAAAATCCATAGATCCCTTATGTGTTTGGTGTGCTTTCTTTTCTCGGGGGAAACTCCCTTTTTCTTTATTTTTCATTTTCTTTGACATGACAGCCTAACTTCAAAACACGTGACTTGGCATAGGGCTTCCAGGTTGGCTCTCATGTCTTGTTTTCTTTTATCCTTTTCTTCTCTTTGCTACTTTAAAGTAATTTTTCATAGAACAATTTGTAGAAATTCCTTTAAAGTGGGGGGAATACATTACCATTAATTCATTTGCATTCTTGGTTCCTAGTGGAGCCTTGTCATTTGTGTGATCCATTCGTCATTTTGTGGATGACATTGGGTGTGATGTCCTTCATAATTGTGATCTTTCTTAGCATATTACATTCCTTTTGGTGGCTTGATGCAATGCACTGCATCCCTTAAGTTGTGAATATACTATTCTTTTATTGGTCCTCTCTTGGAGACATTAGACACAATGTTCCCTAAGTGTCTGACCTTGCATGAAATAAACAAGACTCCTTTGAAATTCCTTTACATTTTTTACACTTTACACTTTTACATTTTTGCATTTTTGCCATCTTGCATAACTCAACTTGCATGACTATGGTACCCTTGCTTTTTTATTCATGAACATTCCTTTTTCTTTGTGGAACCTTGTTAAAGTTATCAATGGGCATAACTTCGACATGGTAGAGTGGGAAGCCCACCTAGCGGCATGACTTTTCCCCATAGCCACCTTTATGTTTTGTGAGTGCATACCAACTAGCATATGTTTCTTACCTTTTGGGCTTTCTCACCCTGCAGACAACTAGTTCCATGGCCCCAGAGTGAGTATACAGTTGGGCCTTCTCACCCTACAAACAACCTGAAGTTCCATGGCCCCAGAGTGAGTACACATTCTCTTTTTCAAACAATCAGCCTAGATCGATCTTTTCACAAACAGTTGGATTGACGATCGAAGCTTCATCTGATTCATCTCAACAATTGTGTGTTCCTTTTTTCTTATGTGTAGTTTGGAATGGGATCTTCATCCTGGGGGCTTGATCATCCCTCTTGATCATTCTCATTCCATCTTGCTAACGTAAGTGAATTTCAACCCTCCACTTGATGTTCATCGATACTTTAGTGTGAGTTTGAAGCAAGTTCATCCTCTCACTAAAGTGGGGGCTAAATGTGACATAGATAAATGGTCCCTTGTCATTTTCACGGCCTTTTAGGTCTTGTTTCATGGTGTTGGAACTATGTTTCTTTAATTTTATTTTGTATAATGGCTTGAACATGCTTATTTAGGTATTAAAACTCAAAAAATGATGTCTTGCAAAGGTGTTGTGAAGTGTTGTAAGACATTTCTACATTCTTCTAAACTCTATTTAATGCAATTTACCTAAAAAACACCTTTTCACTCATCAACAATTACTATTTTGAAGTGTTGTAAATTCTTGTAACAAGATTTCACACTTTTCTAGGCACATCTTCACTATTTGCACCCATCTCATGCTTTATTTTTTCTCTTTATTCCCTCATATGACTTAATTAAGTGGATTTTTGCATATTATCCTGACAAATAACATTAAACACAACATTTTTCCTAACACATGTTTTTAGGTCCTAGGTGGGACCCATTCACCAAGGGTGGCGAATGAGTCCCCCTTGGCACCAAATTCAAAATATTTCAAATTTCCTTTTGGGATTTTATTAAAAATCACTTGATGTCGGCCTGTGATGAGGTATGAATAGATACTAAGGCACAATAATTGTATAAATAGGAATTTTTCACTTCATTTTACATCTCCTAATTCATTCAAGCAATCTCCTACAATCTTCTCACTTATTCAAGCATTCAAGCATTCTTCAACATCTTTTCAAGCACTTTGAAGCAGCCATTGACATTACTTCAGATTTTCATTATCAAGAGTTAGGTGAGTTGATAACACTTGCATATTATTAGTTTATCTTTCTCTTTCATTTCATTATCTTTTCAAGGGTTTGATTACCAAAAGTGGGGTTTGACCAAGGCAAACCCCTATTCACTAACCCCTAATCATTTTCCCCTTTTTCTTATTTGTTTTCAGCCCTTTGTTTGTATATTTGATAGATTATTAGGTGTTGAAGAGTGATTTTCAAGTCAACTAGGTGCTTCAAGTCAACTTGAGTCAAAATCAAGCTTGGAGAGAGTTATTTGTTCATTTTTTGTAGATTTGACTTCAACAACCCGACAAGCAAACATTCTTAGATCTGGTGTTGCAGAATTATCTCCTAGTTTTTCAGGAATTTGGGGAAGGAATGATTCACCATATGTGGCTAATGAGTGCCACCTTAGGACTGAAAACTTGATTTCTGTCAGATTTCAAATCCCGATAGACAGAAACCAACTCCCAACAGTTTTTCACCAGTAGGTGGACTAATTCGCCACCCTGGGCAAATGAGTCCCACTGTGAAAAATCACTAAATTTCATTAGTATCCAGATTATTCTAGAATCATCACACTTTTCCCAGGTGCACTCTATTTCATCCCATCTCTTTTTTCTCTACATAGTTTCTTCATTTACATAGTTGTTTGCATATCATAATGTGTTTTCATGCATAGTTGTAATTACACTTTTGCATTCATTTTTAATCACTTAGATTAGTCAATTGCATTTAGTTAACTTCATTTACATCACATCAGATCACACACATCCTAATTTGAATGAATCATTAGCCTTTTTGGCCCTATCTCTTTCCTTTTAGGTGAAAAACCCTAGAAGTGCAAGAGTAGTCCATAGGGTCCCAAAAATCTATGTTCCAGGTGCAACTACATGTAATAGAGAAATTGTAGGATGGTACCACCTAAGATCAATATAGGATGGTTTTGGTGAGATGTTTCAAGTAGAAGTAGTAGATTGCAAGGAACCTCGTGGTGAGGAGGCATAGGAAGAGAACATGTGCAATGCTATATGAAAAGTGATATAAATAGAAAAAGGGGTATGAAGAACATAAGAGAATAGAGTCCACCATGAATATAAATTTGAGACCAAAAGAGAAGAAGCTCATATTTGAGGAATAACTATGGGGTAGAATTTTGGGTGGAGATGTGGGTGAAGAAAATAATATGGCATAAGAAGGGTTGTGCAAGTGTATATGGTTAGTAGATTATGGATCAATTTTTATTTTTTTTAAAAGAGTAAATAAAGGAGAAGCACTTAAAGAAGAGATTATGTGGGAATACTTGTAGGTTTGTTAGAGTGCAACAAGAATGAGGAAAAAACTTGTATTAGTAGATGAAGAAGCTTCTAATGAAATGATATAATAGGAGGAATAAAAATATGAGACCTTTAAATAGTCCCACCATGTGAGAAAGAGATCATTTGTTTTCATATGCATGGTGAGTGTGATGTAGTAGCATCTTGATTATTAATAATTTTCATCAAAAGGAAACAAGGAACTATTAATTTAGACGAGATTATGCACTTATGGCCATTAAATTTTTTCACTTGTATATATTGGTGAAACAATTTACATAGTGTAGAGGTTCTTTGTAGAAAATTTTGATAGTTATAGCCACAAGACTTATATCAAAGATAAAGTGAGCATTTGTTCACATGTAACAATTGAGAGCTACAATAGAAAGAGAGTCTACATGTAGCAACTATATATTTCTTCAAGAATGATAAGAACTTATTAAAAAAAGTGGTGAGGAACTTGAGATTCAATGTTTTTCAACAATAAAGAGGTTTCCAATGTGACAAATAGGACATGAAAGTGAGCAAGGATGCTAAAATTTCACATACAACAAGTAAGCATGCAATGATTTGTGATTGTGTGTTTGATTGGATAGATACATGGTCATAGGAGGGTTGGTAACATATAATGGATAATACAAATTAATTTATAAAGTAGAGTTGACTAAATGACAAAGAGATTTGAAGATAAAGAGTTTATGGTAGAAGTGTTGTTGATGTGGACATGGAGAGTGTTTGTGGATATTAATATGCATTAGATATATGGATGAGGAGAAAAAAGTATGGATTTTTATATATGATCATGTGGTACACAAGGGGTTAAGAGAGCACCCAAGGAGTCAGAAGGTTGTGGTGGAATAGTAGAATGATTCAAATTAGGACCCATGATGGATGAAGAAAAATGAAAGTAATGTAGTAGTGGAAAAGATGTTTGATAAGCTAATCAATGACAATTATTTCATGGAAGTAGAATAAACATAGTGACAATGTCAAATAGGTCCATTGAAAAATGTTTGATGATAAAAAATGAAGGAAAAAGTTTATATTGGAAACAAAAAAGTCATATATGGTGGATGGTTAGTATTTAATGCACAAACCTGATGAGTGTGAAAGGTGGAATTTTTTTGTTGCTTATGGTTTAGGACATAGAACAACAATCTTCTTCACTCTCATTCAAGGAAATCCAAGGGTGAAGTAGGAGAAAGAGATGTTGCAACAGGGTGTCCTAGGGTATGATTAATGACTAAAGAGGGGTTCACCTCCAAGCTAGAGCTTGGAAAGACTAATGACATGCAAGATCTAGCAACAAAACTTAATGATATGCAAGACTTCACTAAAGGACCTAGAAAAGAGTGCAAATCTAAACAACAAACTTGAAAAATATAGAAGTGCACCTGAAAACCTGAAGGAGCTCATAATTAACTTTGAAATGTTGAAAATGTTGGTTTTAGGGAACACTAGGACTCATACACTACTTCTAGCATATTAGTCCCAGTCTAGGGTTCTGGACTGGAACATGTTTTCAACAGTGCAGATTCAAGATCTTCAAAAATTTGGAAATTTGCTTGTAGTGGGACTCATACGCCACTTTTGGTGTATAAGTCCCATTCTTCTTTTTTAGAAATTCATAGTCTAGATTTGGGCTCCAATCTCTGCTCTTCCTTCCCAAACTGATTTTCGGTTTAGAACCTATGAAAAGATATGCAAAACAGAATATAGTGTTGATTTTCTTATGGGGGGTTTTCCTCAGTCAAACCCCTAGTTCAATAATTAAACCATGATAGAAACAATAAATCTTTTATGTAAATGTTCAAACATAAACCCTAACTTTAAGTGTATCTAAGATTAGGAAATTTGAGATACAATGCAACCCTATTCTAATGCGCTAGAATGAAATGCAAGAATCAAACATGAAGATGTATGACTCACTTTGAGAGATCCCCAATCACCCAAATGAGGCCTAATAATGCATGTACCTTCCTAAGGCTGAGTGTAGAATGATAATGGAGGATAGAATCACTTAGGAAATAAGTCATTAAGCTTGGCTTGATGGCTAGTTGCATCTCCCCAACCTATAATCCATCATGATTCACCATAGGCAACACCATAGTCAATCCTCGACAATACTAGATCTTGAATGAAAGTGAGCTTGAAGACCTACAAAACCACAATAATGTTGCTCCAAGGCTTCAGTTTTTTTGATTATTTGATCTTGAATGCTCTTGTGAAGAATTCTTGAATGCTCTTGTGAAGAATTCTTGAATGCTCTTGAATGCTTAGATCTTGAGATTTCTCTTCTAGATTGAAAATAATGACTTAGAAGCTTGTTTATATAGGCAATACACCTAATTTACCATTATTTAGATCTCAGAAGTTGACATTAACCAAAAATTTGAATTAAAAACTTGAATTTCCCACTCAAACCCTAAAAAGGGGCCAAATGGGACTCATACGTCCAAGGTGGCCTATGAGTCCCACCCTAGTTTTTTGGGATGGGTTGTTCGAAATTTAAATATTTTTGATGATTTTGTCAAGAGTTTAGTTGAAATAAGCCTCGATATCTGAAATAAAGGGTCTTAGGGGCCTATTAATGATGATTAAAAGGATATCTAATGCAAGGGTGCTAAAATAGGTCCAAATTAAGTGTGAAATTGTACCATTTTCAAGAGCGTACAATTTTATACACTACAAAGTGATGCTAGTGGAGGAATATTGGATGAGTTGGAAACAAGATATGATGCATAACATGTGAAAGATTAGTAATTAATACTAATATATAATAATAGGTGGAAAGGAATATGAAAAGGTCATACAACACATGCATTAATTATTTAAAGGA
Organism: Sequoia sempervirens; assembly: GCA_007258455.2. Lineage (NCBI taxonomy): Eukaryota > Viridiplantae > Streptophyta > Pinopsida > Cupressales > Cupressaceae > Sequoia > Sequoia sempervirens. The sequence goes on from VDFB02105785.1 coordinate 422,951,492, forward strand.
AAATGAGAAAGTGTTGATTGAGTTTGAAGGAGCTATTGAGAGGAAAATTGTATCCTCTCAATATTTAAGGGAAGCCTAATCATATGGAATAATGATCACATAATATCCAAAGGAGATTTGGGAATAGTAGATGTCAATGGAAGATAGGTGGTTTTGAATCTCCATGTATTTGGGTGAGATTTGAGGTTGAATTACATAGAATGAAAGGATCAAGGAGTGAATGAGAGGTTAGGGAGAATTAATCACCAAAGTTGACAATCAATTGGTTGAGACTCTAAGGAGGGAGATAAAGAGAGAAGGAAGGAACAACACATAAGTGAAGGTGTTAGTTGGTGGCAAAGAAAAGAAGAAGAAAAAATTGGTAGGAGTTGAGATAATAGTAAATTTTTTAGTCATGAAGTAAAAATGGGAAAGTCTTGGACAAGAATTTAAAACCAATCTACAATAAACATGGCCAAAACTTCTTATCTTAGAGACCAAAAGAAAAAGATAAGGGTGCCACAAACATATCAAAGGAATTAGTGACAAGCATAAAATTAGATTGCATCAAAGATGCCTCTACAATATTAGAACACAAACCAATATATTTTTGTACACCAACAATTCCCTCCTTATCCATAGCCTAATCGACATGTCTCAAAAGTCAATGCTCATACAACCCTTTGAAATATTGATGAGGGCGCAACCTGAGACTTAGAAAATAACCCACAAATAAGAGAATAATTTTATTATTCAGAAAATGGAGCTTCTTACATGCAGAGGATATCAAATCCCCAAGTTCTACAACTCATGCAAGTTACAGAAAGCTACAGAATCACCCTTTCGCAATATGCAAGCTTGTCCCCAAAAAGTTACCCAAAAATTAGAAACCCGCCCATAAATAGAGCTCCTCTTTAGTTTGGAGCCAAAACAACATTCAAATTTGAGTTTAGGTGGTTTGGCCAAAAATTACAACTTGAAGTTCAAATATCAAAAGAACATTTGCAATTGTATCTTCTAGAAAGTGCGCCAACTTCCCGGGGCCATAACTTTTGATCCGGGACTCGACGCAGAACCGTTTGAACCCGAAAGGTCTCAAGTCAATAATGTGCTCAAAATCCACTACACCAATTTCAACAAGTTTCGGGGCCATTCTAGGAACTCTAAGTGCCTCAAATCCAACTCAGAAGATTTTTAGGTGCAAATCTGGGAAACTAAAGCTGCAATATCTTTCAACCCCGGAACAGAAAATAAAAACCATAAATTGGGAATTTCATTATGACGAAAAGCGTATCCAAAAA
>VDFB02105785.1:422955421-423023537 GCA_007258455.2 Sequoia sempervirens
ACATCACAACATTTTCCTTCACACTTGCACCTTGTGCGAAAAAAATTCTTCCTCTATTCTGATTCCTTTTCCTCAGTCACCAGGGCTCTCCTAATCACTAGGGCTTCTCCCCTTTCAGCATCATCTGAATGTTCAGATTGGGCCTCCTCATCTGTATGTGCAACCCTTCCACGACCTTTTGGCCTTTTTTCACCCTCCTTTGTTAGGATATCCATAGGCTCGATGCCCTTCTTCACCACACTGGAAACATGTTCCTTTGAAACCACCTCTTCCAGATCCTTGTCCATATCTCCCTCGTCCTCTACCTCTTTGATCACCACTGTTTTGATCACAAGGGCAGTAGAAGTTGTCATTCCTTTGGCTTCGGCTGGTACCCACATATTCACTTTTCTTTTCATCATCATTTTGGATTCCTGAAGGTCTTCCACTACCCCTTCCTCTTTGACCCCTCATCCTTTTTGCTTGCCATCAAATCTTTTGTTCAACTTCTCTTCCACCTTCAGAGTAAACTGATACACATCCTCAATGGTGGTCATTCTGACTAGGCTTAACTCCTCATGAATGCTCGGTCATAACCCATTAAGATATCATGCTACCTTCTCCTTATTGGCCTCTGTGTGACCCGTTCTGATGATTATCTTGTGAAAATATTCAGTATATTCTTTCACAGATCTGCTTCCTTGCTTCAACCCTTGCAATTTCTTCAACAGATCTAACTCGTAGTCCACTGGTATGAACTCCTTCAGTTTCTCTACCATGCGATCCCATCTGGTGATCTTTCCTTTTCCTCTTCGATTTCTTTCCAACTGGACCTCTTTCCACCAAATACTGGCATGGCCCTTCAGCTTCATTTTTGCAAACTTAACCCAATCTGGGTCCTCTATTTCCTCATACACAAAATATTCTTCTAGCTCGTTGATCTAGTCAATCAACTCTTCTGGGTTCAGACTTTCAGAATAACTGGGGACTTCTGCTCTAGGTCTTTTCGCGATCTTTGAAATGGCTCTTATTAGCTGCATTTGGTCTTGATCAATTGCTACTTCTTCCTCTTCTACATTTGAACCTTCTTCCTCTCCTTCATCCTCACTTTCCTCCCTCGATTTTAACCCTCTTGTCAACTGCTCTTGTAACTCGTTAATCTATCTCTGGAGGGCTGCCAGTGCATCTCTTCCACAACATTTATGCCGCCTCGACCACCTCTGGCACGACCATGCCTACCAGGCATCACTCTTGGAGGCATCTTTCTTGACCTCGACCCACAACCATGGTCCTGGTGCGAACTACCTCACGATCGATGATTTGTCCACACGCTCAAGAAAACCCGCTCTGATACCACTTGATGAGGGCGTAGCCGAGACTTAGAAAATAACCCACAAATAAGAGAATAATTTTATTATTCAGAAAATGGAGCTTCTTACATGCAGAGGATCTCAAATCCCCAAGTTCTACAACACATGCAAGTTACAGAAAGCTACAGAATCACCCTTTCGCAATATGCAAGCTTGTCTCCAAAAAGTTACCCAAAAATTAGAAACCCGCCCATAAATAGAGCTCCTCTTTAGTTTGGAGCCAAAACAACATTCAAATTTGAGTTTAGGCGGTTTGGTGCCGAAAAATTACAACTTAAATTTCAAATTTCAAAAGAACATTTGCAATTGTATCTTCTAGAAAGTGCGCCAACTTCCCGGGGCCATAACTTTTGATTTGGGACTCCGATTTGTGAACCGTTTGAACCGTTGGAAAGGTCTCAAAGTCAATAATGCGCTAAAAATTGGCTATGCCAATTTTGGAAAGTTTCAGGGCCGTTCTGGGAACTCTAAGTGCCTCAAATCTAACTCGAAAGATTTTCAGGTGCAAATTTGGGAAACTAAAACTGCAATATCTTTCAACCCAAGAATAGAAAATAAAAACCGTAAATTGAGAATTTTATTATGACGAAAAGGGTATCCAAAAATGTAAAAACATTTAAAAACTAAGAAACTTGAAATTTAACTATTTTTGGGTGATGCAAGATTGTCCTTACACCACTGGATGCTCCTGCATCAAATATACTTCACCATAGGAGGAACCATTGATGAAAAATAAGTCATCAAGCCACTGAACTCAATAGGTAAAAGGATAAAACCTATATGAAGAATTCCAATAGAGCTAGAGGAAGAGGACACCATGTAATTATATAATGAATCGGTCATTGATATAGAATCACATGCAATCTCATTCCAAGAAGGAAGAGAATCACATCTTTCTTTCATAATTATTTTTTCCTGTATCCAAGTGTCTTATAGACTTTCAGCCTCATCCTCCTCACCTTATAGAGAATTCCATTCATCCTTTATGTTGTCATTGTTGTCTCCATATCCTCCATCATCACCCTCCTCATTGTCCATAGATTTCTACAACTTCCTACTCCTTTTCCATTCAAATCACTTGATTCCATCATCTTTGTATTTTCAACAAAAATCTAATATTATTATCATATTTAAATGTACCTATTATTTTAAACAATAATAAAATGATGTTTGTTGACATGTGTTTCCCTACAAATATTGACATAAATTTTTATAATAGGGTATGTGTAGGATCATCATGCAAAAAACATGCCCTTAAGTGGTAAAAAATTCAGAAAAATCAGAGTTAGGAAACTTGACATAAAAATTTGAATAAGTTATCTATATTATTTCAAAAATATGTAAGAATAGAATATGTAGAAAATTGAATGTAGTTTCTAAACTACTAGGTTTTTTAAAAAAAATCTATTTGGTGAAAATTTGAAATTTCAATATATAGTGGTACTTAAACTTTAGGGAAAAAATAAGAAGTAGGTGTCTATGACCACCTAACCACAATAAAATGATAATATTTTAGATATAAGTAGAGGACTCATGCCCCAATGTGATGCATATTTTTTTGTAAAGTTTTTCCAAGTAAATAATTAATTATGAATTTTTTATTACAACTTTTTAAAAAATATAAAACTTGTATGTCTAACCACCTTAACTTGGTCAAAATTCATGAAATTGATTTTTTTTTTTAATCTTATAGTATGTGAAGCATAGAATGTGGCACATGTTTTGGATTCAAAAAATGTGATATTGTTTGAAAGCTATAGATGTTTTTCATTCAACCTATCAATCAAGACTTTAGTAATTTGAATAGAAAATGAATAATAATTAGTTATCAAATTCAAAGTAAAGCATAATTTATATCGGTGGAAATCTGAGAATCTCCTTTAAAAACCCTTTTCATTTCATTAATTTTGGGTAAAAAAATAGTCGTCAGCCACATACCCATCATGATCCTGCACATACTCAATAAAAAAATATATATTTATCAATTAACTAACAAACAATAACTGTCATCTACATTTTTAAATTAGTTGAAAATTAAAATTATATTATTTCTTTAACCAAATTTTACATAAATATTACATATTGAGAACACAATTATAAATAATTTCCATAATCGCCTAGAAACTTTATAAGTATATTTCATCTCATGGAATGATGTCTAACAACACCTACTAAAGAATATATATTTTCTAGGACTTTTCATCGCTTGTGAATCTATCACATATTTGTGATACGAAATTAACCAAAAGAAAAATTAGATGGAAATGTTTTTATTCAAGGGGTAAACGCTTTTGACTGGAGCTATGAACCAGAATACAACCATTCAACAATACCACCCCAATGGGGTTTGAACCTTGGTGGTATGAACAACAACGCAACCCTTAAACCATCACACCATGCCAATACCAAAATTAGATGGAAATGTAAAGATGGGTGGTTTCTCCCAATTTGTTAATTACTCATTCTTTTTTTGTTGTTCTGCATTATTTTGATATTCCACATGTAATAATATGCATGTATAATAGTTGGCATTAAAATATGTTATCAATAACCCATATTAGATTGGAAAATGTGAACATGTCAAATTTGAAATTACTCATTGGTTGTATGACACACTGTGCTTGAATCTCAGTACTATACTTAACCATGTGAAATATGGTGGCAATGGTTTCTTTTGTTTTCTCATTGTTTTTATTAGAAAAGTAGGGTAAGAGCCCTGATCCCAATCAAAATAGAAAAAAAAAATACTAAGGCCTACAAGCCCACTATTTCAAGTAGAAACAAAGGCCTATAGGCTAACCAAAAAGAAAACCTAACCTAGTGGAAACCATACATAAAGAGTAAAACCAAATGACACATAGGTCTCAAAGACATAGGCATGCAAGCCCCAAATAACCCAAGAAATAACAAAAGGGAAAACCATCCAACAAAGAACTAATCCTTAGGACTATTAATGAGATTTTGTTCTTTCTTGAACAACTCTAGGTCATTCTTCTAGGTGTTCTTAGAATCATATGTAGTACATTCTTCCTCAAGGCATCTTCTTCTTGTCTTTTCTACCTCTTAAGTTTCAATTTCCTAACTTTAGATAATTACCCAGTAACAATTCCAAAATAGCCCGATTCATAATCCCATGAGTGATGGATATAATACAACTCCACTCCCAAACTCCATTTTTTCTTTTAGTATGTCACTTTCATTATTTTATTCCATTTGGTTAACCCTCCCCTCCAGGTTGTCAATCTAGTTTGTCAGTGTTAATATCCTCTTTTTCTTATGATTTACATAACTATGTAAATATTACTTAATTTTTAGGCCTTTTAGGGTTGATTGGGGAATTTTATGCATGCTTTGATTGCTTAGTAAGATCCGATAAACTTGTTTATCAACTATTTAAACATATAAATATCTCATGTTTTATTCTCTTTCAACTATTTCAATGGGGACTAGTTGCTAGGCAACACTTGAGTAACTTATGTGTTAAAATATAAATTCAATCAACTATAATATTAAAATAATTGAAAATTTATAAGCAATTTATTTTATTATTATTATTTTAAGAATTCCTTTCTGAATAATATAATAAATTTTAATATATATATATATATATTTAAGTCGTTGCACTCCTCACAATAATATTAAGTGAAATTAAAAGAATTCTAGTGAATGCCAAGTTTCTACCACAAAGTTCTGGTCCATATATGATAATTTCATCACCATGTTACAAGATCTTAGTCAACATGGTGTTAGTTTTGTGAGCGATACAATACAGAGACATTTTCTGAGCATTGTACGTTCTTTACAATTTATAATGAAAAAAACAATGTGGGTTTCTAACTTTATAGAATAATGCCATGGTATTTTGACAAGAATGCATTTAATATTTTATGAAGCTACCCACATAGAGGCCCAAATCGCTGCACCTACTCAAGATTGTGCACAAATTGTGTCATGTTGTCAATGATGTCAATGAGAAAAATGGGTAGAGTATGCAGGAAATATTATGAAACCTGAAACAATGTCTGTAAGTGTTCCGACCTCTACTATCTTTACCTTTTAAAATATAATTTATAATTTATAATTAAATAATATTATAATTTATTAATAATTTGGAATTACAACCAATAATGGATTTCTTGACATTAGAATGGGGTAAAAAAAAATTGGACTATGTACATGCAACAGAAGGCCTAACGGGGAGAGTAATATGGCAGCAGTATTTTGGTTCATCACTTTCAACTCATCAATTTTCATTACTTGAAGATGTACAAAGTAGTAGAGTTGTGTTCCTTTTGGGGAATTCAAATAGGATTTTTTTGGCTCCATCAAAAGTGGGTTCTTATTCAGTGAAGCAAGGCTATAAAGTGTTAAGTCAATGAAGTAGTCAGATGTTAGCACTGAGGGATTACTCTTTTTGTTGGAATAATAAAATCCTTCCAAAAGTTGGGGGTTTTGCATGGTTACCATTGAGAAAGAGGATTTTAACAAGTGACTAATTAGAAAAAATGAAGATAGCTTACCCTTTTAAATGTCCTTTGTGTGATGAAGAGTTGGAGAATGTAGATCATTTGCTTCTACAATGCATCTTTGCACAAGAGTGCTGGATGTTTATAAAAGGAAAATTAAATCTATATAATCCTTTTCCAAATACAATTTGGGACATGTTTCAGAGTTGGCCACTCTTGTTTAAATCACTTTTTTTGCTTCTATTTGGCAAGTCATTCCATCCCTTATAATATGGAATATATGGTGGTAATGCAATTTGCATATCTTCGTGAAAACATCTTTTTCAGTAGAGGTACCTAACCAAAGTTAAAATTAAAAAAGCAGTCTTAGAAGTAGTTAACACATATGTTTTGAAGTACAAGAATACTTCTCCTTACACAAGTTGGGATGACTTCGTTTAGAAAAGACTGGAGAAACATAGTGTTTCCTTTTGTAGGGACTTTGCATTGAATCAACAAAATTAAGGTGAATAGAAAAGAAATCAAATAGAAACCTCCATGTTTTGATTTTTTAAAGCTCAATTTTGATGGTGTGTCAAGAGGCAATTCAGTAGTTTTAGGGGCAAGTATTTGCATTTGAGACTCATTGGTAAATGTAATTGTAGCTTGTTCATACCAACTTTCAGTAGGCACTAACAATGTAGTTGAAGCTCAGGCACTTTTGCTAGGGTTGGAAATTCCTTAATAATTGTAAACGCTTGCAAGGAAAAGAAGGTTTAGCGTTGGAGCCTAAAATATATTTTGCAAAGAGTTTGGGGATTGTTGGATAAATTTCAGTCATTCATCATTTTGCATACCTATCGAGAGGGAAATAGAATGGTGGAAAATTTGGAAAACATGGGATGCAAGGGAAAGGAAATTTCTGTATTTGATGATATTCAAATGCAAGCACACCTAGAAACATTTGAAATAGCTAAGCTTGAAGCAAATAAATTGAACATGGATGAGGTAAAGAATTAAAATGCTTGGGGAAGGGGAAGCTAGAATGTGATTTTAAAGTTTGAATAATATGTAAAGATAAGCAGTTAGTTAGTGATTGAAGGAAAACATGGCGAAATTGGTACAAGGAAGGACATGCTCGATAGTCAAGCAATGGTTTCATTGTCAGTAGAGGGTGGGTTTTACTCTAATATATTGTGTTTTCTTCTGTAGGTACAATGCCATATTTCTCATCATTTTTGCTCAGGGATTGGTATGAATTCTATCCTCTTCTCATGTGCAAAATTTAATTTGTGTCTTGTAATTTTTCAAAGAGATGGTCACCTATAATTGGAAGCATGCCATCCTCATGGTAGTAGTGACTAGGAATTCCAATTATTAAATTACTAATTTAGTAAAGAGTTCTTTGGTTAGTGGGAAACTATCCTACCAAATCTATTGGGAAGCATTGATACCCTTGCATAGCGTGTCAAGTGGGATCAAAATTGGAAAGACATGTGTATGGAGTACTGGGTGATTATTCTGCATTAAGGCTTCCCAGTTTCAAATGTGCGAACTGAGGAATTTAAAGATGTTTCTCAATCATTTTCCTCACTACTTTGGTAATGACAAGGGTCTCTGCAAAACAAAATATGAGTATGTAGTTAGCTAGTGTTTTGCGGATAGACAATTGCAGTTAGTATTATCTTCTTTTGGTGTTGAATATCAAAGATATTGAGAGGGGGGTTTGAATCAGTATCTTCTTAAACTTACTGAACAAATACCATCCAATTACTCTGATGTATATAATAGTAAAGATAAATAAGAGCATTAACAGAAGATGAAATCACATAACACATGAACACCAAAAATTTTATGTGGAAAACCCAAAATGGGAAAAACCACAGTGAGTGTTAGCTCACAATATAGTATGACCAGTTATAAAATATTATAAAATGGGGTGGCTCACTTCCAGGACTCACTTTCCAAAATGAGAGGCTTGCTACCTAAAAAAATTGCAAAAAAAATAAAATGTTTTGTCCCACTAGGTTTTCCTTTTCTACCTTATTATTGCATTTACACTTGGGTACCTAATTAGGCCTTGTTTCCGGGACCCATTCATTCATGCTTTCTTGCATTCATCTTAGTTTTAGGTGCATGCTTTGTTAGTCTCCCTAAGTTGCACTTATGGGGGGGTGTTATTGTAATTAATATTTAATTACACTTGTATAACTTTACTTAGGTAATATTTAATTCCTAGGTTTATTAATTCTCATCATTATCTTATTGAGCTATCTTGTTGCTCAAGATAAGATTAGGGTTATGCATCTTTTCTTTTATAAAGCAAAACATATCTTGTAATTAAGAATTCTTGAATAATATTATGTTGCATATCCTTTTGCAATGTCTCTGATTTTTTGTTTTTCTCTTTTGTGGAAGGTGATTTTATGATTTTCATTTCAGATCTTGGTTTGTAACATGGTACCAGAGCCTCGATTTGTAACCCCTTCTCATATTTTTTGAGAAAATCATTGCAAAGTTCGTTCGGGATTCCTCGAGGGTATCATGCCTTGAGTTTATTCATGAGGCATTTTGGATCAGATTGAGCTTCACCATTGGATTCAGAGCACTGAAAAAATTCAGGATTGGCTTTTATTTTGCAGATTTTGGTAATTGTTTGCCAAATCTATGAAGGTTTCAAGCTGGGAGATTTTTTGCAAGCTCTAGAGGTAGCCAATTTTTTAGAGCATTTTGGCACAAACGGAGGTCACCATCGCGTTCACAGTGGCCAAAAACCCTAAGATTTCCTTTTGTTTGGTCGATTTTGGAGAAAGTTGTTTCTGAGGCAAAAAAAATTTCCTGGGGGGCCGTATGGCCTCCCCAACACGCACTCTGAGGCATGAAAAAAATGAAAAAAATTCAAAAAAAGGGCCTTCTTGGGATTCAGGCCAACGCCTCTAGTTCCAAAAGGCTCCACCACCGGGCGGCCAACCGCTCGCCGCTCAGCTCGACAGCGCCACCTCCTCCACCGTCGATCAGTCTGTGCACAAAGCCCCCACGGGCTCCTCCTCCGTTAGCCCCGCTCATATGGAGGACCGAGAGCCTACGCCCAGCTCAACCTCCCAAACTGAATATTCTGACCGGAAAGAATATACCGACAACCCTACAGCATATTCTGTCGGCGCAAAAATTTTCCTATAGGGGGGGCATTTTTTTGCCTCGACAGCCTCTAGGCCATCAATTTTAAGCTTGTGAATGGATGACATATTGGTTTTCATTTCAAATCTTGGTTTCTAACAAAAATTACAAAAAAAATGGCTTATAGCTAGAAAATGAACTGTCAATGTAAACCTAACAAGTGTTGATTCAGTTCCTATGAACCTCAGTAAACTGACTTGACACAGTGAACATCATATTCACACTTCTTCACATTCGCTTCATCATCAAATTCTTCATCTACAATCTCAAAAATGTCTAATATATATAGTTGATACATCCACAAGCATCAATTAGGTTGACCTAATTAGATGCAACCCTTATTTATCAAAAATATTACCAATTATCAGCTTCAAGCATTCACAAAATCTTTCCAAAGACAATTCAAATGATCAGCATGCTACATCATGTTGGCATGGACCTAAGATAGGTCACACATACATACACAAGACAAAATTAATATACTATTACATCATCTATCCATTAGGTCAGCCAAAGATAGACCTAAGAGAAAATATGCAACAACACATAAATGTCGATACACCATATGAGCATCTGAATATGTGAGATTTTGAATATACATGCTTCCAACATCCATAAACCATTTCCCAAAACTGTAAGCAACAATAATCAACAACAAAGGATTGCAAACCAAAATATCGAAGGATGGTAATTACATACCGATTTAGAATACTAGATCAACTAAGACTTAATCTTGTAGTTGCAACTCATATATCATGGTGACATCAATGACAACAAAAAATAGAAAAATGAGATGTTCTTCTTCATTCTTCCAACAATCTCCCCCTTTGTCAGTGATGGCAACATGTGCCAAAAATTTACAAGACCTCTTATGTACAACACTTCTCCCCCTATCACCACTATATTATTTCTCTATCACTTTTCACTCCCCCTTTGACATCAAGGACAAAGGACAGCTCAACAGAAAATATGAAAACAAGAAAAAAACCATTAACCAGAGGATGGTGAGCCTTAAAGCTCCTTAAGAATACCTTTCCATGCTAATTTACAATTCTCCAACTTGTCTTTGCACCAATCAACATCTTGTTTAGGTTTTCCAAATCCATTAGACTTTCCTCTACTTCATCTAAAGTACCAGGAGTCAGATTTATCTTTCCAAGTTTCTCTATACTTTCCAAAGCATTAGCAACCAGGGTGTACTCCATTCTCACAAGGTCACCTAACTAACTAATTTTTTTGATGATTTCTTCCTTTTGCTTCTGTAAAATAAAGAATTTATCTCTATGATTAGAGATGGCATTCCAGATTGATCTGTCTTTGTCCTTGGATGTGTTGTAGGTACTTGAGATAGTAGTCAACTAGGACTCAATGGAGTCCATAATATTTTTAATACTCTGAGTGGCATCCAACCACTTCAAACAAAAATCAAAGAAAACATTTGCTTCAGTGTCACAGATTTGCACAACTTCTATATTTTTCTCAACATTAGTGTGTGTGAAAGCACACTTGTCATGCAATTCCAACAACCTTTTCTCTTCTAGCTTCTCCTCAACCTCTTGCTTAGTCTTGTCACCAAGTTTACAGGAATACTCCTTGAAGGAGTCCAATAAGAATCTCATATTTTCTACTGGAGTGAGAGATGTATCAATTGATGTATCGGACCGTGTTGTCTTCAACAATACCTTAAGATCATATTCAATCAGTTATGTTCCTTTCTCGTGTGTCTCTAGAATCTCTCTTATGTTGGATGCATGCAATGCATCGCCCAATACCAACTTATGAACAAGAGAAATTTTGTCTAGATCCAAACTGCCTTGAATCATAGGAAGTTGTAAAAGCTCTAGAGGAATCACCAGATGGAATCTGATCTTCTTGGATAGCAAGCCTTTCAACACATCATCATCGAAAGAGGATTCTTTGGGAGATCTTTGAGATTCTACAACCTGATTTATATTTTCTTCATTCTTCCCAGCAGATTCCTCATTTTTCTCTTCTTCCTTTTCCTTATCTTGCACTTTCTCTTCTTCTTCTTCTTTTTCCTTTTCTTTTTCTTCTTTACCCTTTTCATCTTCATCTTTGTCTTCATCCTTGTTGCCTTCTTTATCATTTCCTTCACTTTCACCTTCATCTTTCTCTTCTTCAGCATTATCTTTTTCATCATTATCCTTTTCCTTTTAAACATTATCTTTTTCACCTTCAGTGTGGTCTGAAGGGGCATCATCATATTTTTCAGGCTCAACTTCACCCTCATTCTGAATCTCCATTTCCAGAGGATCATTTCAACTCCTATATCTAGAAGGATATCTACATCGTTTATTTCCACAGAAATATCAGCATCACCTGTAAGAGGAGGAATATCTTCCTCAACATCTTCAACAAAATCTTCTTCACTAGACTTAAGTGTAGAACCAAGCATGACATATTTCTCAGCTATATCCCTAATCACTTTTGTAGTTTCCTTCGTTATCTTCTTTATTTTTATCCCGTTTCATCAAAATATTCACTCTTTTCTTCATCCAAAACATATCTGCACATATATTTTTTAGGGTTTCCAAATTATTTGGGGTCAAAGAAGACCAATTTTATCAAATGCATATTCCTAATTTTATCTTCAAATTCAATAGCATCTAATCTCCTTTTCATCAAGGCTACCCACATTTTCTCAGGCACATTTTTCTTCACATCATCCCACTTAACATCCAATGTGATAACATATTGAATAATAGCTAAAATTAATGTTTTTCTATCCTCTTTTCCAACTTAATCATACTATTTTGCTATAGGCTTCACCATGTTTTCAAAATGTAACAAAGAATTGAGTAGTGCCTCTAAATTGAAATGGGGGCCAGGTCTTACCGGAATGTCCTTTTTTTCTTCTTGGTCTAGGGAGGCTTCTTCATACACCTTAGTTTTCTTCAACTCTAGTTTGGTGTGCACGTGAACACTAAATTCCTATTCTTCATCTTCGTCAAAAGAAAATGCAATATGCAATCTTTTAGATCCAATACCAGCTTCCTGAGAAGCACCTTCACCTTAGGATAGGCTTCATCTTCTTTTCCTTACAAATTTTCCTTCAGGGTCCTCCTCCTCTTCATCTTGATCATCAGTGACACTAAGGTTTTTCTCCCTTGTAGCTTTTTCTTTCTTTCCTCTTTTCCCAAGCACCACCAAAGGTGTTTCTTTCCTTTTCCCATACCTTGTAGTAGGTCTAGAATAAGTTGAGCCTTTACCTTTATCAACAGTACTGGGTTCAAATTTCGCTGCAAGGGCTGCAGAGGATTTAGAAGGAGCAGTCCTGTCGGATCTCCTTAGACCTAATGATTCTCCCTCCATCTTCTCTCTCTTATCCCTTCCTAGCGCAATCTCCTCATTAGTGTAACTATCTTCTCTAAGCTTCTTTTCCATATTCTTTCTTATTATTCGCTTCTTGTGCTCCAAGTGAACCTCCATAGATTTTTTAGCATAAGTACCAATTCTAGGTTCATTGGCATCTTTCAAACTTTTCAGCAACATCTGTACATAACCCTCAGCTTCATCTTTTTTGATTTCATAACCCAATGGTTAAATCCATATGGTTTGGGGTTCAAAAACTTGAATCATACATTCATCAGAAGAGAAAAGAAATATGATATCATTTCTATATTTCTCAACAACTTTCCTCAACATCCTTTCTCTCATTCATGTTGCTCTTGAATCCAGTAAAGAAAGTTGTTAGAGCATTATCTTTGTTCTTCAAATCACCCAGGTTATGTAGGTGATCAAAGATCTGATGTGCCACTAGTATGGATGTATCCTAGAATACCATATCATCCCTTCCAGTAAGTCTCTTTAGAAAACAAAATAATAGACACATAATCAAATAACCAAACTTAAATGCATACTTCCTTTCTTTGGTCATCCTTAAATTATCAAGCAACTATTGTCTGAGAATTTCACACAAGTCATAGTCTACACCATTAATAGTACCATATCAAAACTAGTATAAATAGTTGTGGTAGAAAAAAATTTCTCTCTATTGGTGAAGAAAATTTTATGAACAATCATTATAGTGACATACTTCACTGCAGGATTAGTGATAATTTTTTTTGTAAGAGCTCTCTTGTCATACTCGGCACCGGTGAGATCCATCATCACTTCATTCTTTACATCTTTTAGCTCGGGTAATGGTCCGGTATCACAGAGTTCAGTAACAACCTTAATTGCTTCCTTAGTTGGCAGATGACCCCAGTCATCCCACAAGAATTTATCATGTATTATGCTAAGAATAGGTTTCACATATTTATCATCAACTATGGATCTGAAATTAGGAAAGTAGTTCCATCTTTCTAATCTCTTTGCAACAATGTTTGAGTATTTAGGTTTTACCAAGAAATTATCTCTAGTGAGCTGATTCTTCCAAATATCTATGAATTTACTATGATTGAATTCATCTATTTTTACTCGGATGTACATTCTTGTATCCTTGGTCAGCATAACCCTATGAAGGATTGATGAGAAGGTTCCCATAGGGTCATCTTCAAAAACCTTCATAGAATATTTCCTATACAATGTTCTACATCTTTCCAACACTTTAATAACTACACGGGTTGCCATTCTTCATAATTTCAAGCCCAAACAATTCAAAAAGATGATTCACACAAACCCACAACTGCATAGAAAAGTAGAATACCCTTTTTTCACAAAAAATCAGAACTAGGGTTTGCACAGCTCTAACTCCAAATCGACTCAAGAACGCTCCAAACTGCTCTACAATTTCTTCACATGCACAAGTGATTAAAATTCCTTACACATTCACTTTATAAAACAACAATCTACCCTAATTTGCATTAAATGCGGAAGATTTCAAAAAGTTACTAAAAACTCTTCTTTTGTGCTTAGAAAAACCCTAATTTTCTCCGCAAATGATCATTCCTTCATATTTTCTTCCAGTTCCACTTGCATGACCTCTAACTAACAATTTATTACAACATATCTCATGCCAAAGACTAACACGCTAAATATCAAGGGGTTCAAGCAATTTTCTATTAAAGCTCCCACTAAGACCCTGCTAGGTCTAATTCCTAGAGGAATTGTCTGTACTAGATGAAGGCACAAATGCATCTGTCATTTCAGGCTGTTCTTTCTTCCCCCAAATCTTATTCATTTCATGCTTAATCTCATTCTTGTCAACTTTCTTCACTATTTCATTCTTTTCTACCAGACCAGTCTTCTTTCCCTTTTTACTTTTGTAAACTCTTGAGATATGTCTTGGTTTGTTGCGATTGTAGTAGAAAACATTTTTCTAATTAGATTTTCCTCCATTGACCCTTGACCTGCACTAATTAGCTTTGTGTTCAATTTTGTTACATGTATAGCAGTAACCATTAAAGGATTGATTCATTCTTCCTCCATTAGACCAATTCACCATCTGAGTTCTACATTCACTAGCTCTATGTCCAATTCTCTTGCATGCAAAAAATTGACCAAAGAAGGAACTAGGAAACTGATTCATCCTACTCCTACACTCTATTTCCCTATGACCAAATTTGTTACATGAAAATAAAACACCACTGAAAGATGGATACCTTTGTGCATTAGGCTACCTCACAAGTGGTCTCCTAGAAAATTTCCTTGAATTTCCTTTCTGCTTTCCTTTATTCTGGGTCTTTTTATTATCCTTAGAGTTTTCACCTCCTTCCATTCCCAAGCCACCTTTGTCTTTACTTGGTTTTTTCCCTAAAATCAACTCATCAAGCTTGTCTGAGCTAGATTTGAAATTATTTTCATAGAGTTTCGCTTTCTCCATATCTATTTTCAGATTAACCACTTCTTGTTCAAGCTTAGTGCATTCATCAGACTTGCTTTGCACCATTTTATTCAGAAATTCTTTAATTCTTTTCTTTTCCTCTACTTGCACCTTCAAACTAGTAATCTCCTCATTAGCCTGCTTCAACTACTCACTTACTTCCCTATTTCTTTCTTTGAACTTCTTCAATTGCTCTTTTAATTTCTAGACACATTCATTTGATTCATCAAGATTTTCTTTCAAATCTCTATTTTCACTTTCAACTTTGTCAAGATCTTCAAGTGCAGCCCAGAGCTCTTCTTTATCATTCATTTGTTCCATCTTCAGGATCTTCCTCAAGTTGTTAGGCTTCTCTATAGGAACCAAGCTCTGATACAAATTATTGAATATCCAAGATATTGAGAGGGGGGGTGAATCAATATCTTCTTAAACTTACTATTCAACAAATACCATCAAATTACTCTGATGCATATAACAGTAAAGATAAGTAAGAGCATTAACAGAAAATGAAATCACACAACACATGAACACCAAATTTTTTACATGGAAAACCCAAAATGGGAAAAACACGATGAGTGTTAGCTCATAATATAATATAATTGGCTATACAATATTACAAAATGGGGTGGCTCACTGCTAGGACTCAATGTCCAAAAGGAGAGGCTCATTGCCTATAGAATTACAATGAAAAATGGCTTACAACCAGAAAATAAACTGATAATGTACACCTAACAAGTGTTGAATCAGTTCCTATGAAGCTCAGTAAACTAACTTGACACAATTCATCATATTCACATAGAAGAACTTCACATTCAAATCATCATCAACTTCTTCATCTACAATGTCAAAACTATCCAATATATATACTTGATACATCCGCAAGCATCAATTAGGTTGGCCTAATTAGATGCAACCCTTATTCATCAAAAATACCAACTATTGGCTTCAAGAATTCACAAAATATTTCCAAAGTCAATTCAAATACTCAACACGCTACATCATTCCGGCATGGACCTAATATAGATCACACATACATCCGCAAGACAAAATTAATTTACTATTACATCATCTATCCATTAGGTCGGCCAAAGATAGACCTAATAACAAAAATGCAATAATAGAGCAATGTCAATACACCATATGAGCATCTGAATACATGAGATTATGAATATACGTGCTTCCAAAATCCATAAACCATTTCCAAAACAACAAGCAACAATAATCAATAGCAAAGGATTGTAGACCAAAATACTGGAGGATGATAACTGCATACCAATTCAGAATACCAGATCAACTAAGACTTAATCTTGCAATTGCAACTCATATAACATGGTGACATCAATGACAATACAAAACAAAAAAATGAGATGTTCTTCTTCATTCTTCCAACATTTGGAAGCAAGGTGTGAAGGTGGGTGCATCAAAATGGAGCACTATGTATGGAATTATAGGGTCAAGTTTACATTTCGCCCGTGCAAGAAGCTATTTTTCAGGGTGTATAGAAGAACAACTACAAAAAGTTTTCAAGTAGTATGAATTTAGTCAAGTTGAGGGTTATGTAGGTGGGTTGTTCTCGAAACACTATCTCTATAAGCAGTGTTATGCAAACATGTATGAGAACTTCAAGAAATCTATTTTGAATGATTCGTCGAGTTATCTCTATGGGTCTCTCTATCGATATTATTTTGAAATAGGTGAGGAGACAGTGAATAAATTTAAAATAAATTCCATACCATTTCATACCTGAGGTCACATGTATGCCATCAAAGATCGGATCGAAGGGAGCTAGTAGCAAATCACAGAGCACAAAGGGTGCAGGGACAAGTTCCATTCATGAATATAGCACTGTAGGAAGACCAAGGGGAGAATTTAGTTCAGGGACCATGTAGGGGTGTATAGGACCTCCAAGGGTTGTTGCTGAAGACAATGTAGGTGTCATTTTTTTGTTTTTCCAACTTTGAATGCAATTCCTCTAGCACAAATAGAAGAAGATGAAATGCAAGAGCACCAAGATGATAACATACATGCAGATCAAATGGAGGAGTGATCATATCTTTCATTTATTTTTTGATTTCTATCTCATATGTATGGTTGGGGTTGATTTATGCTTAGTCAGGTTTTGGGATGAAATTTTGTCTATGGGGGTCTAAATTTAGTGATTCAAAGTTGTCATATGGGCTTACAATTTCAGACATTTTGTCAAATTGTATGAGATGTAAAAGTATGGCTTTGAAGAGCCTCTGATGCTGATGATGTTAGACTATAATTTGTAAATCTTATTTTATATATAAAATTAATATATGAGCTATATGCTCTTTGCTTAAAAAAAATATTATAATTTATTGAAGAAATTATTGAACAATAGTTATTAAATAATATCATAATTATGAAAGAAAATGTTGAATAATAATTATTTAATTAAGGTCAAGGGTGAGGTAAATTGATATTTTTTCAAAGATTATTTATATCAATAAATTAATTTGATAAAAATAAAATATAACTAAATTAAAACATGTAAACTATAAATAAACATATAATTTATAATATTTATAAGTAAAAATTATTAGGTGAACTGGTATTACACAATAACATATAAAATTATCATATAATAGAATTAATATTTATTTTTCAATAATTCTTAAGTAAATAAGAAAAATCATATTATATTCATTATAGTATATTATAATGTTATTTATTATGATTGATAATATAAAAGGTTTATAAGTTATATGAAAGGAAGGATGAGAGTAAGGGGTGTTTGTATATTAAAAGATAATATATAAATGTATTGTAAAAGGTAAAAAAAAAATCTTAAGAGATTAATTTGTATCAAATATATATTTCAAATTTATTTTTTATATATAATACCATCTCCCTATCCTCTCTAGCACATTTAATCTAACACCCTCTTACTTCAACCATTTAGATTTCATGGTCTACTAATATCTCATCATTTCTCTTTTCTTTGGCCACCTTATCCTAATGATGGATCATGAAGTTTGATATAACAAAAAATTCACATAATTAAATCCAAAAAACTATGAAAAATTATATATTAATGTTTTTTCTTTTTATTGTTTAAATTGTATGTGACAATAACACTTTAATATGTGTAGATATAATGATCATTTTTAATAAAAGGTTATCATATATAGAAAGGTGGCATACCCAGAAAACAATAATCAAACAATATGGACAATATAAATAATATTACTATATAGGATATAGTGGCTTACAAAAGGCTACAATAAATGATATTATTATAAAATAAAATTTTATAGTTATTTAATTAGGCTTAGTAATAATTTATCTTTTTTTAAGTGAATAGATTGATTTAAATAAGATATATAATTGTGCAAAACATCTAGATGACATTAATAACATTGTACTTATTTTTAAAATAAGTTTGGAAAGTAAAATAACATCTTATATATTGGAACTAATACTAGTAATTTTTTATGTAAAATAAATAAAGATATATCATTATGAAGATGTATAATTTTAGTAGAATTATATCTCTTTCTGTTTATTTTAAAGATAGGTATGCTAGTTCGAAAAGGTAACATCATCATTTATAAAGTAGTCACATAATCAAATTAATAAATTATATTCATGTAGGGGAATTATACATGTAATTAAGGGTTCTCATTTTGATATAAATTGTTAGTGTGAATGAATTTTTACCATTCACATTCTCTTAAGTTAACTTAGGCACACCAATATTAGTTATTAGTGGTTATGCATTTAATAAACTGTAATTGTATTTTAAATTTTTTTATGTTAGTTATCTTTCCCCCACCAACCTTCTCGTGTCTTTATAAGGCATACTTTGTACAATTATTTATCATCACAATTCTTTTTTTTTTTTAACTTCTAGTGAAATAGCTTCTTTGTGTTGCTTCTCTTTTTTTTGAAGGTGTTGTTTTGGTCTACAAAAGTTCTTGGAAGCCTACTTCAACATGGTATCAAAGCATTCATCTACAACCCCCTTCCACTAAGAGTGTTTGCTAGAGATGTGTGAGATCATAGCTTTTGTTGGCATTTGAAATGAATTAATTTTTTTTTTTTGATACGTAAGAGTATTTTATTAATTTAGAAGAGGAAAGCATAACACCATCTGCTAAGCAAGAAATATCAAGCACTCCAACACAACCCTAAGACTACAAGACTACATTCAACCTACATAGTTAATTCGATCATGGTGAAATAGATTTCAAAATTGACACTGCCACTATCAAAACCCAAAAAACCCCAAACACAAACTAGCCACATCCAAACCTTCACAAATACTGGAAAATACTAGAAACCAAATAATTTACAAAAACCCATTAACCTTCGCAAAGGAATCAAAGTCCTTAATCCATTTTAAGCCTTCGACCGCCATTAACCCAAGCATTTTATTTAGATACTCCATTGCAACAACAACAATCATACAGTGGCACATGAGAGACGTCCCTCTCAGGTCCAAGAGGAAAGGATAAAACTTAACAACCCTGTCAGTCTTTGACAAGAGCTCCAAATCATCTAGATGTAGGATCTCAATGCCTAAAATTGTTGCTTTTAGAAGCTCCTCCACATGACCTATCAAATCCTTCCTGAATAGCCTAACCAATAGCTCCTTTTCCTCCATCTTAGGAACTCATCTATCAAGTAGAGAGGCCAAGAGCCGCAAGGAAACATGCGCATTATCTCTCCCATACTCCTTACGCTCGAGGTGACTAGTACCTAGAATCATTTTGACCACCACAACTTTGAGAGAATTGTTGTTGAGAAAAAATTACTTCAACCTCTGATCCATTATCTTACAAAATGTTTCCTTCCTCAACATCACATTCAAAGAAATTGGGGTGTCCACTCCAAACTACGACAAACTCTCCACCAAAACTTCTATGATAAACTTCAAGCACCTGGCCATTGGCACTCACAGACAAATCCAAAAGCTAAGCAAATTCTGCCAACCGACTTACCACCATTAACAAAATAACAACATCAAGAATGTATTACTACGTTGTACATACCTTCGCCACCACTCATTAATAAAGCTCATGCTCACCAAGCAATGCTAACAACACAAATGAGAAATCATTTCTAAGCAAGGAAAGTTGTCCTTGCGACAAGGATTCTGTCTTGCAATCCCTACTTCGTATGCGAGACCTTCATTAAAAAATGTGCTTAAGCTATCAGCCTTCAATGCTTGTACTCACCTTGAATGACATCATCTACCTTTTGCTTGATGAATCCTTCAGCTTCAACCTCAACACTATTCTCCCCTACATGGGTGTCACTCACCTCAGTCATTCAAAATCCCTCTGCTAGCTTGGAGGGCCATACCCCCAACCACCCACTAACTTCACACCATAAGATTTCCAATAACTTTTCTATCGAGACCAACAACACCCATGTTAGATAGGAGATCAACATCAACATTCCCTTCCCTCAGGATATGATTGATCATTACTTTTTCAAAACATTCCATCCATCCCATAGCAACCTCTAACTTCTCTCCCAACTTCCAATTCAAAATTTGTTTTTCCTCAAAGTATTGATAACTAAAGTGTAATCACCCTTAGTTACTACCTTGCTCACTTTCAATTCTCTGCATAAGTTCAGGCCAAGAAGTAAATATTGAAATTTGGTTGCATTATTTATCCCCTCGGGAAGAGCAATCACTAATGTCGCCAAGACTGCCCCATTTCTATCCCTCACAATGCAACCTGCACCAGAAGGACCAGGATTTCCCTTTGAAGCTCCATCAAAATTGAATTTCACCCAACTCGATTAGGAGGGAACCAGGCCACCTTACTACACTCTTCTACCATCATCACACCCCTCAAGCCCATGAAAGTAGGAGCCTTTAGACCAAACCAATTCTTCAGCATCAATGAATCCTAGAACAAGAAGACGCCCTTTAGAATTCATCTCTTCCAACCTTGCATTGAAACATTCCACTATGCAAGCCTCAATTTTACTTTGCAATCTAGGAATTGACATTTCCTTATTCTTAAAAATCCTCCTATTTTGATCCTTCCAAAATTTCCATAAGACAATCGAAGGGCTCATCAACCATAAATCTCCAAAAAAATATTGCTTCAACGGGGATGGCCAATAATTTAGCAATTCTAACAACTTGTTGGGGAAGGTTATTTTCCACTGTAGTTTTGAGCACAACCATTCCCAAATGACTTGCGAAAACTAGCAATTTAAAAATAAATGATCCACCGTTTCCTCTGCTCCTTTACACAAAGGGCGCCTAGAAGGTCCATGGAAACCTAACTTTGCAAACCTATCCCTAGTCAACACCCTACCCTGGGCCATTGCCTAGGTGAATATATCATCCTTGGGAAGGAAAGCCCTATTCCAACATAATTGAGATGGTAAGCTTGACTCAGCAACACCTGAAGAAGCAAGGATAGCATAACCAACTTTTATTGAATATTCCCCTTTGCTGAATCATTCTAGAAAATTCTATCCATTCCTTGTCTCCCCCA
This sequence comes from Sequoia sempervirens, assembly GCA_007258455.2. Classification (NCBI taxonomy): domain Eukaryota; kingdom Viridiplantae; phylum Streptophyta; class Pinopsida; order Cupressales; family Cupressaceae; genus Sequoia; species Sequoia sempervirens. The sequence continues at coordinate 422,976,666 of VDFB02105785.1, forward strand.
CACAAATCTCCCCTTCAGAACCTTCTCAAAGGCTTCCACATCTTGATCTTCCAAGCCCAACTGTGTAGTAGATTTCCAATGGTAACAACCATCCTTAAGAAAAGAGGGGTCATCGATGAAGTCCCTTACCCTATCACCCCAAGCCTATTTAGTTTTTCCATTACATGAGGAAGGGAAGGATCCTCTGCTAGGATGGGTAAGTCTTCCCAAGAATCCTCCTAGAATAATGCCTCCCTGCCATCTTTAACCTCCTAGGTTAAGTAATCTAGGATGAGATCTATAGAACTTTTAATGAAATTCCAAATGTGAGAACCACAAGGAAGAGATTTGGCCTCTAGAAAAAAATTATCTTCATTATCCAGGTATTTGGCCCTCACAATTTTAACCTACTTTAGCTCCAGATGAGTATGAATAGTCCATGCCAATTTTTCCCCAAGAGCCTTCTTTTGCAAAAGCAGATTTTTCAACCCCGCTCCATCTTCTTCCCTTCTTTCGCACACCTTCTGCCACTTAATTAATGGAAACATCTTCTGATCGACACTCCCTTTCCAAAATAAATCCTTCATTGATCTATTTAAGGAATTACTCATTCCCACCGACATTGGCAAGCAAGAAATCATGTATATGGGAAGATCAGCAATGACAAATTTTAACATTGCCAGTCTTCTAGCCCAAGATAGCCAACTAAGCTTCCATGAAGAAAGTTTTTTTTTAACCTTTTCGAACAGAGCATTAGAAGTACCTCCATGTTGAATTCCTTTAGCTAACGAGAGGCCAAAATATTTACATGGAAGTTGCCCCTTTCTGAACCTAAGATACCTCAAAATTTGAACTTCTATAACACTGCTCGTATTGAAGAAGACAGCTTATGACTTAACCAAATTTAACTCCCGATTTGAGGCCAAAGTATACTTGTCCAAAATACCCTTTAACCTTTGTGCTTCTCTAAGAGAGGCAACCCAAAACAACATAGTATCATCTACAAATTGTTGATGTGTAATAGAAGGAAGACTACTTGTGACCTAAAGTCCTTCCAGCTAACCATTACATCTTACCTTATCTATCCATTGACCCAGAGCTTCTGCCATGACTATAAAAAAGAAAGGGGAAATTGGATCTCCCTTCTTTAAACCCCTTGAGGTAGTGAAAAAAACTTTAGGATAACCATTCACTAAGCTCGAGTACCGCAGGCTAGCCACCCAACCAAAAAGCCAATCAATCCATTCTTTTTGAAACTCAAAAGCCTCTAAAACTTTAAACAAAAAATGTCAATTCACCCTGTCATACGCTTTCTTTATATCCAATTTTATCAAAAATTTTGGTTTCTTTGTCTTCTGAACTAAATGGATTACTTGTTGAGCAATAATAACCCCATCAAGGATCGACCTCCCAGGTACAAACCCTGTTTTCTCTTTAGAGATGATAAATGGAAAGAATCTTGTATAATGTGTTGCAAATGGAAATGGGACAAAATTCATCCTAGGACTCTGGGTTCTCTTTCTTTGGAATGAGCACAATGAAAGAGTTATTCACCTCCCTAAGTATTTTCCCTAAGCTTCTTGAGTCCTCAATTGCCTCAGTTATTTCTGATCCCACAAAATCCCAACACTTTTAGAAAAAAGCCTGTTAGCTCTCAAAAATGCATGTTTGAACCACGAAAGGTTTCCAAGCTTTCACAACGTTTTAGGGTGACAGAACAAGGTTTGAAAGAATTAAACCTTCTACTCTCCAGGTGCTGCTAGACCTAGGCGGGTGTTCCTATAATAAATGAAGCAGACTTGACTATTGATCTTATCTTTATGCCGTGATTTTTCCACGATGGAAAATTAAAATGGACAAAATAAAACAAATTTGGTATATATTGTATACCAGCATTCAAAACTAAACCCTAATATGCTCAGTTAACAGATGTAAAAAAGTATGAATGAAACAAAATGATGGAAATGGTGAGACCAATGCCTTATATAATATATGAAGTCAAATGAAACCTTAAACAACTGACTTCTTTTTGGAGGTTATTCAAATTGTTTGGCATATTTTGTTTATAACTAGTATAAACATGCAAAATTGTGATTATTAAGTTCTTACTAATCTAAATGAAATTCCTTGATTACTGTGACTAATCAAAAGGATTTAATCCTTCCTTGAAAGAACCTATTAACCAATCACACAGATACGGAAAATATGTACTGATAAACCAGAAATAATCATGTTATGTTGATCTAAATAACCAAGAAACATCAATCTTAGAGACAACTTAAATAATTCTTTCAACAAGCACAACACAACAATTGACACCAGAATACGCCAGCAAATCAGATGATTTTCATTGATTTCTCCATAGCTTCAAAACATACATCAAAGTCTCAACCCTGTGAAACATGGTATTCCACCGTATCCTCTATTCTCTATCCTGTTCTATCTATATCCACATATTTTTTTCAAAATAGACATTTATACATTGAGAATATGAAAGGACGCATCCTTTCAGAAATAGAAAATACAAATTACAAAACAAAAGATAGAGAATAATTAGGCTCTATTTAGCCATAAGTGAGTCTTATTGAGGTGGTCCAAATAATCTTGGTGCTCATATGTGTCCGCATCTCCAACAGCATTCCAAATCGTGACTTCCATCTTGACCATTTCCTCATTTTTCTTGCTCACTTCTTCCAATGTTGTATCCTTTGCAAAAACTATCTTCATGATTTCATTCAGCATTGACTCACATTCATTTTTCCATCTGGTGGCCTCTTTCAAATCCCTATTATCATTAGAAAATGTAATTACAGTTTTCTCAGCAACTGCAATTAACCCATGTTCATCCCCTTGCAATTCATCATAGAAATTTTGATGGTGATTGATTATATGATTTGCAGCTTCAAGTGTAGAACTGCTAGCTTCATCACTTTGAGCCAACTCATGAAATTTCTCCATGATTTGACCATCCATCCTTGTGTGCTCCTTCAATGCAGCAAGAGTATGAGAGTATTTTCCCCACAATTTATTCAACCAGGATGTCAAATGATCCTGCCTCTTCTTGACAATTGCAGCAATAGCATCATGCTTCCCCTGAGAATAAGCACTTGACCCTACCCAGTGGTATTTTTCCTGAGAGATTTCTCCTTGAGTGATCCTTTTGGTTGTCCCCATTGAAACACCAACCAAGTCTTTGAGTCTATCATTTTCTCTCAGCAATTTCTCATTATTTTCTTTATACATTTCTCTTTCTTTTATCAACAGCTGAATTTGTGCTTTATTCAACTTTGCAATATTTACCCCAATATCTGCAATAGCTACAGGATCAACTTCTCCAGCCTTTAGAGTCAAGACGTGGCCAAATTCCTTCTCTGTATCAAGTACCACTGATTTCCTATGGGGTGGGTACAAAGCCCATATCAACATTGATCCCTCATCAGTATTATACTTGGAGCCCGTATACACTTATGTCACCTTTTCCTTATCAAGCTTATGAGTAGCATTACTTCCCTTCAAGAAACTATCAAAGACTAATGCAGAGTTCAAATCAAGGCCAGGAAATATCATGACACCAACACTCTCCAACATATTCCTCCCCAATTCAGGAGTCACATTTTTCATTTCATCATCCACACATCTTCTCAATTGAGCCAACAATTGTTCTTTATTTCTAGATGTAACATCATCAACATTCTCTCTTATTTCCTTCCCCTTCTACTTGTACAAGAATGCCTTGAAATCTAAGGAATGTATAAACTCATCATCAAAAATAAATGATATGTATTCCATGTGCCTTGTATCAACATCACCACTTGCAACACTCTATTCTCTAACTGGGCAGACATATTGTTGAGTCCTCATCCGGGATACCTTTTCTGTTTTACCCTATGGCACATTAGCTCTTGGTGCTTCTTCATCTCCAGAAGACAATAACTCAATATCCTGTAGCCCTTGGTTATACCTTTCAACTACCCTTTCTGCTTCATCTTCATCCAAATTTTTGATCATATCATCAAAAGGATAGGGTACATGCTGATACCCTCCAAAGTTAATCCTCTCTTTGGCCGAATTGATATATCCTTCAGGGTCAATTTTTTTCCTAATTGGTCCTCTTTTCATGTTATAATGCAACAATCTGTCAAGGATTGAATTATATCCCTCTTTAGCCAATACAGTGAAATCACCAAAACACAAAGTACTAGGCATAAAAGCCTGCTTTCCAAAAGAACTGAAATGCATCACACTACAGTAATCCATCTGTCTGACAATTTCCAAATATGCAACCCTATTTGGAACTTCCCTTGGCAGAATGAGAGGAGCATCTTCAAATCCATATACTCTTATTACTGTAGCTCCCTCCAAACAATACCAGTCTCCCCAGTTATGGTAAATTGGCCCATTGAAGTCTTTAGGCCCAAGGAATCTTTTAATCTCATCAGTCAATGAATAGTTACAAGGATAATGATACAATTTATACAATGTCTTTACAAAATACTCCTCAAAATAAATAAAACTAGAACCAGCAAACCTACTATCCCAAATGGCAGTCCACAACTGAATAGGCAATGATTCACCCTCCTTACCAATCTGAGAGATTCTCATTTCTAGAGGCCATACCCCTAGCTCTTGTCTGAAATACAACACTAAGTGCATCAACAATGAATAGTTTCTGAGATGAACAATAGAAGCTCCACTCTTTATAGCCATCAATCCTGAATCAAGCTCCTTAGAAATATATGAAGCATAATCAAATGGCCTGGAATTGTGATATTGAATATCTACTGTGATAACCATTGGCACCATTAACATGAATTCAGGGGCATCCATCCCTAATACTTGACACACTAAATAATAGGTGTACTTCATATAGGGTTCAAACAAATCTACATGATAGGGAGGCCCCTCACTATTCTCTAGAGGTTCTGGCTTGTTACCTTGTTTGACCCTGTGAATTGGTAACCTCCAACCCTTGTAACTTGTATCCATTCTAGAAAATTCCTTCTGCAACTCTTCACAATTGATTTCCTCATTGCAAAACCCTTCCAATTTGAAAACCTCACCAATTCCTTCTTTTGACACATGTATCTGTGGTTTTCCAGAAGGATCACATATTGCTTTATGCTTTGGATCATAATGATCAACAAGCAATTTTACCAATTCAACATTAACAAATACATTAGGGCACACCAATTTCCCTACATTCAACTTACATGGATTACAGACTAGCTCAAAATGATTCCTCCTATGATAGTGAAAATTGAAAAGCTCATACCCTCTTACAGTAGTCCATACATCACCTATGAACTTGCATTTATCATCTAGTTTATCAACCTCTGCCCTAAGCTGTGTGGACCTTCTAGCTTTAGGCCCCGAACCAGGAATTGATCAATAAGGTCTTGGTTTAGCTTCCTTTCAGTGCCTTCATGTTCTATATCAGTCCTTTGTTTTTTTCCCTTCGACTGACTACTCTCACCAAGATTTCTACCCTTATCCTTTCCAGAACCAGAAGACTCCATTTTTCAAGCTTACAGAATCAAAATATGAAAAATAGAGAAGCAATTACTTACAGTATTCTACTTGAGCTCCTCAAACTGAAAAAATGTCTCAGTTCTCTGTTCAGCATGCCAATTCACCAACAATCAATTCAGAAATGAGGAATTGATTAAAAAACTACTGTCATTACTATTTTATCCCATTGTGCCATTAATGAAGCACGAATGACGCCTCCTTTGAAACTGGCACTGTCGCATCAAATGTCCTTTCGATGAGAAAATTTCAAATCTGGGGCGAAATCCCTTTTCAACGTTTATTTCACCATTCGCCAAGACATTCTATGGTCATACCGACACCTGGAACCAACTTGATGACTCACGCTTCTATTTTTCATGTCGCTATGACAATTTCAAGTCAGGGAGATGTCATGTAGATTTCATGGTGCCATACCGATATGTATTTTTCAAAACATTTACCAATCGCTGAGACATTGATGTTCTCACACCGACCAAATTTTTTTATCATTATTCTCTTCGCTATAACCTGCAAATATCGGGGAGACCTCTCACAAACTTCATCCTGTTTCACCGAAAGTCTTCATTTACATTGGGTCGCCAAGACAAATTTGTACTCTTGCCGATGCAATCTTCATTTCAACCGCTTTGCTGTGACTTTCAAAGTCGGGGAGATGTTATGTAGATACCTTTGCATCTTACCAATATATACTCTTCAATATATTTTCCAATCGTTAAGAAAAAATCACCCTTTCACCGATGAATTCTCATTTCGGCGTGACCACCAAGTTTCTCACCGAAGAAATAAACCCAACAATTGAAACAATACTTTTGGCAAGACAATGAACCTTCAGGAAGACTCATATCAAAAAAAAAATATCTTATCAAAATCACTCCTCCAGATTACCCCTATCGGCAAGACTCACCTTGAAATATTCTATCGGTATATCTTTCAAACCTCAGTGAAGCTCATACCGAAGACTTCTCCTGGCGATGTACATCTCTACCAGAAAAACTTTTGAGTCAGTAAGACTCTATAATTTCTCACCGATAACCTTTGAATACCCTTGAACTTGATTCGTCCAAACAATAGCCACTTCGCTAAGACCTTCCCTGATGCACATAAGTCTTACCGAGACATTTTTTTGCAAGTCAGTCGGTAAAACAAAATGATTTCGTTATGAGTTCATGCCGATACCAATCAGTCTAGCCGAAACAACCCTTTTATGCATTAGTCGGTATGACACATTGTCTTCACCCCAACATTACACCGATGCACCAACATATGCCAATATACTTTTTATAGATGCCTGTCGGCAAGAAAAAGTAGTTCGCCGAAACATTTTCCCGAACACCTTTATCTTGAGCGATAAACTTCCACATGCAATAGTCGGTGAAACACACTGTATTAGCTATGACTTCACTCCAACAATGACTCCTCTTTGCTGAAATGATTCCTTTTGTCATCGAAACAAGCAAATTTTCCTGCCGATAGTCTGCAACAAACATATATTAGTGAAAAATCAGGTTGGAGGAACTTTTACTATGTCTTGCCGATTCGGGTCTTTTAATGAAAAATGAAGGACTTGATGGATTCAATGGATTACATGACAAAAATAAGCAAGGCAATACAAAGAGGGAATTTTATGCTTATGATGAGGACTCAATGCTGGAACTCTTGGATGCAATAGACTATAAAAATATCAAAATTTTATAGTTCTAACAAAGCCGTTAGGAGCCCATCTGGCCCAGGAGCCTTTTCAGGATGAAGACCAAAAACCGCGGCTTTAACTTCATCTTCTAAGAATTTAGCATTTAAAGCCTCCATTTGTGAGACATAAACCAAAATAGGAATGTTAGCTAAAATTTCATGTTGTGCCCCCATATTGGAACCTTCTGAATAATTAAGAAGATTGCTAAAGTACTCAACTACTGAATCTTTAATATCATGAGGATCCTCCAACAGATGTCCATCAACTACTTTAATTCTTGCAATTCTATTGATTTCATCGCGAACCTTTGTTGAATTGTGAAAATACTTAGTGTTCCTATCTCCCGCTTTGAGCCAGATCTCCCTCGATTTTTGCCTCTAGAATAATTCCTCCTTAGCCAAAAGATCATTCAATTTCATAATCAAATCCTTCTCTTGTTCATACCTTTCATTTTCCATCCCTTGGCCGATAACAACCTTAATTAGAGTTTCCGATTCAACCTTAATCTTAATCCTCTCCTCAAAAATGTTTTTAAAGCGGTCCTTATTCCACTGTCTTATTTGTTGCTTGACATGTTTCAATTTTGAAACAATATTGAACATCTTAGTTCCACCTGGGTTACATTCTAACCACCATTGTTTAATCAGACCCAAAATATTCATCTCCTTAAACCACATCATTTGGAACTTGAACGGACGCCGAACTGGTCCCTTCTCATCTTCAATTTGCAATTTAACTAGAAAATTATCAGAATCCACCTCCACATTGATTCTACAATCCATGGTGAAATGGAAAGTTCCCAGATTTCCTTTGAAGAAGAATCTATCAAGCTTCTCTGTGATGCTACAAAAGCCTTTCCTTATGTTTGTCCACGTATAGCTGCCATTCCCAGTTTGCATCTCTACCAACAAATTTCTCTCCACAAATTGTTGAAAATATATTTGGGATTGAAAAAATTTACCCACCCCCCCATTTTTATTTGTAGGCCTTAGAATTCCATTGAAATCTCCCCCTATGAAACATAAATCCAATCTTGGGTGGCTGAGAATTTGATTTAACTCTTTCCACACTTTCCTTTTTTTTTGCATACAAGAAGATGGACCAGAAACATTAATAAGTAAAAACTGAAGATTTGAAATTAAACTCCTTACCAAACATGCCAGCAAGTTCTAATTAGAGTCAACTTCTTCCACTAATACCATTTGGGGCTTCCAAATAGTTAACAAACCACCTGATGCACCATCAGCTCCAACCCTTAACCATTTCCAATACTTCAACATTTTTCTAAACTTGATTCAACAAATCCTAACCCCCAAGTTTTGTTTCTCAAAGAAGAAATATTTCCACTTGAAAATATTTGATATGGTGCCTAATTAGGATCCATTCGTTAGGGGCATTGAGTCCCCTAACATTCCAAGTAAGAAGCCTCATTGTTGTTCAGGAAGAGTCTCGCTCTTCCCTACTTTCACTATGGAGTCAATTTTCTTTTGGCCATTTGCTTCACCATCCCATTTGAGTTTCTCTTGTTTTGGAATTCTACCATGTTTTTTGTTCTCACCGCAATCTGGGGTAGTTTTAAACATGTCCTTCTGAAAAATACCTAGCTTGATCCAAGCTAATTCAATACCTAGGGTTGGTTTCCTTTTCTTCCCTGATTGGTAGCAGACACCTTCTATGCAATCAGCCACATCTTCACGCTCTTGAACATTGTGTGCATCTTCCAACATATCCCCAACTTCTAAATCCCAAGATTTATTCTTGGCCACTTCAACTAGCTCTACCAATTCTTTTTTGACAACAACCAAAGAGTTCAACTCCACATTCTGGTAGTGTTCCCCCAAAATTTCTAGAACCTGTGAAATCTTATCATCCAAAGCTATGCTTTCACCGATGTTCTGCTCTACCTTGTCTTCTACCATTGGATCTGCAATAGGGAGAGTGGTTCCGTAAGCCAAAGGCTCTATAGGGGGAACTTACAAGTCCCGACCATGACTGTGTTTAGACGAGAGAGGACTTTTGATCGCCACTAGCCCTGCCCCTCTAACATCCTTTGTTTCCTTTGGCTTGGTCAAAGCTTGATCTTTGGCCTCCTTATCATAGTGTATCGATGAAACCTTTGCCTCCTTGGCTTCACTAGCTTTTTTAAGTGGGGATCTACATCCTAAGGGATGCACCAAACAATTTCTAGTAAGAGAATATACCTTGAGCTTCTGAACCTAGCTCCCATAATCAAATATTAATTCAATTTCATCCCAAATATGTCGCACTGAGTTGTTCTCTATACATATCCTCACATAGGTAGAAGCATCCTTCACATCTTTCTTTTGCTGAGCACAAACAAAGGTTTCCAAACAGTTCCTGATCTCTTGTAAAATACTTGGCTCCCAATATTCTGATGGAAGATTGGGGAGTCTATACCAATCCTGCACTATCTCCATTTCATGGTTTGAGGGACTAAAACCCATTACCCAATAGTGAAGATAGAAGCCATAGCCATCGAGAACCCAAACACCTTCAACAATTTTATCCCTCAACTCTTGAGTCAGACATACAACCATAAAAAAACCATTTTAGAGGGTTTTAAACTGAAGGTTTGAGCCCCAGTGCTCCTTCCACCATTTAACTAAGTAATCATAGTTTAGAGAAGCACCATGCCATTTTGCAATCAGCCCTAAATTTTCCAAATGCAAAACCTCCGCTTGAAGCTTGACTGAGCTAACCACCAAAGAAGCCTGACCACTCAGAATCATTCTTCCACCCATTGGAGCAGCTACTTATGTTTTCCCCAACTTAGATTCTTCCCTCACCTCCTCTCGTTCCATGTGTGGCTACTTCCATTTCCAAACAACCTTGGTGTTGCTTGGTCTTCGATTAGGGTTTCAACCCCAACCATCCTAGTCCTCTAATCTTGCAAAACCAGCATTACCTCTATGAACTTTATCTTGTTTCCTTGGCCTACAAAACTCTTCATTTCTATACACACCTCTCCCATGATGAACCCTAGGTCTAGACACACCTCGTTGTTGACCATGAACTCCAAAAGCTCTACTCATCTCGCCAGGGAAATGACAATTATTCATGTACGACCTTTCCCATCTATCTGACTGCAAAATACCCTCAATGTTCGCCTGACGATGCTCCCTACTACCATCCTATCCACACTCTGAAATTTTCCCTACATCTGACCATTACAGACCTCTGAACCTACACGCCATCCAAATTTTCAATTCTTTAGCTACTCTAAAATGTATTAAATTTTAAAATCACCATTATTTCTGATTATTCTTCAAAGTTTCTTTGTTGGGTGTGATTTTATTCTTGTTGGGCATGATTATTCTTTGTTGGGCATGATTATTCTTGTTGGGTGTGATTTTACTCTTGTTGGGCATGATTATTCTTTGTTGGGCATGATTATTCTTGTTGGGTGTGATTTTATTCTTGTTGGGCATTATTATTCTTGCAAGGTGTGATTTTATTCTTGTTGGGTGTGATTAATCTTGTTGGGCATGATTTTATTCTTGTAGGGAATGATTATTCAAGCTGGGCGTGTAAAAAAAATTTAGTGTTTTTAACCTTGCTACGAAAAATTATCCCACAATGGTGAGAAATTGGTCAAAAACAATCCTTTTATTCCCCTATGCCCTCATTGTTGCATGAGCTAAGGCTCATGCAGTGGTTTTGGTTATCTTTCATTGTATCAAAGGTGACTTTCTCTACCTATGTGGATTGTACCTAGAGGTGGTGTGGAGAGATTTACAAAGGTGGTGGCCTGCAATTTTTTTTGGACAGTATTTTGCCTCAAACAGGAAAAATTATCCTACATTCTCAAGGTGTAGGTTTCCTTTGGTGTTTATATACAACTCTTCACATATAGTTTTTTGAGAAAAAATTTCATGGTTGCATGGTGGGATCAAGAGCTTGGTCCATGTTTTTTTTGAAAAACTTTGCAAAATTTTGTCATCTATTGCCAATTTTTGTAGCTTGAAGTTGCATGTAGTTTTCTTGCTTCAATCTAATATTTATTTGGAAAATTTTGTTTTTTGGGGATTGTAATTGTTAGTTTTATCCATTTTGGGGGGTATAAGTAACATATTGGTCTCTTCGTGTTCATTTCTTCATCATGTCAGAATTGAAGATTGAATTACTCACTCCACACAACTATCACACATGGAAGCTCAAGATGACACAATTGTTGTAATCTCGGGGTCTTTGGAAAATGTTGGATGCCGACCAACCTGAGTTCACTAAGGAATTTGAGTAGTTTTCTTATTCCAACAAAATGGATGAGGTGAAAGGAATCATAGGCCTTCATGTTTCTAATAACTTGTTGTTTCATATTGTATAGTGTACAACAGCTAAAGAGGTGTGGGATAAGCTCGTTGAGTTTTATCAAAAGGTCAATCAGTTTATGATCTTTCATCTTGAGGCCAATCTCACTTCTCTCACTCTAGATGACTTTCTCACTATTCAAGACTTCCTTGCATAGTTCAAGTTGATTTTATTGTAGTTGAAAGGATGCGGTCATGACAAAATTGATAAAGAGTGTATCTTATTGATCCTATCTAAGCTACATGGTGCATTTCAAGTATTTTCTTCCACTTTCTATTCTACCATGGATGCTATGGGAGAGGCTCATTAGATACCTTTTTTCAAGTGTTTTGTGATCAACTAACTAGGCAACAAGCCAAGTTGATCTAGATGGATGCTCTTCCTATGAGTCATGCTTTGATGGCTCAATCTTTCAAGGGAAAGGGTAAGCATAAGAAGAAGCCTAATATAGATTCTCCTCCAGGTGGAGAGCATCCCTCCAAGCCTAAGTAGAATAATGATCAAAATACTACACTTCATCCTTCTTCTAACTTAGGAGAATCATCTCCCAAGTATATAAAGAAGAAGAATAATTGTTCCTTTTGTGTAAATTCAAGGTATAATGATTCACATTGTTTTGTGAGGCTCACAACATTGGAGGAAGCTATGAGGAAGCATAACATTGTAATGTTTAAATCTTCTTCCTTGGGAAAAGGTTAAGCCCTTGCAGCAAGAGGTTTGTCCTCTACCCGTGATAGTTGGATTCTTGTTTTGGTGCTTCACATCGCATGAATCATGCAATGAATCTTCTTGATTCTCTCTTCGATAGTCATACTACTCACATTGTACTTGGGAACTCTTCTCATCTTCTAGTTTTAGTGATATGCTCAGTTCAGATGTAGGATGGTTGCATTGATGATGTTCTTCTTGTTCCTGATATTTCAAAAAAAATTCTCTCCATTTATCAGATTTTTCAGCATGGTGATGGAAGGCTTGTTGATTTCTCTCCTACTGATGTGACTATTCAAGAGTTATAGAATCATAAGAAGGTTCGTATTGCTCGTATAGTTGATCATATAGCCTGTTTGTATAAGTTTGATGGATTTGAGCCTTCATCAGGATCATCCTTTATTGCTCATGTAGATTTATTGAGTAAGCTTTGACATGAATTATTTGGGCACCTGAATTATAGATATCTTCAATAGATGAGCACACAAAACTTGGTGATTGGTCTTCCTTAGATCTCTTTTTCTAATGAAGTTTTCCCAGGTTGTGTATTTGTGAAACATCATTGAGATCCATTTCCAAAAGGTATGGCTACATGTGCTTTTGTGCCCCTTGAATTGGTGCATAGTGATCAATCTTATGTCATTTCCCACTCCTTTATTTTTAGAGGCTGACTATGTGATCACCTTCATTGATGACTTCGCCCACCACACTTGGGTATAATTTTTGAAGTACAAGGATGAGGATCTTCATTTCTTCATGAACTTCCTTGCATTTTTGGAGAAGCAATTAATACATTCCTTCAGAAGATTCGCACAGATAATGGGGGAGTACGTCAATCATGTGATTCAAGTCTTTTGTAGTGTTCAAGGTATTCTTCATCAACACATAGTTCCATACACTCCTCAGTAGAATGGTGTGACTTAGAAAAAGAATAGAACTTTATGTGAGATGGAAAATTGTATGATTCAATCTAGGTCCATGACTATAGCTTTTTGGGTAGAGGTTTTCAATTGTACCTACTACATTTAGAACCATATGCCCCACAAGGTAGTAAAAAATATGACTCTCAAGGAGGCTTGGTATCATGTCAAGCCTAAGGTCTCCTACTTCAGATTATTTAATAGTAATGCATGGACATTCATTCTAGCAGATAGGCGCAAAGCAATGCAGAAGAATAATTAGCAGTTCAACTCTGTGGCTACTGTGAGGATGTGAAGGGTTATCGATTGTTTGATCCTGTCACTTGAGAGGTACATTTTTATCGTGATGTTAACTTTGACGAGTCTTTCATTTTGAAGGATTCTCCATTAGAGGCCTCTATCTCCCTTCTTCCTAGTTCTTCTTTAGAGGATGTTTTGTTTCCTAACAGTGATGATGATGATGATGCTCTTGATGCTCTTGATGATGGTATTAGTCTTGTTGTTGACATAACTCCATATTCTCCATAGCCTACACCAACACAACCTCTTTGGGCTCACATTCTTCTTAAGGAGGCTAGTTCTCTCATGCAAGTGATCCCACAACTTCTCACCACACTCATTCTCACACTTCTAGTATCAGTCTTTTGAGTCATGCAGTTTCTATTGATCCTCAAAAGTTTTTCAGATGCTTTAGGTGTTCCAGAGTGGGATAGTGCTATGGTTGAGGAATATTCTTCTTTGATGAAGAATCATACTTGGGATCTTGTTCCTCTTCCTAATGGAAGAAAATTGGTTCGATGCAAGAAGGTGTATTGTACCAAGTTTGTAGCTGATGGTTCTATTGGCAAGTAGAAGGCTCATCTTGTGGCTAATGGATTTTATCAAGATGAGGGCATCCACTATTCTGAGACCTTTGCTCTTTTCACCAAGATGGATTGGACATTCACCTTGTACTTTCTATTGTTGCATCTCAGGGTTGGTTAGTGTATCAGATGGATGTGAAGAATGCTTTCCTACATGGTCATCTTCACAAGGAGATCTATATGGAGCAGCCACTAGGATTTTTGTAAGACCCTTCACTTGTTTGTAGGCTTCAACATTCATTGCATGGTGTCAAACAAGACCCTTGAACTTGGTATGAGAATATGGATAGTTTTCTACTTGCTTTTGGATTCACTAGATGTCACTCTAACCCTAGAATTTGCATTCAAAGGCATGAAGTGGATCTTCTCATTCTTGTTCTCTATATATGGATGACTCAATTCTCACTAGGAGTTATCCTGCCATGATTGAGGATACTCAAAGAGCTTTGGGGTATGTGCAGGATCATGGTGGGCCAAAAAGTGGTGATATGTAAGTGATATGATGGTCCATGTGGTTGACGACTTTCTTTTTACCCAAAATTGATGAAACAAAAAGGGTTTTTAAAGGATATTCTCAACTTTCCACCAATATAAATTATGCTTTACTTTGAATTTAATATATAATTATTATTCATTTTCTATTTGAATTATGATTAAAGTCTTGATTGATAGGCTGATTGAAAAAAATCTATAGCTTTCAAATGATATCACATTTTTTGAATCCAAAACATGTGTCACATTCTATGCTTCACATAGTATAGGATTAAAAAAAAAAATTGAATTTCATGAACTTTTGATCAAGTTAAGGTGGTTAGACATACATGTTTTTTTTTTTTAAGTTGTAATAAAAATCATAATTAATTATTTACTTGGAAAAACATTGCAAAAAATATGCATCACATTGGGACATGAGTCCTCTACTTATATCTAAAATATTATAAAAAATATTAAGATTTTATTGTGGTTAGGTGGTTGACAGACACCTACTTCTTATTTTTTCCCAAATTTAAGTACTATGCATTGAAATTTCAAATTTTCACCAAATATATTTATTTATTTTTAAATAAACCTAGTAGTTTAGAAACTACATTCAATTTTCTATATATTCTATTCTTACATATTTTTGAGATAATATAGATAACTTATACAAATTTTTATGTCAAGTTGTGTAACTCTGATTTTTTTGAATTTTTTGCCACTTAAGGGCCTATTTTTTCCATGATGATCCTGCACATACCCTTTGATGGAGTGGTTTGATATGATTGACCTTGGTCCTTTGCATTTCTTTCTTGGTCTTCAAATTCATCAATCTTTCTACTAGATGTATGCCCTTGATTTGCTTCAAATATTTGGGATGGCTAATTGTAAGCCAACCCCTACTCCTTTTTAGTTAGCTGTTGTGTTGTCTTCTAGTTGTAGTACTCCGTCAGTGGATGCTACATTGTATTGGTAGTTGGTTGGAAACCTTTTGTAATTGACGCATAGTCGTCCTGATATTTCCTTTGTATTTGGTCGTCTCCCATTTCTCTCTCTCAAGATCCTCATGAGAGTCATTGGAAGGAAGCCAAACGTATCATGTGGTACATTCAAGGCACTACTCAGTTTGGCATTCATTACACATCAAGTGCTACTCAAATTGTGGGTTTCACTAACTCAAATTGTACTGGTGATGTTAATGATCAAAAGTCTACTTATGGCTTTGTCTTTTGTCTTGGTTATAGTCCGATTGCATGGTATTGCAAGAAGAAAACTCCTATTGCATTATCATCGATTGAGGTTGAGTATCGAGGTGTTGTTTCGGCTAGTCAAGAGGTTTTGTGGCTTTGACATTTGATGGTTGAGTTTTTCTTTCTTGCTAATCATCCCAATGCTCTTTGGTATGATAATTAGAGTTCTATACATATTTATCACAACCCAATGGAACATCAACATACTGAGCATATTGAGATCCACATGCACTTCATTTAGTAGCTCATTCAGGAGGGTGTTCTAAGTTTGAAGTATTTTCCTACAAAGTAGCAGGTTGCAGAGATGTTCACTAAACCTTTTGAATCTCCTCACTATCTTTTGTTGAGATCGATGCTTGGGGTGAAAGATGTCGTCCTTGGGGGCTCTTAATGAGTCCTTCCTTTTTCTTTTTTCTATTTTGTTCCTTTTGGAGAGGAGTTTTCTCCCATAGGGTTTTTCTCCTTTTCTCCGGTTGTGAGAGATTTATTTTTTGCATTGTAGTTGTGCATGGGTACCTAACATGGCCTTGTTTTTGGGACCCATCTTGCATCTCATTTTCTATTTTTTTGTTTCCCTAAGTTGCACTTAAGGGGGGTGTTAATGTGAATGGATGTTTACCATTCACAATCTCTTAAGTTAACTTGGGCAGACCAATATTAATTAACAGTGGTTATGCATTTAATAAACTATAACTGCATTTTAATTATTTTTATGTCGGTTATCTTTCTCGCACCAACCTTCTCATTCCTTTATAAGGAATTCTTTGTACAATTCTTTATCTCAATTCATTATTTTTTCACTTCTAGTGAAATAGCTTCTAAGTTGTGTTGCTTCTCTATTTTGTGAAGGTGTTTTTTTGGTCTATAGGCATTCGTGGAAGCCAACTTCAACATAAATAAACACCCCTTCACTTAAATTTTATAGTAGTTTACATGTCAAATAATAATGTATATTTTAAATTAAAAAATAGCTATTAAAATCAACATGTATTCAACAATATTTTAGTAAATAGCAAAAGTTACCGTGTTAAATAAAGTGACTTTTTATAGATTTAATAGTTTTTATTTTGAATAGAATTAAATAAATAGAAACTTTAATTATGTTAATTAAAGTGACTATTTCTATATTTAACTAGTTTTGATTTTGACTAGCATTCAAGATCATTAGATTTTTTAAATTAATAAACATTTTATCAAAAAAATAGTCATCTATTTAATGTTGGCAACTCAAGGGCAGACAACTGAGAGGGGGGGTGAATTAGTTGTCACAAAATTTCAAACTTATTCAACTTATTAACCTTATTCTCATATCTGATCATTAATCATGAAAGCATAAATGAATAGCACATCAGAAGCACACATAACACCAAGATTTTTACGTGGAAACCCTATTAGGGGAAAAACCACAATGGAGGTCATTCCACAAGATTATACCCTGTTAAAAGTATAAGGAAATATGAATGGGGAATGCACATGCATTCAGGCACACTGCCTAGAGCTCACTGCTCAATTATAAAGGAAGACACACTGTCTTACAGAAATTTTCTGATTATATCCATCAGATTTTGAACTGACAAAATAACATCTACTAATGCCTAATTACAATTTTGGTTAAGCACATGAACACTTCTTCACTCTACTTCACTCTTCTTCACTCTCTGCTCCACCTTAAAATGATCTAGACAATATTCACACACAAGACTTGAACACTTCACACTTACACACTTCCAAATGATAAAACAATCACTCTTATATATCCGCAACAAGAAATTATATTGCTATAAGTAGGCTTCAACAAAAGAATAAAATGAATACAAATAGTCGGCTGAGATCAATAAAGATTATTCATGCGAATCAACCAAGGTTGGCCACAACATAGTGAAGACCGAAAACAACATCCTCAAACACAAACCACTTCATTTAATTACTCCTCAAAGATCCACAACATGCTTCAACACCTTGTCGGCCAAGAACATGAAAAGCATGAACACGCAAGAGAAAATCTAGGATCGCGAGCACAACGATCAATGTAGACGTGCAACATAGATAGGGCACAAACTAGAAACATCCACAAGCACCATGAAACACTAGAGAAGCATCCACAACAACTTAACTTACTGAAATCGCATGATCTTCATTCAAGAACACAAAAAAAGTAATAGAAAAATTATCAAAATACAAATCTTCATAACTTCATCAAATCTTCACACGGATCTCTGAAACTTGACGTGGATAAACTAGATATACTTAACAAGAAACCCTTTAGTCCACAACCTCTGAACAACAATGTATTGAGTTCAACAACAGAAAGAACTTCACTTCACCACTGACAACCTGTAGCACTTCTTATTATAATTTTCTCAATATCCTCGACATATACAGCTTCTAATGCAATAATGCTAATAGTGTTGACATCAATGACAACCACATATCAACAACGCAACCACAAAATCCAACATTTAATACATTTACATGTGAAAAAAGTAGTCATGTATTTGTAAGATCTTTTGTATCATGTAAGAGAGAAAAAATAGAATCAAGTAACTAGGATCACTTATAAAACCTAAAAATCCTTCGATGGGAGAGTAGTAGGAAATATATCTTATATAGTGCAATAATATACAATGTATACATAATGTATAAAATATACCTTACTTATATAGGAAAGTAAAAGATAGAGGATAAAATAGGATTACGACAAGTGTCACAATTATATGACATGAATCGCATAAAATAAATAAATTTAAATTATTCTAATTAAACGTAACTAATTTTGAATATGACCTAAATGTGAATATCCTAAAAATAATTCAAGAGAATTCAAGAGAAGAATTATTAGCATTTTAGTAGAATTCATTCATGTCGAGCATCATGTCAAGTTTCAATCATGTGTTTATGTAAGTCTTTTCATGTTTTGTGATCATTTATTTGAAAGCACTAACACTTGTAGGACTTCAATCAAGTTATCAAATTCTCCTTGAAGGTGATGAGTACATGACTTCAGTCCATCAAGGAAGGAAGATTTGAATGGTGAGTTGCAACATTATTCAATTCATTACTTTTTTATCATTTAGCCTCTACTCAACCATGGGAAAGATCTCTTTTACATCATCATAGCCATTGTGGAGGTAGAAATACCAAAATGAGGTCTAAATTAGGCAAGCCCCTATATGACACAACCCTTTCCCCTCCATCATATGTGTAGCTAAATTTAGATTTAAAGATATAAAGGACTAATATATCATTCGTGCATTCAAGCCTACAAGTTTTCAAGACATGAAAACTAGATTTCCTCATCAACAAACAAAGTCTTGATGATGACCCTAAGAGAATGGAAGCTACAAGCCATGGACATCAGGATTGTGTTTTTAGATCTTTCAAAGGAGGATGACAATCTAGGATGCATCATGTCCTAGACTAGTAAGTTCAACTTCATATTTATACACCAGGTTCCTCTATGTATACCTTCTATATTTTTGGTCTCTATTTTTATCTTGTTGCCTTCAAATTCTAAGAAATCATAACAAACTACTACATTTGTATAGTTTACATAGTTAGATCATTGCACTATTTAAATTTAGTCAATTTACTAATCCACATCACATCAACACATTCACACCTTAAAAATACAAAGATTAGAACCTTGATCCACCATTCTAACTCTTCCTAGTAAGGTTCAAGTCAAGTGGATTTGAGACCATTTCTAATCCTCGTAAAAAATTGGGAAGAGTGTGGTTTATACCCTAGATCCCTTGTCCTGATCCAACAATTAGCATCAAGATCCCTGATAGTGAGCATGGTAAATGCATCATTTACCCTTCTAAATTCCTATTTCTAACATCTAGTTGTAACTAAGGGTAAAATTCATATATTTGGGTAGTTTCAAATATTCTAATTTTATATAATTCATTCCATGGGTGCATAATAGAAATGAAATAGAACAAATATTAAGGCATATAAATTTCATGCATATTCTAAAAATTAATAAGTTTCTTATGTAGGTTGTCACTTTTTAGTTTTCTCGAATCAACATAGTAAGATGTATAATTTATCATAAAAATAATATAGGAAATAGAATACTCAAATGAGTTGGTCTGTTTATCCCCATTGAACCAATGTTACAGTTGAGTAATAATATCAAATATATCCTCTCTTTTTTTTTAGACTATAGGAATTGGAATCGAGTAGCTACCCCCTATAAACTATAGTGTGCCTAGTAAACTTTTTTCACATGACCGGTGATGTTAGCATGACAAACCCTCCAGTACCACGAGGATAATGAGGGGACTAGACCTCGTGACCTCTTTTCTACAATAGGATGCTTTAGCCAATTGAGCTAGGCCCACTTCCCCATCAAATATATCCTCTTTAAAATCTGTTATAATAAGGGTTTTTTGGTAGCTTAGACTTCCCTTTTCTTGGTTTCTTAAACTAGTGTCTAGTGGTGTTGTTCAAACCAGTTTTTGTCCTATCAATGAAGTCATTTTTGGTAATTTTCTATAGATATATTTTCATATTCCTCACTCTTAGGGAGTCTTAACATAGTGCTTATTGATGGACCATCTAGTCTATATATCACTTTGTTGTTTGTACTCCTTATTTCCCTCTCCTTAGGTTTATAATATTTGACAAGGGATAGTTCATTGAATAATAGTTAGAAAACACCTAAAATGAGTGATTCCTCCTTGGAGAGTGGCTCCAACCATTCTTGATTTGGGGTTCTTTACCACATATGACTAGGATTCTTCCAAGTCAACATGCCCTAGCTGGTTATCTCCCACTTTTGATAGAGAATTATCTATAACTGACTCCCTTTCAAAACCCTAGTAAGGATATTTAATTTTGGCATTTAAAAATTTTCCCAAAAAAATGAAGAGATAAGATCAATTGTGTTTGAGAGAGAATTAAAAAATGAGGAATTTTCATAAAAACTATAGTTTTGAGGTAATAGAGTAATTTAAGGAAATTGAAAGAAAACTTTAAATCAAGAAAAAACATGTTACATAATTGGTAGTGGGCCTTCAAAATAATCAAGAGATTTGGAACAAGTACATTCAATTCATAGGTTTCACTTCAATGTGAATATTGACTCCTTGTTTGAATATTTTGTGGTTATTCAAGTGGTAAGGGAATATATTTATAGTCTTACAAACTTTCCACATGTTTTTTTGTTGGGAGACACTCGATCATTAAGATCCAATAGAAAAGTCTTTCCTTTCACTTCATTTTTCTTTTGAGTGAAGCTTAAGTGATCATTAGGAACCTATTAGAGGTTGCTTCTGACTTTTTATTTTCTTTATTTTCCTCTTCATAAGAATCCTTTAAGCTTCTTCTAATTTTTTTGAACCATTAGGGATCAGATATTAGTTGGAAACTTAGTGGAGGTTCCTAAGTTTTTCTTCTTTTTGAGATGATTGACCCTTTTAGTTGTATTATCGAAGGTTGGGTAGTAATTAGGAACCAAATTTTTAGAGGTTCACTTGATTCCTATAACTAAAGAACCTTTTGAATTATTCTTCTCTTCCTTTAGTGGACGTTTGAACCATTTGTCCATTGTTTAAGGTTATTTGGGAACTAGGAACTTGAAGTATTTTTCCTTGTTGAATCTCTTTGTTGGAGCTTGTGACTTCATCAAGAACTATAAGTTCCTTAAGAACTTATCAAAAGTTCTAGTGGTTCTTGGAACTCATAAAACATTCAATTTTTCTATTTGCAATTTACCATTTTTTATAATGTCTAGAACTTTGGTAGAATGGGAACCGATAGAAGGCTTTGGTGGTGCTTGGAACCACTTTTGCTCTTGATGAGATATAAATGTTGAGAAATTATGAAGGACTAAGAGATAGGAGTTCTCAATAAGGTCAAAACCTTTGATACAGGAGTTCCTAGAGGACTATGAAACTTTGATATAGGAGTTCCTAATGAGTATATAAAAGATTTGGTTTGTTTGAAAATATCAAATAACTGTAGGAACTCGAATAAAAACATTGAGGGGATGATAGTTAAAAAAAGGTGAAGACTTGAATGATCTCAAATCATATAATTTTTTTGAAAATCATAAACTTAATACTCTTAACCAAAGGATATGAAAAAAATACCAAATGATTAACCATGACCATCCCTTGTTTGAATAATTTAGGTCACATGTAGTTCACACTAAAATCAGCTCTATAACTTATTTTGTTATCAATGCAATGCAAAGTTTTAGTTACCTAAGTTAATTCACCCTATTCCAAGAAGCAAAAAATGTGGTTTTCATGAGATCACTACATCTCTTGTATGTTATCTTTCCATAAATGATCATCATGTCAAAAATTTATAGCTATTTCTTGGAAAGGATTATTTTAGAATAGCTTGAATTTGAGCATGTTATTCTTCTATTTAAGGAAATGCTTTATTTTATAAATTTACATGCCTTCAAATTAATAGATAGTATATTTTTTATTTAGTGAACCAAATCTTTATCACCTACCTAATGGGTCCTACATACTTGTAGTAAGAGGAAACTAAAATATCTATGAATATCTCTCTTGGTTGTGCCCATTTTCATGTGTTCTTTTCAAGTATTATATATTAGTTGGACAATCAGTTTAATATTTTCTTCTTATTTTTTGAATTTTTGAATTTTTCAATATTAGAATTATGCATGATTGAATGTCCTTTCCTCATGGAATTGTTCTTTTTAAGATAAATAAGATCTATGCAAACTACTTTAGTAATAACTCTCTTACTAAATCCTCTAGTAGTTTTGTTTTATTTTTATGTAATATCTTCTCCTTTTCTCTCTATAGATTTACAATTCTATTGGAAATAATATGAAGAGAAAACATCTAAAATAATAAAGCAATTTATGTCCCACATTTGTAATATTTCCTCTGAACAATAGTCCATTAACATATTTTTCTAGGTTCTTAGATTGAAATGAAGGGGAGAAAAACCACCATAGCTAGCATGACCTTGGGTGCCAAGCAAGGTGAAGAATTCCTAAATGGAGATGTTGATCATAAAATACCCTTAGTTGGAACAAATGGTTGTTACTCTAGCATTGAAGGAGGATAAGGATAAATTTGAAAAATATTGGATCAATTGGGTTGAGAATTATGGAAGGACTACCAATAAAAACTGAGGGAGCTAGAGGATCCATACTAGATCTAGTAGGAATCCCCAGAGGAGTTAGAATTATCGAGAGAGACTTCAAATGAGTTAAATCCTTCAATCCAAAGTCAAACCTCTTAGAAATCATTGTAAGGTGTTGGGAGAGGGTGTTCTAATACCACATAGGAGATATACCATGAGGACAATCAAAAGCCAAATTGTCCATGGCAATGTAGTGTCTACAACCAAATGGGATACCCTCATGGTCGATTAACTAATGCCAAGGTCATTCTTGAACTTATGATAATCTCTATAGGGAGAGCATTTGAAAGGTCAATGTCCACCATGATGTGGGAAAAAAATATATGAGAATATTTTCAAGTGGCAATTTCAACCTTTAAAAGTGACCAAGAGCATTATTGATATCTCTAGTTTATGCCAAAACTGAAGGAGTAGATAAGGTAATATGACCCAAAGCAACATGATTGTAGATTCAGTTAGAGGATTAGATAATAGAGTCTAGGATCTAACCGATATAGAATGGTATCTCTACATTCAAACTCTTTCATCTAAAATAGCACCCTTGTCCTTAGAAGAGTTTGAAAGCCACCAAAAGAACTTCTTGGAACAAAGGTAAATCTACACCCTGACCTCCAAAATAGGAAGCCAACTGGTATTCTCAATTATAGCAATGCAAGTCCAAGAGAGAAGACCACAAATGGCCAAATCTAAATAATAGACCTTTATTAGGGAAAAAATACTCATTATCCACCAAATCCTATCCAAGAACCACTACAAGAGTAGGAAAAGCTCGGGGAAGTGATAGTGTTGGTGACGTGGACTTCCAGCTATGCATATTTAATCTCCCCTGTCACATTTATTCAACTAAATTTTATCTACCACATTAAATAATTTTTCCTTCCTTCTACCTTCTTATTCTTCGTTGCATCTAGACACTTTTTCCTTCCTTCTTCTACCTCCTTCTAGCTTTGTTTTGTAAAAAGAATACTCTATTTTTTGAGGAATGTGTGTATGAAAAGAAGTGCACTTGCAACTCTATTTTAAAGAAGGCATGAATAAAAAGCTTTACTCTATTATGTGCAATAAAATTCTACTTTAATATTTTATATGTTGTGTTTTTTGTTTGCTTTCTACTAACAAATTGGTATCAAAGCATAGAGGGAAAAGATCACTAGTTGTTGGAGGAGATTAGTGTAAAGAAATTAGAAGGGTTAAGTTGTAGCAATGGATTCATACTAGCAAAGGTATTGTTGTCACCAAGAAGTCACCAATTTTTCTTATTTATTGAGTTGCTATCAAGAAATTGGTTCAGTTCTTCTAAAAAATGAAGGGAAGATTGTTTTGAAAAGTTAAAAGAAATCAAAGTGTAGTTTAAAGATTTAGCCAAAAGGAGAAGCTACAGATTGAAGGAATTAAGAGTGAGTAGAGTAAAATATTAAAAATAAATAAATAATGACAAGTGGAAGTATTACTTAGCCCCAGATTCCAATGTTTAATGGAAAATATTATGAATTTTGGAGCATAAAAATGAAAACCCTATTTTTCTCCCAAGATGTTTGGTACTTGGTTGAAAATGGGTTCCTTGAACGAGCAGATGAGCAAGCATATCAAGCTCTTTCACAAGTTAAGAAGGATTTGTTGAAAGAAAATAAGAAGGATTCCAAAGCATTGTTTTCAATTCAGCAGGCAATGGAGGAATCAATTTTTCAAAAAGTAGCATCTGCCACAAGATCAAAATAGGCATGGTAAAGTTTTCAAACAACATACCAAGGCATAGGCAAGGTAAAAATAGCAAAATTAAAAATTCTTAGAACAGATTTTGAAAACTTGCAAATGAAGGATTCAATAGATTCATTCTTCACTTATGCAATGGAAATAGTAAATTAGATTAGATCCTATGGAGAAACTATTGGAGATCAAAAGGTTTTAGAAAAAATACATAGAAGTTTACCTACAAAGTTTGATTTAGTTGTATTAGTCATTGAGGAATCCAAATATTTCACTCAACTATCAGAGATGAATTAATGGGATCACTCTTAGCACATGAGCAAAGTTTAAATTGATCAGGGACCATCATTTGAGAATGCATTCAAGACTCAACTTTCATTTGGAAGAACAAGAGGGAGATCAAATTATAGTAGAGGTAGAGGACGTTTTACACCAAGCGGAGGAAGAGAAAATACACAATTTGAAAGAAGAAGACCAACATCAAGCCCACATGCTCATTCTACACCAACAAGAGGAAGGGGAAGCAACCATTCACACAACCATCATCAAGGAGAAAGGTATGATAAACCCAACATCCAATGTCATTATTGCAATAAATTTGGGCAATTTGCATCAGAATGTAGGAAAAGGAAATATGACATGAATAAGCAAAAGGCACATTTTACAAATGAAAACCATCCTAACACTAGTGAACAAAACACCATATTGATAACATGCAATGTTGCACAAGAGAGTTCCAAAGAAGTATGGTTCTTAGATAGTGGTTGTAGTAATCAAATGAGTGGGATTAAGGAGATGTTTGCAACAATAGATGATTTGGTAAAATTAGAAGTAAAATTGGGGAATGATCACCGAGTTTCAATCATGGGAAAAGGGTCAATTAAGATAAGAACTAAGCAAGGTGAGGAGAATCATATTTCTGGTGTATACTATGTTCCTATATTTCCACACAATCTCATAAGCATTGGACAAGTTCTAGTGCAAAAAGGATATAGAATATACTTTGAAAATGGCGAATGTGTGATTCTAGACAAGAAACCAAGCAATAGGCTAATTGCAAAAGTTGAAATAACAAAAAATAGGATGTTTCAACATAGAATAAAAAGTGAACTATTCTTAGAGGCTCAAGGATTGCAAAAGGTTCCTGATTTAGCCTTCAAATCTTCATACAAAAATGAATCTTGGCTATGGAATTTAAGACTTGGGCATTTAAACTTCAAAGGGTTACAACTATTATATAAGAAAATAATGGTATATGGATTGCCACCAATAAAGCCACATAAGACAACATGTGAGAGTTTCATATTGACAAAGAAACATAGAAAAACATTTGCATTTGGAGAGTCTTATAGGGAAAAGCATCCACTTGAGATAGTGCATTCAGACTTTTGTGGACCTATGCAAACACCATCCATAAGTGGAAGACTTCATTTCCTGATATTTATTGATGATTTCAGTAGAAATGTATGGGTTTATTTCTTTAAATACAAATCAAATGTATTTTTTGTTTTTATGGAGTTCAAAGAAAAAGTTGAGAAAGAAAGTGGATACAATATTAAAACCTTGAGAACCGATGAAGGTGGTGAGTACATACCAAATGATTTTCAAAAAATTTACAAAGAAAATGGCATAAGGAAACAATTTACAACTAGGTATACTCCTCAACAAAGTGGAGTAGCTGAGAGAACTAATAGAACAATTATGGAAATGGCTTAAAGTATGATAAAATCAAAACATCTACCAAATGAGTATTGGGTTGAAGTGGTTCCATGTTCGGTATACATGTTAAATAGATGTCCAACAAAAGTAGTGATAAATAAAACACTAGAAGAAGCTTAGAGAAAAAGGAAGCATAATATAGAACACTTGAGAGTCTTTGGATGTGTGGCACACTCCTTGATACCTCAAGAGTTGAGAAAGAAACTAGATGATATAAGAGAGAAGTGCATATTTGTGGGATATAGTGAACAATCCAAGGCATATGAATTATACAATCCTATCACAAAGAAGGTAATAATAAGCCATGATGTTGAGTTTGTTGAAGAAGAAGCATGGGATGGCATCATAGAGAAAGCAACTACAATTGTAGCTAGTGTTCTACAAGAGAATGAAAAGAATGAGACTCAAGTTGTGAATCCTACTACACAAATAAATGTTCCTACAACACCTTCTAAGGCACCTACTAGTCCAAATCCAACTACTCCAACAAGTAATAATAGTAGCGAGTCCTTTAATCCAACACTTGCATCACTAAGATCAAGGTCAATAAACACTTCAAAGAAGACACATAGTCTAAGAGACATTTATGATGAAATACAAGAGGCTGAAAATGATGATTTATTCTCTAATTTTTCATTCTTAACACAAGCTGATCCATTTTCTTTTTAAATGCCATTAAATATGACAATTGGATTGCAGCCATGAATGAAGAAGTCCAGTCAATAGAAAAGAATCAAACTTGGGATCTAGTAGAGATTCCTAAAGGAAAGGATGTGATTGGAGTTAAATGGGTTTACAAGACAAAGTCTAAGGCTAATGGAAAAGTAGAGAAACACAAGGAAAGACTAGTAGCTAAAGGCTTCAAACAACAGCTGAGCATAGACTACAATGAAACATTTTGCACCTATGGCAAGATTGGATACCATTAGAATGGTCTTATCTATAGCAGCTAAAAACAATTGGAAGGTTTGCCAAATGGACGTTAAATCAACATTCTTGAATGAAATTTTAGAAGAAGTGTATATAAGACAACCACCCTGTTATGAAGTTTTGGGAGAAGAACATAAAGTATACAAATTGAAAAAGGCACTATATGGTTTGAAACAAGCTCCTAAAGCTTGGTACTATAGGATAGATTCTTTTTTTGTGAACAATGGGTTTTACAAGTTTGGAAATGAACCAACTTTATATGTCAAAGTGAATGATAAAGGAGAAATATTGATAGTTTGCTTGTATGTAGATGATTTGATATTCACTGATAACATGCCAATTGACTCATTCAAGGAAGCCATGGAAAACGAATATGATATGATCGATTTGGGGCTCATGAAATATTTTCTTGGAATAGAAGTAAGTCAAAATAATCAAGGTATTTTTATATATCAAAGCAAGTATGCTAATGATTTGTTGAAGAGATTTAAAATGAAAAATGTGAATCCATCTCCTACACCTATTGCATTGGGATTAAAACCTAGTAAGGATGACAAAAGTCCTAGTGTTGATGCAACCTTATTCAAAAGATTAGTTGGAATCCTTATGTATCTAGCCGCTATAAGACCGGATATCATGTATGGGGTTAGTCTCATTTCTAGATTCATGGACAAACCAAATGAATCACATTGAAAAGCTAGAAAAAGAGTTTTAAGGTACATAGCTAGAACAAAGAACTTTGGGATCTTGCATACATCTTCAAATGAATACAAATTGATTGGATATATGGATAGTGACTGGGCAGGTAGCATGGATGATATCAAAAGAACTTCAGGATATATCTTTCATCTAGGATTGGGTGCTATCTCTTGGGAATCAAAGAAACAAGTTCCAATTGTGACATTCTCGTTAGCTGAAGTGGAATATGTTGGAGCCACATCATCAACTTGCCAAGTAGTATGGATGAGAAGAGTAATTTCATATTTGAGGCATCCACAAGAAGAACCTACAAAAATTTATCATGATAATAATTCAGCAATTGCTTTATCTAAAAATCATGTTTTTCATAATAGGAGCAAGCATATTGATACAATATATCATTTTATTCGAGAATTGGTGAAAAATGGTGACATATATCTTGATTTTTTTAGGTCCAATGAACAACTAATAGAAATCTTCACAAAGCCACTTGCAAAGAATGTTTTTGAATATCTCTGGGAAGGAATCGAAATAGTAGACATATATGGGAGTGAAGACTAAGGGGGAGTGTTGGTGATTTGGACTTCTAGCTGTGCATATTTAATCTCCCCTGCCACATCTATTCAAGTATATTCCATCTACCGCATTAAATACTTATTCCTTCCTTCTTCTACCTTCTTCTTCATTTCATCTAGACACTTCTTATTATTGTATGTATGCATCTAGAAGCTTCCCATAGAAGAAAAAAGGGGGATTTATTTTGTAAAAAGAATACTCTATTTTTTCAAGAATGTATGTATGAAAAGAAGAGCATTGGCATCTCTGTTTTGAAGATGCTCACTCTTCTTTGTGCCCTTGCCACAAATTTTCTCAATTCCTTTGTCTATAGATGCTCTAGAGTTTTGAAAACTATTTTCAACAATCACAACTCTCTCATTGAGGTGACCATTACCATTTTTACTTTTAGTATGATCCATAACAGGTGACAACTTCCTTGGGACCATGTTGCCAAGGGAAACCATCTCACTCTTAATACTGTCTACATGAACTTCAGATCTATAATAGCTAGCATCATCTATTTCCATTGGAAAATCAAAACTAACCTTTTTCCCTATAGACAAAGTACTAAAATCATTCGTTGAATATGTTGTGTCTAAATTTGTGACCTCCTACTGTAACTTGAAAAGAGAAACTTCATTATCAACAAAATAAAATGTTTCTTCTACCTCTTCCTCTTCTCTAGACTGAGTCATAATACTTTTTATTTCTTGCATGTACTCCATGTCACTGTCAGGTTCCAACATACCAAGAAACTCCTCGATAATAGAGGTACATATATTTTTTCTCACACTATGTATAGCTTTTGATAAAGGAAAAAACGGGTTTTACAGGGACCCGAAACCATAGAGAATACAAAGAATAAAAAGATTAAGCATTAATAAATCTAAAACAAGAAGACTACTAAAAGAAAAAATCCAAGAAAGGACAAAAGCCCCCAACCCAAGGCTAGCAAGGGCCACCAAAAAAGCATAACCAAAAAACCAGCAACAGAAACAACCCACAGCTATCCTAAGGAGTTTAGAGCATCAACAACCTCAACTTCAAGATTGTGCATGTCCTAGGTACACTTTTTCAAGGCTTGAACCATCTGAGGTGTAGGAGGAACCTTCCTCTTCAGATTAGCTCTCATCCTCTTCAAAATTCTAGTGTCCTCAGTCCTGTTTTGACCTTTTTAGCTTCCAAATCCATGATCAAAGATCCCTATTGTGTGTTTTCCAATTTCTTAGTTATAGCCTTCATGATGATGGCGTTATGTTTCACCATTCTGTAGTTGTGCTCCATAATAGTTTTCATGGTGTCTTTTATTTTACCAATTTCTACTTCCAAGCACTTAACCTTACCTTCATTATCCTCAGCCTCCATCCTCATTTTATCCTCATTCCTCCTGCCCTCCGCAGTATTAAGGGAGCTAACTTTAACTTCCAAATCCTCCAGCTTGTAGTTGAGGGCCCTATTTCTGAGGTTAAGGTCCTTAATTTCATGGAAGGCCCACTTCATAATTTTGAAGTAATCAACGACACCATTTCTAGTGATGGCCAGGATATCCCCAGGAAACTCACGGTCCTACTTAAAATAATGATCTTCAAGGTTAAGGTCTCTAGGGAATTTAGGTATGTTTTCTTTATCCATGGTAGGATAGGACGAGAAAGAATCCTTGCTGGTATCAGGGACCTCAGAATTATCCTCCGGGGTATCTTCAGAGTAAGAGACCAATTTATTAGCAGGGGAACCCTTTTGAATGGACTTCTCTTTCAAAATAGAGCTACTAGGGTATTTTTACAGTGCTTGCTTTCTTAAGCGGGGGTTTACACTGTATGGTTTTCTTTCCAGAATTGTTAGGGGAAGGAGGATCTTCTTCAATTCACTCAGTGTCAGGCTTATTTTTATCCTTTGACACACTATTTTCCATGTCATCATCTTCAAAGGAAAAATCCGAGACAGGGTTGGATAAGGCCAACATATTTTGAAAATGTTCATAAATAAGCCTAATAAGGCCAGTATGCAAAATTGGGTACTTCTTGGGATTCTTCTTATGATATTCAAGGCTATTATTAATGGAACAATACAGATAGTGAGGAAATGAGACCCTTACCTTGTGACGGAAGTCCCACACTATGTATAGTTACTTACGCCTCTGAAGGGATGTTCCATTGTCAGAAGTTTTCCTTCCCTACCATGAACTTTGTGCCTCCATAAAGTCTCTGCAGTAGCATGGTTTTCATGTACAAGCGTTTGATGGTCCATGTCGACACGTTGGTTATTGGAATCCCTTTTCACTATTTTTTGGCCAAGAAGAACATTAAAAGATATTTATTTCAAGTTGAAATTTCAAGTCAAATAAGAATTTCATTTCAAACGAAATGTGTAGCTAATTATTTTTTTGTTGAAAAGATAATTGCGTCCACCATGTACACAGAGTAGTAATGTATGAAATTTTAAGAAAATTTTTGTACAAATTGATTATTAAGAGCTTGACATGTCAAACATTTTTATAGTTTTTTCCAAGAAACTCTTGAGCTCGAAGGAAATCAATTTGTACAAAACTTTTCTTAAAATATTAATGGCCTCTGAATCCTAATGATTTGAGTTCTTTCCCTTTTTTTTTTGGAATTTGACTAATTCATTGATAAGGACTCGAGTAAGTTTCCTGCCTTTATAAAGGATGATCTTTTTAATAAGATTTGATTTTATCAAATTTAAAAAATATGTCTAATTGATTTTATTTGGATTAAGAATATTTTAGATAATTAGAGGGAGATGGATCACTCAATTAAGATTGCTATATTTTTCTAAAGAAATATTAATGGCCTCTGAATCCTAATGATTTGAGTTCTTTCCTGTGTTTTTTTTAGGAACTTCACTAGTTCATTGATAAAGACTTGAGTTTGTTTCCTACCTTTATAAAGGATGATTTTTATAATAATATGATTTTATGATATTTCAAAAATATATGTCTAATTGATTTTATCTGGATTAAAAATATTTTAGAGAATTAGAGGGAGATGGATCTTTCAATTAAGATTATTATATTTTTCTTTTTTATAAATGTAGTAAAATGTATTTTTTTTCTCCTCCTGATAGAATGTATTTTTTGAAAGTTGATGTTTTCTACAATGATAATGATAATCTGAGTTATGCTTCTAGAAAACCCATAGTCAACTCACGGATGTTTATCTTTTTGGAATCTCATTTTTGATTGTGTCATTTTTTAGTAGGGTAAGATTGATTAATTTGTTATAAATTTATCTATTTGTTGTATATTGTTGTGTTTACTATCTTTTTTCTTCATTTTTTTGGGTTGCTTTGGTTGATATATTGAAAAATATTCATTTCATTGTTGAGATCTAGGATATTTAGAGGTGATTATTTTTTTCTCTTATATGAGTAAATCTTTTAGATTTTCTAAATTATGACTCTCTCAATTTGTGAATTTTTTCTATTTCAAAACAAGACACTAGTTAAGTTTTTTAAGAGACATCTTCATCTTGGCTCTAGGAAAATTCAATGCCAATAATTCAACGTTGGAAAATTCACCTCCATGACAAATTCACCTCAAGGAAAATGTTAATACGATTAATTTTTTGTGGCAATGAATTGCTAGTGGTGAGTTTTCCTTGAGGTAAATTTGTCACGGCGATGAATTTTTCCATGGTGAATTGTGGTGAATTGTTGGCGGTGAATTTTCCTAATACCCTTCATCTGTACTAAAAAATGTATGAATTTTAGATGCATGGATTGTTTTCTATGTAATCCTAGTTTTTATTATGGAATTAGCTAGGTTTACATTTTTTTTCTCGCACAAGTCATGGCTATGTGGATAATGATTAGAGACTTTGTTTATGGAAAAATATTTCCTTCTTCATTAGCATTTGGGATCTTTAGAGGCTATTTTTTTTTTTTCTTTCTAATTTTCTTAAGTTTTCTAGATTTTTTTCTTTCATTCTTTTAATTTGTGACTTTTTTCTATTTCAGAATAGGACTTCACTTGGTGTCTTGAAGAGGCATTTTTTCTCTTCTTGGAGCATATCAATTTTAGATGTATGAATTTTTTTTTTGTTTTCTCCCTATGGAAACTTTATTTCTATCAATATTCTATTATTATTTTTGATAAATGGGTAAGAATATGTTTTGAAGGCACCAAAATACTTTGCAATTGACCAAACAATAACAAAAACACATCCCAATAAGTATCTGACTAGATAAACCAAAAAAACCCAACAAAAATAAGACAAGTACATGTTCTAGAGAGTAGAGGTAGCCTTAAACTCCTTGTGATAATTTTTTCATGCAAATCCATATTTATTTTAGTTCTTGAATTTCCTCCTCTCTAGATTTCCTCACATTTGTGTGTCTTAGAGATTGGTCCAAAATTACTTACCTGACTTGATCTAGTATTTTTATTATCTTCATTTGTCACCTCATTCAACTTCTTCTTTAAGACTTGAAGCCCCAAATATTATTTCATTTGGTTCTTTTACTAACCTACACATCTCAATTAAGATCCTCCTTGACATCCTTCAAATACTACTCATGTTTTTCTACTTTCTCTTTATACTCCTTCATCTCCTACTACATAGAACATTCAATCATTTATTAATGCTTTAATTATATTTTTGTTTAGTTTACAACATTATTTTCTTGGTATGGGTTGTGGTTTTATGGGTAAAACAACAATAGGGAGTTCCAAATTTGGGAAATTAGATTTTTAAGTTGAATGAAGTAAAAAATATCATAATACTTTCCTCAAAGGTGAGTCATATATCACCATGAATTGAACATGGTTCTTTGTCTGGATGTGTATACCTTCAAAAAAAACTATTTCCATTCATTTTCAAAGGACATACCTTCTTTCAAAGGTCCTTCAAACAAAGGTCCTAGAAATGACCATTTGACCTTAGGCCTCAAATTTTCCTTTGAGTTTTTCGTTTCAAAACTCTAGTTGTACCTTCAAATGGAATCAACTAGACAATATATTTTTGTGGATTCTATCACTCAAAATATCTTTTAAACAAATATAATTTTAAATATATTAAATTTGATTATTATAATTATTTTAAATTTTCTTGTGAAGATAGGTTTTTTTAGTAATTGTCAAGGTCTTTATTCCACACACATGAAATAATAGTAAAATAGATTAAATATTTGAAAAATATGTTTGCACTAGGTATTGATATTCTTATTTCAACAAGAAAAAAATAATTTAATTTAGATGTGTAGAAAAAAATTGTGTTAAATTGAAGTAACCTATGTTTAAATTATAGTTAATATTACTTCAAAAAGTTATTAAAAAATTATGCAACAAAAATTATGAAAAATATCTATGCAATATTTATTGGTGTTACAAATCTATGTTTAAAAGTTTATAATTTTATCCTTTCTAAAAATAAAGTTATGCTTTACCAAAGTAACGTCACTTTTTAAAAATACTATTAACTAGAAAAAATAAGTTATTAAAGTTACATCAAAAAAATCATAAACTATTTATTGAAATATATATTTACAATCTAGAGACAAAATCACAAAATTTACTAGTTCACACCATTTCAAAAAATTTAACACTTTAGTTGTTATAGGTGTCAAAAAGTGAAAATTTGGTGAAAAATATTGATTTCAATGTTACACTTTGGCTAAAATATGGGACATACTATTGTGGGGTCACCCAAATTTAAATTTGTTCTAGATAATAGAAGTAAAATTCATTTAAAGGTTAAATAAGAGGATAGGTATACCAATCATGAGGATTGATTATAGATAAACTTATTTTAATATATTTGAGATTTATATACCTTTATCATAAAATTAACTACCATAATCTAATGAATATGTTATAATTTAAATTGACATGTAGAAAAAGTTATAGATCAATATCAAGGATTTTGTGATTGATCCTAATGGATACAAACCTAATCTAACACATGGACATGATATAGCACACACAAAATTAATTTTAAAAAAGGTACTTCCTAGAATGTATTTCCCTTCACCTATTATATTTGATAAGCCAAGGTGGTGTCTAGAGACACTACTGATAGTGGGCTCTCCTAGGTTAAACTCCTTGGTACAATAAATTTAATAGCAATGATAAATATTAAAGTCATCACATGTAAACATGCAAATGACATATATGATTATATTTGGTTCCACTACTATTATTTTCAAATTGAAGAGTACTTTAATTATTAACTTATATGATCATTATTTTCCTCACAAAAAATGTTTCTAAATACAAGGTGAATGAATCAATATGGGATAGAAAAATATGGTCCAAATTGATCACTTCTTCCATAAAATTAAAAAAGTTGAAACTTTAATTAGTCATTTGAGATGCCTACACTACACTAAATTTTATGATTTTATAAGAACAAGTTGAGTCTAGTTTTTGAATATTAGGGCTTTTAAGAATTCTTAAGTTTAAGATGGTCCAATATAGAGAATGCATAAAATGATCCTATTTTATAACTAAAATAAAAAATAGTGTTTTGTGTGCACCCCTAATTTTTTGTTGTTGTGTTAGGAGTTTGTAATTTCAATTGGTGAAAATATGGCTAGCATATAGTACTGGAAGTTAAATATATCTATATATTTCTATTGAGTATAAATATTTTATGATTTTTCAAAGTGGATGCATTTTGAAAAACATGTCATTAGGTGCATACATCACATAATATCCATTTAAAATAAAAAAATGTATTCTTTTAATGTGTATACAATAAAGTGTAATTATTTTTTATTTGGTCAAATTGAGATAAATAAATAAATGTTTTGATTAGATTAAAGACGAGAATGACCATACCCATTACAAAACAACCATAGAGGCCCAATGAGGGAGCTCATGAGAAGTGAGACACCTAGAAAGAAAAAAAGAAACAACAACTAATAGACCAACAAGAAAAAAAACACAGAGCATAGGGTAAAATTGGTGGGGAACTAGACTAGCTACTAGTCTCCCAAAAGCTTGAGGCCACTGTAGTGTAGAAAAATGTACCTCTTTACATTTTCACACTTGTTTGGGCCCTCTATTTTAAAATGGACTGAATAATCCTTAATTTAGTATTGGTAAATGTACCCCTTTACATTTTCACACCTATTTGGGCCCTCTTAATTGAATTGAGCTTAATTGTGCCTTAATTATCCCTTTTATTCATTTACAAGCCTGATAAGTTACATTTTCCAAAGGGTAAACCCGAAAATAATTAATGCCTAAACATAACACTTTACCTTGAGCAATGTGTGTTCTAGGAATAAGGCCCTGGGACCCATTTTCCCATGAGTGAATGGGTCCTCCCTAGACCTTTGGACCTAAATTTAAATTATGTTTCTTGGCATTATTTTAAAATCTTCAAATACATAATTCAATATTAGCTTGTAATATTTGAATTTTCAGAAATTAAGGATACATATCTATAAATATAAGGTTATTTCACTAAGTTTCACCCAGACTTTCATGAGCAAGTTTATGAGCATTTTTGAAGAACTTCAAGAGAAATCAAGAGCATTCAAGAGTAGATATATTAGATATTTATTGTAGCATTCAATATCGATTCATCATGTCAAAATCTTCTTACATCATGCATATTTTTGGAGCTAACATTGTGATGTGGGTTTCAAGATCAAGTAAGGAATTCAAAGTATTATTCAAGTGTCAAGATCCACATACAATTTAGCCATTTCATGCAATTTTTAGACCTCCTAAGATCTCCATTTCCAAGATTTCATTTAAGGTTTTTTCAAGTGGTAACATAGCTTTTTTCATTCTTCATTCCATCTTTCATTCATTATTTCATTTCAAGGTTTGACTACCAAAATGGGGTTTAACCAAGGAAATCCCCCATTCAACCAAAAACAAACAATTTTTTCTCTTTTGTGTGATTGTATATTTACGTTAAAGAAGGATTGACACCTTTTGAAGTGCAATCTTGATTGGAAAAGTTGTCAAAGTTGCAAAAGTTGTCAAAGTTGTTAACTTCAAATCATGAAATCTAACCTACAAATCTGATTTCTGACTTTCTAACACTAAAACCTAGATAAATCATAAGCTTTAAATCTATGTCAGAGGCTCTCAAAAGTTACAGAAAATCCCTAAGCAAAGACCCATTCGCCCATGGGTGAATGAGTCCCAGTTATCCTTCCAAAACTACCTCTTGGTGACTAGTAAATACATATTTTCCCTTCTCGGATATGCATTTGGCTTTTTGGATCTACAAATATTGAGTTTACTATTTCAGTTTGAATTTTTAGATTGCATATTTTATTAAATTTTCTATTTTTAGTTTTTCTCCCCAAAGTGTTGTTTGACCTTGACCCCCATCCTTCAATCATAAGGAAATCTATAGATTCTCGCATTGACCTAATTCACCTAAGGGTTGTTAGTCAATTCTTTGTGGGGGTCTCATTTCCTAATGAAATAAAGGAAAATAGGTCTATCTATTATCATTTTGGTGAACCCTCATCTCATTCCATAAACCATATTTTCCATTGTTTCATTATGTTGAACCTAAACTTTTAAGAATCATAACTTGTGTATTCAAGGAGTCCATTTTCAACCCTAGATCTAGGTTTTGCATTCATTTGCATTGAGTTGTGCATTGATTTGAATCTTATTTAGGGTTCTTAACTTGCATTTGTTTGCATCTCATTTAGGGTTTTAGATTTGCATTTTTTCATTCTTTAAAATATGGAAAATTCAAAAATCCTAGTCATTTTGCATAGTATTTACATAACATTGCATGATCAATCATTTAAATCAAAATTGCATCTCAAATTAGGTCTTCTTTTTTGTCATTTAGCATTATTTGCACTTGCATTTAGACCTCATTTTATAGAAATTTGAAAACCATAGAAATCACCTCAGAAACCTACAAATTATTTTTTAAAAACCCTGAAGTGAGACCCATTTTCCCATGGGCGAATGAGTCCCTGATTAGGGCCTTTTCTAAAATTTTGAGCATTAAAAACGCCATTTTTTCATTTTGTGTTTCTGTATTCAGTTTGTTGTTTTAGTTTCCATAATTTTTTTTATCTAAAATTGTTCATATTAAGCTTAGATTTTCAAATTTAGTGCATTATTTGAATTTAAAATTGCATTTCAAAGACATCATTTTCAAGTTTTTTCATCAAATAATCAGAAATTTATCTTGTTTAAATATTAAAATTGAGAATCTCTTTGCATTTCAATTCATTCTTTCATAATGGACATGTGTATTGGTAGTATATGTAATTCCTTAATATCCTTAGTTGATGTCTCAAGTTGTGTGTTTGGTAATGATCGTAATTCAATAGAACCTAATCATGCTCAACCAACCCCTAATGAATTTCCTCATGAAGTTGGCATCTTAGATGAAGATGATGAAAGCATGCGTAATTTCATAGGTAATTTCCTTGACAACCTTGAGAACAATGCATCATTTTACCCTTCCATGTGAAAACCAACACCTCCTACTATTCCACCATTAGAGATGTTTTATCTTTTACATCCTAAGATTGAATAAAAAAACAAGCCTAAACGTCCAACCATGAGTGAACCTAGTTCATCTAACCAAGTGCATACCCATCCATCCTACGTTAATAAAGTCACCAACATACCCATCAACCTAGAAGAGACTTATGGCCAAGGCTTTAAGATATTAGCTAAACAAGGATGTGACACAACAAATGAGCATGAGATGAACATAAGTTATTAGAAAAAATCCCAATTGAAGATGCTAAAGGTTTATGATTCAAGATCCGCCTCCCTCCACATATTCTAATTAAATTAGTGTCCTTGATCATAATGAACAAATCCCTCACAAGGATGATAGGATCATTTTAGGTCCTCCTTCAAATCCACCTCAACAAGCTTCTCAAACAAGTAAGAAATCCAAATATTATGAATTCAAAGAGTTGTCATTCCTACATCCTAAAATGGAAATCGAATGAAAAATGGAATAAATTCTTCATCTAGGATAGATTAAACTACCACCTCTTACTAGAATCAATAAGCCTAAGAACATGAATTATTGTGCATATCATAGAAATCTCTGACATCTTACTAATGAGTGTCATGCATTAAAGTTGATATTGGGTGATTTTTCTCCTCCTAACATTTCTACAACATGATTGGATAGAAATTACATGAACTTTTCTCCTTTCCATGTGGTAGTTGTAGGATTCTAGAATACTCACTATTACATGCTTCTCATTCATTGCAAATCATTTTCTATATTACAAGGAGCTCATTTTTACCACTTATCTCAGCTCATCCTTGTCCCACACTTAGTGGGGATAAGGAGTTATATAGAATTGTAGTAATTTGGCACTTGAAGTTGTCCATTTGGCTAGTTGTCCACCTTCCACATACGATGAACAAGATTGGGATGTGTGTTACCTTGGTGGTTGTTGTCGCACCAAAATATCGACTTGTTAATGTCCAATACAACTACCTGATTTATAAAAGATCCACAAGAGGCAATTAGGCCATGTCAT
Organism: Sequoia sempervirens; assembly: GCA_007258455.2. Taxonomy (NCBI): domain Eukaryota; kingdom Viridiplantae; phylum Streptophyta; class Pinopsida; order Cupressales; family Cupressaceae; genus Sequoia; species Sequoia sempervirens. The sequence goes on from VDFB02105785.1 coordinate 423,015,625, forward strand.
AAACCCAAGCGCCATGTTGAACAAGGAGATGAAGGGACACACCATCTTGCAACAATCCCTTCCAGTGCAAGCGAGGGATTCACACCTATGACCTCGGCTCTGATACCAATTGTTACATTGGTGGTTGTTGTTGCACCAAAAATCAACCTTTTAATGCCCAATACAACTGCTAGATTTATACAATATCCACAGGAGATGGTTAAGCCATGTCATGAACCCAAGCGTCGTGTTGGACAAGGAGACCAAGGGACACACCATCTTGCAAAAATTTGGATGAACTGCTATAGATTGACATGCAAGTTCCTTACTAGTCTTTTCTTTGTTTTCTTTTTCATGTTCTTTATGTGATTGCATGTGTGTAATGTGATCCCCCATATTTATTTATTTTTATGTGACTTTATGTTCATTCCTCTATTTGTACCTACATTCTCCTATATGTCATAAACCTTTATCTTTTATTTTTTCTTGTGTTTTCCTTTTTGGGATGGTGCAAGGTGCTGAAACATTTAGATCTCTTCCATGTTGACCCAACATCCTTTTCTTTGTTTTTAGTTTCTATGTGTCATTTTTCCTATTCCATGAGTTATTTGGGGAATGTTGACATTTTTGAGAGCTCTATAATATGATTGTAGCAAAGGAATGTGCTTACCTTGAATCTGTGGATCCCTTATGTGTTTGGGATTTCACTTTGGGGGCAACCCCTTCCATTTTCATGACGTAGCTTCATTTAGAAACATATGCTTGACATAGGGCTCTCCAAATAAGCTCCCATGTCTTGTTTCGCATTTATTATTCTCTACTTTAAAGTAATTTCTCACAACATGGTGTTTAGTAATTTTTTTTAAGTGGGGGCATACATTGGTATTATCATTTTTTGGAGATCTTGGACTATATCTTATGTTTCATTGTGTGGTCTTCTTTCTTCTTGTGATGTGTCTTCTTCTTGGTGGTGTCATTGGGTTTGATGTCCTCCAAGAGTGTGATATTTCTTGGCATACAAATTTCCTGTTAGTGGTGATGCTACGCATTGCATTCCCTAATTTGTGAATCTTTTATCCTAGACTTTTCCTCTCTTGGAGACATTAGGCACGATGTTCCCTAAGAGTATACCTTACATGAACTACACAAACACCCTTTGAAGATGTCTTATCCTATTTTTATTTTGTTCATAACTTGTGTTTAGCATAATGCAACTTGCTAACCTTGAGAGGCTCAAAGTTACAATCCTTTTTCATGGCCACCAAGCATAACACACTTTGTTTGCTTGTGGAGCCTTGTTTGTTCATAAGTGTTTAGCATAACGTAGCTTGCTAAGCCTTATGAAGCTCAAATTTTGTATTGTGTGGTGCCTTATTAGAGTTATCATAAGTATAACTTTGGTATGGTATTGGAGCCTAATAATATTCTCTCATTTTCCATCCTTGGGGGATCACCTAGTAGACAACAGATCTCACTAGCCCACGTGTGAGCATGCATTGTTTGTTTGCATAGTGTAAAATGAGTTCCACTTGTAAACATTTTTGGAAAAATAGCTGAGGTGTAATCTACATTATGTTGGAAAATCAAGGCTTGATCCACCCCCCTTTTATTTTTCTCTTTTTTCTTTCTTCCTTTTAGTCCTTGACATTGTATGATTGAGTATCTTTTCATTGCTGCATATATATATTTAACATAAGAATGTGTCTCCTTGTTCCTTTGTTGGTTTTCCCATGATATCTTAGATCTTGGGGGCTTGATCATCCTCCTCTATCTTTTTCATCTTATCCTTCCAACAATTATGAAATTAGACCTCCCTTGATTGTCTACTTTAGTGTGAGTTTGATACAACATCATCCTCTCACTAAAGTGGGAGCTAAATGTAGTGTAGAAAAATGCACCTCTTTACATTTTCAATTTTTTTCAGGCACCCTCCTTTTCTAAATGGACTTAATAATGCCTTAATTTAGTGTTGGTAAATGTACCCCTTTACATTTTCACACTTATTTGGGCCCTCTTAATTAAATTGAGCTTAATTATGCCTGAATTAGCCTTTTTATTAAATTACAAGCCTAATAAATTACATTTTCTGAAGGGGAAACCCAACAATAATTAATGCCTAAACATAACACTTTACCTTGAGCAATGTGTGTTCTAGGAATAGCGACCTGGGACCCATTCGCCCATGGGAGAATGGGTCCTCCATATACCTTTGGAACTAAATTTAAATTATGTTTTTGGCAGTATTTTAACATATTCAAATCCATAATTCAATGTCAGCTTGTGATATTTGAATTTTAGGAAATTAAGGATACATATCTATAAATACAAGGTTATTTCACTAAGTTTCGCCTAGACTTTCATGAGCAATTTTATGATACTTTTTGGAGAACTTCAAAAGAAATCAATAGCATTCAAGAGCATATATATTAGAGATTTACTGCAGCATTCAAGATCTATTCATCATGTCAAAGTCTTCTTGCATCATGCATGTTTTTGGAGGTAACATTGTGATGTAGGTTTCAAGATCAATTCAAGCATTCAAAGCATTATTCAAATGTCAAGATCCACATACAATTTAGCCATTTCATGGAAGCTGCAGACATCCTAAGATCTCCATTACCAAGGTTTCATTAAAGGGTTTGTTGAGTGGTAACATATATTTGTTTCTTCTTCATTCCATATTTCATTCATAATTTCATTTCAAGGTTCGACTACCAAAATGGGGTTGAAGAAGGATTAAGGACCTTTTGAAGTGCAAGAATGGAAAAGTTGTCAAAGTTGTCAAATCACAAAATCTAACCTATAGATCTAATTTTTGAATTTTTGACACTAAAATTTGGACAAATTAGAAGCTACAGATCTGTGTCAGAGGCTCCTAAAAGTTGTAGAAAAACCTTGAGAAAAGACCCATTCACCCATGGGCGAATGAGTCCTAATCAACCCTCAAAAATTGCCTCTTGGTGACTAGTAAATACATTTCTTCCCTTCTAAAATATGCATTTGGTCTTCTATTTCTACAAATATTGAGTTTAATATTGTTGTTTCGAGTGTTAGATTACATCTTGGAGTTAATTTTATAATTTTAGTTTTTCTCCCCAAAGTGTTGTTTGACCTTGACCATCTTCCTTTTGTCAATATGAAATCTATAGATTCTCACATTGACTTGATTGACCTAAGGATTGTTATTCAATTCTTTGTGGGGGTCTCATTTCCTAATGAAATAAAGGAAAATAGGTCTATCTATTATCATTTTGGTGAACCCTCATCTTATTCAATAAACCCTATTTTTTTATGTTTCAACTTCTAATGTCCTACTACTCCTTAGTCAAGAAGTGTGGTTTCTCATCAAAGGTCAAGGGACCCTTGCATGCAATGTGGATCTCCTTCACATTGGGTGGAGCAGGGTTTCCCTCCTTACCTTGACAGTTGTGATATTCTTGTTGAAAAACTTGTATAGTGACCAACCTCAACCATCCTTTTACCTTGACACTTGTGAAATTCTTGTTGAAAACCTTTCATAGTGACCACACTATTCTTGTCAATATCCTTAATATAATCGATAATTTCTTGGAGACACTTCAAATTTTTGTCCCCATTCTTTAGCATACTGGTAATGTCCTACTACAACTTAACTGTATCATCCTCTGTACCAACTAGATTTCTGAGCTCATTCACCTCACTCTCCTAATAACTCACCCATTTGTCTTAGCAAGGGAGGATAATAAATCTTAATTCCCACCATCCTCAACCTCACCCAGCCAAGACATTTTGTACTTGAGAACCTTCTCTTCCAGAACATGGATTTTGTCATTGGTTGTGATGAGCTGACCTAGGAGCCACTTAAGAATATCATTTTGACTGTTGACATATGCCAAAATATCATTCAACTTATGCCTCAGGGGAACACAAGAAACACAAACATCCTTATCTAAATTTAGCTCACTAGAGGTGCCATCCAAATTAACACATAGGATGGGGGATCTTTGAGGGCTAGGAAAATTAGTGGCCAGGGGGATTTGAAAACTTTGGACACATCATCATGGATAGGGAAGCTAGCGAGAGAATTTTTAGGGGTAGGTTTCCAAAACTCATTGTCTGAGTTCTCAAAGTTACAAGAACTAGAAGTAGAAATGGGAGTGGGGTCAGGGAACAAAACATGCTTTTCAGGGTCAAGAGTGGGGTCCTTGGTAACAAAGGTTTTACCACATGCCTTGGTAATTCTGTGAGTGGTGGATGAAATCTCCTCAAGGCGACAAATGGAAAGGGGGCCTTCCAAGGGAATGGCATGGTTTCTAATGACTAGGGTGCTCTTTTTAACAAAGGTTAGAGAGGGAGAAAGAGCAACATAGAGGTAGTAAAGATGAAAAATTAACTCTTGATGGATGGGAAGGGTTTTACTCTTCCCCTAAACAACCTTTATAGGCTATTCCAAAGAATAGAGGACCCAAAAAGAAAAGTTCATTTTGAAATTATATCTAAAATAATTTAACATTAGAAAGAGTTGGGCATGAAAACAATTAAAGTGATGCTCTAGAGTGACATACCTCATTAACTCCTCCACAATCTTGCTCCATACCCTAGGAAGGTTTGCTTCGTTGAAGCCATTTTGCAACCTGTTAACTTTTTCACCCTCCTTCAGGAACCTATCCATGTGCTTCTAGTATTGCCCCTTTGGCTTCCTAGGAATGTAGACCTTGTCCAAGGAAAGCCTAGTGACCTCTACAATCAACTCCATATTCATATAGAAGGAGCACTCACCAATGGTGATGTTACCCTCATTCCAAGAGTTAAAAAATTCAATAAAAAGTTTGGCATCATGCCCCACATACCCTCAACAAATGAGGCCAGTTTTCTACATAAGAGAATAGTCCAAAAATTTGTGTCATTTTTCCACAGCTCACAGGAGGTGGGTTCATCTTGCAATAAATCACCATTCCCATATTTGTAATCAATAGAGAAAGAGATGAAATGTTGTATAAATTACCAAAAGAATGCCAAATTCAAGAATGAAAAAGTTTATGAAAAGAAGGTCGAAGGATATGAAATGCCATATGTTCCAGTTGTCAAAAGAAACTAGCAAGAAATATAGCTCGAGATCAAGGGTGTTGTACTTTGACATCATAAAAAATTAAGTTGCACACATGTTCAAGTATAAGAGAAATATTATCCCATATTTTGATTTTAGAATTGAAGGCACCTAAGTTGGCAAGGGCATCCACCACTTTATTATCATTTCTATACACATGAGTAGGTCTACAAATTTCAAGAATCATCGTGAGATTTCATGCTGATAGGATAGGGTCCCTGAGGGGCTAGCAAGGTTTGGCCATCCTAGTCAGCATCATTATATGGTATTGTGGCAAACCTTAATAACCAGGTTGGAGATACCCATATTCATGGCAAGCCAGATACCGTGGTAGGCTGCCACCACCTCCACAAAATTTGAGGTTTGAACTCCAAGATTAATCACATACACCAATATCATTTTCCCACTATGGTCTAGATAATGAAACCACCCCCACCCGCTCAACCCGGGTTTCCTTTGGAAAATCCATCAAAATTAAGCTTAAGCCAACTGGGCTTGGGGGAACATAAATAAAAAAATGTTTGAAGAAAAATATATAACTATTTAAGGAATATAAATTAATTAATTTATTCAAACTATTAAATTATTATATTGCTAGAAAACTAAGAAGCATCTTGATGTTTTGGTATTGTTTTCATCAAAATTTATCACGAAAAGAAAATAGATGAGGATAAACTTTGAATTCACTATTTTATGACAAAATGTATGAATTTAATATGCAACAGGGAGGTCGAACCCTTAGAAATAAAAATTAAATACTAATTGACTATCATATTTAAATGAAATATGATGTTGGAAATGCATGCATGTTTATTTGAGTATTTCTTTAATCTTTAAAATAGTTCTTAATATAGCATTTATGTACTGCATAACATATTTAATCCATAATGTATATGTAATAAGGCTTAAATAAAATCTAAGACATAACGGACATGCATTATAACAAATGTATTATGCATCATACACATTTTTAAAAGTGTATACATGTTTCATTGAAAATATTCCTTCTGAATGACCACTTTTTGGTTCCTCATCTTGGTGGACTTGCCCTATAATGGTGTAGGAAAACTATCATATGAATTATGTAGTAGGTCAATTCATAACAACTAGTAAATGGGTAGTGATGTCAAAATTTAGATTTAATGAACTAGATTTTAGGGGTTATTGACATGCTCCTTAAGGTCCATCTTGATCAATCTCACACCTAATGGAATTTATATGAATAGATAAAGTGATGTAATCTTGACGTAACAAGTGAATGTATGTAAAATTTGCATAAAAAATGTTAGAAAATAATGAATAGGGATTGAGATGTAAATCAAGTCTAAAAAATGTCTTGACTAATTTTAATTATCATATCCAATGCATTTAATCTAGGTTAATTATTTGTTTAGCCTTAAAATGTTATTTATAGGCATTTTTTCCTCTAATTAATTAGTGAACTCGATATATTTTACACCCACCATTGTTTGACCTTAGGTTTTATTCCTACACATCTATCATTTAGTCTTTAATTTTGTGAGTTAAGGCATTTTGGAGATACTAGGATCTCACTCTCATCTAAACATTACTTCCATTATTTTTACTACCTATTTATTATATTTAACAATTATATAAAAGAAGAGAAAAAGTATAGATATAAATTTTTGAAAAAAGGTGAAAATAAATATATTAAACAAATAATGATAGATTACATTTTACACTTTTGAGGTTTTTAGATTGTAAGATCCATAATTAAAGAAAGAAGAGGGAAAGCCTAAGAATGTTTACTAGTATACTAAAACCTATAAAATCAGAAATAACTCAAATCACCACAATCATTGAAATAATAAAATCCCTTATTTCTATGTAATCTAGTTATTTGAATAAGCTAGAAAAATTGAAAGAACTTATAGAAGGAAATGATTTGAACTCATAACATGCCATTGATGATTTTTCTTTGAAATCCATTTGGCAAGACATTCCACAACATTCCATTCCGTAGGAGTATGACCAAAGAAGATAGCTTCAAAGTTCAAATAGAGATGAAGGCTTTGGTCCAATAAAGAAGCAATCCTCTAGGAGGACTTTTGAGAACCCTTTTTATTCAAAAGAGAAACTAATATTGGCAAATGGGATTCAAAAATAATCTTCCTCCAACCCAATTCATAAGCATTATCAAGAGCTAGTAGAATAGCCTAGGCTTCCATCATATTTTTAGAAGCAATGCCCATTGCATGAAAGAAGATAAAATGGATCATAGTATCATGAGCATGACTAACTCGTTGATTTTTAGTAGCACCCAGGCTAGCTAAAGAAGAACCATTGGTATGTATTTTGAAAAAGATAGGAGGAGGATGACACCACTGATCACATATATTCACCTTCTTAGAAGAAACATATTTAGAAATAGATAAAAATTAGATATTTGAAAGTTCCAAACTACTTGAAAAATGAGATTTAGAAGAAGATAAGACCCCTTCAAAAGATAATTTAGTAGTAGTTTCTTTGATACATTCAAGATCCTAAGAGATTCTATGGTTTTTTTCTAATCCTAAAGCAGGAGGATTTCTTAAACTCGCTAAAAATTCAATTAAAGATGAAACATGAATTATAGGTTGATTTCATCATTGCCACCATTCTCTCCAAATACCTAAAGAGAAGGGGCATACACAGAAAATATGAACAAAATTTTCTTCATTATTGTCACATAGAACACATTTTGAAGGGTCGAAGTTTCTTTTATTATATATTATCCCATGTAATACACATATTCTTAGACAATAGTCATATTAAAAATTACATTTAAGACAGCTATATTCTATATGAATTACATTATTCAGACTTCCACTCCTTCTATTTTTATAAC
>VDFB02105785.1:423030246-423046883 GCA_007258455.2 Sequoia sempervirens
ATTCTCATGTTCCTTATCATCTATGATATTTTTTGGGCCTCGTGTCTACAATACAAGTCATGTACTAATCTCCCTTATGAGAAATTATTGTATATCAATTAGAAAGGTAATCATAAAAATTTTCTTCTATGGGGATATGTTGACATTTATCAACCTACATGTGGTTGGTAGCTATGAAAGTAAATTGTTGGTATCCATTCATGTTTATAGAGTCTTCTTTGTGTCTTATTAAGTTGTGTATCAATGATCTTAGGATATTTCAATAGAATAGAAATGTATATGGATAATGCATAAATAACTTTAATACTAGGATTTATTCTCAAATATCTATATTTATTTCCTAAATATAGTTCATATCACCTTGTATCTCTCCATAATTCTAAACAACTTATTTTAATAAAGAAATGGATTATCAACTATTACAAACATGATGTACAAGACAAAATTATATTTTTAATTCAATGCATATGTGTGTCCCATACTTAGGTTCAAGCATGAAAATTGAATTTTTCTAATTCGAGACCTTTGGGGAAGGAGAGAGTTGTCATGCTTGAGGAGTTCAGGACAACCATCCCATGGACCATATGAAATAACTTTTGTAAATAAATTGTGATCACTAGGCTTAAGATAAGTCTCTCTAAATCATGAGGAGGGTGTAACATCTCACATCAACTTATACTCTATTTATGTACTATTATGAGACCCTCCTAGATAGCTATCACACCAACAAGGTGTGAAAATATAGGTGATCTATAATTAAACATGCAACTAGCTTGGGACACCCAAAGTGCTGCTCCCTTGGCCTTCTTTATGAATAATTTGTGCAAAATACTCCAAGTTGAGGAAATTAGATGAATCAATTTGGAGGATTTTTTTATTTCATTTTACATGTGTGGTTTTCTAGAACATATGTTGTTGAATCCACTTCCCTATATAAATGTTTGATTGTTACTAAAGTGAAACCCTCTAGGAGCTCCCAAACTATTTTTAATATGTAAGAAATGATCTAGTTGTTTTATTTCCGGTTCTTGCAAGCATTGATAATGTTTCAATAATCTCCTTCAATGTGAATATTTTTGAGTTGCATGTTGTAAGCCAGCTTCACACTTGCTAAGAGGTCATGCACCTCTACTATATTGTTAGTTCCCATAGGTAGCTTCAAAGCCAAACCCTTTACTTGAACTCTCCTTTTCTAGTATGAATTACACAACCTATCCTAGATAGTCTTATATTACCTTTAGATGTAGCATCAAAATTTGATTTGATGATATTTAGAGGTGGGGTGCACCATTTGATACTACTTCTGTGAACTTTTTGATATTAGAGTATGCTCCTTTGTTTGGAACCTTCAAAAGAGACCAATTATTTAACATTTCATTATCTCAGCTTGAGAATGAGATGCATGGGTTTGGTTTTTTCACTACATTTTCCATTACTACCTCAGAAATATTTATTTTCAACTTATTGAGGGAAATTTTCAAATCTAAGAATTTTTTTTTTTTTTGTTTTGTTTCACTTGAGCCAAATTTTCAATACCATTAAGGCTCAAATCACCACCCAAAGTGCTTCAAAGAGAGAACCTTTATAGATTAATAGAAAACTTTGAATTAATTCTAATTTTTTGTTTAGTAGGGGGAAAGCCAATGAAGATTGTTTTGGATCCAATTCCAACATGTTTGAGCAAAGTTACAGTGGATAAAAAGATTATCCACTAATTCCTAGTGGGTGCCACATAGAATACAATTGAATGGCTAGGCTAGGCCTAACTTAGAAAGCTTACAAATAGTTAGGATCCAGTTATGAAGAGCTAACAAAGAGAAAGCACTTGCTTTAGTGAGAATTGAGGTGTGCCAACAAATATTATATGGCCACATACCTAGTTGAATTCTATCCTCAGTTAGAGATTTTCATCCTTTTTTGACATTATATTGTTCTGTTTTGGATGCAGCCCAAATAATTATTTCCTCATAATCTAAAAATAAAACATTTCTTGTATCCAATAGTGATTGAAGCTTATATTTTTGTTGTTGAGGGAAAGGGAGATTATGGAAAAAACTTCATCTAATGTTAGATTTGAAATTTGTATTGTTCCTTACTACATGGTGCTTAAGCTTGAATCTCCAAAATTCTTTATACAAGCCAAAGCCTCCTATAGACCATCAACTAAAGTTAGCGGGGGGTCACCATTCCAAGAATCTTCCCAAAAGTTAACCTTTTCACCATTGTTGATAGTCCATGATAGGAAAGGTGAGAGTACATATCGACATGTGGTGATAAAATTCCAAAAAAAATATCCTTCTAGAGGATTTTTAAGAGTGAAGATTCTTTCTATGGATGACAAATCAAGGCACTTGGATCTCAAGATTCAGCTCCATTTTGAAGAAGGGTATGCATAGAGTTTCCACATTAGCTTCACACCTAAGCCCAGGTTTCTCAATTCTAGATTTTAAACACCAGAACCTCCAAAGACTTTATCCTTGCATATTTTTTCCCAAGAAACTAAGGGTATTTTCATGGAGTTGTCCAAATTACCTATCCACGAAAACTACCTAGTTTCTTTAACAATGTTCTCATGAATCCCTCTTGGTATTTTGAGTACTGATAAGAAGTAATTTGAAATGGTAGATAATACTAATCTTATCATAGTAAATCTCCTTGCTAGAGATAACCATCTATACTTCCAAGATGCTACTATGCTTTGTATAGTCATAAAGATCTTGTTCCAAAATGAGGATTTTTGATCTCCTAAAAAGAAAGGAATACCCAGATAGGTGCAAGGATGTTTATTCTATTTGAATTCTAAGATAGAAAGGATTTGACCCATTATTAGAGTGCTAGTATTATGAAAAACTATTTTTTACTCCTCAAGTGTAATCATTTGGCTCAAAATTAGATAGTAGTTGTCCAACATGTACTTTAAGTTTTTGGATTTAGCCACCAAGGGATGAATGAAAAGTAATGTTTCATTTGCAAACAAGGAATGAGTGTAGGAGATGTTTGATCTTAGTATTTTTATACCATTCCATTTACTTGATGCATGGAAGGATAATTTTTTTTGGCTCAATACCTCTGCCATTAGGATGAAGAGAAGAGGGGAGAGAGGGTCTCTTTGCTTGAATCCTTAAGAGGTAGAGCAAAATCCAATTGGAGAACCATTTATGAGGATTGGGAATTTAGCTGATGTAAGATAAGAAAGAATTCGTTTGCACCATTTTGTAGAAAAACCTATTCTTGTCAAAACCTTTGCTAAAACTTCCCAATTTACTTTTTCATAGGCCTTCATCATGTCTAATTTTTTCTTATCATAGATGGAATTTTTTCTTGATAAATTGAGTGCAAAATTTCATGAGCTATTATTGTCCCTTCGACTATCTCTTTTCCTAGAACAAAACCACCTTGTTCCTCAAAGATTATATTTGGAATGAGTTTGGAAAGCTTTAGGTTGATAGATTTGGAACAAAATGTATATGGTATTGTAGAGGGAAATAGGTCTAATTTTTGCAAATGAGGTGGGAGTTTTGACTTTGGATATAAGAGCAATATGAGTGGTGTTGAGCTCTTTTAGCATTGTGTCATTTTAGGAATTAAGAGGCTAAAAGATATGGGTTTCGACCATGTCATGATTGAGGGTGATTCGAAATTGAATTTGTGGATTATCTAAATAGCTTATTCGACCCACCTTGGAATATCAGTAGCTTTATTTTGGACTCTAAATAGGTGCTCTCTTCTATGGTGGGTGTTTTAGTTTCCCACATCTATAGGGAAGGAAATAATCCTGCTAATGTTGTTTCCAACTTGGGGCTCTCATTTCACCATTGGAAATTTTAGAAATTTGAGGATTTGTCGACTCATATCAGGGATTGGTTAGCTAAGGACTGGATGGGTGGGGCCCCTTTAAACCTTCAATGATGTTGTTGTTTTCCTTGCTTAATATGTCTCACTAGTATGGTCAGGGTGTTGGTCTCTCGATCCTTTTATATTTCAAATTTTATTCATAACGTATATTGGATGAGGGGTTGTATTGGGTATGTGCAAGATCATGATGGGCCAAAAAGTGGCGATATGATGGGTATGTGTAGGGTATGTGGTTGATGACATTTTTTTTACCCAAAACTGATGAAACGAAAAGGGTTTTTAAAGGAGATTCTCAGCTTTCCACCAATATAAATTATGCTTTACTTTGAATTTAATAAATAATTATTATTCATTTTCTATTTGAATTACGACTAAAGTCTGATTGATAGGTTGATTCAAAAACATCTATAGCTTTCAAATGGTATCACATTTTTCAATCCAAAACATGTCACATTCTATGCTTTGCATACTATAGGATTAAAAAAATTGAATTTCATGAAGTTTTGACCAAGTTAAGCGTGGTTAGACATACAAGTTTTTATATTTTTTAAAAATTGTAATAAAAAATCCATAATTAATTATTTACTTGGACAAAATTACAAAAAATTATGCATCACATCGAGACATGAGTCTTCTACTTATATCTAAAATCTTATAAAAAAATAGTATTATTTTATTGTGGTTAGGGTGGTCAGACAAATACCTACTTCTTATTTTTTCCCTGAAATTTAAGTACTACTGCATTGAAATTTCAAATTTTCACCAAATAGATTTCTTTTTAAATAAACCTAGTAGTTTAGAACCTACATTCAATTTTCTATAGATTCTATTCTTACATATTTTTTAAATAATATAGATAAATTTTCAATTTTTTACGTCAAGTTGCCTAATTCTGATTTTTCTAAATTTTTCGCCACTTAAGGGCTTCTTTTTTCCATGATGATCCTGCACATACCCTATTATATAGAGGTGCCTTATTTCAAATTTAAATTTGAATATTAACGGTCGTATGGTGATGTAGGGTAAAGGATAGGACCTTGTTTGGAAAGCTAAAGGTACTTGTGGTAGTGGCATAGTGGGGAGCCACGTGTTTAGGGTGTTGGAGACTTGGGTGGTTATGTGGCATGCTTATCTAGATCCTACAGAGGAGGTGAGGTGTACTCGTTGGAGCAAAAAGATCAACTCTGGTGGGGGATGGATGATGTCAACCAACATGGATTTCACTTTCCCTTTCTCTTTTGTGATTTGGCAGTGGCAGTTCCACATGGTCTAGGTGTAGAAATCTTGTTGGTATACTTGGCACACTTTTCCATGTCTAGCTCAAATGGTATGCACTAATTACTATGACAGAAAGGAAGGCCTTGATGTAGGATGGATGATTTCAGTAGTGGTGGGTTTAATTACTTCATACGCCTTTGTGACTTGGTGCTATCATTTCAAGGATCTGATGTTGATAGGTGATCTAATTAGAAGGCACCTCATGCCTTCAGATTTCACTAGCTTTCATATTTCAATAAGCCCTTTATGGACTCATTATTTAATTAATGTATTCCTTGAGATGGTTTATTTTTTAAATATTTTTCTTTTCATGGAAAGGCTAAATGATGCGATGATAGATCCTCTCTCCCATGAAGGTGTGGATTCAAGGCATATTTCCATGATGACAAATCACCATAGCATCTCCTCTTCATTATGCCCTTGTGTGTTTCCTATGTTGTAATCTTTCAAAATCCTTTCACTATTTACAGTCTATTCTCACATGGATTATGGGTTCATGATTTGGTCTTGTAAATTTGGGTGGCATTTTATCCCCCCTCTAACCTACTCCATGGTTCCGACTAGACCTTTTTGGAAACTATGTGATATTATTGTCCTATTGGTGGAGGAGTTGTTTGCTATTTTTCTACCAAATTGGGGCACCAACTATTTTACTTCTTTACTTTTTGTGTCTTCTCCCACAAACTCTACTATTAATAAAGGTAATTCGACTATTGGGAAAGAAATATCTTCTTTCCTTTGCCACTATAATTGTAATTCGATGGAGGTCCTAGAAAAAGGTCTAAGTCATTATCTTGTGTGCCTTTACAACAAAATGTCAAGCTATGGAGGCTATTCAAGGAGGTTGGTATGACACCATTGTTTATGGTGATGTGTGGCTACAATGATGACATTACTGGTAAGTTTAATAATTCTTAGAGAGAGGACATAGCTCAAATTGGTAGTATAGGATTCAAAGTCTCTCCTAGGATGTTTGTCATTGTGATAGGTCTACAGTACAGTGGTTTAAGGGTGTCCAAAATTAGTAATGTAAATTACCAAAGATTTATGGATAGCTTCCTAGAAGGTAGTGAGAAATTGGTGAGAAACCAGAATGGATACAACAAAGGGCACCTCTCGACTCCATTTTGGGTTGTTAGTGTTCACATAATGAAGTAATTCATTGTGGAAGGATGCTTCACCACTATCCATGGGTACCATTTCCCATTTCTTTGTCATATTCATAGGAATAAAAGGATTAATATTCATTTATTTCTATTTTCATCTTTAAAGCAATGTATAGCTAAGGGTTCCTCTACCCGTCTCCACCATGGTATGATCCAATTCCTATATAATTATGCTACAACAAATACCCCCCTATCGAGACCTCCTAGTGGCATCCCTTTATGTTTTGTTGCCCCTATTTCTCATGCTGAACACCTCTTCGACCCCTCTCTGGCTACTTGCTCTGATGTGGGTCCCTCCTCAGTAAGGCGTCCCACCAAAAAGCCTCCTAGTAGCCCATCCTATTTTAAATAGTATTCAATTAAAGGCCTTCTTACCAAGGGTAACCCTTCTACTCAAAATCCAAAAGGGAAAGAAACAAGTGGCTACCCCTCGAGCAACTCTAGCACTAGCAGGAAATCTTGTGAAAGTATTGAGCCTAAAATTGCCAAGAAAGTCACAAATAAAATAAGAGATGATGAGGAGCAAGGAAATTTTGAGGATTCAAGTAGCAGGAGGGGTGAGAGGCAATTGACTAGGATTGTTGGCCAATCTGCCAAAAGGAAGAAACTTTGTTTTGAAGAGCCTAGGGATGAACCAAAAGAGAAAACTCCACCTCCTATTAATCTAAGAAAGAAGGAGTTGTCGGTTGTGTTGAGAGAAGATCTCTCAGAAGATTTTGCAAGTAGTGAATAGGATGAAGAATTGGTTGGTGATGATCAAATGTTGGTCGAAGACTCAAAGGATGAGGAGAAGGAAGAGCTCTAGAATATTCAACGTGATATTGAGCAGGTGGTTAGGGAAGCCACAGAGGCGTTGAATGTTCAATCTATGGAGAATAAGAGTGGAGTTAAGTAGGATATTGTTGCACCCTTGGAGCCTTATGCCTCACAAATTTGAGAGCTTCAGGAGAAAGTGGACAAGATGGATAGGGCCTTCAATAGGCCAATGGTAATTACTTTGGGCATAATGTGCAAGGCCATCTTTGGGATGGTAAGTGGGGCGACTAAGGCCAATAAAGGCCTTCATAAGAAAGAAGCCTTTCAGGATGCAGGAGGAGTAACTGGATGGTGGTGCGACTAAATCGATGGAGAAATATAGTGAAGCTATAGAACAACTTGAGAATGAATGGAACCTTATCAGCTTTTCAAAGGATTAATTGGGTCTGGTGGTTAGTGTTTTTTGGTTTTATTCTCATTACTCTCTATAGGCCTACATGCCCTTCATAAAGATAGTTTTGGTTGTCTTTAAGATTGTTGTTCTGTGCTAGTATGTGGTTTATGTTATTCTATGTAGTTAGGTGTTAGGCTTTCTGTAGGGTGTTGGTTGGTTCTATTTCCCCTTCTATTTTGTTTGGTTGTTTTGGTGGCATCTAGACCTCATTCTACTATAGTGTTTCCCTTCATGGGCTCTTTCCCCTACTTCTATTAACAAAAAAATTGTATCATTTTGACAAGATTCTTCTAAATCCAACCATATATCTCTTCCCACAAAATCCCAACATTTCTGGTAGAATAGTGCAATGAAACATGAATATTCAAATAAAAAAATAGAAAAAGAAGTTAGGTCATGTCTACACACATAAATTTGACTAAAGATGATAGATGGGTAATCGAGGGACTATGATCAATCATGAAGGATAAGTAATTAAGGGGTTAATAAATGATGATATTATGAGCCATACTTATGCAATAATATACCACTTGGATATTAGTTATTACATTCACAACACTCTTTTACAATGTTAACCAAAAATATAAAATAATATAATAACTACTACATATATCTTTAAGATAATCTATATCAAATACATTGAAAGTGTTGTGTCATAAAATTGCACCCCATGGAAATTTCACCTACACTTTTGCATCCACTTTAGTGTCTACTCCCTTGGAATTTGTATAGGCTCATTTCATCCCTTGCATCAACCTTTTTCCCTTTAGGATGCTCAAGACACTTTTCAACAACCACCTTCTTTATAAGCTTTGTGTCAAACCTTGTGTTTTCCTCATTCCCATCATTTTTGAGTGAGATTTTTTTAGACATTCACATGTCATACATATGTCTACAATTCGTGCTAGCATCCTACAACATTTCAACATTCAAATAGTCACTCTTGAGCATGTTGCCACTTTCCACCTACCTTTATTAGTGAAAATAGCTCAGGATGCCTTGTAACGGATCGATAACCTTTTTTCTTCCTCCTCTTCTCTCCTTTAAGTATATCTTTTCATTTCATTTTCTCTCTTTAGATCTCTCTTGGTCTTTTCTTTCTTTCTATCTCATTTCTCTCTTCTCTCTTCTCTTCCTCTCAAGCTTGCATCGCTCTCTACAACTTGCTACGATAGTCTCAAGCTCTTATAATAGACTTTGCAACTATCTTGACTCTCACAACCCTCTTTTTTTCTCTTTTTCTCTTTCCCTCTTTGGCTTCTTCAAGCATAGGCAATATCCATTTCTTTTCTTATTTCTTTAAGCATCTTGAAATATATCACATCCTTTGTCTATGCATTTTCTATCTCATTTATTTATCTATTTCTTTGTCTATTATTTTCTCTATCCGTCTATTTGGCTATCCGTGGAGATGGAAACACCAAAATAGGGTTTTGACTAAAGCAAGCCCCTAAACAACCCCAACATTTTCTCTTGGTCTTATGTGTATAGGCATTGAAGACATTTATATGCTAGAGACTTCATTTCTTGGTTGGTTGTGGGTGCTTTCTTTCTCTTTCTTCATTTCATCATCTACATTCCATTTAATCAATATTTTACTTAGATTACTTTACTTTATTTTATTTTTGTTATTCTTTGTTCTCTTCCTTGCATTCTTGAAAGTTCCTAGTAACTAGATTATTAGTGTTCACTTAAGTTATTTTCTATGATAGTCTCAATTTTTGGTTTGTATAAGATACCAGTGCATCGTGATGTCATCCTTGAGTTGCGATATCCTCCTTGGCTAAGAGCTTGGCAGTCTATCTAAAAAACCTCTATGACCTACTCTTTCTATTTTTGGAACTCTCACCATTTTATCCCATCACTTGAGCTTTGTTCCTTAAGGTAGTTGAGGACCATTTACTCCATATAGACTCTTCTTTGTCCTAGAGACTCTGGAGTAGCAAATCTCCTCCTCTACAGAAAAATATTGAAGCATCTATTTTTTTCCATTAGTAAATTTAAAATAAATAAAAATCATTGCATGACTTATCAAATGGAGAAAAAAAAAACCATTATAATTAAACAATGAAAATAGAATGTTATGATATTGTCCACTTTAAACAATGAAAAAAAACACTACATATGAAAACAAAAAGTAATTTTTTTTCGTTTTCTTTCACAAATTTACTGACCACCTATATAATCTTATTCAATCTCATCTTAAAATTTATTATAATTCATAACTATGAAATGAGAAAAATCATCCTCCTTTAACATAATATCAAATAGTAAGAACCACCCACCATACATACATATAAAACCATCCAAAACTCAAACATCAATCTTTTAAAAAAAACACATATTATTGACTATATGTTAAATAAATATATTTACTTGCCCAACCTCGCTATCTTTGACTAGAAACGTAAAGCAAATATCCATAAGTTACACGCTCAAAAATGTGCTTATTGGAATTAATTTATACGACCAATTTTTTTTAAAGTGGAGGCAATTCGGGACTTGTACGGCGCCTGTAGTAACTTTATATTCTAGAGCCAATGGTTGCGTGTCGTAGGACGGTACAACTAACAAAAACAGTGAACCAGCGTGTGGTCCCTTGCCTACTACACAAGCCGCCTAACGAGAAGAGATAAGGATATCGCATCGCGTTTTATATTTTATATTTAGTTCAGTTCTTTATGTACGTCTCAGTGTTAGATAGCACGGGTATTTCCCTTCAAAAGTTTTCTTCTTGACGGTCGGGTAAGGCTTGGTTTGCTTTGTCGGAACTTGTATACAAAGAAAAACAAAATCCATGGGACGTATTCCTCGCAGTAGAGAAGTAAAACTCAACAGAGGTCCATGGACGCCTGAAGAGGATCTCTGTTTAACAAACTATATCCAGGCTCATGGTGAAGGCCGCTGGAGATCTCTTTCCAAGAAAGCAGGTTTTTTTCTTTTCTAACAGCACTTTTTCCTCATCTTTGTAGATTTAGGGTTATGCTTGTTTCTCGCTGTTGCGTTGCAATTCTAGGGTTAGGGATTTGTTTGATGTTTAGGTTTTTCTCATATATCCTTTTCAGGTCTTCTTCGGTCTGGAAAGAGTTGTAGATTGCGATGGATGAATTATCTTCGACCTGACGTCAAACGAGGACACATTTTACCTGATGAAGAAGATTTAATTCTCAGGCTCCATCGACTTCTGGGAAACAGGTCAACCTTATTCCATTCAAAACATTCCTTTTTGTTTTTCCTTTTTTTCTCTTTACCAAATGAATGCTATAAAATCAGATTGCAAACGCAAAAATTGAAATCGTTTCGGGTGTCAATGGATTCAGATGGTCTTTGATCGCGGGACGTTTACCAGGAAGAACTGATAATGATATAAAAAACTACTGGAACAGTCACCTAAGCAAAAAGCTAATCAACCAGGGCATAGATCCTCGCACACACAGGCCCCTTTCTGAATCTGAGGACATATGGTGGAACCCTCAAGACAGCGATATCGAGCAAAAGATTCTCCAATACGCTACATCACCAGAATACGCCAATCCAGAAATAAATGGCAAAGATTCAGATTGCACAACAGCAGGTCATAAAGAAGACCAGATTTACTCTTCAATGGCGGCACCAGGAATCTCTTGTTTACAGAGCACGCCCACCATTTTGCCTTCTGCCAGTGAGGGAGTTCCCTCTATTGAATTGAGCAAGTCTAATCTTTGTGAGAGTCCGAAACAATTAACATACAACAGCTGCTTTCCTTATTCCCTTCCTGCAACTCCAACAGCAACAGCTTATGGAAATACCAGTTCATATATGTACCCTTCGTTTCTGGAATCGTTTATAAATGAAGAGTTTGAGCTGCCACTGCCTACTGTTGGATACAATTCTGTTTCACAGCAATACCCACATCAGTCTGACTTTGCAAGCCCTAGCTATGAATTATGGTCTGCACTCCAGTCTCCCAGTACGCATTACCATCCTTCTCGTTGACGTAAGGATATCACTGCATTGCATTCTAGATATTTTATTTATTTTGTTCTTACTGTTCATACTGTTACAATTAAAGCTTTAAAATTGTCCAAGGCCTTGTGTGTAGCTGTAGTTTGGGTAACTATTGTGTTTGAGTCTTCACAGCCTTGATGAAATCCCCATTTTCTGCCTTGCCAACACAAATAAGTTAAATTTTGCAGGAAATACACGTCTATCTTCAAATTTCGAAAGGTTTTATGCATTTTTCCTGCTTTGAGATCAGTCAATGATTTATTTGCTTTTCTGTTGTAAAAGCATGTTTCATTCATAGAGGGTGAGGATTTGAATTAGTTCTTAGATTGGAAATGCTACTTCCATACCTTAGATAAACTAACTGTGTACTGCATTTGCATATTTGTGGTGCAGGAATGCAATAACACTGGCTATTTAAGGCTATTTCCCGTGTGTGACTTAGGTGTTCTTGAGGTGGATGCTTGAGGGGATTCTTCAAAATGTTTGAGCCGAATCAAAAACCAGAAAGAAAAGAATCTTTAAAATGAAATAGTGCATCATTCAATCTGCAAATAGAATGATACAAAAGATTTATGAGAAAAACCATCTAGATTTTCACACTATTACCCAAGCAAAAAGTTTTTAAGAGTGATTTTATGTAATGTTATGGTTAACAAGATTATAAATATTTATGTTTATGGACTATTTCATAGTATTCTAGGTGTAGTTAATAATTTCTAATAATTTCATGGATGTGATAGTTAGAGATATTTTTCATAATTATAATTAATAAGAAAAATTAATTTCTATAATATTTTAATTTATTAATAGTGATGATGATTTTCAACTATATTTTCAACTATATTCAATAGTAACACAATAAGTATTAATCATAAGAAAGACTTTAATTTTCTTATTAAAGCATGTATGTTCTCAATAATGCTATAGTTTTAACATATAATATCTAATAAGCTACATTGAAAAAACACATTATTCCTAGAAATTAATTGTATATTTTTTGTGTTATACATAGTGTTAAATGTATTGAATCACTTATTGAGTGCACTTGAATTTTAAGTGTTTGTTTACTACCATAATTCATTTTCACACAATTACAATGTGTGTACAATACAAACATTGAATACAACATTTCCACTTAGACTATATGATCATTCAAAATACTACTTGTGATTATGCTTAATTATTTTTCTCTATGGCTTTTTATGTTAATGCAAATGTCAATAATCTTCTTTGTAGACATCTTGATGTACTCTTCAAATGTATTTAACATTTCCTGATGTATAGTAAATCTTAGTAATCTATTAACACTTATATTTTTACATACTATTTGCATTATATGCCTAACATTTAACTCCAAGGCTTTATTTTTTATCAAAATGATTGGTAATTAAAATCATTATAATATTTTCAAATTAATATTTATGTTGAACATATTAAAAGAATTATATTAATGTGAAATTTAGATCATTTCTTTCTTAAAAAAATGAAGCTAAATAGTTTATATATATCCTTTTTGTTTCTCATTAACCTAGGTCAGGCATGTAGAAGCCAAAAAGGAGCATTTTCACTCAAATTTTGGTATCAAATCTATTTAAAAGAAATTTGATCCTTCTTGGTGACCATAAAAATAAAATTGCATAGTCAAACATGTTGATTGTAGCTACAAATCATATTAGATAACAGCCTTACTAATGTGATCGACACAGATCCATGAATAGCTAACCATCCCATATATAAAACACTACTAAAAATAGATGTATTAAAATATAGAGCCACCTTGATATCACCATTAAACCAACCAAAATTGATCCATTTAGATAGCCCAAAGTATACATCCTTTATATCACATGGGAGACAAAAATAAATTAAATCATAGTAGTCCTTGTTATAGTCTTATCATAACAAATTAATAGAAACAAGAGTAACATTATGAGCCTAACTGAAAGATAGAACTAATAACAAAAGCCACAAATATAAAATGTGAATCATGGTAGATTATGTAGCCTTTGTAGCCTTGTCCACACAACCCTTACATATTTACAATGAAATATTTTAGGGGGGGAGAAATCTCTACTAGATCTTGATTCTCCTTATGTAAGAAGGATAACCATTTATCATGGCACTAATGTTGAACCTTCATTAATCTTGATATAAATTCCACATCCACATGTATTTTGTGTTGTTATACCATTGACTAATGGAATTATTCTAGTTAATAGTCAAAAAAATATTTCAATTAAGTTTCTATATCTATATTATCATCATGCAAGGGATACACATACTTACAACCAAGGAAAGTATGGTGGCACAACAAGATTCAAGCTCTTGAGAATCTGAAGAAGAAGATTTCTGAGATGGAGGGGGACAACAAGATTCAAGCTCTTGAGAATCTGATAAAAGGGATAATGGAGGAAAGACTGAAAGCCTTGGAGAAAGGAATGCAAGCTAAAGGTAATATTCAAAGAATTTACACTCTAGAAGAAGCTGTTAAGAATGTGTGTGTGGTGGTGGATGTGGTGATGAAAAAGGTTGTGATGGCCACTGTCTCAGAGCTGGGAAAAATAAAGAAGCAACAAAGGAAGAAAGGAGTGACTGACAAAGAGGACTTCACTGGTAAGATGGAACTGAAGACAACAATACATGGTACTGTTGAGGATCTTCTCAAAGCTTGGAAGCTGATTGAAGATGCTTAAGTTGGTTTTTTGTTTATGATGTTTTTTCTTACTATGTTTAAGTGGACTGCTGCTACTGGCTATGGCCATTGGTGCCGTAACTTAAATATGTTTAATGATGGTTATTTCTATAGTAGGAATGGTATGTTTGATGATGTTAAATTTTGTAGATGGTTAGGGATAGATAACATTAGTGTGGGTAGTTGTTGGTTTTTTTATCAGTATATTAGCACTAACATGTTTGTGAAAAAAGGGATTCGTTAAGCATTTTGGCTGGGATTTTTGGGGAGTTGGTGGGCTCACTTTCTTTTATTGTTTCCCACCTCTGGCTGCTCTTCTCATGTTGTAATCTTTGCTTGGGTCAAGGCCCTTTTTTTCCTGCTTAATCAATAAAAAACATACTATATATGAACAACTATAGTATTGGTTGTAGAATAATTTTCCATTTCATTCTACTTACCATGCACATTTACAAATGGTTTCCTATATGGACATATATAAAAGAAACTCCAATGGATTGAACACTTATGTTGTTATAAATGAATATATATTTAAAAAAATTATGAATTTTTAATTGCAGTAGTGAAGAATAAATTATAATGTTAGTTATGATTTTGATAAGACATGATGAAGCAATCTCAACTATCTTTGGTTGTATATTTTTCATTGGATATGTATATTCTAAAAATTCTATCCACTATTTTTTTTTTAATCAAATTAATTTTATATTCATCATATTCTTTTCTTTTCATAGATTCTTTTTATAATATGATTTTATGCATGATAATTTCTAATTACATAGATGAAGTTGAAATGAATTTACAATCATAGATCTCAATAAAAGCTATCACTTTGTATAGAGGAAAAGCACATATTATATTAGTAATGTTCATGTGTGCATTGAAGAACATTTGATATTATTGCAAGTCATTGTAAAAAGGCATGCTTTCTTAGTATTATTCTTTTACAAATAATTTATGCACATATCATTTTTAATTTTCATCTTGTTTATTCATTAAAATTATATGTGATTAGTTAAAATTTTAAATAATAACAATTGACTTGGAGGTTATTTTAACTCTGTGGTTTTAGGTCCCTGTAAAACCTGCTTTTTCCTTTTCAAAAACAATTGACTTGGAGGAAAAAGAAGAGGAAATTAGCATCGAGGAGGGGAAATATGATAGTGTTGAAGAGGAAATTTCTATTAAAAAGAATGAACAGATTCGAAAGGACTTGAATGAGGCCATGAATTTGGTAAGGAAAACCTTAATGAGGAGTTATAAGAAATGAAAAAAGAATAAGGAATATGCAACAACCCCGACCAAAATATGGAAGATAATCTAAAGGAAATGCCTAACTGCTCGTTGAATGATGTGCTCAAAGGAGCATCTAGTGAGAACATAAGAAAATGTTTCCCTTGAAGATGTTGCTAGCAATATCACTTCTATTATGGAAGGGATCATACAACATGCAATTTTTGGTTTTGTGTCTGGTAACTCCAAGATAGGGAAAATTAAGAGGAAAATTGGGAAAGAGGATGAGAAGATGACTCAAAAGACTTCGGTTACTAACAATGTTAATGTGAAGGATTGGAGGATGGCCATAGACATGTTGAAGAAAAAATGGGATATCATTAGCTCTTCTAAAAAGTAATTGTTTTTGTTGTGTTTTCTTTGCTATTTTGTCTTCTTTTTGGTCTACATACACACTTCTACTACTTTTTGTTTTGGTTATATGAGATCTAGTTAATTGACCTGATTTACATCTGTTTCTCTGCTTTTTTTGTCTAAACTCTTGGGTTTAGAGACCCTTCCCCTACTTTTAATATCAAAAACAACAAATGAAGGCCTACGAGGTAATAAAAAAAGACATGTCTCAAGTTATTCTTAAATATTGAAATTGGACTATCTAAAACGAGACAAGATACACCTCTAGTTTTCTTGTGATAAGTTATCTCGAAGAAATGACTTATTGACCAGGTTTCTTACTAAATTTTAGAATCTAAGGTTGTTAGATATAAAAAGATTATC
This sequence comes from Sequoia sempervirens, assembly GCA_007258455.2. Taxonomy (NCBI): domain Eukaryota; kingdom Viridiplantae; phylum Streptophyta; class Pinopsida; order Cupressales; family Cupressaceae; genus Sequoia; species Sequoia sempervirens. The sequence goes on from VDFB02105785.1 coordinate 423,046,445, forward strand.
ACACTTCAAATCCTTGTTTTGGAAAAGAGTTTATGGATTAAAATTTAGATTTTATAATGGGATTCCCTTGGAGTAACGTCGATAAGCACATATTGAACATTTTTGGATATATATATGATCATAATCTAAACATATGAACACATAATATAGAATAAAAATAAGAGATTTTCTTGATGACCAATTTGTTAGTGTATGGTTATCACATTGTTTAGTTGTTCAATTAATGCGGTTATGACAGTTTGTACACCCGAATCCTCCTCCTATTTGTATCCATGCATACAGAACAGTAATCAACGAATCATATTGGATCCTTCATATCGTATCAGAGCGGCTATGATCTCAGGCCTGTCAAAAATGGAAAGGTTTAATTGAGAGACTTCCTGGAATGTTCATTGCATAAATGAATCGTGGATTTAAGTTTTGTGAATCGAATCACCTT
>VDFB02105785.1:423048898-423069000 GCA_007258455.2 Sequoia sempervirens
TAGGATTTTTATGTAAACCTTGAGGGGGGGTTCCTTGGCAAGGTGATTTTGTGGTTTTAGAAACAATGTAATAGGGGGAATGTTAGCATATGGTTATCACATTGCTTGATTATTCATTTAATATTGTTATGATAGTTTGTACACCTATATCCTCCTTGTATTTGTATCCATGCATACAAAAATATAATCAATGAATCATATTGGATCCTTCACAATTTAATAATTTAAATCCTTTTCATTTAAATGGGTCAATAGATTATATTTTTCATTTATAATTGGATTACCTTAGACTAATATTGATAAATAAAAATGGGAACATATGCCATGGTTCTAGAAATTCTTACAAGAAAATGATCATGAATAAAATACAACACATAAAGTAGAAGAAGAATAAGGGATTTTGTTGGTGGTCAATTTTAAAAAACATTATAAATCATTATCACAAATGATCAAATGAGTTTAAGTCACTCATATATATTTAGTTCAATCTTTTTGTCCAAGTGATTATGATAATGAATGTATTAAATGAAGTAATAGGAAGATAAATGCTTAAAATTGGGGAAATGAGAAGTCTATTAATCTAATAAAAAACCATCAAAATTTTTATTGTAACCTCAATAGTAGTTGCACTTATTCAAACACAATATTAAAAAAAAATCTAGAGCAATTAAATAAATAATAAATGGTTTTTCCAACAATTCCAAATTCTTAAGTATATGAGTTGTTCTATTAAATTGCTAATTATTTAATTAATACTTTTGGTGAACTAGAGCACTCATAGCAATGCACACTCATAAAAAGGGTAATAGGTTGAGTTTGAAGTAAAATGATATTTCACATATTAATTTGAATCATTCCTCACACTCCAAAATAAAAATGGAATACCTTCATTGAGATGTGAATATTAAATGATATAACTTGTATGGAGTTATAGCCAATCTTAATTTGTTGTAAATCATTTCAAACCCCTAATATTTTCATTACCACCAAGTGTTTTATAATGAACTATTTTCTATCATATTCATTTTTCACTAAACACTTAAGTAGAAATTAATTTTGCTGGTTGATGAGAACTAATGTAAATATTTATTTTTATTATTAATTCTATCACTCTTTAAAATATAAGAAATCAAGATTTCTTGTGAACATATTTGATATTCTTTATTCTGAGAACTAATGTAAATATTTATTTTTATTATTAATTCTATCACTCTTTAAAATATAAGAAATCAAGATTTCTTGTGAACATATTTGTATTCTTTATTCTGAAGTAAATGATTTTTTAATTGATATAATAATACTTTTAACTTGTTAGCAATTATTTTGGCTTTCCAAAACATTTTTCTTTCTAATTTATTATTATAAACATTTCATTATAATTAAAACATAATCAATACTGTATAAATAGCATTAAAATATTAGAAATGGAATACTCATAGACAACTCCAAGTGTATTTCTTACTCAATTTTCAAATATTTACTCTAAATGCTTGAGAAACATAATGAATTAAATTAACTTTTCCTTCCCCAATGTTGTCTCAAAGCCTAAATATGTGGCTTTGGATTCATATATTTCTATTTTTATTTTGTATAATCATACTCTTATTTTATGCAAAATTAGAGTTTATCAATTAGAATATTACACGTTAGCAAAACCATAGAATTTACACTATATGTTTCTTTCATAAAACATCAAAATTAGATAAGTACAAATAAAATAAATATTTTCTTTAAAAACTAAATCATGTAATAATCTCATATTCTACAACCCAATAATCTAAAATGAAATATAACAAATAATTCATTCATAGTAAAATTTCATGTTCATTTTTTTATAAAAATTAAATCAATATTTTCATAAAATCTTAACACATAAGAAATAATCAATTAAAATTAATTCACAACAATGTTAATTTACAAGAATATCTTCATTGGTACAAATCTAAATAAATCTTATATTAGACAATATTTAATCATACATTTGTAAATCAAACAAGGAATTTCTCCACTAATACAAGGTTATTTCAACAACAATAATAATAATAATAATAATAATAATAATAATAATAATAATAATAATAATAATAATAATAATAATAATAATAATAAAAACAATCTAAAAAAACATCACATTATAGATGTAAAACATAAAGATCACTATAAAAATATAAACCACAACAAGCATATTTAAGCTAGAAATCCATCATTGTGATAAAGTGATGAATCAAAATCACATTCACCCACATACACACCATTTAATCTACAATGATGAAATTATTCCAACAAAGAAGTTGATGCTAATAAATTATATATACTATATATTCCTTAATATAAACCTTACATTAACGTTCAAATATAATTATTTATTCTAACATTCACATTGTAAATGCATAAAAAAACTAAGACACAACAATCTACAAGTAAAATATACATACAATTTCTAATTACATTTTTTTTTTAAATGTCTTATTATAATATAAAGGCTTCAAATCCATTAATAATATATGTAGATAAGATTTAACTATTAAATTCTATGAATAATACTATGATAAGAAAACATGTGATGATTCTATAAGAAAATTTTATCTAGATTATTGAGAAAGTTCAACTTAGCCACATCTCTTTAAGGTGCCATTTCAAAACATTCATGTTTCTTGACTATGGTTCCAAATTTTACATGCACATCTATTGAATCAATTCTAGCTACAACAACTAATATAACATTATTCTATTTTCTATTGGTAAAGTTGCTATTGGTGGTGGTTCAGAGGTGGGGACACAGGGTAATGTCGAGGATTTGGTTGATAAATCGAGGAGGCTATCGAAGAGAATTATCAATTTAAACAACAAGGCTTCTGAGGTTCCGACCAAGGACCCTATTGTGGTTGGTGAGGAAAAGGATGCTGGTGAAAAGATAGTGGCCATTGAGGATTCTCCCATGCAGGACTTGCCCAAGGAGGAATAGGATGAGGTAAGTAGGGGTCTGGATGAGGAAAATGCAGAGAACAATAAAGCCAAAGAAGAGCCTTTGAGGGTAAACCCTCTTTTTGAGGAATTTTCTTACCTTGATGATGATGCTACTTTCATGTTTGATTTACTGGATATGGCTAGGGATGGGGCCACTAGTACCTTTAAATTAGCTAAATGGACTCGTAGGAGTTCAATAAAATCAATATTAAAATTAGAGGCTTAAAGGAGAATATGAAGAATGTTCTGTGTCAGACATTCTTATAGATAGAATGGTGGACCTTGAAGGTTCTTATCATGAATTTAAGTCTCTGTGTGATGAAAGATTGGTGGATCTGGAAGCCAAGGTTTTAGGCATAAATACAGACATCAAGAAGCTAATGCAGGTGTGCCATATCTCAGTCAAGAATAGTGCGGACTCCCTGGAAGTCCTTGTTAGGAAAATTAGCAAGCTTAGGGAGGATCAAGTTTACTTCTCTGAGCTTATGGAGAAAGAGCATGTGGCCAAGGGCATGGGAAAAAAAGTTGCTAAGGATGATGACAAAGGTCCTATTGGCAGAAGGTTGATTGATTGGAAGAAAACTTTTGATGCTGAGAAGAAAGAGCTATTGTTGAAAGGCACATGAACCAACAGATTGAGGTCACCAACACTCTAGGTGGCTTGAATTAGTGTGTGGTCTTTTCTTTCTTGGTTTTTGTTTCCTACTGGGGATTGGTTTCTTTTAGGTTGTTTTGCTGATGTGTAGTTGTTGGGTGTTGTTGGTGGTCTTTTGTCTTACTTTTAGTTAAGCACCCACTTGTTTGTAGTTTTTGGCTATTGGGTTGCTACTGGTGATATTTTGAATATTTTCTTAGCAACATTTATTTTTGTATGTTGGATTGCTGCTGGTAATCTTTTGAATATTATACTAGAACATTTTGCATGAGACATGTATTTGTGTACACAAAGTCAAACCGTTAGCAAAAGGAAGGAATTGTGGGGGCATGTAAATATGACCCAATTTTAAAAAATATGTAAACTATAAGAAAACTCCGAAACCCAACCTTGAAAAAAAAACGCATATGGGACCAGACCTCCAAATCATGGGACAATGCGAAGGAAAATTATGGGGAGAAGATACTCAACACAAAGCACGATAAAAGCATGATAAATGGATAGAGCCCTCTTAAAGAAAATCTTAGGTCGATAATAAACAAAAGGCCACATGGACAATAGGGACAACAACAAAGGAAAACATGCAAATTTGGATATTTAACTAACATAGTCATGAAAGAAATATTCATAAACTGTACCAGTGTGCACTCCTATTGTTCATTTACATTATGATGCTAGTGGTCAAGTTAAAATCAGAAGCAGAATAAGAAATCCTCACAAGAATTACTGTTTATGTTGGTCTCGTAAGTAAAACCGCGGAATATGAATTATACTGTTAAAGTTGACTTAACAAAAGACCGTAAGAGCCTGAGAAACTTGTCAACAAGCACAATTCCTTTTCTAGCTCTAATGTTTACATATTTGAATTAAAGTTCTATATGTATTTCATTACTTTAAAGAACTACGCAGTATGAAAATAACTTTTCCAATAAGGAAGACATTTACCTCTTGTAAAGCTGCCCGTGTAGTACTGCAGACCTTGCGTTCCATACAAAATCCAATCTTCTCTGTTTTAACTCAAAGACTAAAAACTGGATCTAATAATAAAACGTTAAGAACTATAACGAAAATTTCTATGCATTCCAAGACTTGAGAACCCAAGTTATTTACAATATATGCCCAAGTAAGCAAAATCAATAAAAAGTCACCACTTGTGACAAAAGCCTGGAGTTTTCAAGGTTTCTAGTACCATAATACAATCCAGCTTATACCTTATAAATCTTAACACATAAAAAAAAACAATTAAAATTAATTCACAACAATGTTAATTTACAAGAATATCTTCATTGGTACAAATCCAAATAAATCTTATATTAGACAATATTTAATCATACATTTGCAAATCAAACAAGGCATTTCTCCACTAATACATGGTTATTTCAACAACAACAAAAAAAAAAATTAATAAAAAAAAACCTAAAAAACATCACATTTTAGATGTAAAACATAAAGATCACTATAAAAATATAAACCGCAACAAGCATATTTAAGTTAGAAATCCATCATTTTGGTAAAGTGATGAATCAAAATCACATTCACTCACATACACACTATTTAATCTACAATAATGAAATTATTCCAAACAAAGAAGTTGATACTAATAAATTATATATACTATATATTCCTTTAATATAAACCTTACATTAATGTTCAAATATATTATTTATTCTAACATTCACATTGTAAATGCATAAAAAAACTAAGACACAACAATCTACAAGTAAAATATACATACAATTTCTAATTACTTTTTTTTTTAAATGTCTTATTATAATATAAAGGCTTCAAATCCATTAATAATATATGTAAATAAGATTTAACGGTTAAATTCTATGAATAATACTATGATAACAAATCATGTGATGATTCTATAAGAAAATTTTATCTAGATTATTAAGAAAGTTCAACTTAGCCACATCTCTTTAAGGTTCCATTTCAAAACATTCATGTTTCTTGACTATGCTTCCAAATTTTACATGCACATATATTGAATCAATTCTAACTACAACAATTAATATAACATTATTCTATCTTTTGCTGTTAAAGTTGCTATTGGTGGTGGTTCGAAGGTGGGGACATAGGGTAATGTCGAGGGTTTGGTTGATAAACTGAGGAGGCTATCGAAGAGAATTATCAATTTAAAGAACAAGGCTTCTGAGGTTCCAACCAAGGACCCTATTGTGGCTAGTGAGGAAAAGGATGTTGGTGAAAAGATGGTGGCCATTGAGGATTCTGCCATGCAGGACTTGCCCAAGAAGGAACAGGACGACGTAATTAGGGGTCTGGATGAGGAGAATGCAGAGAACAGTAAAGCCAAATAGGAGCCTTTGAAGGTAAATCCTCTTTTTGAGGACTTTTCTTACCTTAACGATGATGCTACTTCCATGTTTGATTTATTGGATATGGCTAGGGATGGGGCCACTGGTACGTATAAATTGGCTAAATGGACTTTTAGGAGTTCAATAAAATCAATATTAAAATTAGAGGCTTAAAGGAGAATATGAAAAATGTTCTAAAAGGTTCTGTATCGAACATTCTTATAGATAGAATGGTGGACCTTGAAGGTTCTTATCATGAATTTAAGTCTCAGTGTGATGAAAGATTGGTGGATCTGGAAGCCAAGGTTTTAGGCATAAATACATACATCAAGAAGCTAATGCAGGCATGCCATATCTCAATCAAGAACAATGCAGACTCCCTAGAAGTCCTTTTTAGGAAAATTAGCAAGCTCAGGAAGGATCAAGTTTACTTCTTTGAGTTTATGGAGAAAGAGCATGTGGCCGAGGGCAAGGGAAAAAAAGCTACTAAGGATGACGACAAAGGTCATGTTGGCAGAGGGTTGATTGATTGGAAGAAAACTTTTAATGTTGAGAAGAAAGAGTTACTGGACATGGTCGAAAGGCACATGAACCAGCAGATTGAGGTCGCCAACACTCTAGGTGGCTTGAATTAGTGTGTGGTCTTTTCTTTCTTGTTTTCTCTTTCCTACTGGGGGTTGGCTTCTTTTAGGTTGTTTTGCTGATGCGTAGTTGTTGGTGGTCTTTTGTCTTACTTTTAGTTAAGCACCCGCTTGTTTGTGGTTTTTGGCTATTGGGTTGCTGCTGGTGGTCTTTTAAATATTTTCTTAGCAACATTTATTTTTGTATGTTGGATTGCTCCTGGTAGTCTTTTGAATATTATACTAGAACATTTTGCATGAGACATGTATTTATGTGCACAAAGCCAAACCGTTAGCAAAAGAATGGAATTGTGGGGGTGTATAAATATGACCCAATTTTAAAAAATATGTAAACTACAAGAAAACTCCGAAACCCACCCTTGAAAAAACAAAAACGCATATGGGACTAGACCTCCAAATTATGGGACAATGCGAAGGAAAATTATGGGGAGAAGATACTCAACACAAAGCACGATAAAAGCATGATAAATGGATAGAGTCCTCTTAAAGAAAATCTTAGGTCGATAATAAACAAAAGGCCACATGGACATTAGGGACAACAAGAAAGGAAAACATGCAAATTTGGATATTTAACTAACATAGTCATGAAAGAAATATTCATAAACTGTACCAGTGTGCACTCCTATTGTTCATTTACATTATGATGCTAGTGGTCAAGTTAAAATCAGAAGCAGAATAAGAAATCCTCACAAGAATTACTGTTTATTTTGGTCTCGTAAGTAAAACCACGGAATATGCATTATACTGTTAAAGTTGACTTAACGAAAGACCATAAGAGCCTGAGAAACTTGTCAACAAGCACAATTCCTTACCTAGCTCTAATGTTTCCATATTTGAATTAAAGTTCTATATGTATTTCATTACTTTAAAGAACTACGCAGTATGAAAATAACTTTTCCAATAAGGAAGACGTTTACCTCTTGTAAAGCTGCCCGTGTAGTACTGCAGACCTTGCGTTCCATACAAAATCCAATCTTCTCTGTTTTAACTCAAAGACTGAAAACTGGATCTAATAATAAAACGTTAAGAACTATAGCGAAAATTTCTATGCATTCCAAGACTTGAGAACCCAAGTTATTTACAATATATGCCCAAGTAAGCACAATCAATAAAAAGCCACCATTAACTCACTTGTGGCAAAAGCCTGGAGTTTTCAAGGTTTCTAGTACCATAATACAATCCAGCTTATACGTTATACAACTGGGACCATAATTGCTTTATAATTCATTAACATGAATTACCCAGAGCGTGTTTATCAAAGCTCGTCCAACGTCCTTTTATAATAAGACTTAAATTTTACTGAAACTAAGCGAATATTCAGTGAGTATAGACTTCCAGTTAACTGGAAGCCGAGGAAGAATATAGACTGAATACACTGGATGAATATAATATTACAATTTGACTGTCAGCTCGGAGAAAGACAAAACCAATAAAAGAGTTTAAGAGAGTATAAAAAACTAAGTGGGTTTAAGATTTCTTGATATCTGTGAATCTTGTCCTCTTCTTACATATTAATTAAAAAATAGAATTGCCAATGGATTTGGAATGGATTTGGAATGGTAGGCATAGCGGATACAAAATATAAATACTGCTATTTGGGATGGAATGTTAGGATTATCTTTCGTTTTAGTGATTTGAAGGACCGTTGTACTTGAGTAGGATGGATTAATAACAAATTATTTTCTTAATGACAATGCCCAAATTTAGCTCTTTTAATCGAGACCTGACCGTTGACAACTTTAACCAAATAGTCAATCAGTCCCATCCTTGCAACATCAAATTAAAAATTTATTCGTGTTAATTAAAATATGTTAATTCCACGTATTCATAATGCATATGTTTATCTGACTACTTTTGGGGGATAGAACTTATATTCTAAAAAATTCCGCAGTGATGAGTAGGTATATCCGTGTCACCCTCCATTAATCATTCCTGCAGCACTTACAGTGGACTAGGCCCACCGCACATCAATCATTGCTAGCAATATTAACGGTGAGGTATATTAAGGTCCACCCCAGATCAGTCATTCTTCGCAACATTTATTGTCATTAGCTTGATAATGGCATTGTAAAGGATACAGTTACCATGAAATAGTTCAAGATAATTAAATAATAGAAAGGCTATAACGTAAAAAATAAATAAATAAAAACTCATTTACCAAGTGAAGTTTCTAATTACTATAATAGGTCTTTTTTTTCAATTAGGGAAGTGATTTGTACAATTCTGGAAATGATGTCAAAGTTGTAGATTTAAAAATGATCTTTGTAAAATTTGCAATACTATCTTTAATTCAGTTTTGTTATCTATGTATGCTCTCACATAAAAAAAAATAGTTAGTTTGGTTAGAAGCTTAATAGTTAGGAATATGTCTCTTTTTTTATCAAACTTCATAAGGGTGTCAATATTATAATTTTGAAAAAAATGCAAACAACAAATAAGCATGTAGGAGATGTTATATCAAATCTAGGTGGAAGATTCAAGATTTTAGATTCCTTTGAATGAAGCAGGGTTACCTTTTTAAATACAATTCCAATAATTAGAAATGAAATGTTTCATTACTCTAAAGTCTATTATCAAATTGGAATGGTATGGTTAAACCCAAATTTAAATCTAAATTTTAAAACTTTAAGTCTTGTTTCCTTAAATTATGCAATTGACCTAGGTCGTTTTCACTAATTGCAACTCTAACCCAAGGCAAGATATGGATGAAACTACGGATTAGGACCAATCCCTAGGAATGAGTGTATATTGAGACAAGACTTAGGTTACATGAAAACTATAATTAAAAAAATGTATTATTATGTGTGAATCAAATATAAAGGAGAAAAGTGCAAGATATACACATTTGACCATTAAATCTTGCATCTACTTTGACTTATACGTGAACTACCATTATAATGCATGTATCAAGTAGCCAACATAAAAGAATATTTAGGCACTCATAAAAGGACATTAATTATTATAGATGTAGATGTCTCTTTTCATTTAGGTCCTAGGTGGTCCATAGGATGATGATCTAAATGCGGACATAGATGTGTTGAATGTGTGTGGAAGCAATATTGAGGAAATAAGTATAGATAGAGAAGAATATGAGTATAATGGCTTGTTTTAATAATCTATGCATTATGTACATGACTTACACACAAAGGATGGTTATATATTTACACATATGTTCTATATGTTTATGTTATATCTAAATATATATTTATAGATTAAATATGATAATAAAGATACTTTATTATGGAATGTGAACTAGTTGGGCTTCCATATGTAATACTTCATCAGATCCCAATAGTTAGAATTTTAGTCACATATTTAACCAATATGAGGTTTGTCATAAAAAAACTCTAGAAGGTATGTGATGGGGAACCCTAGTCGCGCCCACAAAAGGATATGAAAATCACAGTAGAACCTTTCCTGGGAATTGGACATTCCAACAGGTGACTAACATCTCTCTGTGGACGTTCATTTACTTGTCAAACCAGGGGACGTATACTTTAAATGGCGCGGCAAAATATATGCACCAAGAATTAGTTTCGGTCAAATCTTAGCAGAAAACAAATACTGGAAAGGAATTCTATCTACGCCACAGGAAGGTAATGAAAAATTCTTTAACTCAACTATGATTTGATTAAAACAAAAACCATAACGACTATGACTAAAACACAAAACATGAACTGGCCTTATACTGCAGGAACAGGCACAGGGATGGGTTTTCTATGATGCAGGAGCAATATAAGACTGAGTTTGTATGAAAACTTCAAAGATGAGAGCTAACTAAAGATCAATAGGCAAGAACAACTAACTAACTAGCTACAGATACTTACTAAGTGGGCCCCCTTAGCAAGCATCTACTAATTACACAGATGCTGAACTCAGAACTTCATCAAGCTTTATTCATGAAAACAGAATGGTATACATTGCTTTGTTGAAAATGGAAACTAACAACAAACTCTGTCTCTTGTTAAATAGATTCTGCTTTTCATTATCATACTGATTCTTACATGATATCTGCTATCTTCTATCTTACTCTAACTATCGTCTCACTCGCGCAGGAGGAGAACCTTATTTTTAAATCAGTAGAGCAACTAACTAACTAACCCTATCAAAGAAAGATGTGGAAGTAAAGTGTATCCCCGAATTAAGGAACAAACTTCATAAATGAATTTATGCATTCAACTCGATCCAAAGAGAATCTAGCACTCCACTCTTTCCACATTGACTGTCATTAAAAATCTTTCCCAACGGTTTCTGTCAAAGAGTCTTCGTCGGAGCTTCCTCGAAGTCGTGCAGGAAATGGACTTTACTGCAAGGCCGAGATCGACTGCGCTTGACTCGATCATTCTTCAACAACCTGCGAAACAAAAGGTAACAGGTGCAAAAGAAAAGGCATATGACACATACACAATATCTGTTCATTAATCACGCATTTAGATCTGTTTCATCATTCAAAAATTGTATGCGATATACCAATCATTTAGGGAGTCAACGGGGCAATAAATATAATCAAGTCAACACAATAAGCTGCAGGAATATGAAAGTATTTTGCTACAGGATATCCTCATAAAAGGTTTCAACATAGTTTAAACAACCACAAATAACAAAAGTAAAGATATTAAAAGTTCATCATAATATCCAAACTTATGAACATATTTTAAGCTCATCACTGCCCCCTACTTAGCCCAATGCTGGTCCTCCAGTATTAACTTTTCTGGTGGTTTCTCTGAAGTCAGTGGTTGCTGCATGACTCTGAGATAGATTTCCAAACCTGTAATAAAATCCTCTGAAATCCCGACACTTTTCATACCTTCAGTTTTCTAAATCATCATTAAGATTTGTAGCCTGGTGAGGATAGAGGGGCCACATTAGCACAGGAGGTCTGAATGTCAATGGCAACCACAGTTCAAATCTCATTTGAAGTCCCAATTGTATGTATCTGTTTGACCTTTTAAGAGCTGCTGTGAAATTTAGGGGACTGTGTGGTTCTGATTTTCTTAATCCAACAGTTAATCTTTACCATCTTTTCTCACTTCTGGTATATGCTAGTCTCCAAAACGAATATTGTTGTGCCTGAAATTCATCATATACCTGTTTCCTGATATCAAATATCTTCTCTCTGGCTGTAAAATTATTAATGCCATATGTCAGAGCAAACCAATCTTTCAACATTGCATGGGGGTTTGAACTTTGAGAGCGTAACGGAACAGGCTCAGTTTTCTCAGCTTCCTCATATGTTTCCCACTGCATGCCATAATTCACCTCATTTGCTGCCCATGACATAAATGCTCTTAAATGAATATCACCAATATACAAAAGAGGATTCCATTCTGTTTCAAATGGAATTAAATAGCCATGTAAATAGAATTCACACAGAGAATTTCTTAACCAATTTGAGGCTTCCTGGTATGCTTCATAAAATTCTTTGGCAGTATGAAGTATAGGATCTTGGTTTCTGGAAATTCTCATCAGTTGGAACCATAAGAACTGTTCTTTGAGGCACAGAGCATAAACTCTGGGTGGTGGTCTGCATTCCATAATCTGACCAGTTACTTTTAACATTTCATCCATTTTTTTTTTCAACTCAACAATTTCCTGTTTCTGACTTTCAATTTCTTTTCTCAGTTTCTTCCTTTCTACTTCCCATAGACTTTGTTGCATGTCAGTCTAGGCTATGTGTCAGAAAGTCAGGGTTTGCAATGTAACTAGTTCCCAATTAGCTTTAACATATTCTAGAAACTCAATTAAAAATGTCTTCTTATACACAACAATGGCTTTACAAGTTGCAGGGTGAAATATAGCTTCACTAGGCACATTCAATTATTCAGTCAATTCCTGCTCTTGCTGCAAGATAAATTTGGGTTGCTGCAGTGGAGAAGGCTGTGCTTCCTTTGAAAACTGCATAGCAGCGGTAGCCAAGTCATCAAGATTTGGTAACCCTTGCTCATTATGCCCTGTTTCAATTATCTCAACTTGTTCCTCTTCAGGAACGAATGGACTTTGTGCGGCATTTTCGGACATATTCTAAGAAACATTAAATTCAGACTCAACAGACCCTTCTGAAATTACAATAACCTTTGGTTGAGGTGAAACAGGGGAGGTCTTAGATTGTTTCCTTGTGGAAACTCTTCTTGGTACGGATGCGGCTGTAGGAGGCGTTCTAGTAGCCTTCCTCTTTCTTGTTTGCTTAGAGGGCTCTGCCCTACCAGAGGATGACGGTGAACTGGTGATAGCAACAGGTGTTGCTGTAGGAGAGACGGCTGCAAGGGATGATGCTGCAAGAGAAGGACATTACCTTTTCTGATAACGAGGGTTAGATTTAGGGGACCCTTCTGCCTTTATTTTACCCTTCTCTCTCCTAGTGGCAGACCTAGTTTGTACCCTAGCAGAGGATTCAGGTGTGAAAGCTGCAGGACCAGGTGCTACAGGAGTAGATGACCCCTGCCCTGTTCTACTAGTAGACATAATTTCCTTCTTCTTTTTCTGAGGCCGTGGGTTAAGTACCCTAGGGGGTTGTGGAATTTGCAAGCTCTTTTGAGCAACAAATTGTTGCCAGGAAAGAGTTGAGACATCTCTTAAAGAGCATTCAATCAGTAATTTGATAAGGCCGTGGTGAGCAACAAAATTATCTTTCCCCTATTGGGTTCCATGGGAACTTTGTTCTAGAAATTTTAACAAAAAATTTAGAACATTTACAACTAACCCATGCCTCATATGGCTTAATAATTTGAAATGATGAGAATGCAGGTAAGAGAAACGGCCTTCACAGGTCAAATACCTGATTATGTAAACATTGTATTCTGAATAAGGAGGAGGCAATGATACCTGCTTGCATCCCTGCTTGGAGACTTCTAAAGGTCCATCAGTGGGCATTGAAAACTCAGCCCTAGCAGCTGCAACGTCTAAAGAAAAAAATTCTCCAACAGTTGGAAGCCCGGTTACTTTAGCAATTATGTCTTCAGTTGCAACAATCGTTAGACCCCATATAGTAGCTTCCCCTTCAGAAAGGGTTCTCAAAAATTCTCCAGCAGCCTCCTCATCAAAAGCATTTAAACTCAAGAAATAATTCAACCATCCACAGAGGCTGAATGCGTGGACCGTTTGAGGATTTTGCAATAATAGCTCATGAGCTACAGGCTCATGTCGCACCAACTGACCACCCATGTTCACAATTTTCTCGTAGCTGAACTCAATTCCTTGCTAAAAATTCAAATTCCATGTTTCCCTTTCTGCTCTGGTTTTTCTTCTATCGTGCCGTCACATTTCTTTTCTTTTCCAAAAATGAGTTTTTTTAAACAAGCAGTCTTAATCATATTTTACAAGAAAGACATGCGATCACATTTGGAAAGTACCAGAAAAATATTAAAGAAAGGTTATTTGCGCAGTTATGGCAGCGGCGAAAAGACAGGTTTTAAAAGGCGGATTACCCCGCCCCCTACTTAGAGTATGACATGTGTCTGCACATGTACTAAAAAAAATAGGCGGAGATTTTGTAATAATGACTGGTACTGTCATAGTAGTAAATGAATAGAATAAAATAAATCAAATATGTGATAAGAAAAGATATTGCGTACCTTTGATAATTGCACGTACGTGTGAAGAAAGATGACGACGTCTGCATGAATTGACAGTTGGGAAGAATATCTTAGTTAAGGGTGATGTGGATGGATGAAGTGGATGGGTGACGTGGGCAGATGAGGTGGACGAATGGAATGGATGGATGGAAGTTAAAGAAGTGAGATGGGGGCGATAAATGAGTATGGAGAAAAAGGGGTTTCCTTTTAAAAAGAAAACCTTTATTATGAGCATGCGTTTTTAAAATTGCGATGAAGCTGCAGGAGAAAGGCTAAAGCCTTCGGCTGCAGGAAGAGTAATAGGAGGAACTTGAACGAACTACTGCATGAATTCTTCCTTTGAGACTGGTTTATGGTACAACTGGAGTTGGTGGCAATTAACTAGCAATTTGAAGCGAACTGGATCAATTGTCACCAACTGTACAGCTCCGTTGTCGAACACATTTTCAACTTCATAGGGGCCAAGCCAGCGTGTTGTAAGCTTACCCTGGTGTTCTTGATATCTAGAATCATATAATAGAGCCCAATCACTAGCAAAAAAATTCTTGTTTTTTATGTGTTGATCATGCCATTTCTTCCTTTACTTTTGGATTGCTTCTGTATGCTGCAGGGCGGCTTTTCTCATCTCATCCAAAGCATTTAGTTGCATGAGACGGTCCTTCTGTGCTGCAGATATTTCCATATTGAGTTCAAGAGTTGTCCTCAAAGTTTTATACTCAAATTCAATGGGTAGCATGGTTGTTTTCTCATAAAGCAGCTCAAAAGGTGTAAACCCAGTTGTTGTCTTCCATGTAGTTCTATATGCCCAAACTGCTTCAAGAAGTCTACTGCTCCAATATTTTCTATGAACCTGTACTGTCTTTGTGAGGATCGCCTCAATAACTCTGTTTGTTACCTCCGCCTGACCATTGGCTTGAGGATGATAGGAGCTAGACTTCCTATGTTTGATCTTATAGTCGTTCATTAATGCAGTTATCAGATTCGATGTGAACTAAGCTCCCTGATCAGTTACAAGCTCTCTGGGAACTCCAAATCTAGTGAAAAAAATTTCATACAGAAATTCAGCAACTTTGTTATCTCAAGCATGAGTCATAGCTTTTACTTCAACCTATTTTGTGACATAGTATGTGCAAACTAGAATATATGATTTTCCATTCGATGGTGGATCAATTGGTCCCACAAAATCCATCCCCCATTTATCAAAAGGGGTGACTATTACTTGGGGATATAGTGGCATTTCATCTGACTTAGTTGGTCTTCTCATACGCTGGCATCTATCACATTTTATTATATAGGCCACAACATCCTTGTGTAATGTTGGCCAATAGTACCCTATTGTAAGAATCTTCATTACTGTTCATTTTGCTGCAAAATGTCCCCCACATGGTTTATCATGGAAAACATGCAAGATATCATAAGTCTCATCTTCTCTTACACATCTTCACATTACCTGATCAGATCTAGTATAAAATAGACAATTTGCAATCCATGAAAAATTAAAATTTTTCTCTATTAACAACTTCTTTTCTTTTGGGGAAAAGTGAGCTGGTATTCTGTTTGTTGCTAGATAATTGGCAATGTCTGCATACTATGGTGTATGTGCAACAATGGAGAACAAGTGTTCATCTGGAAACTTATCATCAATGACCTCATGTTCAACAGGTGCAGCTAATTGAAGTCTTGATAAAAAGTCAGCTACAACATTAGCTTTTCCTGGTTTGTCAATTATTGTAATGTCAAATTCTTGTAACAACAGGAGCCATCGTGCCAATCTACCATAAATGACAGTTTTGTTCATCAGATACTTGATTGCTGCATGGTCAGTATGGACGAATATTTGATAACTTGTGACATAATGCCTAAATTTATTTAAAGCATACACTACTGCAAGCAATTCCTTTTCTGTGACAGTGTAATTGAGCTCAAGACCTTGAAGGTTTTTACTGATAAAATAAATAGCATGCTCAATTGAATTTTATTTTTGACTTAAAACTGCTCCTATACCAAAATCAGGTGCATCAACATTTATGTAAAAAGGAAAATTCCATTTTGGACCTTGAAGAACAGGGGCTTGAGTAAGCAAATCTTTTAGTTGCAGGAAGGATTTTTCACAGGCCTTTGTCCACTCAAATTGAGAATCCTTAGTTAACAGGGCATAAAGTGGGCTGACAATTTTACTGAAATCTTTTATAAACCTCCTATAATACCCTACATGGCCAAGGAAACTTCTGACATATTTTTGTTTTGCAGGAGTTTGTAAATTCTGAATTACTTCAATTTTAGCAGGGTCAACCTGAATTCCATTTTTTGAAATATGATGACCTAGAACAATACCTTCTTCCATTATTAGAAAACACTTTTAACTGTTTAGAGACAAATTTTGCTCTCTGCACCTTTTCAATACCTTTTCTAAATTCACCAGTGCTTCTTCAAATGTGACTCCATAGGTAGTGAAATCATCCATATAAATCTCCATACATTCATGAGATATATCAGCAAATATACTAATTACTGCTCTCTGAAATGTTGCTAGCGCATTGCATAGACCAAAAGGTAAGACTGAATGAGCAAATGTTCCCCATGGACAGGTAAAAGTGGTCTTATCTTGATCCTCAGGGGCAATTTTTATCTGATTGTACCTATGGTAACCATCCAAAAAGGAAAAATATCTTTTGCCAGACAGTGAGTCTAGTACTTGGTCTACAAAAGGTAGTGGAAAGTGATCTTTTTTAGTGGCATTGTTCAATTCTCTGTAATCTACACACACTCTCCATTTTCCTCCTTTCTTGGGGACAATGACTAGTGGAGAAACCCATTGACTGTCAGAGATTGGGTAATTAAAACCAGCATCAAACAACTTTTGAAGTTCATTTTTCACTATTTCTCTAAGTGCTGGATTTACTCTTCTTTGAGGTTGTCTAACTGGTGAGAAATCCTCTTTGATATATATCCTATGAGTACAAACTCAAGGATCTATTCCTTGCATGTCCCCATATTCCCATGCAAAAGATTTATGTTGTTCTTGTAGCATTTTTAATAAGTCATCTTGTTGAGATTGTGACAGCTTGCTATTCACATTCAAGTAATGACCTGGAGACAATTCTATCTGCTTCGTGAGATTACTCATAGAATCTATAGGTGATGTTTGTACCTCTTGTGGAAGAAAATTATGAAAAATCGCTAGAAGTTTAGGCAGTGAACTCTCAGAATCTGGTTGCTGCAGGAAACATTGAAGATAGCTACCACTTGGATCAGATGAACTACCCGTGTCAGAATTAAACTGCAGAATTTGAAAAAGCAGAGCATCCTCACTCTGAAGTTGTGAGAATGGATCATTTTGAAGCATCATTAATTGAGCCAAGGAATTGGCTTCTTCAGTTTCTTCCTCCACGTCTGGCCAAACAGGTTGGGAAAAATATGGTTGAGGTCTAGCAGGCAGATACAAGGCCAATTTCTTTGTGGATTGTCCATCAAAAATGGTCATATCTCTAGAACGGCATCCTATAAAAGCATCAACAGTTTCTAACCATGGTCTACCAATGATAACCAGATACCCTCCTAAAGTTGCCTTAACTAATAATATTGTGAAATCAGCAAGATACTCACAAGATTCAAGAGTGACAATTACATCTTCTACCATCCCATCAGGTTTAATTATGGAGCTATCTGCAAGCTGCAGAACTGTGGGTGTAGACCTAATATTTGAAATGTTCAAGGAGTCCATAGTATGCTTTGTCATGACATTAATGGCAGCACCTAAATCAATCAAAACATTTTTTACAACTTGGGCATTTATATTTATCTGCACTACAAGACTTCCAGGGTAAATATACTTTGGAATGACTACATTTCCCAACATTATATTAGCCAATTTCCCTAAGACATGAATTGTTTGGGGATCCTTTTTCTTCCATCCAGACTTCTTCAAACAGGCTTCTTTAATAGCTTTTCCAAAAATGGGAACATCTTTAATAGCCTGAAATAAGGGAATTTGAATTTGTACATTCTTTAGCTGATCCAGAATGTCAAAAGTGGGTTCTTCCATGGATTTAAATGCAGTACTTTGCAACCTCTGAGGGAAAGGTGGGTTGTCTTGATTTTGCAAAGCAGGCTCCTTAGAAACCATATCAGGTATAGGCATATGCTCAGTAGGATTAGCAGGTGTAGTAGATTCTTCAAGGGGAGAATCTGGTATTTCAGTAATCAGAGGTGGTTTAGGAGCAGGTAAATTAGTGCCAGACCTCAAATGGATGTCATTAACATTTAAGGCATAAGCTTGATATTGGTTTGCTTCGGCAAGATACGTAGGCTGCTGTGGCTGCTGCTGTTGCTTATTATTAGGATTTGGCAAGGGCTAGGCAGGCATAGGCATTTTCTTTGGAGGGCCAGGATTTGTGGTAGTTGCTGCAGGAGGTGGCATGAGGGCCTGAGGTTGTGGCTGTGGAAACTGCAGGAATCTAGAGGACTGGTTTTGCCATTGCTGAGGACCTCTCCATTGAGGATTTTGCTGACGATTACCTGAAGGTGGGGTCCATTGTCCTTGTGGCTGCTGCAAACCTCCTTGAGGAGATTGCCATTGCGGGTTCTGATAATTAGGCCAACTTGGTTGAGGTGGATTCCAGGGTGTTGGTGGTCTATATGCATGTTGCCATTGGTTATTATAGCCAAAATAAGGATTACCAAAAGTTAAAGGATCTTGAGGCATACCTTGTCTTTGGGCCCATGGTCTCCTTTGTGCAACAAAGAACACTTGATCATCATCACCTTCTACTAGTTTGAAGTCAGTAGGTAGTTGTCTGGTTTCCAAATTAGCCACCATCTTGCATCTGCAGTCATGCTTCTTCTGCCTGTAGTATGGACAAAACTCGGCCAAAACTACCTCAGCTTCCTCATGTTTCTTCTGAGCTTGCATGGTGTCCAGTTGTGTAGCCATATTATTAATGATGTCCTGCTTAAAATCAGACAGCAAATTTGTTATCTCCATCCGAGAAACTCCACCAGAAGAAAACTTTCCCACTGTAGCATGATGTCCTCGACCTTTTTTAACTATTGCTCGAGAATAGTTAAGACATATTTTCTTTATATCGTCCCAAGGCAGTTGGGTTATATCACCTCCTCCCATCAGGTCCAGGGCGTCTATGCAGGCATCACTGATTCCCCTTAGAAAGAGTAGTTTCTGCGAGTCCTCGTTGAGAGTATGGTTTGAGTTCCTCTTTAGTGAAAACAAAAATCTGGAAATATAATCTTCTAGACTTTCATCCTCCTTCTACTAAATTTAGAATATGTCATCACCTTTGCTGGCACTCTTACAATATTCCTTATACTTTTCAAGGAATTTCGTCTGCATGGCAGCCCAACTATCTACAACACCTCTTCCCAGACTCATGAACCATCTGAGAGCTCCTTCCTTCAAGGTGGAAGGAAATAACTTCAATTTATGAGCGTCTGTGTTGTAGTCATAACTGCGACAGAGGACATCAAATTCAAACAAAAAAGTTTCTGGGTCTTCCGTAACCAGGCAATAAAACTTTGGAAGCAAGGAACAAGGAATGTTTTTAAGATTGTCAGTATCTCTCTGAGGAACAATTGGAAACTCAAATGCAGGAGGTGGATTATTTGGTGGATTATTTTCCATGTTTGGTTGCTGGAATAAAAAAGCGAATGGATTTTCCTCAGGTTAATTGTCAGCTGGGTCAAATGGTAGTTCAATAAATAGGTTTTCAGGGAGGAACCTTCCCAGTGCGTCTCTTTTTCTTCTATGCATGCAATACGATATGAATAGTGGCTTGAAAGATTTTGAAAATTTTGACTAACAAACAAAACATGAGCTAAAAATAACTTCTGACAAATTCCTAGCTGGACACCATCCCCGGCAACGACGCCAAAAATGGTCTCGCCCACAAAAGGATATGAAAATCACAGTAGAACCTTTCCTGGGAATTGGACATTC
>VDFB02105785.1:423069100-423127869 GCA_007258455.2 Sequoia sempervirens
TAGAACTACAAATTTGACTTCACAACTGAATTCTGCCAAAAGACAATGACTACCCTCAACCTGGTGATATCTTCTTGAATTTCTTCTGATTTTTCCCAAGAAAATTGTCCTTAGTTCTCCACAAACTATCTGAAGTAGAAAAGCTCTTGTCATAATGTCATCGGGGCACAAAACTCACTTTTTCTTTATATTTGGCCACAATTTGATTTTTTTTCTATTTTTCATGTTTGTCAAAAATTTGACGAAAATGATAGCCGACATTTCGACGAACCCTAGGTTCGTCAAAATTTCGATGAACGTCGGAGATAAACTTTCAAAAAAAGGAAAATTACACATCAAATTTTACAAGCACCCGACGAACATCGAATTTTACATATTTCGTCGGACAGTTTCGTCGGATTTTGCAGTCAAATGAGTTAGTGTGAGCAGAATTCATGATGAATCTTTGTGGATTGATGAGGCACATTTTCTTTATAGAGAAGATATTAGAGTTGCAACTGTTTTGTGTTCCTCCGAGAAAGTTAGGATGAAGGCTATGGATGAGAAATAGATAATTGAGGTTACTGGTGCAAATTTTGAAGGGAAAGAGATTGATTTGAGATCAATTGTTGATCTAATAATAAGGTATGTTTCTATGGTCATCAATCACAAAGTTTGTATCCCTAACAATGACCTTATAGTTTCTACTATTGTTGTGCATACTATTTTTGATATGGTTAAAAGATGTATGGAATATGACTTGTGTGAATTGCTTTGTATACACATTTTGAAGAATATAAAGGAAATCAAGAAGAGTAAGAAGAATACATTCTAGTATAGCATTTTGGTTATCTATTTTCTCTTTTACATTTTGAGAGAGTTACCAGTAATAGGAAGGATAGAATGGTCAAATTCAGAGCCTATTTCCTATCAAATCAGGAACTTCATGATAAATCTTGGTAGTTTTGATGCACAAGAGATTTCCCTTGTTGCATTCTTTGGAACATTTTAGATGAGGATGAACATAAGGTTTAGGATTCCAGTAAGTGTTATTGAAAGGTACTCTCGAAGCATAAATTTTATTATGTCTACAAATTTTTGTCAATTGTAAGTAGTTGAATCAAGATTAGTTTGGATATATGAATTGGATTACGAAGTATCAGAGGTTGAAGTTGATAATTATGCTAAAATTATTTTGGAGATCCACAAGAATCTCAATGTAGAAGGTACCTCCAGTAGTGTGACCTTAACGGGGAAGAAAAGGGAGAGTGTTGTTAAGCAAGAAGTTGCAAAAGGAAGTGAGCTTGAACATGAGCATGAAAGAATAAATATTTGAAGAGATTTGGAAAAATTGTAGAAGGTTATTCCTAGTGCTAATTTTGATTCATCTATTTCTATTGTGGAGAATCTCTGTGGCACGATTGATTCTTTGAAGGTCTACATCTTTGGACTTGAAGTTTCTACTAGAATTAGGTCTGATGAAGGAAATTTGGAAGATATCAAAGAAAAATGTGCAAATGCACACAGCCAAGTGATGAAGGAATTGGAGAGTGTACAAGGTTGTGAAGAAGAGGCACAAGAACTACTTTCTTTTTTCCTAGATTGGTCTGGTAGTAGACTGGACATAAGAAATGAGATAAGGATGAGTGAGTCCCAGATGAGCACTCAGGCAGATACATATAGGTTAGTAGAAGATAAAGATAATCAGAGGTGGTCCAAATTGTTCAGCTTCAAGAAAAAATATTTTCTCTATATGATCAAAGGACAGATGTTATCAAGAATTTTGTGGCACTTAGAGACATGATTAAACTCAAACATACTTTTGTTTGTAGTGCTCTTGGCTATATTGGTGAATTATCAGAGATTAATCTTAGTCCCAATACTTTAGCAGATGGTGTAGAGTCCTTAACTAAGCTTGATCTTTTTTACAAGACTCTTGTAAGTGAAAAAGGTTCATGGGAAGAAGGTAAAGCATCATGGAAGGCTATCCTATAGAGTCTCATAGGTTCTTCTTCAGGTTAATTCAATTCTATGTTCATATATATTTTTGGTTACACTTTGATGCATATATACATATATACCACACCCCTTCCATTTTCATTTATGTCAGAGGGGGAGAGAAAAAGAGATAGAGAGATAGAGAGACAAAGGAAAAAACATTTTTGTGAAGAACAGTTTTGATAGGGCGAGTATTCAGAGTATTCAATTGTTGTATACTAGAAAATGTTTTTTTCATGCATGTTGCCATCAATGGCAAAGGGAGAGATTGTTGGGAGCCTTGCAACATGAGCATGAAGTATGGATGGTTTGTGTTGGTTGTTCCTATTTTTTCATTGATGTCAACATGGTGATAACTATATGGGAAGTCTACTTGGTTTACTAGAAGTTGTTCTTTGTTAGTAATACCCTTTTGTGATGGATTAGTGTATCGGTATTTGAGTCCAAAATTCACTGCAAGATCTGATATAACTCTAATCTCTTAACCATATTTTCTTGACTCATTCAGATAACTCTTTATTCTACTATTGTTCTGTGTGTGGCATACTATGTGGGAGACTCCACATTTTACTAAGGTGAACATTCTTATGTTGTGGTTTTGTTGATACTCTCTATGTTGGTGGCATGATGGGAAATTAATGTGTTCTCAAATCCGGAAGGTGTTTTCTTTGAGGATTATTTGCTGGTTCGGAGAATCATGTTCTAGTCTTGGATGAATCAATGTATGCAATATATTATGAAGACTAATCATGTTTAAGGATGATAGCTGACTTGGTATAATGCACTACGTGGATAAAATGTTTAATCATATATTGTCCCGACAAAGAAGAAGGTTTTTATTATTTTTGTATTCATCTAATTCTAATTGATGATCAAGATATACTTGTATATATAAGATGTTTTGAGGATTGAGATGGGAGGAAAAAAAGGAGTAATGGAAGAAGACACACATGAGTAGTGAATGTGAAATGGGAAGTGAGTGTGAGTGCAAAGGGGTTAAGAGGTGTGTGAAGATATGAGCCAAAATTCTTTATTAGTTGTGATCAGTGCAGTTTTCTTGAGCGACTATTGTGTGAGGCAGTACTTCATATTTTGAGCTTCAATGGAATTGAACCTGCACATTGAAGGTGTATCCTATCAGTTCAATCTTTTGGTAGTGAGTCACTATCATTGTATCTTAGTGTTTAACCATCTATTTTACTTAGGTAGTGATCCTTTTTAAGGATAAAGAGTCCTAGCAGTGAGCCCCATAATTTGTATCCAGATATAATATATTGTGAGTTAACCCTCACCATGGTTTTTCCCTTTAAAGGTTTTCCATGTAAAAATCATGGTGTTCATGTGTATGGCTGCATTGACTTGTTTCTATGTTCTCTGTTGTTGATTAAATTAGAATTTTGATAATGTTTAGATGGATTTTATTATGGTTTTATGGAATACTAATACACTGCCCTTAGTATTTCAGATGTTCAACAAAATCAGGTCTCTTTAGCTATAATTTCACTTGACCTAAAGTGAAACCCTTGTTTGAATCCATTCACGCTTATCTGAGGCCTCACATAATACACATCTTTAATGCTCTTGATGAACTATACAATAATTATTGAAGCCTAAGCAAGTGAAAAATCTTAAATATGCTCTAGTGACCACTACAATCTCCCAAACCCTGCTATAAGCTTCACTACTTATGCAATTGAGAAAAAAGGTACGAAAAGAAAAATATAAAAGAAAGAAAAGAGAAAAGAAAATGAAAAGGAAAAATTGAAGGACATGCAACTGTGGGGGTGTGCGAACAACCCTATTAGGGCTATGGATTCTCAAATGGCAATAGATCAATGTTCGTGGGGATTGTAGCAAAAACTTCATTGGGGCTATGGATTCCTAACTAGTAGTGGAGCAATGTCTAGGTTACTTTTGGGGTTGAATTACTTACATAGCTTGTCTTGGATGATTGGTCACTTACCTCCATAATTTTTGAGGGAGGGGGAATGAATTCACTGCACACATTCTTCTGAGATATTTGCACAACTCGATTCAACGAAGGATTTTATTCTGCTTTGAGATGGGGCTCACTTCATGATGCTTTTTATGGTTTGTGAAACTGAATATTCTAGGTTTTAGATGGATCCTTATCCTTGGAACGTTCAGGAGTGTTCCCTAGTAGATTCACCATTTTTTGTGCCTTCTGCACACATGCTCCACTTGGACCGGGGACCCCCTATTCTCGTTTTTCCTCCACCAAGTCAGTTTGCATTTTCCTCAGTTTTTGTGCCCCTATTTTGATCTTAGGTTGGTCTTGTGCCTTAAAAATTGTCAATTCCACCTTGACCAAGCCATTTTCTAGGGTTTCAAGAAGTCTTAGACTTTTTGCGAAATTTTTTTTGTAGGTTTTTGCTCTTTGGAAGCTACCTTATATTTTGTTGTTTGCAAGTTTTCCCTTGTGGATTTCCTCCTATGGAATTTTGTGTTTGCTCTATCATTGTTCATGGAATTCTTGCTATGTCCTCCTGTAGCAAACTTTTAGCATAGTGCTTCCACACTTAGTTTTCTCATAATGGCCTCCCACCACCCAGCTTCCGTGTGTCAGCTTTTGCAACAAATTTTCTCCCGTGGCTTCTGTGTATCATGTTTTTGCATCCTCACCTACTGTATGTACTTTGAAGCGTACCATTAATGCCTTGCATTTATGGCCAACCACCTATAAATATGGATCCTAGTTGTCATTTTCACCGACGCATTTTGAATTAGGAGACCTAAAAGAATCATTGCATGCATAGAAGGGCTTGAGAACTAGAGCATCTTTCACCTTCTCCATATGTGTGATACAAGTATGTACTCGACCCCGTGTTCAACTCTTGTACTATCAAAGTTCATCAGGGGTCATATGTATAAAGGTTTTTTAGGTTGCAACTATTTAAAATTTTAAATTTAGGTTTAGCCTGCAACATCAAACCCTAGGCATCAAAATATTCAAGCTAAGTGCTACAAATTTTCCATCTCAAAAACATGTCTTTGGGGTGTCTTTTTAAGTGGCAAAGACAACACCGGACCCCACTCTTCCTATTCCCCCATTTGGATCCACCCAAAATTTTGAAGCTTGAAAGAAAATATTTTGGTTAGATAAAATTCTTTACAGGTCTCTATGTTGGATTTTGCATGCAGAACTCCATTCCACCAAGGTCGTTCCTAGCAGCAAAACCATGGCGGCTTCCCACTAGGAAGATCTCGCACCAACTTCCTCCGTGAGAACCATGTTGACTCAAACATTAGAAATCACTAAGTTACTAGAAAAATGCGGAAATTACCTTGTAGGTTTCCATATTCTAGTCTTTGCACCAACGAAGCCATTTCTAATAACAAATTATCCATGAATTTCCCACCTAGGGCTTCTACGCTTTACATGTCTGCATGCATCAACTAAGGACTGAAATTACAAGTTTGAAATCCTTTGCGGACTCACCAATGTAGGATGCCATTTTTGGTAGTCTATCCCTCCTCAGCCATTGTTTAGTCAAAAAATCTTGACCTCATCTCGCTCATCACTTTTCACCCCATCCTCTCCATGGGCATAAAACAAAGCCTTGAAAATCTTTAAGTCACAAAACATTTGTCGGTCCACCTTTGTAGCTTGTCATGGGTGGGAAGATGTCTAACCTATGCCATCTCTAATGGTTTGAACCATATATATTACCCCACCTCACAAATTTCATCCTTGAAATTTCCACAAGCTCCTAAAACAACCCCTAGTGACATCAACATGGAGTTAGCGATCACACCCTTACCCACTTGAGTGAAAATGAAAGAAAACTAAAGGAAAAATTCCTTTGCGAGAACACCTATGTGGAACTCTATCAATAGAATGTTGCCCACCTTAACCCACTACCTAACAAAAAATGCCTAATAGAGCTCCACCTCGATGGCTTCTGCACCTTGCTTCTCCACATGAGCTTTAACGGCCACTTTGGCAAAGGGCAATAGTTTCAAATTCTCCTACCTATATTTTCCCACATGCTAAATAAGGTTGCATTGAATTTTCTTAATATCAAGAATATGCAGAAATTCCTCCTCTAAACTCCATCTATGGAATTCCATCCCCTCATAGCCATTTCTAACATGGCATTTACCCTGATGACTTCCGCTAGGTGGAAACTTGAAGCTCCTGACCCGCAAGTCTGCAAACTTTAAAAATGAGCACAAAATGGTAAAATTTGATGAATGTAATGATATCTCTCAGATATGTGAATGCATCTAACAATATTCTTGCATGATTTAACTAATTTTTCTCCCTCTTGATTTATTGAAACACTTAATACATGCTTTGTGTACGATATTTATGGAACCAGCTGAGAAGCCAGTAGAGAAAACTGAAAAAAGAAAGAAGATTGTGAAGACACCAAGAGGGCAAGAAGAGAAGGCTAAGATGATGTATGATCTCCATGGTGTAGAATGCACTTCAAAAATAACTTCCAATTATGACAAAGTAATAGATACTAACCTAGGTCATGTATGTGTCGATGAGTTCAGACAATGGGTCTTGGTCAATCCAAAAATCGAGGAAGCCTTGAGAATAAAGAAAAGAGGAATTTCAAAGGTGACAAGCTTCCCTCATACTTTGATCAGTCTAGAACTAATATTTGCATGCAGAGAGTGCTATCACCCTCAAACTAGAAGGATAATCATTGTAGATGGGAGAGTACAAGCCAACCTGACTCTAATGTCCATCAGAAAGACATTTGGCATCCCACTATTTGATCAGATGGAGGATACCAAGAAGGAATATATCTTGAATGTTTGGATAGCAGACCCCACAGGCTACAAGAAAACCATCAATCAGATGTGGCTGCATGAAAAGAGGGGTAGTGCCAATAAGGTACCCCAAAAGCTATACCAATTTTTTTTCATAGAAGAGACCATTAACCTCTCTTGAGCAGGGTAATGGGCCTCCCCACTTCCACACTCTTTGAAGAATGGATGTTCTATTTCATAGAAGAGATCCTCTAGGGGAATGCCAAATTTCACTAGGAAAAGTTAATCAGTGAGAACTTGCACAAACAATTTATGGCAGTAAAGAAAACCCAAGAATTCTATATGACCTATATTGTGTATCTTCTAGCAGTCACTTTTCCATACAAGGGATTGGATTGTGTTGGTAACTTTGGAACAAAGAAAGGGAAGAACCCTATTTATAATTGCTACCCACAACTGCAATAAAAAAAATATAAAAAGGATTATAGGTGGGTCAACGACACCTTTATAATGCACATCATTCAAACCCTGGAGAAATATTACCATAGAAGGATGTCACATAGTGCCAAGGTGATAGTAAAGGATTTTGGGTACTGGCTCATTTAGTTCCATAAGTTCACATACATAAGGGTTGAAGGGTTCTCAGGGTTCCCGTATCGACTACCCTGATACCTAAATGAAAGAATAATCTTTTTCAAACTCACTTGGTAGTCACAAACTACAGATACTTTGTTAAAAAACAAGCACCATGCTGGGGACCCGTACCCCATTTCACTTAGACAAGGAATGTATACATGTCCTACTGCCCATTTATAGAGTACTCAGAGAAAGAGCTTGTGGAGTACAACCTAGAGCTACGCACATAGAGAGTAGGCTTAGATCCTCTAGGAAAGTTGAAGAAAAAATTTGGAAAGCAATATGCACACAGGCCACACATTGAAGACTTCTGGAAATTTTTTGATGATGACCATGAGGTTAGGAGGAGATATTATATGAGAATGACGGTCGGATTTGTGAAACCCATCAATTTTTTCCTAGTCCCTAATCAAGTTGTTGAAGATGATAATGTGCTCAACGAGAGATACAATGCTCTTATTAATGTGCCTTTAGCAATAATTGATTGGGTAGAGCCAAAAGTTAAGGACTTGGACACTATCACTCGTCTAGTGGAACAAAGAACCAAGAAATGGCTAGATGATCAAATGACCCAATTACAACAACAAGGTATGGAGCTAACCTATGGGGGGCTAGAAGATGATATGAATAGTGAAATAGATAGTGGTGTTGTTGCAAGTTCTTTGGAAGAGGCTCCCAAGTCTCCACCAGTCACTTGATTGAGGAAAAGAAAGGATACATCTAAATGACATCCAAAGAAAAATCTATATACCAGGAAGGCCATCAAGGGGCAAAGACCACTAGAAGCCTAAAAGGATAGGAACTTGTGTTCTCGATATTCTCGCCATCCAAGAGGAAGGGTCTCCTCTACAAGAAGAAGAAGAGAATCTATAGTCAACTCCACCCACTACCTCTACACTTCTAGCTATTGCTACTGTTGTGCCATCTCCCTTCGCTCCCAAAGCACTACCTGTCTCATCTCCACTCGCAATGGAAATTTATGTCCACTTGACCTCTACTTCTCTGACTGCTCCTATGGTTGTGCTTGATTCATCTTCCTCTACCACTTCCCCACTATCCTTCCTCACTCCCACATCCATTTACAACCATTTCCACTCTACCACCTTTTATGACTACAACTTCCATGGCACCCATTACTTTTCCTAGGAATTTTTTCTCTTACTTAGAAAATGTGCCACCATAATTCTCTGAGGTTATTCTAAATCCTCAAGTTAAAATGTTTATGGCTCAAATTGTTGCAGCATTGCCCCTCCCTCCACCTCCTACTGAGCCACCTAAAATGGAGGATACAATGCAGATATTTGAAGAGACGGAGATAAGTGGGGAACAACCCAAAGAAACAATAGTGGATGTCATTAAAGAGCTTGATGACTCAAACTAGGATGACTATTATGAGAACGTTAATGAAGGCCTAAGGATTAATTTAGATGAAGTGGCCTTTGATTAAGAAGGGCAAAAAATTCTTGTGGATGGAGATACGAGTAAGTTTGATACTTACTATGATGTAGAGACCTTCGATCAAGAGCCCAAGGGTGAGCAACCTCAACTCCCAAAAGATGGCCAAGATGAGGGCCTGCAAAATGAGTAATTGCCTCCAGAGAAAGAGAATGTAGAAAAGAAAGATGTTGAGCCTAACAAAGAATTTGAGATTGAGCATGAGGAAACCAAAAGGCCAGCACATGAAGAAGATATAGATGCAAGAAATTAAGAATCTGTTGAGCCTGATAGAGGGAAGGCTATAATGCAAGAAGAGGAGCAAGAAAAAGAAGAGGAAAACATCAAAGATGCTCCTAGGCATGAAGAGGAAGAGCTACTGAAAGATAAAGGGGAGGGGGATAATGAATTCAACATTACATCCCTCGATCATCAAACTGAAGTTCCCTCATGGCTAGAGCAGTAGTTGAAAAGAAAGGCTCCCATGCTCCCAACTCCCAAGGCCCTCTTGGAAGCAATACTAACCCAAGCTCAGGTAAAGACATAAGAGAAGAAGAAACCAAATATTAGGTATCATATCACAACAAACATGTTAGGTTCATGGATATTACAGGTAGCAGCCCTAGCCATAGACAAAGATGTAGACACCCTACATGGAAAAGTCTACCAAGTGACCACCATCAATTTAGGCCCCTCTTCTCGAGCTCAAAAATTGATGACTTCCAGGGGTCTGTTTCTACGATCCTCCAATAGATGAATAAGGATCAATCTACAAAGGAAGAACTAAAAGCACAAGTAGCAGAATTAACTGCCTTTATAGGGCAATGGATGACACCTAGAGATGAAGCTCCAATGGAATCATCAACACCCACCTTGTTGTCAAAAGAAGAAATCAATAAAATGGAGAAGATGAAGAACTGGACTAATTCCACCTCTGACTGGTTCAAAAGAGTTATTGACATGGGAAATAAGAGCATTCATTGTGTGACCAAGATGCATAATTACTATCTGGTCCTACATAAGGAATTTGAAAAGAAGGTCAAGGTATGTAAGGAATTCCCTAAACTTTATAGGATCACATACCCCAAGCTGAAGAGCATTCTCAAGCTCTCTACAAATATTTGGGAGAAAAAGCTTTCCTTTCCAAAAGATGAGATCACTAGCTTCCCGAGGCATGGTTACTTAATTGTGAATATAGAAAAGGAGTAATGGAGAAATCTATAATTGAATTGGAGGCCAATCATGCATGAATTATGGATTACCTAGCCGAATGTGATGATCATCTAGAACTGGTAATAGGTTACAAAATGATAGCTCAAGAATTGGATAGAGAGGCGGTGAAATGTGAGTTTCACAAAAGAATATAGAACAAGGAGCCAGTTATAATTTGTCGGCAGACTTCATGGATTTTGCTACACAGGCCTTCTTAGAATCAAAACAAATGATCAAGGTGGGAGAAACATGCATAAAGCATCATGATCAAATTGTAGAAGGATTTAAGAGGGTCACCTTCTAGATCTTGAAATATGACTTCTTTGAGGAAAAGAAGCTCTTGGCCACCATCAACAAATTTGTCCAATATGTCATATTGCAAAAAGAAGTTGGAAATCCTATAATAGATTATGAATATTTAAAAAGGTAGCTAGAGGATAAAATAGGCTAGAGGACAAAATAGGGAAAAAGACAAAGAAAACTATTTTATATTATAAATTTTGTATTCATATTGGGTGATGTGAAAACCCTAAACTAGAATGAATCTGAGTCATTTATTGTAAATTTATCTTTACCATTCATTCTACTTTTTGAAAACTATAAATAAGGGCATCCTCTCATTTGCAAAGAGAGATGAGTTGTTGTGTAAAGAAACTTTGCAACAATATATAAAGAAAAGCATTGAAGTTGATGGTTTCTTTGAGTTTGTTGGTTGTGTTTGTATGATTCAACCTCCAAATGTTTATTTCAGTACTGTTCATTTCTATTTAAGTTTATTTTTTAGCTTGGAGTTCATGTTCAACTTTAATGGTGATTGCATGTTCTAGTATGTGATGCACTTCTAGCTCATACTATTAGCAATTTATTGATGATAAAGTGTTATTTAAAGTTAGTCTGAGCTCCTTTAACTACTGCACTTAAGTTTAATAGTGTGTTCATGCCAAATAGGTGAATGTTACAATTTGAAAATCTGCAAAGAGCCTTTGAAATTGCACTAGTTTTGTGACATTGTAGATGATTCTTGGTCAAGTAAAACTTAGTTTGGGAAGTCTGTATACTACAATATCAGTCATTGTTACTGTTGTTCATAGTTTTAGACTTAGAATAACTTCTAAACCCTTTACCCTTTTGACTTTTCTTTTTAAATATGAATTAAACACACAATAACAACATCACAGAAGGTTAAAAAATGATGATTGTCCAGAACAAGTGTCAGACTATTGTCTTAACATTTGCAGCTACTGTTCATAATTTCTAGAATCCTAAAACTTAATTATAGACCCATAGATTCCATGCTTTGTGAACCATAAAGGCACCTTGTGATTACCAACAAATCACACATCATCAATTGAGTTGTTTTATGCATAGTCATGACCTGGCATCTGAGAGACATTGGGGTAGTTTTCTAAAACTTAGTTGTGGATTTTTACCTTTCAAGAGAGGCCTAACACTTGTGTTTTGATTGTGTTGAGAAGTGAAAAAATACCCATCAACAAGAAGCAACTATCTATAAGTAGTTTTTGAGTACTTTGTTTGCAATATGCAAAACCCTTGTATAGTGTTATTTCTATCCAATCCTTGGAATCACTTAGATTTGCAGCAACCTCCTTTTCTCCTCCTTTGAATAAGTGATCAATCCCTTTAGTTTTGAACTATGCTAAATTCTAAAGACTAAAAGCAAGCTAATCAATAATAGTTTAAAACTATGCCCACAAGATGAACTTTCTTCTATAACTTGTTTAAGAAACTTATAATTGAACTTTTGCTAGTTACGGTAAACTTTCTTCTATAACTTTTAGATTTTTCTCTTGCAGTAACAATCTGAGGATTTGTGGATAGAATTTTTCTTATGTTCAAAAAATTTAGAATTTTTAAAGGCCTCACACATTCCAAACACAAGCATTTAACAACCATGTTGAAAAGAGCATAATTTAGCAAGAGGTGTTTTAAGGCTTGACCAATGTGATTTCCTCTATAGTTTTACATAAAATACTATAGATATGCCTCCATATATGTTGAAGCTCAAAAATCATACTAAATCAATGCCATCTCACATGAAAAATGAACGTCCAATATTGCTTTAGGTAGGGACTCCACCTGGCTCATAGCTCTTGTTATCATAGTGTGATGTATATTTACTGGAAATGTTAGTTTCTTTCTACTTCCTAGTTCTCTCAAGTAATTAATTGGATATGGAATTTCAATTCAAATATGTAAACATTAAATAAAGGTGAGGAATTGTGCTTATTAACAAGTTTCTCAGGCTCATATGGCTATTTTAATCAGTTTTAAAAATATGAGGATTATTCAAATTTTTTACATATGAGACCATCAAAAATAGTAATTCTTGTAAGAGCTTTTCATTATGTGTGGTCTCTAATTCAGCTTCTAGATTTGACTTGATCACTAACATTGGGATGTAAATAAACAAGAGTAGTGTATACAAATACGGTTTGTGAATATTTACTTTATGATTTTGATGGTGATCATCTAGCTTCAAGTCTACGCAAGACTTCTTGAGCCTAGGTCGATCTTCATGGAAGATTCCTTATTTGACATAATGCTGCAATATATATAACGACTATTTTCGATCTATTGGCAACGATGCATTCACTTTTGTCTACCTTTGTGATGGAATATTATTAGTTTAGGTTGGTCAAGAATATTAATGCATTAAATTTATTTAATTTATAATTAGTTTAGTCAATGAACATATATATTGTTTATATTTAACATTCAATTTGAAATAATTGTGAAAATGTCATTTATCTTTCTTAGAGATATTAAGTGTAAAAATCAAATTTTGGGGATATTAAATATAAAAATCATTTTATTTTTTTGTTTTTTAGAAATTACATGTCCAATGCATTTAATCTATTGAATCAAATATCAACTCTTTTAATGACTTGAATGACGTGAGCATTATTATATACATAATAATAGTCTATATTTAATTTTTTATTTTAAATCATTGTAAAAATGTCATTTATCTTTCTATTGGTTCATGTTGGGAAAATCATTTCAAAACTCAAAATTTTCTTTGTCTTTTTTCATAAATTACATGTATAATACATTTAATTCATTCAAATCAAATTTCAACTCCAATAATAGCTTGAATAACATGAGCACTATTATATGCATTATAATAGTCATTTTCTAGTGTGAGGTGGCAAGCTAAATTACTAGGATAATATTTTTTTTCCTTATTAAAGTTATATTGTTGCATTTAAAATTGTTTGATCTCTTTAAATGACATTTCTAACATCATTCATTTTATTAGACACAAAAAAATATTTCACTCGCTACAACATCAAACAAAATGTGTCTCTTGTTATCAATTATACGATACAATGTAATGAACAAGTTGATCAAGATCTAGAAGTTAATTTGATCAAATATTTTATAATTTCATGAAATTATTTTAAATTTATAGTAACATTTTATTAGGTTTATATTTTTACAGGTTTCAAAAAATAAAAATAAATAAATATGATTTTGTTGGATTTAGTATATTGTCAAAAAAATATTTTATGATTATATTTTTAGTGTAAGTATTAAAATTAGGAGTAGGGCTAAGATTAAAATTAGTGTAGAACTCTATTAGATGGGTGGTTTTATGCGACCCATCTTCTAAATTTTATATTTATATAAGTAGTTCGATTAAATAGTACACTTCATTATTGATTTTGTGGAGATTTCTTTGAACCTTTTATATTATTATTAAGACATCTTTGTATAAATATTTTTAAAGATTTAGATGAAATTTTGCAATATTTTATTTGTAAGGAAGCAAGGTATATAAAATATATTTCTATGCTAATATTGAAGGGAATGATGTACAAAATACATAAATATAATTAAAAATTATGACATAACATAGATAAATGCAATTTTAAATAAATAAATAAATTATACCAAGATACAATGACTAGCACGGGAAAAATATTTAAAAAAAAAAACTCTAATATCCAAAACCTACACAATTTATTATATTGTATGAAAGAGTATTGTAATACACTTGTAATGCAATTATTTATAGGATTATTCACCTACAATTAACTTGAAAGATTTTTTGTATAATTTTTATAACACATGTGTCTTTAAATTCACTTATAAAACCATTTCCTCAAGTACCAATTCATAGACCAATCAAAAAATTGGGAAACCATAGATGATTTTAAAAATCATGTTAAAAAGCTGTAAAAATGACACTCCACTTCGACACAATTTCTAATGCAACCCAATTCACATGCTAAAAATATTAAATCATTAATTCACATGTAAGAACCAATTTGACCTACTCAACATCGCATCCAACTTGACATAATATTCTATTTCAAAATAGATACCATGTGATAACTAGTAAATCCTACCATAGCTAGTCATAATTCTAAATTAATTCCTTTCATTCTTAGCTTTTACACAACATAGTATGTTGACATAAATTTTTATAGAATCCACCTTATGATGACTTAAAACTCATAAATAAAGTATCAAAACATGTCATTATATGTCTTCTACAAATTTCACTATCCAATTTGAAGTAAAATATAAATATTAAAAAAATTAAATTTAAACAATGATTTATAATTAAGAAAAAAATAGAATAAAAAAATAATTAAATTAGAAACTTGTAAAGGTTGAGATATCTTAATTCTCAATATTGTCTTTTACTTTTTCTAATTATTAGTGAATATTGGAATTAGATTAGTACTAAGAGAGTATTCTACCTATTAACAACTTATAGGATCAAATATATGTTACTTCAAAATAATTAATTGAGAACATGTGTAATCTTATGCTTGATATACCAATTTTTTAGTGATCAATTCTCTAATCATACAAAATTGGGAGATGGTATATACATTCACTATATTCTCATAATTGCATCATGAATGTTAGAAAGATGCTACTAGATTTGATTCACTTTTACCATAGCCATGCTATTTTATTTTTATCATTTTTCACATATATAGTCTCATAAATCTAACATTAAGAAATAGTGTATATCTACCACAAACAATAAAAATAGATAAAATAAAATAAATAAAAAATAAATACAATACAACATCTAAATAGAAACTTAAATGTTAAAAAAAAATAAAAATTAAAAACAATATTCATATTTAATAACTTGCCTACAGACAATACCTCAAAAGTAAATCCATATCAATTCCAATCCAATTTGTTTAACCTCAAAACAAACTAACAAGGTAAAAAAAAAAACTAATAAAATGTCTCAAACCATAATTCAAGAGTGATAAAAAATTAATTACGAGGATTGCAAGCATGAATAACTATAAGAACAAACGTGCTAATCTTTTATATTTTAGGTTTCATGTGAAACACATGAAATAAATAAAGGATTATTAACAAATTTATTTTAAAAAAAATGTATGAATAATACGAGAAGTGGAAATTTGGATATAACATTATTACAGTTTGGAAAAAATAGAAATTAATTCCATCATGTTGTAGAAAATCTTGATATATTTTTTATTTTATAATAAAAATTGAAGTCAATCTTATGACATTGAATATTAAATTTTCACTAGCAACATTCATAATATTAGGTTTGGAGATGATTAATGTGAATGTAACAAAATAAAAAGTATTGTATTGTATATTGTTAAAAAAATGATCATAATTAAATAAGATATCTATAAAAAAAGTTAGAAACTAAACTAAATATATATAAATAAATATATATATATATATATATATATATATATATATATATATACTAGAAAAACAGTCTGATCAACCCTAGCCTAGTGCTTAAAACTTATTACAAACAACATTGTACAAAAATGTTGGATCAAATGAGATGCTAGCCCCTAGACCTATGACTGCTCTTTTTTGCTAGCCCCTAAACCTATGACTGCTCTTCTGCAACCTTATCAATTCTTGCATTTTCTCCTTTACCCTCCAACTCAACCTCTTCAACCAGCGAAGGAATTTCTTTATCCCTCAAACTTTCTAATTTCTTGTCAGTGCTAGAAATCTCAATATTTTCACAACGCTCTAAAAGCCCTAAATTACATTTAATATGCTCAATCGATAGCCATTACAAAGCAACACAATCTGTGGTCATCTGAAAAAGTTCTTGCACGACTAAGGATTGATTCCAGCAATAACATCTAATTTCTGAGAGGGCGCATTTTGGGGTTAGCTGTCCCTGTGTTCTAGCTGTAGTGGAGATTTGAGACTATTAATTATGATTCACTAGGCATGCCAATCTGAAGTCCCTTAGCTTCACATTGAACTCAAAATCTAGGAAAACATTAATGGACTTGTGAGGATAGAGCAATGTAGAGGCTATGTCAAAGGTGATTCTATACATGTGCATCTTTTCTAGAACTCCTCTCCTTTGGCTGAAGACAAAACTGTCTAGAGTTCTATTGGCCACATATTCATAAATTAACCACAGTTGGTCCTTTTCATGGCACCACCCTAACATTGGAATCGGACTACGATTCCAAAAGTGCGTGATTTTGGTTACTTTTGCCTGATACTCCTTTGCCACTCTATTCATGTCTCTCCACAACAAACTCCACATCTATATCGGCGCCTAATTTATCTGCACCATACAATGTACTGTTGCCCATGAGCTGATGCACAACATATCTCGAATACTCTCGATTTCTCTTGCACACTAGAGATGCTGCCAGTATTTTAGTGCCAAAGTAAGCCCCCACCTTTGCTATCAAAATCATGGGATATTTGAAGCAGATGTTGTTTCAACTCAGATGACTACCATAATAGTAACTAATGAACAAAAATGACTCAAGTCTCATAAAGGCGCGTTCAAATCCCTAAATCAAAGCCCTTATATTTTCAAGATCCTATCGATGAATTAGGAACTAAAATCAATGATTAAGGTTCAATTTATGATTATTTTACATTGCTAGCACTCAAGATCCACTGATGAATATGTAGAGGATAGTTATGGACCAATGGACAAGAAAAGGTAATTTCTATTTCTTTAGGCTATGCTAAGGGGCATTTTCTAAGATTAGTTTGTAAGACAATTAAAGAGAAATATTTAGGCATAATTGTTCCTAGGAAATAAATCATATAATGCACTAGAAAACCCTAATCATATGTCACTAAGTTTGAATGTATTGGTTTATCATAATTAGAACTTAACGTTCGATCTAAACATAAAAACAACTCATTTATGAGACCAAAGATACACCAAATATTGTCTCCTCTAATGTATTCAATCTAAGGTGCACTTCATACCTGACTACAAATATAACAAGAAAGCAAATACATCAAAATATTTCACTTAGGTTAGCTTTCAAAAGATAATATTTTTCAAGCAATGGACTATGGAAGGCTAATATGACACCTAGTATTCAACATATTTTAAATGGTACATACATACATGTGTACATAGGTGTGTGTGTGTGTGTGTGTGTGTGTGAGAGAGAGAGAGAGAGAGAGAGAGAGATGAGTGAGTCTCATAATTGCAATATAGAGTGTCATGTGTAAGTTAAAAAAATTGTTTGTACAAACATAAGTAGAGGGGTCATATGAGCCAAAAATGGAGAATATATACCCTTAAGTTGCATGTCTTTGGCAACAATGATGGTTTCCACAACAAATGCTAAACAAGAATATGTATTCCATTCACAAATGTGAGTACAAGGGTAATTTTTGGTGTTTTGATTAATGATGATAGCATGAAAGACCTTGTTTCTAAATCCATTGTTACATTCTTGAATTTCCTAGCCATGCCTCATCCGCAACCATATGTTTTAGGATGGATCAATTCTTGTAGCACAAAATGCATACATGTCATGCATCAATGCTTATTTTCATATGCTATTCATTCCTCTTGTAAGGAACTATAATATGGCATCATGTCAAAAGGATATTACTGGCATAGTCCTTAGGTATCCTTATCTATAGCATTGCCAATGCATATGTGCACCGTAGAAAAAAGTACCTCTTGCTTGACATGGAAATAATTCATGATAAAATGGACTTAATGAGGTCTTAATCTAGTGTTGTGAGGTGTTTTTCACATCCACACTAGGTCTTGGACCCTTGCAAATTGAATAACATGCTTTTAACAATGTCTTGTAAAGGTGTTGTAATGTCTTATAATGGACTTTCACATTTTTTTAGACTTAATAAACTCATTTCTCCCTAATTCAACATTATAAAACGTGTTTAATAACATTATTACATCAATCTAGAAGGTTTTTAAATTAATGTTAAACTAGTGTTGTAATGTGTCTTGCACATTCACATTAGTTCTTGTGCCTTCCTAGGCTATGTGGACCTCATTTTAGTGTTGTAAAGTGTATTTAATCACACTTTCACATCAAATTTTATGTCCCAAGCCCTAATTGACCTTTACATCATCACTAATAGGCCTCTATTAACCCATATTGTGCATCCTGAGGCTTAAATTGATCAAATACCTGACAATGTTGCAATTTTAACCTTATTTCCTTATCTCCTCACATCCTAGCTATCAAAATGGCCCCTGTGGGACCCATTCACCATGCATGGTGAATCAGTCCCATTCAGGTGGGACCCATTTGCCATGGGTGCCAAACAAGTCCCATTTGGCCTAATTTTGACCTTTGAGCGAGAAAAAAGTGAAATTTAATTTTAATATTACTTCATGTTGGCCTGTGATGAGGTATTAATGGGTAAAATAGGTTAATTTCCTATAAATATAAGTATTTTAACTCTAATTGACATATATTATCATTCAGTCATCCACGAATCTTCCATCTCAAGTCAAGCAACTTAGGGTTTTATCATTTCAGTCACCAAGATAACAATTTTCAGACCTTTAAGAGCAGATTCTTCATGTTTTTCTATAGAATTTCAAGATCAAACATCATGGAAAGGTAATCAACTCCATTATTGCATGTTTCATTCCATTCTTTCATCATTTTGGTTTAATTACCTAAAAGGGGTTTGACCAAGGCAAACCCCCATGCCCTAACAACCAACTTTTCTCTCTTGTCTTATGTATTTGTAGATTTAGGACTTTTGGAAGCTTGGAAATCATTGAAGACCAAGTTGCAAGGTTGCTTAAGTATTCTCTTCATTCAATGAGTCAAAATATCAATAAAAACTCATTTTTAGGTTTGAAAAGCAGAGTTTAAGAAGCAGACACCTGTAGAGAATCAAAGCGCAGACCGAGAACTCCAAATTCCACCTTTGAATATTTAGAAATTCAAAAGTAGACTCATTCACCATGGGTGGTGAATGAGTCCCACTCCAAGGTCAGTTTTGAGTGTTCTGCATTTTTAGATACCCTTTTGTCAGAAATAGGTTCTGGCTCAGTTTTGTAGAACTAGGATTGATTCGCCTAGAATGGCGAATGAGTCCCACCAGGCCTGAAAAAACAACATCAAAAACATTTCAAATGTAATTTTTAGCCTTCATCAAGATCCTAGGTGTACACTTCTAGGTGTTTTCATTTCTAGGTGTTTTCTACATATCATAATGTGTTTTCAAACAAGTCACATTTCTTAGATTTTGTATACTTGATCAATCAATTTCATCATCTAGTTGCATTTAACTCATCTTATTTAATCATATAAACATCATA
The DNA here is from genome assembly GCA_007258455.2 of Sequoia sempervirens. Lineage (NCBI taxonomy): Eukaryota > Viridiplantae > Streptophyta > Pinopsida > Cupressales > Cupressaceae > Sequoia > Sequoia sempervirens. The sequence continues at coordinate 423,088,689 of VDFB02105785.1, forward strand.
CAATCCTTTATTTGAGTGAACCACCTAGATTTTAAGTGTGGGATCTACCTCTTTCCATTAGGTGAAAGACCCTAATTGAGTAAAAGAGACCTAGCATCCCTAGCCCAAAAATCTACGGTTCAATATGGTCAACCAATCTATTGACCATGATAATATTAGTAAATGGTAAGAGATATTAGATTCTAAAAGTGATTCCCTAAATCAAATATGTCACACAAATTCTATAAAATATTGCATGATTTTCTTTTAATACAATTAGGATGATTCTTTCAAGGAGGCATGAATGATTCACTTGTTACCATGCAATCCCACTTCTAGCCAAAATCTATTGCTAAATAGTATAAAAATAGACATGTAGTTATGCACATCATGTGCAACGCATGTAGTGTCAATAAACATGTTGTATAGGAATATATAGGTCCTCACTTCATGCACCACTTAAGTAGTTCTTGGAAACATATCATGTAATTCCAAACACATTGTATATCTCATGTACAATTTATCACATAATTTGCCACCTATGTAAGACCAAGGACCATTTTTCACAAATCTGCATACCACTCTATATGAGTTCCATGGTACATCTTGATCTATGCATATTAGCACAAATATGGCATGTAATCTACAACAAAGTGAAGAACATTCATTGACATCTCAAAAAATGACACATCCATAAATCATACTGGTGCAGGAGCACCTTCTGGTCTTTTGGAAGATCTTAGTGATTTTTGGCTTGTAGGTGGTTCTATCCAACCACCAAGGGAATAAGGACTATTTTATAAAGTCCCAAGTGTGTTTTTGAGAGTGTGTTAGGGTAGGTTTGGCTTGGAGTCTTGAACTTTATGAGTTCCTAGACAAATCTTGGCAATTTGAGCATTTTGGCAATGTTGCCTTGGCAATTTTGCCTAAAAGTTGAAAAATAGCATTAATGTTGTTCTAAGTCCGACCCAAGGGTCCTATCACATGGGAGAAAGGTATATAAGGTCATCCAAACCCTAATACCTGGGTTGGAAGTTCATTTTCACAAATTGAGACTTGGAGAGCATATTGTGTGATTGGAATTCAACAACTTTTGAGTTAATATTTGCATTTGAGCCTTCATCGAGTCAATGATGGATTGAAAGGTCTTGTCTGATGGTTTTAGGATTTCATTTGTGTAAATTATTTACTGTGTGAGGCATTAGATTAGCTATTTAGTTCAATTGTTTTCTATTTTGCAAGTTTTTGGAGTTTTGGCCTTACAGCCGGTTTAGGCCAGTTTTTGGAAATCATGATCCCCACTTGAATTCTCGTGGCAAGGCTACCATGGCCACTTGGAATAAAGTAGGGGACTATTTTACAATGTAAATAGTGTGTGTGGAGTCTTGTTTTGCAGGGGAAGAGTTGAATTCATCAAACACTAGGCGAGTGCAAGTGCATTCTAGCTAGTGGCTTGGAAAGGATAGCAGTAAAGAGAGCTGATAAATGGATTGGTTTGTGCCAATCAAGAGTAGGAGAGTGTGGGAACATGTAGTCCAGACATTTTTGTGCAAGGAGGAGTGTTGAGGAGGTCATTGAGGCCCTCAAAGTCAGAAAAAGGAGCCAAAACCCTAGAAACCCTTGAAAATAGGGGGTATGAGGAAAGTCCTATGTATGGACACTTGCAGAACCTTAAACCTGGTAAATATTGAATCCTAGGGTACTACTAGAAGGAATATCAAAAAATATTTGTGGGTTGTTAAGGCCTTTTTTGAGAAAAGTCAAGAAAATGGGTTCTAGGAGGCCTAAAAGGGGCAAAAAGGCTACAAGGCCTAGAAACTAGAAAATCTTGAAAACAAAGGGAAAAAGGTGAAAGTATCCAATGAAATGGATCAGTGTGGAGTCAAAACACCTAAAGAAAAACAAGACCCCCTTACCTTAGCCCTGGAATGGTTAGGACGCATTTGGGTCAATGTGGAGTTCATGGAAGCCTAGTGGCGAATTGAGAGTGTTGGTGAAGATTTTGAAATTGGTGGAGAGACCTTTAAGGTGTTAGGGGTTTAGGAGAAATCCTTGAGTAGGGTAGAGTGGAATACCCTAAGAGGACCAAAGAATAGGTCTTGGGAAGAGCAAGAGTGCTCTTGAGGTATAGGGCTCCCCATCAAATTGGTATCAGAGCCAATAAAGGCTTGGGAATTGAAACTAGTAAATGTCAGAGAGAAGTGAATCCATAGGAGAGAATACCATGGTGACCAATGCAGAGCTAGCTAGAGACTTGAGAGCAGCAAGAGAAGAATAGGCTTCTTGAAGAGGCTATGGAAGAGATGAAGCAAAAATTGGAAGAAGTTGTCGAAACGGCAAGCAAGATGAAAGTGCAGTTGTCAAAGGACAAAGACAAGGGTAAATACCAAGAGGAGGAGGACATAGAACCAGAACCTGACCCTCCATTAGCAGAGGAACCCTTCCTCAAAGCATTGAAGGCATTGAGTGGCAAGGCACTTGAAGGTATCCTGTGTTCACAGGAAGAATGGATGCAGAGTTGGTTATGGAATGGATAGAGGGAATGGAGAATCACTTTGAATGTGATGGAGTTACAGAAGCACAAAAGGTGAAGATAGCCAAATCAAGGTTAAGAGGACAAGCATTAACTTGGTGGAAGTTTCTACAAGAAGAAAGAGAGAAGGAAGGCAAGAAACCCATAGGAAGTTGGAAGACAATGGTGGCTAAAGTGAAGGAGAACTACTACCTGAGGACTATGACATTCAATTGCACAAGAAGAGGCAAAATCTCAGACAAAGAGACCTAGATGTAGCTGCATATACAGAGGAGTTCCAAAAACTAAGCCTTAGATCTAGAGTGCAAGAAGCTGAAAGCATCAAGGTGGCTAGGTATCTAAACGGTCTTAGATGGAGCATCCAAGAGGAGTTGAGTCTTTTCACACTTACTACCCTCCATAGCTGCTATCAAATGGCTATTAAGGTGGAAGAGAAACTAAAAAAGAAACAAGATTCCAATACTAGAGGTAAAGGAAGAGGTAGAGACTCTAGAGGTGGACATAGAGGAGGTTTTGGTGGAAGAAGCCAGAGAACAAAGGTCAAGGGATTCCAAGGTTGGAGAATAATCCCATGAGACAAATAGTAGAGGGGGTTATAGAGGTAGAAGCTCAAACAATGGAGGAAGAGGCAGATCAGGAGGCTTTGGGAGAAGCTCTCATTTTGCTTCCATGAAATGCTACAATTGTGGACAGTTGGGTCATCCGGCTTATAGGTGTCCTGACAAGCCAACATCTTCACAAAGTGAGAGGAAGATCAACTATGTTCAAGAAGAGGACTGCTCCAAACAATCAGAGGTGAGTCTAGATTCAGAGAAAGGTGAGAATCTCATGTTAAGGAGAATTTTGATCAAAGCACCTACCGAGGAAGAACACAAACAAAGGAGAGCTCTTTTTAGAGTCAAGTGAAGATACTAGGAAAGGTTTCAAGGTCATCATTGATTCAGGGTCTACTGAAACAATCAGAGGTGAATCTAGATTCAGAGAAAGGTGAGAATCTCATGTTAAGGAGAATTTTGATCAAAGCACCTACCGAGGAAGAACACAACCAAAGGAGAGCTCTTTTTAGAGTCAAGTGCAAGATACTAGGAAAGGTTTCCAAGGTCATCATTGATTCTCTACCATCTCAGAGGAGGCAGTACAAAAGTTGAAACTCACCAAGATACCCCATGTGTGCCCTTACAAGGTTACATGGTTGAACAAGGGGCAGAATATACTAGTCAATGAACAAGTGTGGGTTGAGTTTACTATAGGAAAGTATCATGATAGGATACTATGTGATGTGTTACCAATGGATGCATGCCATCTGCTGCTTGGTAGACCATGGCAATATGACAGGGAGGCAGTGCATCATGGCAAGGAGAATAGTATTCATTCAAGAAGGATGGAGTGACTTACAAAATACAGTCTTTGTTAGAAGAAAATATAGTGGAAAAGGCAGAAACCAGTGTCCTTTTGTTGAGTGGAAAGGAATTTCTAAAAGACATCAGGGAGGAAGAAGGAGTTGTCTATGCAATCATGTTGAAGCCAAAGGAAGAGGAGTTACCTAATCAGCTACCTATGACAGCAGAAGTGAAGCGACTATTGGATCAGTTCAAGGACATTATTTGTGAAGGTACACCAGCTACACTACCACCTAAGAGAGCAATCAGTCATCAAATAGACTTTATACCAGGAGCAACACTACCTAACAAGGCTGCATACAAGATGACACCAGAGCAGAACAAAGAGATAGCAAGGCAAGTTCAAGAACTTTTGGACCAAGGGCTGATCAGAAAGAGCATAAGTCCATGTGTTGTTCCAGTTGTGTTGGCACCTAAGAAGGGAGATAAGTGGAGGATGTGTACTGATTCTAGGGCCATAAATAGGATAACCATTAGATATAGGTTTCCTATTCCTAGGATAGAAGATCTAATGGACTGTTTAGGGGGTGCTAAGTTCTATTCCAAAATTGATTTGAAAAGTGGCTATTATCAGATTAGGATGAAGGAGGGAGATGAATGGAAGTCAGCATTCAAAACCACAGAAGGGTTATATGAATGGTTAGTGATGCCATTTGGGCTTACAAATGCACCTAGCACTTTTATGAGGGTGATGAATGAGGTCCTGAAGGACTTTATAGGAGTCTTTGTGGTTGTCTACCTAGATGATATCCTCATCTTTAGCAAAACAAAAGAAGAACATATGAAGCACCTAGAACTTGTGTTGAAGAAACTTCAAGAGGAGAAGCTCACCATCAATCTTGAGAAGAGTGAGTTCATGAAGCAAGAGTTAGTCTACCTAGGATTTGTGGTATCTCAAGGGAACTTGAAGATGGATAAAAGCAAGGTTGAAGCCATTCTTAGTTGGCCTACTCCAAAAATAGGGACAGAAGTTAGGAGTTTCCATGGATTAGCTCAGTTCTATAGGAAGTTTGTGAGAAGGTTTAGTGAAATTTGTGCACCGGTTCTTGACACCATCAAAGGAGGACTGAAAACAAAGTTTGTGTGGACCAAAGAAGCCAATGAAGGATTTGAAAGGTTGAAGAGGGAGATAGCTACCCAACCTATCTTAGTTTTACCAAGTTTTGACAAGCCATTCATAGTGGAATGTGATGCAAGTAACATAGCAGTTGGGGCTGTTCTAAGCCAAGAAGGCAGGCCAGTGGCATTCTTTAGTGAAAGGTTGAATGAAGCAAAGTCTAGGTACTCATCCTATGACTTAGAGCTATATGCTTTGGTGCAGGCTCTTAAGAAGTGGAGGCACTACCTATTGCCAAAGGAATTTGTGGTATACACTGACAATCAGGCCTTAAGCTACATAAATACTCAAGAGAAGCTCAGTTTGAGGCACATCAAGTGGATGGAGTTTTTGCAGTCATACACCTTTACCATCAAGCATAAGAAGGGGGTTAACAACAAGGTTGTTGATGCTCTTAGTAGGAGGTTGCTTACTGTCCAAGAGATACAGTTACAAAGCACAGGGGTTGAAGGATTCAAAGATCTATATGAAGGAGATTCTGATTTCTCAGAAATATACAGGTATGTACTAATTTTTAGAACCATTTTCACAGTGAATATGTGATTACACCTTGCAAAATGGCTTATTGTTTAGGGGAAAGAAATTGTGTGTTCCTAGAGGTTCTATGAGGGAGAATCTGATCCAAGAAAAGCATAATGGCAGTTTGAGTGGTCACTTTGGTTTGAACAAGACACTAGACTTAGTGGAGAGGTTCTATTGGTGGCCTAAGATGCAAAGAGATGTAAGAAGATATGTTGAACAATGTGGAGTATGTCAAAAGGCAAAGGGAACATCAAGCAATGCAGGTCTTTACCAGCCATTACCCATTCCAAATAGACCATGGGAATGCATAAGCATGGACTTCATAGTAGGTCTACCTAGGACACCAACTGGTTTGGACAGTGTGTTTGTTGTAGTGGATAGATTCAGCAAGATGAGCCATTTCATACCATGCAAGACAACACATGATGCAAGTCAGATTGCACACCTATTCTTCAAGGAAGTAGTGAGGATACATGGGTTGCCAAGGAGCATAGTTGCAGATAGAGATGTGAAGTTTATGGGGCATTTTTGGAAAACTCTTTGGAAGAGGCTAGGAACCAACTTGTCTCATAGCTTAGCATATCATCCACAAACGGATGGACAGATAGAGGTGATCAATAGGGTACTTGGAAACTTGTTGAGATGCTTAACTAAGGAGTATGGACAAGGATGGGAGCAAGTGATTCCACAAGCGGAATTTGCTTACAATGATAGCACAAATAGGACTACGGGTAAGAGTCCATTTGAGATAGTCTATGGTTTACATCCAAGGGGTGTACTTGAGCTTAGAGATCTAAAAGGATATGAAGGGATCAGTGGACATGCTGATGATTTTGCTCAGTCAATGAGAGAGGTTCATGAGCAGGTCAAGAAGACATTGATAGAGGCTAATCAAAAGTTGAAGGCTAAGAGAGATGAAGGGAGAAGAGAATTACAATTTGAGATAGGTGATTTGGTGATGGTATACTTGAACAAGGCAAGGTTACAGAAAGGCATACCAAGCAAGCTGCAATGAAGAGGATAGGGCCATGTAAAGTGTTGGCTAAGTATGGATCAAATGCTTACAAGGTGGAGTTACCCAAGGAGATGGCTATTTCTCCTATCTTCAATGTGAAAGACTTGGTGAAGTATAAAGGACCAGAAATGGATGAAGAATAGTACAATGATGAGATAAAAAAGGATGTGGAAGCACTCAAGGTACCTGATCAGATCAGACCACAAGTGGACAAGATTTTAGACTCAAGGGAGAAGAAGACTAGGCACAAGACATACAAGGAGCACCTAGTGAAGTGGAAACATCAACCAGAGTTAGAGGCTAGTCGGTTAGCAGAAGGTGACTTTAAGAAGCATGGAATTAGTGAGGAGCTCTTGAAACCACAGGTTCCTTAACTTATTTGTTGTAGGGGGAGAATGGTGCAGGAGCACCTTAAGGTCTTTTGGAAGATCTTAGTGATTTTTGGCTTGTAGGTGGTTCTAGCCAACCACCAAGGGAATAAGGACTATGTTATAAAGTCCCAAGTGTGTTTTTGAGAGTGTGTTAGGGTAGGTTTGGCTTGGAGTCTTGAACTTTATGAGTTCCTAGACAAATCTTGGCAATTTGAGCATTTTGGCAATGTTGCCTTGGCAATTTGGCCTAAAAGTTGAAAAATAGCATTAATGTTGTTCTAAGTCTGACCCAAGGGTCCTATCACGTGGGAGAAAGGTATATAAGGTCATCCAAACCCTAATACCTAGGTTGGAAGTTCATTTTCACAAATTGAGACTTGGAGAGCATATTGTGTGATTGGAATTCAGCAACTTTTGAGTGAATATTTGCATTTGAGCCTTCATCCAGTCAATGATGGATTGAAAGGTCTTGTCTGATGGTTTGAGGCTTTCCTTTATGTCAATTATTTACTGTGTGAGGCATTAGATTAGCCATTTAGTTCAATTGTTTTCTATTTTGCAAGTTTTTGGAGTTTTGGCCTTACAGCCGGTTTAGGCCAGTTTTTGGAAATCATGATTCCCACTTGAATACCGTGGCAAGGCTGCCATGGCCACTTGGAATCAAGTAGGGGACTGTTTGTACAGTGTAAATAGTGTGTGTGGAGTCTTGGTTTGCAGGGGAAGAGTTGAATTCATCAAACACTAGGCGAGTGCAAGTGCATTCTAGCTAGTGGCTTGGAGAGGACAGCAGTAAAGAAAGCTGATAAATGGATTGGTTTATGCCAATCAAGAGCAGGAGAGTATGGGAACATGTAGTCCATACATGTGTGTGCAAGGAGGAGTGTTGAGGAGGTCGTTGAGGCCATCAAAGTCAGAAAAAGGAGCCAAAACCCTAGAAACCCTTGAAAATAGGGGGTATGAGGATAGTCCTATGTACGGACACTTGAAGAACCTTACACCTTGTAAATATTGAAGCCTAGGGTACTACTAGAAGGAATATCAAAAAATATTTGTGGGCTGTTAAGGCCATTTTTGAGAAAAGTCAAGAAAATGGGTTCTAGGAGGCCTAAAAGGGGCAAAAAGGCTACAAGGCCTAGAAACTAGAAAATCTTGAAAACGAAGGAAAAAAGGTGAAAGTATCCAATGAAATGGATCAGTGAGGAGTCAAAACACCTAAAGAACAACAAGACCCCCTTACCTTAGCCTTGGAATGGTTAGGACGCATTTGGGTCAGTGTGGAGCTCATGGAAGCCTAGTGGCGAATTGAGAGTGTTGGTGAAGATTTTGAAATTGGTGGAGAGACCTATAAGGCATTAGGGGTTTAGGAGAAATCCCTAAGTAGGGTAGAGTGGAATACCCTAAGAGGACCAAAGAATAGGTCTTGGGAAGAGCAAGAGTGCTCTTGAGGTATAGGGCTCCCCATCACATACCTTCTAGAGTTGTTTTATGACAAACCTCATATTAGTTAAATATGTGACTAAAATTCTAACTATTGGGATTTGATGAAGTATTACATGTGGAAGCCCAACTAGTTCACATTCCATAATAGAGTATCTTTATTATCATATTTAATCTATAAATATATATTTAGATATAACATAAGCATATAGAACATATGTGTAAATATATAACCATCCTTTGTGTGTAAGTCATGTACATAATGCATAGATTATTAAAACAAGCCATTATACTCATATTCTTCTCTATCTATACTTATTTCCTCAATATTGCTTCCACACACATTCAACACATCTATGTCCGCATTTAGATCATCATCCTATGAACCACCTAGGACCTAAATGAAAAGAGGCATCTACATCTATAATAATTAATGTCCTTTTATGAGTGCCTAAATATTCTTTCATGTTGGCTACTTGATACATGCATTATAATGGTAGTTCACGTATAAGTCAAAGTAGATGCAAAATTTAATGGTCAAATGTGTATATCTTGCACTTTTCTCCTTTATAATTGATTCACACACAATAATACATTTTTTTAATTATAGTTTTCATGTAACCTAAGTCTTGTCTCAATATACACTCATTCCTAGGGATTGGTCCTAATCCGTAGTTTCATCCATATCTTGCCTTGGGTTAGAGTTGCAATTAGTGAAAACGACCTAGGTCAATTGCATAATTTGAGGAAACAAGACTTAAAGTTTTAAAATTTAGATTTAAATTTTGGTTTAACCATACCCTTCCAATTTGATAATAGACTTTAGAGTAATGAAACATTTCATTTCTAATTCTTGGAATTGTATTTAAAAAGGTAACCCTACTTCATTCAAAGGAATCTAAAATCTTGAATCTTCCACCTAGATTTGATATAACATCTCCTACATGCTTATTTGTTGTTTGCATTTTTTTCAAAATTATAATATTGACACCCTTATGAAGTTTGATAAAAAAGAGACATATTCCTAACTATTAAGCTTCTAACCAAACTAACTATTTTTTTTTTATGTGAGAACATACATAGATAACAAAACTGAATTAAAGATAGTATTGCAAATTTTACAAAGATCATTTTTAAATCTACAACTTTGACATCATTTCCAGAATTGTACAAATCACTTCCCTAATTGAAAAAAAAGACCTATTATAGTAATTAGAAACTTCACTTGGTAAATGAGTTTTTATTTATTTATTTTTTACGTTATAGCCTTTCTATTATTTAATTATCTTGAACTATTTCATGGTAACTGTATCCTTTACAATGCCATTATCAAGCTAATGACAATAAATGTTGCGAAGAATGACTGATCTGGGGTGGACCTTAATATACCTCACCGTTAATATTGCTAGCAATGATTGATGTGCGGTGGGCCTAGTCCACTGTAAGTGCTGCAGGAATGATTAATGGAGGGTGACACGGATATACCTACTCATCACTGCGGAATTTTTTAGAATATAAGTTCTATCCCCCAAAAGTAGTCAGATAAACATATGCATTATGAATACGTGGAATTAACATATTTTAATTAACACGAATAAATTTTTAATTTGATGTTGCAAGGATGGGACTGATTGACTATTTGGTTAAAGTTGTCAACGGTCAGGTCTCGATTAAAAGAGCTAAATTTGGGCATTGTCATTAAGAAAATAATTTGTTATTAATCCATCCTACTCAAGTACAACGGTCCTTCAAATCACTAAAACGAAAGATAATCCTAACATTCCATCCCAAATAGCAGTATTTATATTTTGTATCCGCTATGCCTACCATTCCAAATCCATTCCAAATCCATTGGCAATTCTATTTTTTAATTAATATGTAAGAAGAGGACAAGATTCACAGATATCAAGAAATCTTAAACCCACTTAGTTTTTTATACTCTCTTAAACTCTTTTATTGGTTTTGTCTTTCTCCGAGCTGACAGTCAAATTGTAATATTATATTCATCCAGTGTATTCAGTCTATATTCTTCCTCGGCTTCCAGTTAACTGGAAGTCTATACTCACTGAATATTCGCTTAGTTTCAGTAAAATTTAAGTCTTATTATAAAAGGACGTTGGACGAGCTTTGATAAACACGCTCTGGGTAATTCATGTTAATGAATTATAAAGCAATTATGGTCCCAGTTGTATAACGTATAAGCTGGATTGTATTATGGTACTAGAAACCTTGAAAACTCCAGGCTTTTGCCACAAGTGAGTTAATGGTGGCTTTTTATTGATTGTGCTTACTTGGGCATATATTGTAAATAACTTGGGTTCTCAAGTCTTGGAATGCATAGAAATTTTCGCTATAGTTCTTAACGTTTTATTATTAGATCCAGTTTTCAGTCTTTGAGTTAAAACAGAGAAGATTGGATTTTGTATGGAACGCAAGGTCTGCAGTACTACACGGGCAGCTTTACAAGAGGTAAACGTCTTCCTTATTGGAAAAGTTATTTTCATACTGCGTAGTTCTTTAAAGTAATGAAATACATATAGAACTTTAATTCAAATATGGAAACATTAGAGCTAGGTAAGGAATTGTGCTTGTTGACAAGTTTCTCAGGCTCTTATGGTCTTTCGTTAAGTCAACTTTAACAGTATAATGCATATTCCGTGGTTTTACTTACGAGACCAAAATAAACAGTAATTCTTGTGAGGATTTCTTATTCTGCTTCTGATTTTAACTTGACCACTAGCATCATAATGTAAATGAACAATAGGAGTGCACACTGGTACAGTTTATGAATATTTCTTTCATGACTATGTTAGTTAAATATCCAAATTTGCATGTTTTCCTTTCTTGTTGTCCCTAATGTCCATGTGGCCTTTTGTTTATTATCGACCTAAGATTTTCTTTAAGAGGACTCTATCCATTTATCATGCTTTTATCGTGCTTTGTGTTGAGTATCTTCTCCCCATAATTTTCCTTCGCATTGTCCCATAATTTGGAGGTCTAGTCCCATATGCGTTTTTGTTTTTTCAAGGGTGGGTTTCGGAGTTTTCTTGTAGTTTACATATTTTTTAAAATTGGGTCATATTTATACACCCCCACAATTCCATTCTTTTGCTAACGGTTTGGCTTTGTGCACATAAATACATGTCTCATGCAAAATGTTCTAGTATAATATTCAAAAGACTACCAGGAGCAATCCAACATACAAAAATAAATGTTGCTAAGAAAATATTTAAAAGACCACCAGCAGCAACCCAATAGCCAAAAACCACAAACAAGCGGGTGCTTAACTAAAAGTAAGACAAAAGACCACCAACAACTACGCATCAGCAAAACAACCTAAAAGAAGCCAACCCCCAGTAGGAAAGAGAAAACAAGAAAGAAAAGACCACACACTAATTCAAGCCACCTAGAGTGTTGGCGACCTCAATCTGCTGGTTCATGTGCCTTTCGACCATGTCCAGTAACTCTTTCTTCTCAACATTAAAAGTTTTCTTCCAATCAATCAACCCTCTGCCAACATGACCTTTGTCGTCATCCTTAGTAGCTTTTTTTCCCTTGCCCTCGGCCACATGCTCTTTCTCCATAAACTCAAAGAAGTAAACTTGATCCTTCCTGAGCTTGCTAATTTTCCTAAAAAGGACTTCTAGGGAGTCTGCATTGTTCTTGATTGAGATATGGCATGCCTGCATTAGCTTCTTGATGTATGTATTTATGCCTAAAACCTTGGCTTCCAGATCCACCAATCTTTCATCACACTGAGACTTAAATTCATGATAAGAACCTTCAAGGTCCACCATTCTATCTATAAGAATGTTCGATACAGAACCTTTTAGAACATTTTTCATATTCTCCTTTAAGCCTCTAATTTTAATATTGATTTTATTGAACTCCTAAAAGTCCATTTAGCCAATTTATACGTACCAGTGGCCCCATCCCTAGCCATATCCAATAAATCAAACATGGAAGTAGCATCATCGTTAAGGTAAGAAAAGTCCTCAAAAAGAGGATTTACCTTCAAAGGCTCCTATTTGGCTTTACTGTTCTCTGCATTCTCCTCATCCAGACCCCTAATTACGTCGTCCTGTTCCTTCTTGGGCAAGTCCTGCATGGCAGAATCCTCAATGGCCACCATCTTTTCACCAACATCCTTTTCCTCACTAGCCACAATAGGGTCCTTGGTTGGAACCTCAGAAGCCTTGTTCTTTAAATTGATAATTCTCTTCGATAGCCTCCTCAGTTTATCAACCAAACCCTCGACATTACCCTATGTCCCCACCTTCGAACCACCACCAATAGCAACTTTAACAGCAAAAGATAGAATAATGTTATATTAATTGTTGTAGTTAGAATTGATTCAATATATGTGCATGTAAAATTTGGAAGCATAGTCAAGAAACATGAATGTTTTGAAATGGAACCTTAAAGAGATGTGGCTAAGTTGAACTTTCTTAATAATCTAGATAAAATTTTCTTATAGAATCATCACATGATTTGTTATCATAGTATTATTCATAGAATTTAACCGTTAAATCTTATTTACATATATTATTAATGGATTTGAAGCCTTTATATTATAATAAGACATTTAAAAAAAAAAGTAATTAGAAATTGTATGTATATTTTACTTGTAGATTGTTGTGTCTTAGTTTTTTTATGCATTTACAATGTGAATGTTAGAATAAATAATATATTTGAACATTAATGTAAGGTTTATATTAAAGGAATATATAGTATATATAATTTATTAGTATCAACTTCTTTGTTTGGAATAATTTCATTATTGTAGATTAAATAGTGTGTATGTGAGTGAATGTGATTTTGATTCATCACTTTACCAAAATGATGGATTTCTAACTTAAATATGCTTGTTGCGGTTTATATTTTTATAGTGATCTTTATGTTTTACATCTAAAATGTGATGTTTTTTAGGTTTTTTTTTATTAATTTTTTTTTTTGTTGTTGTTGAAATAACCATGTATTAGTGGAGAAATGCCTTGTTTGATTTGCAAATGTATGATTAAATATTGTCTAATATAAGATTTATTTGGATTTGTACCAATGAAGATATTCTTGTAAATTAACATTGTTGTGAATTAATTTTAATTGTTTTTTTTTATGTGTTAAGATTTATAAGGTATAAGCTGGATTGTATTATGGTACTAGAAACCTTGAAAACTCCAGGCTTTTGTCACAAGTGGTGACTTTTTATTGATTTTGCTTACTTGGGCATATATTGTAAATAACTTGGGTTCTCAAGTCTTGGAATGCATAGAAATTTTCGTTATAGTTCTTAACGTTTTATTATTAGATCCAGTTTTTAGTCTTTGAGTTAAAACAGAGAAGATTGGATTTTGTATGGAACGCAAGGTCTGCAGTACTACACGGGCAGCTTTACAAGAGGTAAATGTCTTCCTTATTGGAAAAGTTATTTTCATACTGCGTAGTTCTTTAAAGTAATGAAATACATATAGAACTTTAATTCAAATATGTAAACATTAGAGCTAGAAAAGGAATTGTGCTTGTTGACAAGTTTCTCAGGCTCTTACGGTCTTTTGTTAAGTCAACTTTAACAGTATAATTCATATTCCGCGGTTTTACTTACGAGACCAACATAAACAGTAATTCTTGTGAGGATTTCTTATTCTGCTTCTGATTTTAACTTGACCACTAGCATCATAATGTAAATGAACAATAGGAGTGCACACTGGTACAGTTTATGAATATTTCTTTCATGACTATGTTAGTTAAATATCCAAATTTGCATGTTTTCCTTTGTTGTTGTCCCTATTGTCCATGTGGCCTTTTGTTTATTATCGACCTAAGATTTTCTTTAAGAGGGCTCTATCCATTTATCATGCTTTTATCGTGCTTTGTGTTGAGTATCTTCTCCCCATAATTTTCCTTCGCATTGTCCCATGATTTGGAGGTCTGGTCCCATATGCGTTTTTTTTTCAAGGTTGGGTTTCGGAGTTTTCTTATAGTTTACATATTTTTTAAAATTGGGTCATATTTACATGCCCCCACAATTCCTTCCTTTTGCTAACGGTTTGACTTTGTGTACACAAATACATGTCTCATGCAAAATGTTCTAGTATAATATTCAAAAGATTACCAGCAGCAATCCAACATACAAAAATAAATGTTGCTAAGAAAATATTCAAAATATCACCAGTAGCAACCCAATAGCCAAAAACTACAAACAAGTGGGTGCTTAACTAAAAGTAAGACAAAAGACCACCAACAACACCCAACAACTACACATCAGCAAAACAACCTAAAAGAAACCAATCCCCAGTAGGAAACAAAAACCAAGAAAGAAAAGACCACACACTAATTCAAGCCACCTAGAGTGTTGGTGACCTCAATCTGTTGGTTCATGTGCCTTTCAACAATAGCTCTTTCTTCTCAGCATCAAAAGTTTTCTTCCAATCAATCAACCTTCTGCCAATAGGACCTTTGTCATCATCCTTAGCAACTTTTTTTCCCATGCCCTTGGCCACATGCTCTTTCTCCATAAGCTCAGAGAAGTAAACTTGATCCTCCCTAAGCTTGCTAATTTTCCTAACAAGGACTTCCAGGGAGTCCGCACTATTCTTGACTGAGATATGGCACACCTGCATTAGCTTCTTGATGTCTGTATTTATGCCTAAAACCTTGGCTTCCAGATCCACCAATCTTTCATCACACAGAGACTTAAATTCATGATAAGAACCTTCAAGGTCCACCATTCTATCTATAAGAATGTCTGACACAGAACATTCTTCATATTCTCCTTTAAGCCTCTAATTTTAATATTGATTTTATTGAACTCCTACGAGTCCATTTAGCTAATTTAAAGGTACTAGTGGCCCCATCCCTAGCCATATCCAGTAAATCAAACATGAAAGTAGCATCATCATCAAGGTAAGAAAATTCCTCAAAAAGAGGGTTTACCCTCAAAGGCTCTTCTTTGGCTTTATTGTTCTCTGCATTTTCCTCATCCAGACCCCTACTTACCTCATCCTATTCCTCCTTGGGCAAGTCCTGCATGGGAGAATCCTCAATGGCCACTATCTTTTCACCAGCATCCTTTTCCTCACCAACCACAATAGGGTCCTTGGTCGGAACCTCAGAAGCCTTGTTGTTTAAATTGATAATTCTCTTCGATAGCCTCCTCGATTTATCAACCAAATCCTCGACATTACCCTGTGTCCCCACCTCTGAACCACCACCAATAGCAACTTTACCAATAGAAAATAGAATAATGTTATATTAGTTGTTGTAGCTAGAATTGATTCAATAGATGTGCATGTAAAATTTGGAACCATAGTCAAGAAACATGAATGTTTTGAAATGGCACCTTAAAGAGATGTGGCTAAGTTGAACTTTCTCAATAATCTAGATAAAATTTTCTTATAGAATCATCACATGTTTTCTTATCATAGTATTATTCATAGAATTTAATAGTTAAATCTTATCTACATATATTATTAATGGATTTGAAGCCTTTATATTATAATAAGACATTTAAAAAAAAAATGTAATTAGAAATTGTATGTATATTTTACTTGTAGATTGTTGTGTCTTAGTTTTTTTATGCATTTACAATGTGAATGTTAGAATAAATAATTATATTTGAACGTTAATGTAAGGTTTATATTAAGGAATATATAGTATATATAATTTATTAGCATCAACTTCTTTGTTGGAATAATTTCATCATTGTAGATTAAATGGTGTGTATGTGGGTGAATGTGATTTTGATTCATCACTTTATCACAATGATGGATTTCTAGCTTAAATATGCTTGTTGTGGTTTATATTTTTATAGTGATCTTTATGTTTTACATCTATAATGTGATGTTTTTTAGATTGTTTTTATTATTATTATTATTATTATTATCATTATTATTATTTTTTTTTTTGAAATAACCTTGTATTAGTGGAGAAGTTCCTTGTTTGATTTACAAATGTATGATTAAATATTGTCTAATATAAGATTTATTTGGATTTGTACCAATGAAGATATTCTTGTAAATTAACATTGTTGTGAATTAATTTTAGTTGATTATTTCTTATGTGTTAAGATTTTATGAAATGATTGATTTAATTTTTATAAAAAAATGAACATGAAATTTTACTATGAATGAATTATTTGTTATATTTCATTTTAGATTATTGGGTTGTAGAATATGAGATTATTACATGATTTAGTTTTTAAAGAAAATATTTATTTTATTTGTACTTATCTAATTTTGATGTTTTATGAAAGAAACATATAGTGTAAATTCTATGGTTTTGCTAACGTGTAATATTCTAATTGATAAACTCTAATTTTGCATAAAATAAGAGTATGATTATACAAAATAAAAATAGAAATATATGAATCCAAAGCCACATATTTAGGCTTTGAGACAACATTGGGGAAGGAAAAGTTAATTTAATTCATTATGTTTCTCAAGCATTTAGAGTAAATATTTGAAAATTGAGTAAGAAATACACTTGGAGTTGTCTATGAGTATTCCATTTCTAATATTTTAATGCTATTTATACAGTATTGATTATGTTTTAATTATAATGAAATGTTTATAATAATAAATTAGAAAGAAAAATGTTTTGGAAAGCCAAAATAATTGCTAACAAGTTAAAATGTATTATTATATCAATTAAAAAATCATTTACTTCAGAATAAAGAATACAAATATGTTCACAAGAAATCTTGATTTCTTATATTTTAAAGAGTGATAGAATTAATAATAAAAATAAATATTTACATTAGTTCTCATCAACCAGCAAAATTAATTTCTACTTAAGTGTTTAGTGAAAAATGAATATGATAGAAAATAGTTCATTATAAAACACTTGGTGGTAATGAAAATATTAGGGGTTTGAAATGATTTACAACAAATTAAGATTGGCTATAACTCCATACAAGTTATATCATTTAATATTCACATCTCAATGAAGGTATTCCATTTTTATTTTGGAGTGTGAGGAATGATTCAAATTAATATGTGAAATATCATTTTACTTCAAACTCAACCTATTACCCTTTTTATGAGTGTGCATTGCTATGAGTGCTCTAGTTCACCAAAAGTATTAATTAAATAATTAGCAATTTAATAGAACAACTCATATACTTAAGAATTTGGAATTGTTGGAAAAACCATTTATTATTTATTTAATTGCTCTAGATTTTTTTTTAATATTGTGTTTGAATAAGTGCAACTACTATTGAGGTTACAATAAAAATTTTGATGGTTTTTTATTAGATTAATAGACTTCTCATTTCCCCAATTTTAAGCATTTATCTTCCTATTACTTCATTTAATACATTCATTATCATAATCACTTGGACAAAAAGATTGAACTAAATATATATGAGTGACTTAAACTCATTTGATCATTTGTGATAATGATTTATAATGTTTTTTAAAATTGACCACCAACAAAATCCCTTATTCTTCTTCTACTTTATGTGTTGTATTTTATTCATGATCATTTTCTTGTAAGAATTTCTAGAACCATGGCATATGTTCCCATTTTTATTTATCAATATTAGTCTAAGGTAATCCAATTATAAATGAAAAATATAATCTATTGACCCATTTAAATGAAAAGGATTTAAATTATTAAATTGTGAAGGATCCAATATGATTCATTGATTATATTTTTGTATGCATGGATACAAATACAAGGAGGATATAGGTGTACAAACTATCATAACAATATTAAATGAATAATCAAGCAATGTGATAACCATATGCTAACATTCCCCCTATTACATTGTTTCTAAAACCACAAAATCACCTTGCCAAGGAACCCCCCCTCAAGGTTTACATAAAAATCCTATTAATTACAAAATAGATATACATTCTTGAGAAGATTTTCCTTTGAAGAAACGAAACCAAAATAAAGTGAAACTCCACCAAGTTTCCTCATGACCCTCGTAAAGGTGTAGCTCTCAGCTATATTCTTGAATTCTCCTTTCCTTGAACTCCTAAATTACCAAGTTGTCTCTTAACCCTTGCAAGGGTATAATTCTTGATCATGGTCTTCTAAACTCTTTGGGCAACCATCCATACTGAACTCTACACCAAACTACTTACCTATCTTCAAAAATCAAACCTCACAATATATGTATTCTTCAAATCTCTTAACAACAACAAAGAAATGAAAGAAAGAAATTAAAGCAAAAAAAAATTCTGATGCAAAGAATAATCTCAAAGTGCAAAGCTAACTTGAGATGATGGAAATTCTTCCATCCTTTGCTACCACCAGCCTACAATAAAAACATGTATTTTTTTATTTTTTATTTTAGCTGGACTTTTATTGTTGCTTTGTGAATATGGTGCTTTCTCTTGTTGAAAATCATCTCTTGTATCTTCTTTTTTCCTCTTTTCTTCTACTAAGGGATAAAATCATATCTTCTAAAGTTTGGGCAGTTATTTGGCTGAGTGTAAAAATAACATTATTGTATTTTGAAGGTGCAAGTTGTTTAACAAAATAGCTTTAGCATCATCATCATCTATTAGAGCCTTAACTTCTGCTAACTATCTAATGAGAGACCTCAAAATACTTATATGATTTGAAATTATAACTCCATATTCCATTTTAAGCCTAATCAGTTGAACTTTTATGAAAAATTCTTCATTGAATGCCTTTGCTCCAAACAATTTATTGAGATTATCACAAATTTTCGTTGATGATTTATGTAAATCTATATGATGTATTTCAAAGTTAGAAAAAGAAAGACCAATAATATCCTTGGCTTTATCATCTCTACTATTCCAATTCATTAACTTAGTTGCATTTACAAACACTTTTTCCTTTCCACTCACTATTCCCCATAAATTCTTATTTATTAGTTGTATTTAAATTTTCTTTCTTCAAATATGAAAATTGAATCCAGAATACTTGTCTAATGAAATCTCCATTAAAAAAATACAAATACCAACCTTATCACTCCGAAATATGTAAAGTCAGCTTTTAATAAGGAAATCCTTATATCAAAAAAATCAAAATTGCAAACTATATTTAAAAAAAAAAAAAATCTTCTCACCTTGCATCGATATTTTCCTTGACTTGTCTTTCTCTTTTTGTAGACTTTCTGATAGCAATCCCTCCAAGCAACTAGTATCACAAAGACTCGGTTTGTGGAATTAGACATAAACCTCTGTTGTCATGATCTGCCTTTTGAGATCTTGACCAGTCTACCAGGACGAGCTCTGAGTAGATCAATTTCAACAAAGGATCTTCAGGTCTAATTTTAGACATCAATGTGAAGCCATGAAAATTTGAAAATGATATCGCCTACGAAAATTTTCCTACCGCCTTCCTCTAGCTTCTACACACCTTGAGATTGCATTCTAGAGAAGAAACAAATCTTTTCAATGATCTCATACCAAATGAGTATTTATAGCATGATGGTCTGCAGAAAATCTGCTTAACATAAAATATAATAAATTGTGAAAGGCTCACAATAGTAAACAATCACCTCAAATGGTTTGAGGAATTGGAACAAAGGAATAACAATCTTCTCCTAACATGACCGCAAATTAATATCACAAAAAAATGTATCTCCGTCAATGATGAAAAATTACAACGGTCCCTTTAGACGCTGCAGGTCAATTTTATTTACTATACTTACGAAGGCTCAAAAACAAACTTCAGCATGAAAATGAGACTATGCACTTACACATGCTACGCACACTTAAAGAATGGTAGATAGTTAACTGCCCATTCTCCTACACAGGCAATCAAAATCCTGTCAACTTTAGTATTGCCTGGTAACATAAATTTCTTGGTAAAATTATGATTCACCTTTTTCTTTTTTTTCAGAAGTTTGCACTCTTCTTCACCTTGGTCATTGTTTTTCCACTTACCCACAAATTTTACTACCAACATTTTCCCATTCTTCACTTGAACATGAATGAATTGCACACTTATCTCGCTGTAGAGTGCGCCAAATCAAATTAAAATGCCACGATCTGTTGAGAAGAAAACCTGGACTCTATAGGAAGGTGATTCGATTCACAAAACTTAAATCCACGATTCATTTATGCAATGAACATTCCAGGAAGTCTCTCAATTAAACCTTTCCATTTTTGACAGGCCTGAGATCATAGCCGCTCTGATACGATATGAAGGATCCAATATGATTCGTTGATTACTGTTCTGTATGCATGGATACAAATAGGAGGAGGATTCGGGTGTACAAACTGTCATAACCGCATTAATTGAACAACTAAACAATGTGATAACCATACACTAACAAATTGGTCATCAAGAAAATCTCTTATTTTTATTCTATATTATGTGTTCATATGTTTAGATTATGATCATATATATATCCAAAAATGTTCAATATGTGCTTATCGACGTTACTCCAAGGGAATCCCATTATAAAATCTAAATTTTAATCCATAAACTCTTTTCCAAAACAAGGATTTGAAGTGTGATAATCTTTTTATATCTAACAACCTTAGATTCTAAAATTTAGTAAGAAACCTGGTCAATAAGTCATTTCTTCGAGATAACTTATCACAAGAAAACTAGAGGTGTATCTTGTCTCGTTTTAGATAGTCCAATTTCAATATTTAAGAATAACTTGAGACATGTCTTTTTTTATTACCTCGTAGGCCTTCATTTGTTGTTTTTGATATTAAAAGTAGGGGAAGGGTCTCTAAACCCAAGAGTTTAGACAAAAAAAGCAGAGAAACAGATGTAAATCAGGTCAATTAACTAGATCTCATATAACCAAAACAAAAAGTAGTAGAAGTGTGTATGTAGACCAAAAAGAAGACAAAATAGCAAAGAAAACACAACAAAAACAATTACTTTTTAGAAGAGCTAATGATATCCCATTTTTTCTTCAACATGTCTATGGCCATCCTCCAATCCTTCACATTAACATTGTTAGTAACCGAAGTCTTTTGAGTCATCTTCTCATCCTCTTTCCCAATTTTCCTCTTAATTTTCCCTATCTTGGAGTTACCAGACACAAAACCAAAAATTGCATGTTGTATGATCCCTTCCATAATAGAAGTGATATTGCTAGCAACATCTTCAAGGGAAACATTTTCTTATGTTCTCACTAGATGCTCCTTTGAGCACATCATTCAACGAGCAGTTAGGCATTTCCTTTAGATTATCTTCCATATTTTGGTCGGGGTTGTTGCATATTCCTTATTCTTTTTTCATTTCTTATAACTCCTCATTAAGGTTTTCCTTACCAAATTCATGGCCTCATTCAAGTCCTTTCGAATCTGTTCATTCTTTTTAATAGAAATTTCCTCTTCAACACTATCATATTTCCCCTCCTCGATGCTAATTTCCTCTTCTTTTTCCTCCAAGTCAATTGTTTTTGAAAAGGAAAAAGCAGGTTTTACAGGGACCTAAAACCACAGAGTTAAAATAACCTCCAAGTCAATTGTTATTATTTAAAATTTTAACTAATCACATATAATTTTAATGAATAAACAAGATGAAAATTAAAAATGATATGTGCATAAATTATTTGTAAAAGAATAATACTAAGAAAGCATGCCTTTTTACAATGACTTGCAATAATATCAAATGTTCTTCAATGCACACATGAACATTACTAATATAATATGTGCTTTTCCTCTATACAAAGTGATAGCTTTTATTGAGATCTATGATTGTAAATTCATTTCAACTTCATCTATGTAATTAGAAATTATCATGCATAAAATCATATTATAAAAAGAATCTATGAAAAGAAAAGAATATGATGAATATAAAATTAATTTGATTAAAAAAAAAATAGTGGATAGAATTTTTAGAATATACATATCCAATGAAAAATATACAACCAAAGATAGTTGAGATTGCTTCATCATGTCTTATCAAAATCATAACTAACATTATAATTTATTCTTCACTATTGCAATTAAAAATTCATAATTTTTTTAAATATATATTCATTTATAAGAACATAAGTGTTCAATCCACTGGAGTTTCTTTTATATATGTCCATATAGGCAACCATTTGTAAATGTGCATAGTAAGTAGAATGAAATGGAAAATTATTCTACAACCAATACTATAGTTGGTCATATATAGTATGTTTTTTATTGATTAAGCAGGAAAAAAAGGGCCTTGACCCAAGCAAAGATTACAACATGAGAAGAGCAGCCAGAGGTGGGAAACAATAAAAGAAAGTGAGCCCACCAACTCCCCAAAAATCCCAGCCAAAATGCTTAACGAATCCCTTTTTTCACAAACATGTTAGTGCTAATATACTGATAAAAAAACCAACAACTACCCACACTAATGTTATCTATCCCTAACCATCTACAAAATTTAACATCATCAAACATACCATTCCTACTATAGAAATAACCATCATTAAACATATTTAAGTTACGGCACCAATGGCCATAGCCAGTAGCAGCAGTCCACTTAAACATAGTAAGAAAAAACATCATAAACAAAAAACCAACTTAAGCATCTTCAATCAGCTTCCAAGCTTTGAGAAGATCCTCAACAGTACCATGTATTGTTGTCTTCAGTTCCATCTTACCAGTGAAGTCCTCTTTGTCAGTCACTCCTTTCTTCCTTTGTTGCTTCTTTATTTTTCCCAGCTCTGAGACAGTGGCCATCACAACCTTTTTCATCATCGCATCCACCACCACACACACATTCTTAACAACTTCTTCTAGAGTGTAAATTCTTTGAATATTACCTTTAGCTTGCATTCCTTTCTCCAAGGCTTTCAGTCTTTCCTCCATTATCCCTTTGATCAGATTCTCAAGAGCTTGAATCTTGTTGTCCCCCTCCATCTCAGAAATCTTCTTCTTCAGATTCTCAAGAGTTTGAATCTTGTTGTGCCACCATACTTTCCTTGGTTGTAAGTATGTGTATCCCTTGCATGATGATAATATAGATATAGAAACTTAATTGAAATATTTTTTTGACTATTAACTAGAATAATTCCATTAGTCAATGGTAAAACAACACAAAATACATGTGGATGTAAAATTTATATCAAGATTAATGAAGGTTCAAGTAGTCATTAGTGCCATGATAAATGGTTATCCTTCTTACATAAGGAGAATCAAGATCTAGTAGAGATTTCTCCCCCCCTAAAATATTTCATTGTAAATATGTAAGGGTTGTGTGGACAAGGCTACAAAGGCTACATAATCTACCATGATTCACATTTTATATTTGTGGCTTTTGTTATTAGTTCTATCTTTCAGTTAGGCTCATAATGTTACTCTTGTTTCTATTAATTTGTTATGATAAGACTATAACAAGGACTACTATGATTTAATTTATTTTTGTCTCCCATGTGATATAAAGGATGTATACTTTGGGCTATCTAAATGGATCAATTTTGGTTGGTTTAATGGTGATATCAAGGTGGCTCTATATTTTAATACATCTATTTTTAGTAGTGTTTTATATATGGGATGGTTAGCTATTCATGGATCTGTGTCGATCACATTAGTAAGGCTGTTATCTAATATGATTTGTAGCTACAATCAACATGTTTGACTATGCAATTTTATTTTTATGGTCACCAAGAAGGATCAAATTTCTTTTAAATAGATTTGATACCAAAATTTGAGTGAAAATGCTCCTTTTTGGCTTCTACATGCCTGACCTAGGTTAATGAGAAACAAAAAGGATATATATAAACTATTTAGCTTCATTTTTTTAAGAAAGAAATGATCTAAATTTCACATTAATATAATTCTTTTAATATGTTCAACATAAATATTAATTTGAAAATATTATAATGATTTTAATTACCAATCATTTTGATAAAAAATAAAGCCTTGGAGTTAAATGTTAGGCATATAATGCAAATAGTATGTAAAAATATAAGTGTTAATAGATTACTAAGATTTACTATACATCAGGAAATGTTAAATACATTTGAAGAGTACATCAAGATGTCTACAAAGAAGATTATTGACATTTGCATTAACATAAAAAGCCATAGAGAAAAATAATTAAGCATAATCACAAGTAGTATTTTGAATGATCATATAGTCTAAGTGGAAATGTTGTATTCAATGTTTGTATTGTACACACATTGTAATTGTGTGAAAATGAATTATGGTAGTAAACAAACACTTAAAATTCAAGTGCACTCAATAAGTGATTCAATACATTTAACACTATGTATAACACAAAAAATATACAATTAATTTCTAGGAATAATGTGTTTTTTCAATGTAGCTTATTAGATATTATATGTTAAAACTATAGCATTATTGAGAACATACATGCTTTAATAAGAAAATTAAAGTCTTTCTTATGATTAATACTTATTGTGTTACTATTGAATATAGTTGAAAATATAGTTGAAAATCATCATCACTATTAATAAATTAAAATATTATAGAAATTAATTTTTCTTATTAATTATAATTATGAAAAATATCTCTAACTATCACATCCATGAAATTATTAGAAATTATTAACTACACCTAGAATACTATGAAATAGTCCATAAACATAAATATTTATAATCTTGTTAACCATAACATTACATAAAATCACTCTTAAAAACTTTTTGCTTGGGTAATAGTGTGAAAATCTAGATGGTTTTTCTCATAAATCTTTTGTATCATTCTATTTGCAGATTGAATGATGCACTATTTCATTTTAAAGATTCTTTTCTTTCTGGTTTTTGATTCGGCTCAAACATTTTGAAGAATCCCCTCAAGCATCCACCTCAAGAACACCTAAGTCACACACGGGAAATAGCCTTAAATAGCCAGTGTTATTGCATTCCTGCACCACAAATATGCAAATGCAGTACACAGTTAGTTTATCTAAGGTATGGAAGTAGCATTTCCAATCTAAGAACTAATTCAAATCCTCACCCTCTATGAATGAAACATGCTTTTACAACAGAAAAGCAAATAAATCATTGACTGATCTCAAAGCAGGAAAAATGCATAAAACCTTTCGAAATTTGAAGATAGACGTGTATTTCCTGCAAAATTTAACTTATTTGTGTTGGCAAGGCAGAAAATGGGGATTTCATCAAGGCTGTGAAGACTCAAACACAATAGTTACCCAAACTACAGCTACACACAAGGCCTTGGACAATTTTAAAGCTTTAATTGTTACAGTATGAACAGTAAGAACAAAATAAATAAAATATCTAGAATGCAATGCAGTGATATCCTTACGTCAACGAGAAGGATGGTAATGCGTACTGGGAGACTGGAGTGCAGACCATAATTCATAGCTAGGGCTTGCAAAGTCAGACTGATGTGGGTATTGCTGTGAAACAGAATTGTATCCAACAGTAGGCAGTGGCAGCTCAAACTCTTCATTTATAAACGATTCCAGAAACGAAGGGTACATATATGAACTGGTATTTCCATAAGCTGTTGCTGTTGGAGTTGCAGGAAGGGAATAAGGAAAGCAGCTGTTGTATGTTAATTGTTTCGGACTCTCACAAAGATTAGACTTGCTCAATTCAATAGAGGGAACTCCCTCACTGGCAGAAGGCAAAATGGTGGGCGTGCTCTGTAAACAAGAGATTCCTGGTGCCGCCATTGAAGAGTAAATCTGGTCTTCTTTATGACCTGCTGTTGTGCAATCTGAATCTTTGCCATTTATTTCTGGATTGGCGTATTCTGGTGATGTAGCGTATTGGAGAATCTTTTGCTCGATATCGCTGTCTTGAGGGTTCCACCATATGTCCTCAGATTCAGAAAGGGGCCTGTGTGTGCGAGGATCTATGCCCTGGTTGATTAGCTTTTTGCTTAGGTGACTGTTCCAGTAGTTTTTTATATCATTATCAGTTCTTCCTGGTAAACGTCCCGCGATCAAAGACCATCTGAATCCATTGACACCCGAAACGATTTCAATTTTTGCGTTTGCAATCTGATTTTATAGCATTCATTTGGTAAAGAGAAAAAAAGGAAAAACAAAAAGGAATGTTTTGAATGGAATAAGGTTGACCTGTTTCCCAGAAGTCGATGGAGCCTGAGAATTAAATCTTCTTCATCAGGTAAAATGTGTCCTCGTTTGACGTCAGGTCGAAGATAATTCATCCATCGCAATCTACAACTCTTTCCAGACCGAAGAGGACCTGAAAAGGATATATGAGAAAAACCTGAACATCAAACAAATCCCTAACCCTAGAATTGCAACGCAACAGCGAGAAACAAGCATAACCCTAAATCTACAAAGATGAGGAAAAAGTGCTGTTAGAAAAGATAAAAACCTGCTTTCTTGGAAAGAGATCTCCAGCGGCCTTCACCATGAGCCTGGATATAGTTTGTTAAACAGAGATCCTCTTCAGGCGTCCATGGACCTCTGTTGAGTTTTACTTCTCTACTGCGAGGAATACGTCCCATGGATTTTGTTTTTCTTTGTATACAAGTTCCGACAAAGCAAACCAAGCCTTACCCGACCGTCAAGAAGAAAACTTTTGAAGGGAAATACCCGTGCTATCTAACACTGAGACGTACATAAAGAACTGAACTAAATATAAAATATAAAACGCGATGCGATATCCTTATCTCTTCTCGTTAGGCGGCTTGTGTAGTAGGCAAGGGACCACACGCTGGTTCACTGTTTTTGTTAGTTGTACCGTCCTACGACACGCAACCATTGGCTCTAGAATATAAAGTTACTACAGGCGCCGTACAAGTCCCGAATTGCCTCCACTTTAAAAAAAATTGGTCGTATAAATTAATTCCAATAAGCACATTTTTGAGCGTGTAACTTATGGATATTTGCTTTACGTTTCTAGTCAAAGATAGCGAGGTTGGGCAAGTAAATATATTTATTTAACATATAGTCAATAATATGTGTTTTTTTTAAAAGATTGATGTTTGAGTTTTGGATGGTTTTATATGTATGTATGGTGGGTGGTTCTTACTATTTGATATTATGTTAAAGGAGGATGATTTTTCTCATTTCATAGTTATGAATTATAATAAATTTTAAGATGAGATTGAATAAGATTATATAGGTGGTCAGTAAATTTGTGAAAGAAAACGAAAAAAAATTACTTTTTGTTTTCATATGTAGTGTTTTTTTTCATTGTTTAAAGTGGACAATATCATAACATTCTATTTTCATTGTTTAATTATAATGGTTTTTTTTTTCTCCATTTGATAAGTCATGCAATGATTTTTATTTATTTTAAATTTACTAATGGAAAAAAATAGATGCTTCAATATTTTTCTGTAGAGGAGGAGATTTGCTACTCCAGAGTCTCTAGGACAAAGAAGAGTCTATATGGAGTAAATGGTCCTCAACTACCTTAAGGAACAAAGCTCAAGTGATGGGATAAAATGGTGAGAGTTCCAAAAATAGAAAGAGTAGGTCATAGAGGTTTTTTAGATAGACTGCCAAGCTCTTAGCCAAGGAGGATATCGCAACTCAAGGATGACATCACGATGCACTGGTATCTTATACAAACCAAAAATTGAGACTATCATAGAAAATAACTTAAGTGAACACTAATAATCTAGTTACTAGGAACTTTCAAGAATGCAAGGAAGAGAACAAAGAATAACAAAAATAAAATAAAGTAAAGTAATCTAAGTAAAATATTGATTAAATGGAATGTAGATGATGAAATGAAGAAAGAGAAAGAAAGCACCCACAACCAACCAAGAAATGAAGTCTCTAGCATATAAATGTCTTCAATGCCTATACACATAAGACCAAGAGAAAATGTTGGGGTTGTTTAGGGGCTTGCTTTAGTCAAAACCCTATTTTGGTGTTTCCATCTCCACGGATAGCCAAATAGACGGATAGAGAAAATAATAGACAAAGAAATAGATAAATAAATGAGATAGAAAATGCATAGACAAAGGATGTGATATATTTCAAGATGCTTAAAGAAATAAGAAAAGAAATGGATATTGCCTATGCTTGAAGAAGCCAAAGAGGGAAAGAGAAAAAGAGAAAAAAAGAGGGTTGTGAGAGTCAAGATAGTTGCAAAGTCTATTAGAAGAGCTTGAGACTATCGTAGCAAGTTGTAGAGAGTGATGCAAGCTTGAGAGGAAGAGAAGAGAGAAGAGAGAAATGAGATAGAAAGAAAGAAAAGACCAAGAGAGATCTAAAGAGAGAAAATGAAATGAAAAGATATACTTAAAGGAGAGAAGAGGAGGAAGAAAAAAGGTTATCAATCCGTTACAAGGCATCCTGAGCTATTTTCACTAATAAAGGTAGGTGGAAAGTGGCAACATGCTCAAGAGTGACTATTTGAATGTTGAAATGTTGTAGGATGCTAGCACGAATTGTAGACATATGTATGACATGTGAATGTCTAAAAAAATCTCACTCAAAAATGATGGGAATGAGGAAAACACAAGGTTTGACACAAAGCTTATAAAGAAGGTGGTTGTTGAAAAGTGTCTTGAGCATCCTAAAGGGAAAAAGGTTGATGCAAGGGATGAAATGAGCCTATACAAATTCCAAGGGAGTAGACACTAAAGTGGATGCAAAAGTGTAGGTGAAATTTCCATGGGGTGCAATATTATGACACAACACTTTCAATGTATTTGATATAGATTATCTTAAAGATATATGTAGTAGTTATTATATTATTTTATATTTTTGGTTAACATTGTAAAAGAGTGTTGTGAATGTAATAACTAATATCCAAGTGGTATATTATTGCATAAGTATGGCTCATAATATCATCATTTATTAACCCCTTAATTACTTATCCTTCATGATTGATCATAGTCCCTCGATTACCCATCTATCATCTTTAGTCAAATTTATGTGTGTAGACATGACCTAACTTCTTTTTCTATTTTTTTATTTGAATATTCATGTTTCATTGCACTATTCTACCAGAAATGTTGGGATTTTGTGGGAAGAGATATATGGTTGGATTTAGAAGAATCTTGTCAAAATGATACAATTTTTTTGTTAATAGAAGTAGGGGAAAGAGCCCATGAAGGGAAACACTATAGTAGAATGAGGTCTAGATGCCACCAAAACAACCAAACAAAATAGAAGGGGAAATAGAACCAACCAACACCCTACAGAAAGCCTAACACCTAACTACATAGAATAACATAAACCACATACTAGCACAAAACAACAATCTTAAAGACAACCAAAACTATCTTTATGAAGGGCATGTAGGCCTATAGAGAGTAATGAGAATAAAACCAAAAAATAGTAACCACCAGACCCAATTAATCCTTTGAAAAGCTGATAAGGTTCCATTCATTCTCAAGTTGTTCTATAGCTTCACTATATTTCTCCATCGATTTAGTCGCACCACCATCCAGTTACTCCCCTGCATCCTGAAAGGCTTCTTTCTTATGAAGGCCTTTATTGGCCTTAGTCGCCCCACTTACCATCCCAAAGATGGCCTTGCACATTATGCCCAAAGCAATTACCATTGGCCTATTGAAGGCCCTATCCATCCTGTCCACTTTCTCCTGAAGCTCTCAAATTTGTGAGGCATAAGGCTCCAAGGGTGCAACAATATCCTACTTAACTCCACTCTTATTCTCCATAGATTGAACATTCAACGCCTCTATGGCTTCCCTAACCACCTGCTCAATATCACGTTGAATATTCTAGAGCTCTTCCTTCTCCTCATCCTTTGAGTCTTTGACCAACATTTGATCATCACCAACCAATTCTTCATCCTATTCACTACTTGCAAAATCTTCTGAGAGATCTTCTCTCAACACAACCGACAACTCCTTCTTTCTTAGATTAATAGGAGGTGGAGTTTTCTCTTTTGGTTCATCCCTAGGCTCTTCAAAACAAAGTTTCTTCCTTTTGGCAGATTGGCCAACAATCCTAGTCAATTGCCTCTCACCCCTCCTGCTACTTGAATCCTCAAAATTTCCTTGCTCCTCATCATCTCTTATTTTATTTGTGACTTTCTTGGCAATTTTAGGCTCAATACTTTCACAAGATTTCCTGCTAGTGCTAGAGTTGCTCGAGGGGTAGCCACTTGTTTCTTTCCCTTTTGGATTTTGAGTAGAAGGGTTACCCTTGGTAAGAAGGCCTTTAATTGAATACTATTTAAAATAGGATGGGCTACTAGGAGGCTTTTTGGTGGGACGCCTTACTGAGGAGGGACCCACATCAGAGCAAGTAGCCAGAGAGGGGTCGAAGAGGTGTTCAGCATGAGAAATAGGGGCAACAAAACATAAAGGGATGCCACTAGGAGGTCTCGATAGGGGGGTATTTGTTGTAGCATAATTATATAGGAATTGGATCATACCATGGTGGAGACGGGTAGAGGAACCCTTAGCTATACATTGCTTTAAAGATGAAAATAGAAATAAATGAATATTAATCCTTTTATTCCTATGAATATGACAAAGAAATGGGAAATGGTACCCATGGATAGTGGTGAAGCATCCTTCCACAATGAATTACTTCATTATGTGAACACTAACAACCCAAAATGGAGTCGAGAGGTGCCCTTTGTTGTATCCATTCTGGTTTCTCACCAATTTCTCACTACCTTCTAGGAAGCTATCCATAAATCTTTGGTAATTTACATTACTAATTTTGGACACCCTTAAACCACTGTACTGTAGACCTATCACAATGACAAACATCCTAGGAGAGACTTTGAATCCTATACTACCAATTTGAGCTATGTCCTCTCTCTAAGAATTATTAAAATTACCAGTAATGTCATCATTGTAGCCACACATCACCATAAACAATGGTGTCATACCAACCTCCTTGAATAGCCTCCATAGCTTGACATTTTGTTGTAAAGGCACACAAGATAATGACTTAGACCTTTTTCTAGGACCTCCATCGAATTACAATTATAGTGGCAAAGGAAAGAAGATATTTCTTTCCCAATAGTCGAATTACCTTTATTAATAGTAGAGTTTGTGGGAGAAGACACAAAAAGTAAAGAAGTAAAAGAGTTGGTGCCCCAATTTGGTAGAAAAATAGCAAACAACTCCTCCACCAATAGGACAATAATATTACACAGTTTCCAAAAAGGTCTAGTTGGAACCATGGAGTAGGTTAGAGGGGGGATAAAATGCCACCCAAATTTACAAGACCAAATCATGAACCCATAATCCATGTGAGAATAGACTGTAAATAGTGAAAGGATGTTGAAAGATTACAACATAGGAAACACACAAGGGCATAATGAAGAGGAGATGCTATGGTGATTTGTCATCATGGAAATATGCCTTGAATCCACACCTTCATGGGAGAGAGGATCTATCATCGCATCATTTAGCCTTTCCATGAAAAGAAAAATATTTAAAAAATAAACCATCTCAAGGAATACATTAATTAAATAATGAGTCCATAAAGGGCTTATTGAAATATGAAAGCTAGTGAAATCTGAAGGCATGAGGTGCCTTCTAATTAGATCACCTATCAACATCAGATCCTTGAAATGATAGCACCAAGTCACAAAGGCATATGAAGTAATTAAACCCACCACTACTGAAATCATCCATCCTACATCAAGGCCTTCCTTTCTGTCATAGTAATTAGTGCATACCATTTGAGCTAGACATGGAAAAGTGTGCCAAGTATACCAACAAGATTTCTACACCTAGACCATGTGGAACTGCCACTGCCAAATCACAAAAGAGAAAGGGAAAGTGAAATCCATGTTGGTTGACATCATCCATCCCCCACCAGAGTTGATCTTTTTGCTCCAACGAGTACACCTCACCTCCTCTGTAGGATCTAGATAAGCATGCCACATAACCACCCAAGTCTCCAACACCCTAAACACGTGGCTCCCCACTATGCCACTACCACAAGTACCTTTAGCTTTCCAAACAAGGTCCTATCCTTTACCCTACATCACCATACGACCGTTAATATTCAAATTTAAATTTGAAATAAGGCACCTCTATATAATAGGGTATGTGCAGGATCATCATGGAAAAAAGAAGCCCTTAAGTGGCGAAAAATTTAGAAAAATCAGAATTAGGCAACTTGACGTAAAAAATTGAAAATTTATCTATATTATTTAAAAAATATGTAAGAATAGAATCTATAGAAAATTGAATGTAGGTTCTAAACTACTAGGTTTATTTAAAAAGAAATCTATTTGGTGAAAATTTGAAATTTCAATGCAGTAGTACTTAAATTTCAGGGAAAAAATAAGAAGTAGGTATTTGTCTGACCACCCTAACCACAATAAAATAATACTATTTTTTTATAAGATTTTAGATATAAGTAGAAGACTCATGTCTCGATGTGATGCATAATTTTTTGTAATTTTTGTCCAAGTAAATAATTAATTATGGATTTTTTATTACAATTTTTAAAAAATATAAAAACTTGTATGTTTAACCCGTTAACTTGGTCAAAACTTCATGAAATTCAATTTTTTTTTTAATCCTATAGTATGCGAGCATAGAATGTGACACATGTTTTGGATTGAAAAAATGTGATACCATTTGAAGCTATAGATGTTTTTGAATCAACCTATCAATCAGGACTTTAGTGTAATTCAAATAGAAAATGAATAATAATTATTTATTAAATTCAAAGTAAAGCATAATTTATATTGGTGGAAAGCTGAGAATCTCCTTTAAAAACCCTTTTCGTTTCATCAGTTTTGGGTAAAAAAAATGTCATCAACCACATACCCTACACATACCCATCATATCGCCACTTTTTGGCCCATCATGATCTTGCACATACCCAATACAACCCCTCATCCAATATACGTTATGAATAAAATTTGAAATATAAAAGGATCGAGAGACCAACACCCTGACCATACTAGTGAGACATATTAAGCAAGGAAAACAACAACATCATTGAAGGTTTAAAGGGGCCCCACCCATCCAGTCCTTAGCTAACCAATCCCTGATATGAGTCGACAAATCCTCAAATTTCTAAAATTTCCAATGGTGAAATGAGAGCCCCAAGTTGGAAACAACATTAGCAGGATTATTTCCTTCCCTATAGATGTGGGAAACTAAAACACCCACCATAGAAGAGAGCACCTATTTAGAGTCCAAAATAAAGCTACTGATATTCCAAGGTGGGTCGAATAAGCTATTTAGATAATCCACAAATTCAATTTCGAATCACCCTCAATCATGACATGGTCGAAACCCATATCTTTTAGCCTCTTAATTCCTAAAATGACACAATGCTAAAAGAGCTCAACACCACTCATATTGCTCTTATACCCAAAGTCAAAACTCCCACCTCATTTGCAAAAATTAGACCTATTTCCCTCTACAATACCATATACATTTTGTTCCAAATCTATCAACCTAAAGCTTTCCAAACTCATTCCAAATATAATCTTGGAGGAACAAGGTGGATTTGTTCTAGGAAAAGAGATAGTCGAAGGGACAATAATAGCTCATGAAATCTTGCACTCAATTTATCAAGAAAAAATTCCATCTATGATAAGAAAAAATTAGACATGATGAAGGCCTATGAAAAAGTAAATTGGGAAGTTTTAGCAAAGGTTTTGACAAGACTAGGTTTTTCTACAAAATGGTGCAAACGAATTCTTTCTTATCTTACATCAACTAAATTCCCAATCCTCATAAATGGTTCTCCAATTGGATTTTGCTCTACCTCTTAAGGATTCAAGCAAAGAGACCCTCTCTCCCCTCTTCTCTTCATCCTAATGGCAGAGGCATTGAGCCAAAAAAAATTATCCTTCCATGCATCAAGTAAATGGAATGGTATAAAAATACTAAGATCAAACATCTCCTACACTCATTCCTTGTTTGCAAATGAAACATTACTTTTCATTCATCCCTTGGTGGCTAAATCCAAAAACTTAAAGTACATGTTGGACAACTACTATCTAATTTTGAGCCAAATGATTACACTTGAGGAGTAAAAAATAGTTTTTCATAATACTAGCACTCTAATAATGGGTCAAATCCTTTCTATCTTATAATTCAAATAGAATAAACATCCTTGCACCTATCTGGGTATTCCTTTCTTTTTAGGAGATCAAAAATCCTCATTTTGGAACAAGATCTTTATGACTATACAAAGCATAGTAGCATCTTGGAAGTATAGATGGTTATCTCTAGCAAGGAGATTTACTATGATAAGATTAGTATTATCTACCATTTCAAATTACTTCTTATCAGTACTCAAAATACCAAGAGGGATTCATGAGAACATTGTTAAAGAAACTAGGTAGTTTTCGTGGATAGGTAATTTGGACAACTCCATGAAAATACCCTTAGTTTCTTGGGAAAAAATATGCAAGGATAAAGTCTTTGGAGGTTCTGGTGTTTAAAATCTAGAATTGAGAAACCTGGGCTTAGGTGTGAAGCTAATGTGGAAACTCTATGCATACCCTTCTTCAAAATGGAGCTGAATCTTGAGATCCAAGTGCCTTGATTTGTCATCCATAGAAAGAATCTTCACTCTTAAAAATCCTCTAGAAGGATATTTTTTTTGGAATTTTATCACCACATGTCGATATGTACTCTCACCTTTCCTATCATGGACTATCAACAATGGTGAAAAGGTTAACTTTTGGGAAGATTCTTGGAATGGTGACCCCCCGCTAACTTTAGTTGATGGTCTATAGGAGGCTTTGGCTTGTATAAAGAATTTTGGAGATTCAAGCTTAAGCACCATGTAGTAAGGAACAATACAAATTTCAAATCTAACATTAGATGAAGTTTTTTCCATAATCTCCCTTTCCCTCAACAACAAAAATATAAGCTTCAATCACTATTGGATACAAGAAATGTTTTATTTTTAGATTATGAGGAAATAATTATTTGGGCTGCATCCAAAACAGAACAATATAATGTCAAAAAAGGATGAAAATCTCTAACTGAGGATAGAATTCAACTAGGTATGTGGCCATATAATATTTTTTGGCACACCTCAATTCTCACTAAAGCAAGTGCTTTCTCTTTGTTAGCTCTTCATAACTGGATCCTAACTATTTGTAAGCTTTCTAAGTTAGGCCTAGCCTAGCCATTCAATTGTATTCTATGTGGCACCCACTAGGAATTAGTGGATAATCTTTTTATCCACTGTAACTTTGCTCAAACATGTTGGAATTGGATCCAAAACAATCTTCATTGGCTTTCCCCCTACTAAACAAAAAATTAGAATTAATTCAAAGTTTTCTATTAATCTATAAAGGTTCTCTCTTTGAAGCACTTTGGGTGGTGATTTGAGCCTTAATGGTATTGAAAATTTGGCTCAAGTGAAACAAAACAAAAAAAAATAAAAATTCTTAGATTTGAAAATTTCCCTCAATAAGTTGAAAATAAATTTTTCTGAGGTAGTAATGGAAAATGTAGTGAAAAAACCAAACCCATGCATCTCATTCTCAAGCTGAGATAATGAAATGTTAAATAATTGGTCTCTTTTGAAGGTTCCAAACAAAGGAGCATACTCTAATATCAAAAAGTTCACAGAAGTAGTATCAAATGGTGCACCCCACCTCTAAATATCATCAAATCAAATTTTGATGCTACATCTAAAGGTAATATAAGACTATCTAGGATAGGTTGTGTAATTCATACTAGAAAAGGAGAGTTCAAGTAAAGGGTTTGGCTTTGAAGCTACCTATGGGAACTAACAATATAGTAGAGGTGCATGACCTCTTAGCAAGTGTGAAGCTGGCTTACAACATGCAACTCAAAAATATTCACATTGAAGGAGATTATTGAAACATTATCAATGCTTGCAAGAACCGGAAATAAAACAACTAGATCATTTCTTACATATTAAAAATAGTTTGCGAGCTCCTAGAGGGTTTCACTTTAGTAACAATCAAACATTTATATAGGGAAGTGGATTCAACAACATATGTTCTAGAAAACCACACATGTAAAATGAAATAAAAAAATCCTCCAAATTGATTCATCTAATTTCCTCAACTTGGAGTATTTTGCACAAATTATTCATAAAGAAGGCCAAGGGAGCAGCACTTTGGGTGTCCCAAGCTAGTTGCATGTTTAATTATAGATCACCTATATTTTCACACCTTGTTGGTGTGATAGCTATCTAGGAGGGTCTCATAATAGTACATAAATAGAGTATAAGTTGATGTGAGATGTTACACCCTCCTCATGATTTAGAGAGACTTATCTTAAGCCTAGTGATCACAATTTCTTTACAAAAGTTATTTCATATGGTCCATGGGATGGTTGTCCTGAACTCCTCAAGCATGACAACTCTCTCCTTCCCCAAAGGTCTCAAATTAGAAAAATTCAATTTTCATGCTTGAACCTAAGTATGGGACACACATATGCATTCAATTAAAAATATAATTTTGTCTTGTACATCATGTTTGTAATAGTTGATAATCCATTTCTTTATTAAAATAAGTTGTTTAGAATTATGGAGAGATACAAGGTGATATGAACTATATTTAGGAAATAAATATAGATATTTGAGAATAAATCCTAGTATTAAAGTTATTTATGCATTATCCATATACATTTCTATTCTATTGAAATATCCTAAGATCATTGATACACAACTTAATAAGACACAAAGAAGACTCTATAAACATGAATGGATACCAACAATTTACTTTCATAGCTACCAACCACATGTAGGTTGATAAATGTCAACATATCCCCATAGAAGAAAATTTTTATGATTACCTTTCTAATTGATATACAATAATTTCTCATAAGGGAGATTAGTACATGACTTGTATTGTAGACACGAGGCCCAAAAAATATCATAGATGATAAGGAACATGAGAATCCACTAAGCCCCAAGGAAAAGTCATCAAGTGAAGAAATAAAATAGTATAACACTATGATAACCACATTGAATTTATACAAAGAATTATCTATAAGAAATAGTATAGGGACTACTATTCCATTAGATGGGGCAATGAAGTGAAACCATTTGAACTTAGAAAATGGTCATTGAGATATACAACCAATGTATAAAAATAAATTAAATATACATGACCAAAGCATTGCTTCTAAGGGAATTTTATCCACTATCCAATTATGATGTACACATGGTCACCATTCATTAGAGCACAAGTAGTTGGTTGAAAATTCATTAACGACTGAGTAGGAAAGATATGTTCACCATGCGTTTGTTAGACTAGTAAAAATATAGAAGTTATTAGCATGTATCTACATAGGAATAAAAGACTTGACATGAGAGTAATGGGCCTAATAGTGAACATATATGTGAAATGGAATAACAATATGCAACCACCTAAGATTTGTAAATAACCACATTGATATAACCTTCAACCTACCACTACCAAACAAAATACATTGAAGAAAAGAACTTTACTTTTTTTCCATGTAGAGAAAAAATGAACAATAGACCCACCATCCTAAAATACTAGACCCCACATGTAAACATCGTCAAGTGATATATAACAACACACAAGTTTTTTATACATGTATTACCATGTATATTTAAGTTTCCCATAGGAGCAATTATAGATGATGAGATGAAGTTATGCACACATGGATGTCACTATTTAACTAAAATATTGTTTTTTATTCATTACAAATGGGAATTAGATGTGTGATCAAGGTGAATAGTTCAATCAATATATAGAGAAACTCATATATTTCAATAGGAATGATGGATAAGGGTAGATAATAAAGTGCAAAACTAATTTCCATGTGCTTAATTTTAGGAAAAAACTATCCGAGTAAAAGAGTCTAATAGAGCATGGAATAGAAGATAATTCAAGTGTATCTTCAAAGCTAAACCAAGGGCCAATAAAAAAACATGATGAGATCGACTAAAGCATTAGTTGCTATACACTAGACATGTTATAGTTGTTAGTTCAAACATTATGGATTTCAATTATGAGAAGTCACTACTCAATTAGATAAAGGGAATGAAAGTTTATTGTAACCAATCAATATGAATTTAAGTGTGTATATAAATGTGAAATTAGACCAAGTAGTGTGCTTAGGGAATAATGGTTACATAATCAAACTATCATGAAAGAACAAATAAGCTTCAAAATAGGGTAGACATATAAAATCAAGGAATAATTAGAGATATAAAAATACATGTAGCACACCATTAATAGATAATAAACTAACCTTAATAATTATTGGTGCAATCCAATGGAAACTACTAGTTTGTCCAATGTTAAAGCACATGGGGAAAATACATACATAGGATTCATACAAAATAGGACAAGTGTATGATGAAAAATAATATTAAGCCCAATGCCTAGAATCATACCCTATCCATACATAGAAAGAGACCCTAATGAATTATTTCCTAGGTCAATAATCAACATAGGGAAACAAGGTCAAAGAGAGCACATGATATAAGATAATTTAATATTTTTGGGCAAGGACCAACAATTTCATTATACTTTTTTACTTTTTACTTTTTATTTTTTACTTTTTACATTTTAATTTTTACTTTTTAATTTTTTAATTTTAGTAGGATGGGGGAGAGTGGAGTGGGGAATTGAAAACACTAGTTGGAGTGGGACTGGGAGGCTAAAAAATCATTGCAGGGGAGGATAGTAAAGCTAAAGGAGAGATAAACAATGTTGAGGTGAAGATTATTGTGGCCACATAGGGGTTCTACATTCCCTCGCTATGGTTGTTCCTTCTTGCATTTGTTTTAGCTCTTGCTCTATTTCAGATGATGTCATTAGCGTTGGTTTTGAAGATGTAGATATTTTGGTTTCAGAGGAAGAGATTGTTGGCTCCTCGAAAAATTATTGGTGCATGGAGGATGAAACTATCATTGAAATTCTCTTGGAGGCCTAGTTGAAGGCTAAGGAGGGTGAGGCACCTATTTTTTCTAAGGAATGGTGTGACTAGTCAGATCATGTGGAGGATATTTCACTTCATTATTTATGGTTCGAAGCCCAACACTCATCCCAAAATCTTATGATGCTTGATGTGGGTTTTAACAATT
>VDFB02105785.1:423136173-423225722 GCA_007258455.2 Sequoia sempervirens
TGCATTTTTTCATCTCTTAAATTCACAATAATTTAAAAATATTGCATACATCTTGTATATATTTCACGTAGTAGTCTTCATAAGGGTATCTTTTAGTCATTTATAGTATTAAACCTAGTTAAGATTTAGTATTAAACCTAGTTAAGATTTCATCTCAAAAGTTATCATTTTGTTTTATTTTTTCCATCAAAATTACATGTGAATTTAGTAATCAAATTTTAGAAATCTGTAACTGAAAGAATCTGTTTGCAACCTGAAATAAAGAACTTTAACATTAACTCTAAAACTCAAATTTTAATTTTTCAAATCCATGTACAAAGACCCATTTTCCCTTGGAAAAACCTATCCTTGTACAAGTAATTTTTCAAATTTCTAGGCATAAATTTTTCTATCTACTTTGTTTCTTTTTTTTTTACATATCTCAGTTTTAGTTGTAGAAGTTGTCATTTTTTGTAGTTGTTTGAATTTAAGTCAATTGATCAAAATAAGTGCATTGTTCAAAAGTAAAATTTGCATTCAAAAGGAAAACTAAAAGACATGGCTAATAATAACATGAGTGATTATGGGGATGATTTGTGAGGTATGCTCAACCTCATTAACATTCAACCTCATAAGGGCCAAGCCAAATTTTCTCTTGACAGGTGCTGTCATAATAGTGGTTTACAATTCCTGAGAGGAATAGATTTTAGCTGAAATCCCATATTTTTAGAAAATATAATGATTTAAGCCTTAAAAAGTTCCATTTTAAGGATTCCAATTGAAGAGGGTTTGATCAAATCACCTTACATCAAACCCCCTTGGATAGAACCTCGCTAGTTTTAAACCATACCTATAAATGTGTCTCCTTTACACCTATCAAAATGCTGATAAAAAACCTTACTTTTGATTTAGATTTTTGGGGGATCAAATGAATTCATTTAAAATTTATTTGAAATTATGAAAGGCATTCCTTAGAACAAGCTATCCAATGAATATAATTTTAATATGTTTGGTTTTGTTATGTATTTGTTTTTTAAGTTTTATTAAACATGGGTTTTTCATCGAAAATGAATTTCTTTGTTCTTCACATGTGGAAAAATAGAAGATTATAGAAAAAAATTGAAAAATATGAGTGCACCAGATATTGAAGTCCCTGATCCAACAAAAATTAGAATTTT
The DNA here is from genome assembly GCA_007258455.2 of Sequoia sempervirens. Lineage (NCBI taxonomy): Eukaryota > Viridiplantae > Streptophyta > Pinopsida > Cupressales > Cupressaceae > Sequoia > Sequoia sempervirens. The sequence continues at coordinate 423,137,331 of VDFB02105785.1, forward strand.
GACATATACAAAAGTTACACACATTATCACGATTGTGTCACGAGATTGTAATTTGTTTGACTTTGAAACTTGATTAAAGAAGCAGGTATTCAATAAAACTATCTAACCAAGTGGAAGCATACTAGATATCCAACAGAGTTACAAATCTAGGAGAATTTTGAAAGAATTAGAATTTTATCCTTCATGGAAAAAAAGTTGTAATGTTGTTATCTGATTGTCGTCACTTTTTAAAATGTTGTTTTACTACGAAAAATCAATTTTAGACAGGAGATGGAAAAAGAAGTGCAATTTGATTCAAAATTTTGAAAAAATATTTTTTAGAATCTCTGGAGACAAAATTTGATTAGACTCTAGTTTGCACCATCTCCAAATTCCTCACAGTTTAGCCACTATAGGTACCTGAATGTGAAGATTTGGTTAAAAATAATAATTTCAGTGTCCAGTTTGGCTAAAAATTGTAAACCACTATTATGGGATCACAGCATTGCTTTCTCACAAAATGACATAATTAAACATACACCCTATGGTCCTCTTTACATAACTGGAAGAATCAATGACAAGCCTACAAATGGGATATTATTTCATCCCATGTTTGTAGAGAATGTGATCACTAAGGAATTCTTGTTTGTGCATGAAATTTACCAAGATTCTTACGAACAATCGAAAGCATGGATCAAGACACATGCTGGTTTTTCTTTCCCTACGATAGGTTTGATCAATCTCCCATTAAAATTTTGACCAAAGAAATTAAATGTATCATTCTCCACCATCCCATCATCGTACCAATTCTATTTGAAGTTAGACTACCCATGGCTATGCTCTGTGGATGTCGTCCTTTCAGTTATTCATAAATACTTGAAATTTCCATTTGGCAGTGAAATATTTATAGTACATCATAGTGGGTTTAATCCTTTGTCTTCCCATCGTAAATTTTCATTTAATTTCTTTTGGTTTGAACCCATGGACCCTATTAAGCCTCGTGAAGACTTCTTTTTCAAATCTTATCAAAATTTCAAAGAAAAGCACATAGAAAAATTATCCCTTAGTTATATTTCCAAGTCCATGAATGTTTTGCCATCCCAACCTATCCTTAATGAACCTATGATTGAACCAAAAATCCTTCCAAGTAACCAAGAAAAATCCATGAAAATTCCTCCGCCTATTTCCTATAAAAGACCAAGAGATAACCATACAACTCCTTTGGTGCCTCCTAAAATCAAACAAGTATATAAACCTAAAGAGAATGTAGTTTCCCAACCCTAGATGGTTCCTTTCGTTCCTCTCTTACAAGAAGAAAATAAACAAATGGTTGATAGACCTACTCCTACACCATCAGAACTTGAAAATAATGCAAGAAGAAACCAAAATGATAGAGTGTATGCATAGACATTGTGCTATTACTTATCAGCTAGAAGAAAAGAACAAACAAAAAAACCAAGATAAAAAATTAACTCAAACAAAGAATGATGATTCTGCACCTTCACCACAACAAAAACATGAACCTACAATGGACATTGTCATTAGACCTCCTATTGTGATTAATTTGGAGGATGGTGATGATGAGATTGTTAAGATTGATGAGGAAGTGCATAATGAGTTGAATTTGTTATTTTCCTTTTCCATTAAATTAGATGGGAACAATTGTGATGATCCTCCTAACATGAGTGAATCACTATGTATTGAACCTGGTGCTTGTCCTAGTATGACACTTGTCATTGTCTCTTTAGATAGTTATCCAAATTATATATATAATGAGTAAGATTAGGATGCAGATGACTTAATTTAGGCTGGCTTTCATGTGACATACTAGCCTTTTCTTTGTTTTCTTTTCATGTTCTTTCATGTGATTGCATGTACATAATGTGATCCCCCATATTGTGTTGCTTGGGATGTATTTATGTTTCTGAGCTTTCTTTGGATGATCATTGTTACTCCATTGGTGCAAGGATACAAATGAAGTGAACCCATTGTGACATTATTCTATTTGTATCTTCTTCCTTCTATATGTCATAAACATTATATTTTCTTTTGTCTTGTGTTTTCCTTTTGGGGATGATGCAAAGTGTTGAGACATTTAGGCCACTTCCATGTTGGACCAAAAGCTTTTCTTTTCTTTCACTCTCTATGTGTCATTCTTCATTTGTGTTTTCCATTATATGAGTATTTGGGGAATGATGATGGTTCTAAGCTCTATTATATCAATGTATCAAAGACATACACTAACCTCAAATATGTAGATCCCTTATGTGCTATCTCATTTGCATGTGGGGCAAACCCCCTTTTTCATGATTCAACTTTATTTGGAAACATATATTTGGCATATGGATTTCCAAATAAGCTCTCACGACCCTTTAATTAATTGGAATATATCATTTATACTTTAAAGTAATTGCTCATAGTATGGTTTTTAGCAATCTCTTTAAAGTGGGGGCATACATTGGCATTGTTTTATTTCGGCATTGATCATTTTGGCATTGAATTACGGGTATACAATTTTTGTGATGAATTTAACTATGTGCTACCTTTTTTATGAGTGTACACCTTGTTAGCCTAGTGTGTTTCTCTCATTCCTTATGGTTCACATTTTGACTAGCCCTCATGAGTATTTTGTTCACATAGTGGATAATGGGTTTTCAATTGTGAATGTTTAATTTTTAGAAAAAATGCTTAGGCTTGATCCATACCTTTTGGAAAAACAACCAAGGCTTGATATACCCTTTTTTCCTTTCTTTTCCTCTTTGCATTAATTTTGGCATTGCATGGTTGTGTACCTTGTGTCATTGCTACATTCATGTGTCTCTTTGCGCCTTTGTTGTTTTTCCATGAGATCTTAGATCTTGGGGGCTTGAGCATCCTCCTTGATCCTTGCCATCTTATCTTCCCAAATGCTATAAAATTGGACCTCTCTTGACTTATTTATCCACTTTAGTGTGAGTCTGAGTGTATGTTCATACTCTCACTAAAGTGGGGGCTAAATGTAGCATAGTATATTGTATACCTTTATAATTTCACACTATGTTTGCATCCCCCTTAATTAATTGGAATTAATTAAGCTCTAACTAACCAAATTATGCATTCCAAAGCCTTATTATTCTCATTTTTTGAAAGGGAAACCTATATTAAACAATTTCCAACATTAATGAAATCACCTTAGAAATTGAGTGTCCTAGACTTAGGTCCTAGGACCCATTCACCCAAAGGTGAATGGGTCCTCTTTAAGTCCTATGACCCAATTTTTAATGTGTATTTTGTCACATTTTAATGATTCAAATTCAAGTTTCAAGTATTGGCTTTTAGAATCTAATTTTCAAGAAATTAGATAAACACCTATAAATACATAGTTTTTCTATCATTTGAAACATTAATGAGCAAGAGGAATTTAAGATATCAATCCTAAGAGAAAATTTGATTGCCAAGAGCATCAAAGAGAAGATTTATTAGTCATCTACAACAACAATCAAGGTCATATGATCGTGTCAAATTTCATGTGTTTTCATGTCATGTTTTCAAGCTAACATTGTGATGTAGGTTTCAAGAATTCAAGCAAGCATTCAAGCATCAATCAATCAAGCCAATTAATGCAATATCCAAGCCTTAGAGTGAGGTGTTTGAATTTATTCCTCTAAGGACAACCATTAAGGGTTTGGTGAGTTGTAACAAGCTTTGTTCATTCATGAATTCCTTCATTTTGTCATTATTTCATTATCAAGGTTTAATTACCAAACATGGGGTTTGACTAAGGAAAACCCCCATTCACCCCCCTAGAAAAAAATTCTCTCTTGTATGTGTAAATTTACAGGTGAGAAAGGATCGAAAGTTGATCAAAGGAACATTTTTGCAAAGTTGCATAAGTTGTCATCATTGTTTTCAGGCTACAAAAACTCACTTACAAATTTTATTTCTGACTTTCTAACAGTAAAACTTGGAGAAATCAAAAGCTTAGATCTAGGATCAAAGGATTGAAAAAACTGATTTTGGACCCTAGCACTAAGACCCATTCGCCCTTGGGTGAATGAGTTCTTGATCAGAGCTCAAAACCCACTTCTTATCATAGGTGCACACCATCAAATCCTTCTAAGATAGGCCTAGAAGTTGTCATTTCCTTTTTCGTTATCATAGAATTTTACATTTCTAGTATTATATCAAATAATTCATCTGGTTAATGCACTTTAAATCATTCCAAAATATTACAAATCAGTCATTTTTGTGATAAGAAAGTAGAGTTCCAAGGTCCAAAATAGGGTTGAATCAAATAAAGGTTGAAAGTAAATCCTATCACTTTGTGATCTTGTCTCTTTCTAATGAAATTGGGGAAAGGTCTGTTTGAACCCTAGGCCATTTCATCATTCCACATTGATTGAATCCATTCCTCTCTTTTTCCTTATATTTTGACATAACATAAACTATAAATTATTAAACTAATAAAATTAAGTAACTATAAACCAAAAATTTGGATGATAAACCTAAAAATATTCCATTTATTTTATAGGGAACCAAATAATTATTTTGAGTATAGGTCAATCTTACTCATCTAGCTACTTTATAATTCTCTCTTATCTCTTGGGATTGAAGAACTAGTGTCAAGACACTTGTATGTATCCTCTTGATGTATGACCCTTCACATGACTTAATATTATTATACATGTAATGATTTTTGGCAATTCCTACCACTTTCTAAAATTATATTTCCACTTCCTAACACTTTTTGGTATAATAATTCTAAAATTCATCAATTAGCACACTTTTTACAATTGATAGCACATGTAGTATGAGAATGTTTCTTCATTACCATATTATAATGACCACTATCATCATCATTCCTTGTACTTGTGTCCCTTAATTATATACTCAACCAATGACCAACTAAATAGCAACATATTTGTGAGCTTCACTTTGTCTCTAATTCTCTAGCATAAACAACACGTGTCAAAAGTATAGTACCACTTGTTGACCAATCATGAAGACCTACTTTTTCCAATCACTCAAGAGGTGAAAACATGATAAAAAAATATTTTTACTTTTTGTAAGTTGGTGCTCATATTGTGTGAGCAAATAAAAAACTGAATCAATTTTCCCTAAAGAAATTAATCACTAAGTTATAACATTTCCAAGAAGTTTTTATATTTGAAAGTAAGTCCATTCAAAATAATACAATTCAACATATCATCATCAATTTACCACCCATACTACTATATTCATGATTTAATTTTTATATCCTAAAGATGTATTAAGTAACATCATCATCATTGAGTTTAGTGTATAATAATTATATTGATAGATCAATTATCTTATATGCAGGCTGTTTTTTGTATAAATCCTTAAGAATATTCCAAGAATTCCATGCTACTTTTTTAATATCCTTTATGTGGATGATAATTGTGAATAAAAATAATATTTCAATAGAGTTCAAAAAAAAAGTCTTACTTTTGAAACATGAATAATTTAGTGGCATTAATAGAGGGTGCAAGTTCATTCTTAACCAAATCTCAAAGATCATTGAATATAAATATATTTTCCATATTCATACTCTAAACTTTATAATTTTTACATGTTACTTTCCTATTTTTGAGATGAGAAATAATTTTAGGCATATTGGCATGGTAGGAAGAGAAGCAACATTGAGCTACAAAGGTTTTGAGTAAGAAAATATTTCTAACAATGAGAATTATTGCAAAAAACATCTTATCATGCTACATACTCACATTTTGAAAAAGCATATATGATACTCTAAATCTATCAGATCTTGCATAATTATTTAAATATAATTTATTTTATAAACTAATAAAATACTCCATAATGTATGCTTTTCTAAAAGAAAAATATTTCATAAATTTAAGACAAATAGTAAAAGAGTCCAAATCGAACCACCCATATTTATAACTAGATGTTCTTCCATAACTCACCATATTTTACATGAATAAACACCCCTTATACACATGCTCATTATATTTTATTCCATGTAATGGATGAAGGAATTATGCTATATTATATCCCTACTAAGTGTGCCTATGTATCATTAAGAATCAATAAATTATAAAAGGAAACAAATAAAAGGAAAAAATACTTGTTCTAACATAGCCTTATGTTATATAATTTTTGATAGCTACGAGCGGGACATAGAGTGCCTTAGTGTGTTTGAATTTTTTTGCTGAGGAAGATGAGGTTGGAGGGTCAGATTCTGATGGGGATGATCCATATGGTAGGGGGTTAGTAGCTTTGGGGCATGTTTCTCTTGTTGTGTGCTTTTTGTTGCATTCATTCTAGGCTATTGTGCCCATTGTTGAAGTACAAACTTTTTCTTTGTCCACCACAACTTGGGTTGATGGTGTTTTGGAGTTTTCCTTACTTGTGGGGGTTGGTGGTGTTTAGGAGTTTTCCTTGCTTATGGGGGTTGATCTTGTGGCATTGGGTGTGGGGGGGAGTATTTTGTTGCCTCTTCCTTTCTAGAATGTTGCAAGTGTTTATTTGTTGGTTAGATTTGATTCTTTCACCTCTTCTTGGCTCAGATGCTTGACTTAGTCAGGGATGGTTTCTGAGTGCTTTTTGCATTCTTGTGGGTCTACTTTCTTCATCGGTGTCGACCTTCTTGTAGTTTTTTCTGTTGTTGGTTCACCTCCTCTTGTTTTTGCCACTACAGGATGGAGGGTTGGAAATGTTCGGTGTCTTTGGATTGGGTGGAGGGCTCTTCTTGGCCCCTATTTTTCTTTTGTTCCTTTGACCTCCATTTTGGAGGTTTTGGTTGTTGCTTTCAACATAGGGTGTAGTGCTATTGCTTTGGTTGTTATGGCTGATGTGGGCTCCTTCTGGTCATCCTTGCTTGCTAAATTGTCTTAGTTGGCTTCATGGGTTTTGGAATTTCTTGTCATAGCTCCATAGATCTGGTTGGTGATGCTTCTCTGGCCCTATCATGTTTTCTCAAATCTCTTTCTCTGACTCGAGACTTGGTTATTTTTTGGCAACAGTTTTGTGATGCTTGATTTTCACCTGACCATGTTGGTGTGGGCCTTTATGGAGGTTGAGATTGACATACTGGGTACCTCTTTCTTATTGGTTGTGGTGCCCATGCATTCTTGCTTCAAAGCTAGCTAGGCTTTGGTTTCTTTTAGTTCCTATTTTTTGTTGAAGGCTACTCTTTTCTAGTGGAACTCTACTCTGCTATTCTTGAATTTGGGTTCCCCCTCTCTGGGTGGTGTGTTTCATCTCTATTGTGTTGATGTTGCAACCCTTCATAAGGATTTGGTTGCTTTGGATCATTTTAGGTTGTTGTTTTCCAGGTTTCTTTGTGGTTTGGTTGCTTTGGATGGAGCCTTTATGTTTATTGTCCCTATTTTCATTTCACCTTCTCCTATTAATGTGGAGAACTCTCTTGTAATGGTGGAGTTGTTTTTTTCTAGTGGAGATGGGAGTTTTTCGGTTGAGGTTTCTATCACCCTTGTCTCTGGTTTGAGTTGTTTTCCTATCGAGGTGGAAAACTTGGTCTGTGCTAGAATCTTGGCTTTGCTTGATGCTATTTTGGTGCTTCCACTTGGGTTGTGTTATTTCCTTCTCTCTTCAAATTTCCTTTCAGCTTATCCTATCAAGGTGGAGAAATCTCCTATTAAGGTGGAGATTGTTAATTCCATTTGTGTTGGGAGCTATTGCAAAGGTGTCTTCTTTCCCTTTGGTTTGTTTTGTGCTCATGCCAAAATTTCTGGAATTGTTGCTTAGGGTTTGCAACCCTTTTTTCAATGCTTTAAGTTGAAGGCTTGCATTGGTTTCCCCTTATTTTTGTAGGGTCCAGTGTTTTCTATGCTATTTTTGTTGCTATTTTTTTCCTTGCATCTTGTCTTTGTTTTTCTGTTTTATGCTCTGATCAAAACATGGATTTGTTCTTGTTTTATGCTCAGTCGAAAGCATTTTTTATGTGTTGCTCTTTCTAGGCTCACTTTTGGTGAGTCTTGTTTTATGTTGACTCACCTTTTGTGAGCCACCTCTCCACCTCTATGGCTGCTTTGTAATGGGTACTTTCCCTTCTAGTCTTAATCTAATTAATACATAGCCCTATGTTGGTGATAATTCCCCCCATGCCTTTTTTTCTTACACCCCTTTACCTTGTGACCAAGGTCAAATCCATGTAGCAATTCTTAGCATCTTTAACTCAACACTACCATCATTATTATTCTTATTTTAACTAAAATTTATCAAATGCAGTTCAATGCACAAGCTATTTTTTCTAATTCCTTTCTCATCCACTTCTTTTATTTTATAAATAAAATTTTAAAAATGAAGAAAAGAATATACTTTTGAAGAGAAGAAATTACTATAGATTTAATAGATGATTTTTACAATATATATAGCTTTAGTGAAGCTCAACATCTCCCTATAACCTTAGTTCTAATATGGAATATAATTGGGAATAATAAATAGAAAAATTATATTGGCACATGTATAATATTTTCTAGGACTTATTTACCATGTCTATGAATACAATACTAATGTATTCTAATATTTCCCCATAATGAATAACTATTTTTTCTTGGACATCTCTAGCATATCTCTGTATATTAGAAAAAATATTTTTATCTTAAAATATCAAACATTGACCTTACAACAAGCTTCCACTAAACTATCACATCTCTATGCCACTACCCCATTTGAAACCTCAAGAACCTCTCCAACCACAACATAAAAAATAGAGTCATATCAATGAACTTATGTTTCCCCTAATAATCCTTTTCAAATATGCTTTGATCATTCTAACATATCTATCATATTAAGAAATGTTGTCACTCAAAAACAAATTTAATTTGTTAAATTTTTTTATCTCACACACTAACAATGGAAGCCTTCTCTTTCTAAAAAATAAATACTTTTGAAAATAAAACATACACTACTCTCTACAAGAATTACTTCTCAAGATTCTCTCATATTCTTGGGCAATGCAATGGAGTCATACCCAATCTCACTCTAATACTATAATAAAAAAAATAAAAAATATAATAATATATTTTTCAAGAGAAGAAATTAATATTTATTTAATAAAGGATTATTATAAGATATAGTTTTAGTGAAGCTCAACAGCTCCCTATCAACTTGGAGTCTAACATGACACCTAACTAAAACTACTTAAGGATAAACTTACAAACATTGACACATCTATAACCCCTATTAGCAAGAAACTTATTTACCATGTGTATGATTAGTAAATATTTTTATTATTCTAACATTTGCACCATGAAGTCCAAGATCAAATGTATATTTACAAATAATATAAAAGAATAGATAAACTACACATATATTTTTGAGAAAGGGTGAAAATAAATATATTAAAGAAACAATGATAGATTAAATTTTACACTTTTGATATTTTCTAATTGCATGAGCCATTAATAAATAAAGAAGAGGGAGAAAATAAGAATGTCTACTCCTATATTGAAATGTATAAAATCCAAAATAACTCAGATTACCATGATCATTGAAAGAATAAAATCCCCTATTTCTATGTAATTTAGTTATTTTAAATAAGCTAGAAAATTTGATAGGACCTATAGAAGGAAACAATCCTAACTCATAAACATGCCAATGATGATTTTTTCTTTGACACCCACTTAGCAAGACAATCCACTACATTCTATTCCCTAGGAATATGAGCAAAGAAGATTCCTTCAAGACTCAAAGAGAGATGAAGGATCTGGTCCACTAAAGAAGCAATCATATTGGACTTCTAAGAACCCTTTTTACTCAAAAGAGAAATAAATATCAAGGAATGAGATTCACAAATAACCTTCATCCATACCAATTCATAGGCCTTCTTAAGAGCTAGTAGAATAGCCCAAGCTTCTATCACATTGCTAGAAGTGATTCCCATTGCATAAAATAATATAAAAAGGGCCATACCATCATGAGAACAACCAACTCCAACTCTGGTAGCACCCAAGTTAGCTCAAGAAGAACCATAGGTATTCAATTTGAGAAAACAAGAACGTGGATGACACCACTTACCACACCTATTCACCTTCTTCAAAGTGAAAGATTTATAAATAGATTGAAATCAAAGATTTGAAAGCTCCAAACTACTTAAAAAAGAGATATAGAAGAAGATAAGACCCCTTCAAAAAAACATTTAGCAATAATAATTTCTTTGAGACATTGATGACCCTAAAAGATTCTATGGTTCCTCTCTAACCCTAAAGTAGGAGGATATCCTAAACTCACTAAAAATTTATTTAAAGATGAAACATGAATAATAGACCGATTTCATCATTGCCACCGATCTCTCCAAATACCTAAAGAGAAGGGAGATTCAAAGAAAAGATGAACAACATTTTCTTCATTATTGCGACATAAAACACATTTTGAAGGGTCCGGAAATCCTCTTTTCCTCATATTATCCCATGTAAGATACTTATTCTTACATAAACATAAAAAAATTGCATTTAAGTTGTTGAGTATTGAGTACTGTATATGAATTACATTATTCAGTACCATTTCACTCTTTTTATTTTTGCAACCACTTATCCCCAAAAAATAAACGACTAACTACCAACACAAACTATACATTTTTAAGCTAACCAAACATTTTATCACAACAAATTAACAAAGAGGATGGTAATACGTGCCGGGAGAGTCGAGTGTAGACCACAATGCAGAGCTAGGGCTTGGAAGTTCAATCTGATGTGGGCACAGCTGTGAAACAGAATTGTATCTAACAGCAGGCTCTGGGAACTCGAACTCTTCATTAATAAGTGATTCCAAATACGAAGGGTGCATATATGAACTGGTATTTCCATAAGCTGTTCCCATTGGAGTTGAAGGAAGGGAATAAGGAAACCAGCTGCTGTATGTTAATTGTTTCGGAGTCTCAGAACAATTGGAATTTCTCATTTCAATACAGTCAACATCTTCACTGGCAAAAGGAAAAATGGTGGGTGCACTTTGTAAACAAGAGATTGCTGGTGTAGCTGTTGTGGAGCATATCTGGTCCTCCTTATGATTTGCTATTACAAAATCTGAATCTTTGTCATGTATTTCTGGATCGGCACTTTCTGGTATTATAGTGTATTGGAGAACGTTTTGATCCACATCGGTGTCTTGAGGGATCCACCATATGTCCTCAGATTCAGAAAGGGGCCTGTGTGTGCGAGGATCTATGCCCTGACTGATAAGCTTTTTGCTTAGGTGACTGTTCCAGTAGTTTTTTATATCATTATCAGTCCTTCCTGGTAAACGTCCCGCGATCAAAGACCATCTGAAACCATTTGACAGCCGAAATGATTTCATACTCTTTTGCTAGCAATCTGATTTTATAGTAACTAATTTCGTTTGAAAAAAAAAGGAAAACAAAAGGAATGTTTTGAACGGAGTAAAGTTGACCTGTTTCCCAGAAGTCGATGGAGCCTGAGAATTAAATCTTCTTCTTCAGGTAAAATATGTCCTCGTTTGATATCAGGTCGAAGATAATTAATCCACCGCAATCTACAGCTTTTGCCCGATCGAAGCAGACCTGAAATGAATAAATATATGAGAAATAAACATACAAACGAATTCCTAACCCTCAACTGGAAAATTAATTGAGAGATTTAAGCATGACCCTAACCCTAATTCTAGGAGGAGGATGTATGATTGTTAAATATTTATTAACAAACAAAAACAAAGACCTGCTTTCTTTGAAAGAGATCTCCAACGGCCTTCGCCATGAGCCTGGATATAATTTGTTAAACGGAGATCTTCTTCAGGTGTCCATGGACCTCTGTTAAGCCCCCCTTTTCTACTGCAGGGAATCCGTCCCATGGATATCTTTTTTCTTTCTATACAAATTCGCACAAAACAAACCAAACTTTTCACGCCTAGAGATGCAGTAATCTTTTCAGGCAAATAACCGTGCTTTCTAACTCGAAGACTTGTATATAAAGAGTTGCAGTAATATAAAACGCGTTTGTCGATCTCTTCTCGAAAGGCGGCTTGCGGCGATTCATTATCCGCTATGCACAACAGCTCAGATAAATTAAATTCCAACATTCTCCCTTCACGAAATAATAATTTTCAGATAGAATAAACTTCTACGACACGTAACATCTAGCAATGTAACGTCCATTTTTTATGTATCCCGTACACACACGACGTGAATTTCCACTGAAGATGTTTTAGTCGCACAAACTAATTAGCCGATAGGCTATTATACTTGGGGGAACCCCACCGGGATTTCCAGCAGTCTGACGCCGGAAACCCCGTTGGTGCCCGGCAATTGCACTTGTGTACAACCGTTTGCCACCGATTTATCAAGGGGATTTTATATTAGTTTATGGGTGACAGATTGCAGAAGTTGACCCACTGCACGTTTTTCTTCGATGCAAATTGGGGAGTAGATTATACGAGGAAAGCAATTATTACTTGTCCACTTAAAAAGGCTTCCCTACGCAGCACCTGTTTATAGGCTGGGTCCCACTTGTTTTAAGTTTGTGAAAAGGAGAGAAAAAATATGGAAAAGATATACAGATGATGTAAGTTTTTTTAATTAGAATCCAAAATACTAAATGATTCGTTGTTGTGAGGGTATGAAAAAAAAATTTACTTTCTAATTTTTTTAACTTTTATTTTTTAACATTTATTTTCATATCACATTTAAACATTATTTGGATTTAATTGTTTTTATTATTTATCTCATTTTTTCCTTGTGTGTCAAGGTTTCCACCATCATCTTATATTTGGATCATGTCTTAGGTTAAATAATATAATGCTTGTAAATGGAATTGAAGAACATATTGTCAAAGATGTGAACACTACCACTTAAAAGAAAAGATTATTTTCATTGTGATCATGCTCACATTACAAACATATATATAGACACATTATTGCTCTCATTATACAAATGCTTAGAACATATCTTTCTAATTCAAATACTAATTCGAGTAAGAATGAAAATGATATATGAAATAAATAAATAAATAAAAACAAATAAAAATAAATAAAATAATTTATATACTAAATAAAATAAAAATGATTCTTTAAAAATCAATTTTTAATAAAAAATAAATTTATATAATAAATAAAGTAACTATTTAACTACAAAATAACTTATATATCCTATAAAAATAAATAAAAACAAATAAAAACAAATAAAATAATTTACATAATAAATAAAATAAATAATAATTTATATAATAAATAAAAATAAAATAAAAATGATTCTTTAAATATAATAAATTATTAATAAAAATTAAATTTATATAATAAATAAAATAACTATTTAACTACAAAATAACTTATATATGTTATAAAAATAAATAAATAAAAATAAATATAAAATAATTTAATATAATAAATATAATAAATAATAATTTATATAATAAATAAAATAAAATAAAATAATTTATATACTAAATAAAATAATATAATAAATTTTTAATAAAAATAAAATTAATATAATAAATAAAATAACTATTTAACTACAAGATAACTTATATATACTATAAAAATAATTAGTCGATAGGATATTACGTGGGGGAACCCCATCGGCATCTCCTTCAATGTCGGAAACCCCACCAGGATCTATTACGTGGTGTGTTGTACACTCCTATTTGTCTTTGTGATGTGAAAGGTAATGTAGGAAACATTCATCGAGCCTTGGAGACTTCACACACGGGCATATGTTGGGTGTGATAATCACTGAGGTATATAACTAAAGTTGTATAGGAAGTGTTGTTTTTGGAATGAATTGGAGAGGAGGGTAAAGAAGTAGAGAATGAAGGATAGAGAGAGAGAGAATCCAGGATCGACATCAGGATCAAATCAGACATCAGATGGGAGATCGGACATCGATCCGGGAATCGAGATCAAATAAATCCGGAGGCATCCGCCAGTCAGGACAATCAGCGGATCGATCAGATCGCTGCGGAATCAAATCGGCGGATCGCGGATATCGGATCAGGATCCATCAGATCGATCGGACCATCTTTCAAATCCGGGACGTCGACAATCAGTGGAATAGGAATAATTAGAGGAGAAAGTAGAAGGGAAGAGGATAGGAGGCATATAGGTAGAGAGGGATATGTGATATAGAGAGAAATAGAGAGGGAAGGAGAGAGCAAGAGGGGAGAGAAGGGGGGGAGGGACGAAGGGAGAGGTAGAGAGGGATAGGTGAGATAGATCACTGCTTTCTTCACACCGTCCACTGCTTTTCACAATTGTAAATTATAATGTGGACTTGGCCTATCGGCATAAGTATTGCACCTCATTGGGGTGCAAGTGCTAGTTATTATTAAAAGCACCCACCGTGCCAATGCATGATCGTATATATATTTTAATAGTCTTCAAACTTAATTCTAATACTTTTCAAATCTATTTAATGAATTTTTAATGGAAGGAATAATCAAAGTTATTTTTTTATAATGTACACTATGGATTAATTTATTATAATGTAATTTTTAAGAATTATTTTTTCGATATAAAAGAATTATAGATGGGTGTCTTATTATATTTGACTTGTATCAATTGAATATATGTTAATGTTCAGAATTGACTATTGAATATATTAGGTTTTAGTATAAATATCTTATGCATGTCTTTATGGATGTCAAACCTTTACAAAATTCACTATTAAGCAAAGTGTTTAAACCAACCATATATTTTTCCATCTAATTACAAATACGTTTCACAAATAATAAACTCATACTATTGTTTCATCATATAATTTGGTAACATAGGTCCAAGTCATATAAAATTTAACTAATTATGTGATCAAACATAAAAATCAATCAAACTGTGTTATTCAAGACTTATGTTGTTCTTCTATAAGCAACAAATCAAAAAATATTTTTGTGCATAAAAAAAATAATTTTGCAATAGTTGGAGCTAGACAATTATGATTGAAATTCACAATTTAATTGGATGTTTAGAGAAAGGAAAACAATAAACAACATAGACTACCAAATTGTATCATTTGACATAAGGTTTCCTTAAGTAAAATCAAATTTCAAACACTAACTTACATCTAGTAGTATGTATTTTCTTGTTTACACAAACCACTTGAGGTTTTGTATCAAAAAATAACATTCAAAGGATCCATGTTCTAACAAAAATATATAGTAATATATAATTTAAAATCTAAAGTGAAAAAATATTCCTAACAATCATAATGAGGAGTACAATAAGGAGATATGACAAAAAAAGTGATATAATTTTTTTGTTTTTATGTGAAGTTTACTTCATATAAATTAATGTTGTCTTCATTGAACTCCTATGAATAAATGAGATTTTTGTTCCATTTTATCTCTTTATGGCATTTGGATACATGTTCACCCAAAATTAACATACCATCAACATAAAATGATCTTGTTGGTCCATGCGCCAAAATGCTAAATTTTGTATGTTACACATGCTCTCATTGACCTTGTTTCCCTATGTTGATTACTAATCCAAGAAATCTTACATTAGGACGTTTACACACACAGACACACAGACACAGACACACACAGACACATACACACACACACAAACATATTGCAAGGATTTGTTTCTAGGCATTGGGATTAACATTATTATGCCATTATTTATGCTTCTTAGTGTGCATGAATCTTATGTATGCATTTACTCCATGTGTGAAATTAGAAAATCCAATAGTTTCCACTTGATTGGATCAATCACTCTTAAGGTTAGAAGCTTATTTATGCTCTAGTTATACCCTAGTTTGAAGTTTATTTATGCTTCCATAGTGGTATGATCCTTAAACCCATATGCCCTAAGCTCCTTTCTTGGCCTAAACAGATATTTACTTGCACACTTGAATTCATATTGATTGTCAACCATTACCCTTAATTCACTTCATATAATCGAATAATGCCTTCTTATTACTAGTTAGTATACAACTTAAATCAAGTTCTTTAAATCCCTAGTATCAATACCACTAGTTATATCACATCTTGTACATATTTGCTAATGTTTTAGTCAATCTCCTCACCCTTAATTGTTAGTGTTTGATTTAGTTGTTAATCACCTTTTAGATTACCTTATCTCCAATATTATATTCCCTTGTTGACTTAAATAGATGGTTTTTCCTCAACTTAAAATACATACCAATTAGTTTACATTATATTTACCATGCTTACCCACTATGCCTATTGAAAACCATACATTTCCATATACCTTGTTTATATAATTGACCTTAGCCACATGTTTACTTCCAATTCATAGTGCATAACAAACAATGATTTTTTCTCAAGTATCATAGAATGTGTGTGGCTTCATCTCATCAATTATAGATGCTCTTATTAAAAATTAAAGCCTACATGGTAATGTATGTGGGACACTTGTGTGATACCATTTCATTTGATGATCTTAGCATGTTGGCCACAATGCTTCAGCTTTATAGGAACATAGTTCTCCATTATGGCCTAGATGGAAAAAAGATAAATGATCATTATTCTATATGTTAGGTTGTAACACCATTATTTCTTATTACCAATCTTTGACTCCTATATGTCTAATAATATGAGCATTATCTATTGGTCATAAAAAAAATGGTGAGATTATCTTTCTTACTCAATTATTAATGAATATTCAACAAAGGGATTTGGAGTTAATGAAACATGACCACAAGAAACATCTTACTTAGATAGTGGCTACATATTCTAATAACCAATTCTTTCAGGATACATATTTAATTTAGTATTATGTATTGGTTGTATATCTAGATGCCCTTTCTTAAAGTTTAAAATTTTTAACTTCTTTACCATACCTAATGGAATTTTAATCCATATGCCATGTCTTCTATGAAATTATTTTGAGAAATTGAGGGAGATGATTATAGGTGTTAAAATAGTCCAATGCTTGGCGTAATGACTTTGCCTCAGAGCCTTGTGGATGTTCCTATGCCTTACAATACTATCTATGCTATTTTTTGGGTTGTATTTCTATAATTTAATCCATATTCTCATCTCCATTTTGGTGAATTTTTTTATGTCAATAGGAAAGATAATCATACAAGTTTAGTTATTTATATTATGGTGAAATTTATTGACCTATAAATGGTCTTTGCCTATTCAATGACACCGTTGACCTAGCCATTTATGTTTATAGAGTCTTGTTTTTTTTTTTTTTTAAAGTTATGTGTAGGTGACATTAGACTCTTTAATGGAGTGAACAATCTATAGGTGTAAGGAGTTCATAAATGTGACACTAGTATTTTTTCTCAACTCTACATTTTTTTCTTAATCTAGAGGTTATTTCTTGGTCATTCTATGTTATTATAAGGTACTTGGTATTTTCATAAAAGAATGGATTGCCAAATATTATAGATATGATATATTAGACTAAGTTCAACTCTAAATTGAATGTGCATTGATGTAGCATACTCCTTAAATCATTCCAAATAACTTTGGTATATTTCATTGAAGAAGAAGCTTTTATCCCTTTCAATGTTGTAACCAATTGTTACTCTAAGGATGATTTAATATCTTATGAAAATATATATTTTTACTTACAACATTGTGTTGAGTATGACAATTTTTTAATGCTTATGTAACTAAATTTTTCACTAGTTTCTACAGCCAAGTAGCTTGTTTTTTTGTAATATTAAATGTTAAATATACTCTAAGACAACATATTTTTGTTGTTGGGATTTGGGATAATTTCCTACATAGAGGTGTTATTGTATGTTCTAGGATTCAACTAATATAAAATTAGAATTTTGTGAAGGTAATAATTATTTGTATGAGTTATAGGAATTTTATTATATAAAATATTATATTTATTGATTAGTGTCTCTGTTGTTAGCTATAAATCCTTAGGAAATGTAATGTTATTGAGTTTCTTATATTAGATATTTTATCTATATGCTTTGAAGATTAGTCTAGTAGATATGGTTGTAACCTCTTTTTAATGCATACAATTCTTTCTAGACTGATCTAGAGGATGTGTTAGTACACTTTGATAATCAAGGTTTATTATATTTTTTGTTTGCACACAAATGTACATTGTCTACTATAGAATTATGTTTGTTGTTTTCCTTTTCCAAGACTTTTCTCTATTTTTCGTATGTTTTAGGTACTAGTATAGAAGGGAAAGTGACCATTATTTTTTAATATAATTTATTTATCTCATTTTTACAAAATTATGAACTTCGGATTTTTTACTAGAATTGCACATCTCATCAACTTATATAACAATATTATATATTTTGGAATCTAATGACCAATAAATATTTGAAGGGTTATATTTCATGCTTATATTTATAATCACATAGATGAAGTGAATTCATAAAGTAAAATACATTATAGGGGATAGTAAATGATAAATATTTACTTCATGTGAGATTTGTATTTTTACTAAAATTAAATTTTAGGTCTTGATTATATTAAAGCACATTGAAGTTTTAATGATAAGATATTAGATCTGTTTCCTAAAAAAAGTATGGTTTGAGTCAACATCACTTTTAGTATTTTTTTCTATTTAATTTTACCATGGTTAAACCTTCAAGAACACCCTCTTATACTAGAAGATATTAAAGAGGAAGATGATAACATATCTCATGTATTGTATTTTAGCTATCCATTTCTTGATCATAAGTGCTACCTTAGTCTTAATTTGATAAATCTAATATGAGATTTTGGTATGCCCTTAGGATTTGAGGAGAATAAAATATTAAGAGAAAAATAATGGCATTACTACAAGGAATATTTTGCAACTTCACCTAGTAACCCATCATTTTGGTACATCTTTTGCTTCCCTTATTCCCTAGTTTACCTTGTGGTGATGAATAATTAGAGAATTTTTTATTAGGGTTTTATCTATTTCTATTGGGGTTTCAATCTAAGAATTAGTATTAATAAAATTTAATTTTTGTCAATGTATATGTCTTGGTTTGTAAATTTTCTATGCATATTTTCTTTTTCACCTAATATTGTCTCATGTAATGGTTTTCATTGTATTAGCCTAATCCATTTTATGGTTCAAATTTTTCTCATGTTTGGTGGTCTCTTGTGAGGTATTTAGGCTATATTGGCATCTTGATGTCCTAGTGGTGCCTTTTTGTTGAATCTCAAGGGTTCTCTAATATTGTCTTACATGCATTCAAAACCCTCAGCGATAATAGCCTAAGTTTTACTTGTAATGGATTTAATTAATTCATATTCTATGGATGCCAAGAAAATAATAGTCATTTCCTATTTTTAAGCCTTTCCACTTTTGTTTAAACTCCTTGTTAACTAGTTGTAGCCCATATACAAGTAATTAAATAATATGTAAAATTTATTTTTCCCTATTTACACTATCTTGATTTGTGTCCACTACCTTCAATTTAACTTGATTATATCATACTAATTTTTGTCATTTTTCACTTATCCTTCCTATCACTACATATTTCTACCCTATTTGTATTGTGCATTTCCTTAATAATGGTTCAAATATCTAAGTGCATATATATTCTCCACATGGTATGTGCTATATATTTGGTCCCTTTATCCACTCTACTACCACCCAATGGTTCCCATTACTTCCAACCTTTAGATTTATATATATATCCACTCCAATTTAGTATAAAAGTGGTTAGTATTATAATGTGACATGGTTCCATTAGCCCACATGTACACAAAATATGACTTTCCTATATATGTCTTAGTTGTTTATGTCAATTTATTAGTACCATATAACACATGTGTAATATCATCTATAGGCCTAATTTTTAATTTTACTATTTTTTAGTATGTTTCATGTCTAAGATTAAATTAATCTTGCATAGACTTGGTATATAAAATTATGGCTTGTCATCTTTCACATTTAGTGGTTGTAAGCCTAAACTTATATATATGGAATTCCCTCATTCTAATGATGTATCTATAAACTCTAGATGGTAAATAGGTTCCATGTGGGTTGATCACATTGTTTACACTTAACTAATGATAGATTTTATATTTAAACTCTAATTTTCCAAATGAGAGGCTACCACAATGAACACCTAGTTGTTGGTGGATTGGGGGAATCTAATGGATAATTATTCTAGTTGTCTTTTTTTAATAAAAAATGAGGTAAAATTTTTATTAACTCAAGAAAACATATTACAAACCAAACAGTGAAATAACCAAACCAACCCAGAAAGATCCCAACCCACTAGACTAACCACAAAACTACAATACTCAACCATCCATATTCTCCATAATTAGCCTATCAAAAAATTGTCTGTAATCATGAGATAAAGAACCTAAATCATCTACTTTTTAGTTAAATCTATGCTCAAAATCCCATTTATCCAAATAGTCATCCACCCTATTCCATTCCTGAGGGATATGAAAAAAGGAGGTTGAATCCATTGAGGCGCTCAATTAGAGAATCTTCTTAGTCACCAAATCTAGGTTCTAATTATTCCCATCGACAAGGTTCTAAGTATTCAACATGTTAATTATCATCTGAGAGTATGATTCACAAATAATATTGCACCATTTGAAATCATAAGCCCTTTCTAGTGCTCTAAGGATAGCAAGACCTTCCATCAAATTATTAGTGTATTGAGCTTCATATATAGAGAAAATAAATCATACATTACCAAAACTATCTTTCCCAACTCCACCAATTCTAGCATGCCCAATATTTCTCCTTGAAGAGCCATCTATATTGACCTTTAGAACACTAGAGGGAGGAGGAGACAATCTACCATCCATCTATGTTTTCCTTTTGGTATGACGTTTCCTCCCCATGGAATAGTTCCTTGTATCATTACCATATAAACCTAACCTATTCATTGAATTAACCTCAAAAATATCGAAAGGAATGGAAATAACACACTTAGTTCTCACAATTTCTTGAACCATACTAATGATTCTCTACCAAACCTTTCGAGCCCTCAAAATCTTTCCCTGAAATTTTCTACAATTTCTTTCTGTAGCATAAAAAATTATACGCTCTCAAAGATGGTACAATTTCACACTTAATTTGGACCTATTTTAGTACACCCTTGCATTAAATACCCTTTAAAATAGAATTAATAGGCCCCTAAGACCCTTTATTTTAGATCTCAAGGCTTATTTCAACTAAAATCCTGACAAAATCAACAAGAGCATTAAATTTTCTAACAACCCATCATTGGACCACCTCAAAAAACTAGGGTGGGAATCATACACCACCTTGGGCATATGAGTCTCGTGTGGCCCATTTTTAGGGTTTGATCAGAAAATTCAAGTTTTTATTTCAAAATTTTAGTTGATGCAATCTTTTGAGATCTAATAAATGGTAAATTAGGTGTACTGCCTATATAAACAAGCTTTCTATTCATTATTTTCATCTAGAGAAAGCAATTCAAGGTCTGAGCATTGACAAGCACTCAAGCATACTTTCACAAGAGCATTCAAGTTTTCAAGAGAAAGCAAGGTTGAAGTCTTGGAGCAACATAATTTTGTTCTTTTAGGTCTTCAAGCTCACTTTTATTCAAGATCTAGCATTGTCAAGGATTGCTTATATTTTCTTATGGTGAATCATGATGGATTCTAGGTTGGGGAGATGCAACTAGCCATAAAACCAAGCCCAATGACTTATTTCCTAAGTGATTCCACCCTTAATTATCACTATAATTTCAACCTAAAGGAAGGTACATACATCATTATGGCTTATTAGGGTCATTAGATATCTCCCAAAATGAGTCATCATCTTCACGCTTCATTCATGCATATCATTCTAGCACATTAGAATAGGGTTGCATTACATTTTATATTTCCTAATCTTAGATACACTTAAGATTAGGGTTTGTGTAGTAATGGAAATAGTACTCCCCACCTTGGAGGAATAGAGCACAAGGATTGGGTTCTTGTTTCACACTTGCTACACTCAAGGACACCTTAGAGACCTCAAACTCAAGTGTGGAATGGAGGCAAGGGATCTATTAGAAGGGTGTCCTAGGGTATGTTTAGAGATTAGTGATGGATTCACCACCAAGTTTATACTTGGAAAATACAATGAAATGCAAGATGAAATGCAAAACCCTAAGAGGATGCAAGGGTATGTGCAGGATCATCATGGAAAAAATAGGCCCTTAAGTGCCAAAATTTTTATAAAAATTAGAGTTAGGCAACTTGACATAAAATTTTGAATAAGTTATCTATATTATTTAAAAAATATGTAAGAATAGAATATGTAGAAAATTGAATGTAGTTTCTAAAATACTAGGTTTATTTTTATTTTTAAATCTATTTGGTGAAAATTTGAAATTTCAATGCAGTAGTACTCTATCTCGATGTGATGCATATTTTTTTGTAATTTTTTTCCAAGTATATAATTAATTATGAATTTTTTATTAAATCTTTTTAAAAATATAAAACTTATATATTTGACCACCTTAACTTGGTCAAAACTTCATGAAATTTAATTTATTTATTTATCCTATAGTATTCAAAGCATAGAATGTGATGCATGTTTCAGACTCAAAAAATGTGATACCGTTTGAAAGCTATAAATGTTTTTCAATCAACCTATCAATAAGGACTTTAGTCATAATTCAAATAGAAAATGAATAATAATTTTTTATTAAATTCAAATTAAACTATAATTTATATTGGTGGAAAGTTGAGAATCTCCTTTAAAAACCCTTTTCGTTTCATCAATTTTGGGTAAAAAAAAAGTCGTCAGCCACATACCCTACACATACCAATCATATCGCCACTTTTTGGCCCATCATGATCCTGCACATATCTGCAAACTTGAATTAAATGACCTCAAAATGAAAATGAAAGATAATAAAAAACTGCAAGATGAAATGTGTGCACTTGGGAACTTGTAGATGACTGAAAGGAGTCTTGAAATGCTAGAAATTTTGACTTTTTGACCTAATGGGAATCATTCGCCATTCTACGTGAATCAACCCCATTTCTATATTTTTGCACAAGAGTAGGTTTCAGAAAAAAGGGTGTCTAAATTTACAAAGATCTTTGAAAAACATCCATAGTGGGACTCATTCGCCACTTGTGGTGAATCAGTCCCATTCCACTTTTTTGGGAATTCAAAGTTTGAATCTATTCTTCTCAGTCTACTTAATCTGCTTCTCTAGGTTTTTGGATCTAAAAGTCTGATTTGAGGGTTATAGGTGACCTTTTAGTAAAGATTACAACCTTGAAAATGGGGAGTGTTGGTGTTTCTTCCAGCATGACCTTAAAATCATCTAAAGGGTAGCCAACCCTTATGCTTAAGAATTTTCAAGTTCAGTGGACAATGAAAAAGAGCTTGAAGTATAAAATTTTCTCCCCTACACTTTAGGCTCTGCTAAACCTTGGAGGGTGATCCCAACAGTGTGCTTTTAGATCCTTGTGTGCTAGAATATCAAACACAAAGTAAATAGATAACTCTCTTTTATATGCTTAATAGTCACAATACTTTGAAGGTATGGCCGACCTTCATCACAATGTACACTTTAAACATGAGAGATATGATTTATTAAATTCCACACACAACCACAACAAGATTGATGAGTAAATTTGATTTAAAATACAGTTGCTCACCAACAATCTTAGGAAACTGTAACGTTAAAGACTAGTGGCTAATCCTAGGGTGGAGTCACCTAAACCATGAAGTTTAAAACTCATTACAACATTCTCACTATCATAATCATTCCTATCATATGATGCATTACACCATTGATACTAGCAACTGAACAAGTCATACTTTAGTAATCCAAGCATACAGTTGCACAAACCTCTATTTATGTTAATACAATTTAATTAATTCTTGGAATGAAAGTGACAACACAAATAGAATTTCAAGGAAAAACAAGAAGATAAATGGAAAAAACCCTTGATTTATTATATTCATAATTTGTGCAATGTGTACAATGGAGACAACTAACTTGAAATATATGATCATTTACATGCAAATATAACATTGCTGTGTATAAGTTCCTCATTACATGACTCAGAAAACTTTAGAAACCTAGAACCAAACACTATACATTCTAGACCCTGTTACAAAATGTGTTATCTTATGAGACAAAAAATAATGAGCAACCTCTTTAGGAAGAAGTAGAAATTACACTTTAAAGACGAGGAATTTCTCAGATTGAAACTCTACCCTCCATGTAGCATCACTTGAGTCCTTGATCCATAACCTCCTTAGCTTGAAGAATCTCCAAACTACCCTTTGTTTCACACCTCTTTGCTTTCCCTTGCATTTTCCATTTACCTTCATCTGCAGCTAAAAACTTTTCATTTTCATGGTGAAAAAGCTTGGGGTTTAAAATTCCCATTTACCCATGTATTCACCTTCATAATTTAATCTCACTTTCTATTTTAATTTATTTTTACTTCCCAACACTTAAAAATTTATTTTAATTATGATGGCTTTAACCTTTTCTATCATTTTTTGTTGAAGATTTCTTCTATTAGGAACTTCACCTTTTAATAGATTCATCAAATAATAATATTTGACACTCCTTGAGTCCCACCAGGAAACTCACACAAACATATCACACATCATGAATAGAATGATAGAAATGAGAAATATAATAATGATGAGCAATGAAGATAATGTAGCCAAAGTTTTCGTGAAGGATAAAATTCATTTAATCAGTCAAATAAAAAATTACCCATGCCTCCACCTTTTATTTACCTTTATACTTCAATTATTTCCTAGTAATTTAAAAATTTGTTTCACATGGTGGAGGATTTTAATTTTTAATTGGACGGAAAGAAAAACATTTACCATTGTACTTTCTCTCACATATTCCACTTTACCAATGTGGCATAGAAAATTGGATGCTCTTGGAAAAAGAGACAATTTCACACTTAATATGGACCTACTTTTGACTTCTCTTCCATTAATCATTCTTCAAAATGGCATTTATAGGCCCCTATGACCCATTATTTTGATCTAGAGACCCATTTCACTTTAAAATCATATAAATCCCAACAATCAATACTTAATTCATTCATTTATCAAAAACCCACGTCCAAAAACCACAAGTGGGACCCATTCGCCACCTTGGGTGAATGAGTCCCCTTTGTTGGGATCCATTCACCAAGGGTGGTGAATGAGTCCCTTTTGGGGAAAATTTCAATTTTGAGTAGGAATTTCACCAACTTAATTCATTTTTTTAGTGGATGTCGGCCTCTTAGGTCTTAATAACGGGAAAATTTGTATTAATACTTATAAATATACATTTTAGGTCATTTTTCACATCTCTTAGTCATTTTTACAAAGCAATTTCAAAAGTCAAGTATTGAGAATCTTTCACAAGAAGTTTCATTATCATTTCTACAACAAAGTTGAAGTTTTTGGACAACAAGATATGGTTTTTGCAAGTCTTCAAAGCTCACTTCTCATTCAAGATCCAACATTGCAAAGAGTTGATCATGGATTCCTATGGAGAATCATGGAGAAATCTAGGTTGAGGAGATGCAACTAGCCATCAAATCACACCTTATGACTTGTTTTCAAAGTGATTCCATCTTCCATTTTCTCTCTATCTTCAAATTTAAGGTTTGCATGTCATTTACATTCATTTGAGATGTTGTAGGATTTCTTGGATTGAAGACTTGCATCATTCAAATCACATTTACTTATCTTATTCTAGCACATTAGAATAGGGTTCTATCATAGTTTAGATTTTCCTAGTCTTAGACACACTTAGGGCTAGGGTTTTATGTAGATTTTATGTATTCAAGGTTTAAATACCAAATTAGGGGTTTGACCAAGGAAAACCACCCATTAGAAAACAAATTTAAAGTTGTTTTGCAAGTGTTTTTCAGATATTTAGATCTGGGTTTCCGTCAAGAAGTGATAAAGTACAGATCTGAAACTTGAATTCTCATAAATCAGAAAAAGGACTGATTTTCCATGGATGGTGAATGAGTCCCATTGGAGGTTTATGATGGAATAGAGTGTAGATTCTAGTACCCTTTTGGTAGAAACAAGATTCTGGGTAGAAACCCTAGACTGGGACTAATTCGCCCAGGGTGGCAAATGAGTCCCAGTCAGTCAAAAAGTCAACATTTCTAGTTTTTTAGAGTACTTTATAGTCTCCTTCAGGTTTACAGGTGCAAATATTTAGTCTTATAACTTTCTATTTTGTTATATTTTCATTTTTATTCATCTTCCTAGGTCTTTTGCAAATAACACTATGTTTTCAAATACTTCATATTTCTTAGGTTTTGCATAAATAATCAATCAATATTATCAGTTTGTTGTATTTAGATCATTGTGTTTAAACATAATTTCATTAGTTTGAGTGAACCACTTAGATTTTTTTGTGTAGGATCTATCTCATTTCCTTTAGGTGAAAAACCCTAATTGAGCAAGAGAGTCATAGCATCCTAAACACAAAAATATTTGGTTCATTTTGGTGAACCTACATATTGAACATTATCTTTCTGATTTCCATTGCATCACTATTCTATTAGGTTTTCTAATTATTTTTGCATCCTAGGATTTACAAAATTGCATTAGTCAAACTATCATATTGAGGTCATTATTGCATTTCATTTTATCAAATTCATCACAAAATTCTGCATTTCGATTACTTCTCTAGATTGTATAGACCTGAACATAGAAAAAAGTCCAAAAAATTAGAAAAATCTCAAAAATATCCCTACTAGGACTCATTTGCCACCCTGAGTGAATCATTCTTAGAACACTTTTTGCATCATTGTTTTCACAATTCAATTTCCTATTTTCCACTTTTTGTTTGCCATAGTTACTTTTATGTCTATGTTTGGTTATTTTTTGTCATATTTATATCATTTTCATAAGAATATTTTCCTTTCATGGAATTTATGGATAGCATTATATTTTTCAACATTTCATTTTCAAAATTAGTTCCTAGTTCATTTAGATCACATTCATCAAAAAACACAAACGAAAACATTAAAAAATCCCAGGAACCACTCAAAACAATGATGCACTTTAGGAAAACTATATCATCCAAACCTCTTAGTAGTGATGACTTGGATAGGTTAGATGAAACCTTACATGGTTTCCTCTCTCTAAGTTCATCCACTAAGGCTTGTGATGAAAAACCTAAACCAATTGATGATAATTTACCTCTCAAACCTTTTAGTCGTGATGACTTTGATATGTTAGATGGATCCCTATAGGATTTCATCTCACCTAAGTCATCCACTAAGGTTTGTTATGAACAACCTAAAACAAAGGAAATTAATGTGATTCAACCTCAACTCATTCTTTACCCACCCTCACATAAAATTCACCCTTCCAATAAACCCATGTTTACTCTTTACCCACCTAAAACTGATGTGTTGCAGCAATCTAGTAATAGTAGTGTTGCTCATACATATAATACTCAAAACAATCCGCAACCACACCAACCAACCCCACCCTCTTTACCTTTACCTAATCCACCTAGTGCTCCTCATTTTTCCTCACACACAAAGGAGTACGATATTGTTGAACAAATCAAGAATACTCCTTCAAATATTTCTCTTTGGGATTTACTTCAAAATTCATCAAATTATCACACCATCCTTTATACAACATTACAACATATAGCTGTTCCTCCTGGTACAACTCCAAATGAT
The DNA here is from genome assembly GCA_007258455.2 of Sequoia sempervirens. NCBI lineage: Eukaryota > Viridiplantae > Streptophyta > Pinopsida > Cupressales > Cupressaceae > Sequoia > Sequoia sempervirens. The sequence continues at coordinate 423,164,807 of VDFB02105785.1, forward strand.
ATGGTAGCTTTAATACATGGAATGAATAGAGTTAATCTAGACATTACTTTTCATCAACATGAGCTCTCCCCTTTAGAGTTACAAAAAAAAAATGAAACCTTTATGATAATTGCTTAATTCAATCGAATAGGTATCAAAAGGACCCTTCTTGATAATGGTTATGCCCTTAATGTGTGTAGTGTGAATCTCCTTGATAGATTGTGTGTTGAAAAGTCACAAATAAAACCTGATTCCTTATCCATTTGAGGATTTGATAATACAACAAAGCAACCACTTGGTGTAATCACTTTTCCTATTATAGTTGGCATAGTTGCTATGAAAACTCTTATTCATTTCATGCTCTATGATCTTGCATATAATCTTCTTTTAGGAAGACCATAGATTCATGAGATGAATGCAGTGCCTTCAACTCTTCATCGTATAATGAAATATGTCTATAACAACAAAATTTATGAAGTTCAAATAGACCCTGAGCCTGAAAGTTGCTTACACCTTGAAAAAGGAACCACAAGTCCTCTAAACACATTAATTCCAACATCTCATATAGAGCCTCTTGAAATTGAAAAACAAGATGAAGAAAAGGTGTCTAAATTATTTGGTGATGATTGGGGATCCTTAGAATTAACACCATTTATGGGTGAATATATAATCACATGAAAAAGAGGATGAAAAAAAGAACCAACAACCATTATGTCAACCGAGAATTGAGAAAAATATTCTCAAGCATCCATCTCCTCTACTTTAGAGGAAATTACAACATACACAACAAATTATGATGAGATATATTATCAACATCAGCCTAATCCAAAGGGGATGGAAATACTTTATGAAAAATGCTATGAACTTATGAAACAATTGGGATATGCTGGAAAAGGATGTGGAAAGAATGAACAAGGTATTTGTGTCCCTATAGAACCTAATACACAAGAGACAAAAAATGGGTTGTGATATTCTTTTTCTAAGATGACAAAAGCCACTCAAAGACCATCTTTGAATATCAACACTATAACATGTCAACTAAGACACAATCTCACAATAAAACATCCTGAACTACTTGATATAGACTTACCACCATCATGGGAGCATGTTAAAAGTGATGAAGCACTACAACAAATTTTAGGAGTTTATGATAACATATCCTCTACTCCTCCCAAGAAACAAGATACTTGTGCTATGATAAGTGCCAAGCAAAAAGATAGTGATATTACTAAAGAACCATATTATCCTAAAATTCCTAAGTCTAATGCACTCCCGTTAAGAGATACAATTGATATACCAATGGACAATAGATGATAAAGAAAAATTTATAAAGATTGGGAAGTGCCTCGATGATGAAGAACAAGAGGACACTACAACTTAAATACTTCATGATTTTTCTAAAAATTTTGCTTGGAAATATTCTGATATGCTAGGAATTGACCCAGAAATCGTAACACACAACATTGTTCTTGCTGAAAATGCTAAACCTGTTCACCAAAAGATATGAAAAATGCACCCTAACATAGCCTTGCATGTTAAAGGAGAGCTTAAAAACCTCCTTGATGCAGGTTTCATTCAACCTATTGATTATTTTCCTTGGATCTCAAATGTTGTCATAGTTGCTAAACCTGATAATCATATTAGGATATGCATGGACTTTCAAGACTTGAATAAAGCCTCAAGTTCAAGGATGATTTTCTGCTTCCTAGTATTGAGATGATCGTAGATTCAACTATTGGACATGCTTTGTTGTCATTCATGGATGGATTTTTTGGTTATAATCAAATCTTTATCAACCCACACGATCAATACAAAACCACATTTACAACTATTTGGGGAATGTTTTGTTGGGTTATGATGCCTTTTGGATTAAAGAACACCACCACAACTTATCAATGAGCAATGGCATTGATATTTCATGATTACATACATAAAATATTGGACACAAAGAAAATTGATGTCATTATTAACATGCCACCTCCTGAGAACATTCCTCAATTGCACACATTACAAGCAAAAAATTCACGCTATCCATTATTTCGTTGCATCTTTAGCTGATCACACATTACCCTCACACATCTTCTCCAAAAGGATGTACATTTTGATTGGAATGAGGATTATAAAAAATCCTTCGAGAGTTGAAGGAATACCTTGCAACTCCACCCATTTTACAACCTGCTATGCCAAACAAACCATTTATCCTTTACATAGCTGCATTATTCCATGCTCTTACTGCATTGTTGGCTCAACAAGATGATACTAGAAAATAACATCCTTTCTATTACATCAATTGAACTTTAATTGATTATGAAACCCAATACTCACAAATTGAAAAAAAATGTTTGGCTCTTGTATTTTCTACTAGTAAGTTGCAACATTATTTATTAAATGTTGAAATAAAAGTCATAAAAAAATTTGATCCTCTTAAACAATTTTTCAATAAAATATATCTCTCTAGCCGCTTAGCTAAGTGGGTGATGTTTTTAACTGAGTTTGATCTTAAGTTTTTTTTACAAAAATCAATCAAAGGACAAACCTTGACCGATCACTTCGCTGATTCCCCTTCCCCTCTCACTTTACCTAATCATGACTCTTTTCTTGATGACAATGTCTTGACAATAGACGTTAAAACTTGGGAATTTTATTTCGATGGATCTCAGTGTAGAATAGGTTCCGGTGCTAGAGTGATATTAATTCCACCAAATGAAAAACCTATCCTTTTTCTTATCGATTAAACTTCCTATGTACAAATAACATAGTTGAGTATGAAGGATTAATTGTTGGATTGCAAGCTGCTTTAACCATGGGTACCAAAGATATGAAGATCTTTTGGTGATTCACAATTAGTGATCAAACAAATAACTATGAAATATCAAACTAAACATGACAAATTATCAAAATACAAGGATCTTAAAATGCAACTATTAGAGAAGTTTGAATCATTCACCATTGATAAAATCCCATGAAAAGACAATCAACATGTGGATGCAATGGTGAGTACAACCTCTCTTATATCCCCACATGATCTTTCAACAAACTTCACCTTTATTATTCATCCAATCATGAAACCTTCGATTGATACTTGATTAGAATATGTTTTAATGAAAACTCTAGAAGAATCATGAGAATGTTATTATACAATATATAATTATTTAAAATATGGTACCATTCCAAAACCCACAATGAAAAATACTCGAAATCATTTACGCAAATTGGCAGCAAAATACACAATCCTCACCGAAGTATTGTATAGAAGATCCTTCAAAGGTATCTTAGGTGTCTTAGGGACTCTGAAATGCCTAGAGCCCTTGACCAAGCTTATGTTGGTGTCCATGGGGTTCATTTTGGAGGATAGTCACTAGTGGAAAAACTCATCTGTATGGGATATTATTGGAGACATATGGAAAAAAAACTACTTTGCTTATGTTAAACGATGTCAAAAATGCGAAGAACATAGCAATATAATTCATGCCCTTGCTTTTGTGCTCCGTGCCCAAATTCCCATTTGGCCATTTCCAGTATGGGGATTGGATCTCATTGGAAAAAAATCACCACCCTCCTCTGTTGCACATACATTTATCATCATAGAAACAAACTATTTCAAAAAAAAGGGTGGAAGAAATTCCTCTTCGATTTACAAATGTTGAAGTAATTTGTTGATTCATATTGGAGCACATAATTTCTCACTTTAGAGTTCCATTTGTAATCATTTCAGACAATGGAACCCCATTTAAGAATAATGACATAAAGATTTTTTTTGAAACATTCAACATTCAACATTGATTTTCCACACCATACTATCCACAATCTAATGGACAAGCTGAAAGCACTAATAAGATTCTTAAAAAAATCCTAAAGAAAACTATTAACAAACATGATAAGGATTGGCACACATAGTTACATTATGCACTCTAGGCTTATCGAACAAGTGTTAGATTATCCATAGGAACTACACCTTATAATCTTTTTTATGGTACTGAAGCGATCATGCCCTTGGAGTTAGAAATTCCTACCCTCCGAATTTCTCTCCAATACCTTATTGATGATACCACTTATAAAGAAAAAATATTGCACCAACTTGAGATTCTCGATGAAAAGTGCATCAATGCTTTTGAGCATCTCCTGACTTGCATTAAACAATTACAACGCAAACATAATATTGACATCATTCCTCAGACATTTAATAAAGGTGATTTAATTCTCTATGAGAATCAACGCAATACTCATGTTGACCATTAAGATAAAGATAAATTTAGCCCTAATTGGCTGGGTGCTTACATAATCGATACCAATTATGGGTCTAGTGCTTATGTATTAACAGACCTCAATGTAACACCCCTTAGGGAACCTATTAATACCACACATCTACGTTAGTATTATCTCTAGTCTCTTTGAATAGTATGAACTATAAATCAGTGTGGTCTAAAATTACTTGGTTACATCCTAAATACTTTCAAATTGCTTCATTCTCGACAAACGATCATATGTATGTCTTGAACACTAAGGTGATTATTTAATTTATTTTTATAATTACTTTAGATTTCATACTATTCACCCTCGTGTTATGTTGAGTTAGATCCTTATATGAATTATAGGTGTATTTTATTTAACATATCTCAAAATAACAATATTGTATCTAAAGTGACATTGAAATATGTTTTTCATTAGATCACATCAATCATGTTAGATCATGTAGACATTAATTAAATAATTTTACAAGTTATTTAATTAATCACAATTCCATTTAACATTCAAACACATTAAGACATATTACAAAACACCAAATTCTCATATATATATATATATATCCAAAGTTTTATGTAAATATCATCACAATATACAACATCACCAAGGTCTATGAGAACTAGACCCCTCGGGCTCTGGTGCCTATGATCCAATACTTGGACATTGTGAGATGGTTGTGTGTGATCGTGATCGTGATCCACTAATCCTAAGTGCAAACTCTAATGCCTGTATCCACCCAAGGGCCAGATTTAGTTCCTCTGCTATCTAATCCCTCTTCGCCTGTAGACGTGCTACCTCTTCCTATAGTCTCTCCACCTCTCCTAGAGTCTAGGATAACTATCCTACAATCTTAGCTTGATGGAGTCATCTCCTCACACTCTCATACACTATCCATAGCCTCATGAATGGTTTGAGTGACTTTGGCTCCTCCTCCATGATCAGTGGGGGCACATAATCAGGGCCTATCTCCTCCTCGTTGATGGATGTAGGAACTATCTTTGCAGCAGCCTGATGATAGAACTGTCACCAGTCTATCATCACTCCTACAAGGTAAAAGAAATACACAATAAGTAAATATCATCATAATATATATAAATCATATGCACTAAAGTACATGCATAAATTAAATATCACCACTTATATCTCTAAGAGGCTGAGGGATATCAACCTCATCCTCTCTGGGGGGTATGGATGATGTGCTAGCCTCTCTGTGACCATGGGTACTAATGTCTATTGTGGCTACAACATGCGATCTAGTCACATGAATGTGTGATGACTCTCCCCACTCATGTCGATCCTTAGCTGCTACCTCATCACCCTCACTCAAGGGTGGATCCTCCTCCTCGTACTCCTCCTCCTCATCCTCAACTCCTCCATCTAGGCCCTAATAGTTAGGATCGACATCTGAATTATCATACTTATCATCTATAACATCTGTGAAAATATCTGCAACCCTATATCGTGCATCCTTGGCCCTATCCTCTGCCTCATCTCCCTCATTTGGCGTTGGTCCTGCATCACCTATAGGGTCATCCATTGGAAATACGGGAGTTGGTCATGTCATTGACCACCACTCCGCATGCTCATTTGTGCTACCAATGTCATCATCGTTGGAGACTAGCACCTGATTATGATCTAAGTAATCAGAGTCACTCTAGACTACATGGACTATAGTGAACCATAAAATATCACCTAGCCTCTAGGAACTCTGCACTAATCTCCTGATAAAGGGGGATACCCTTGGTGGTGTCTATACCTATCCAAACTACCACATGAATCGACCATAATAAAATGGATGCACTACATAGTCATGTTGGCCAACCAAAAATCTATCCATCTACATCCTCCTCAACTGTATGGTATGATCTAGCCACTGTAGTATTAGTTGATAAGGTCTCCAAAGGATCTTATCCTCCTCAAGCTGATCAAACCTAACTCTCCAAAAATGCACATCTGGACATGCTACCATAGGTGTTGTAGAGGATAGCCGAAGGCTCATGGATACCCTATGGCTACAACACATGGGAAATCAATAGGCTTGGTGCATGCAATATGCTCAAGGCACCATGCCTGTAGAAGTGTATAGTGCACCATACTGTCTATCTCCTAAAAAAAATTGACCCAAATCATAATACAAATGTACCAGGATGCAGCACCCCCAAGCATAGACTGTCCTATGCTCTTCCATCCTACGAATCAAGTGAACTAATCCTCCATCAAGGTGTGCCACTCATCCATCTGGATTGAGTATCATTGCCACCATGTTCATCATAATCCATCTCACTATCAAGGCTCGTGAATATAGTAGCATTGGTAGCTTGATTTGCGCCCTCACACACTCATCATGAACGGATCTATCAAGGAAATACTACATGTCAACCTACCACTCGTGAAATGATTGATCTCCTTAGAAGCATACCCCTAAATAGGAACTTAGAGAATCTAGTGTACATCCTCTAAGGTAATGGTCATCTCCCCAGTTGGGAGATGAAATGTACATGTATCAGCATTCCAGCGCTCGCATAGGGCCATCATCATGGCATTGTGGTATCTCATAAGAGGCATCATGTATTCCCAATAGATTCCAACTTCTTATAGATGCTCTATCTCCTTTGTTGATAGTGTTGGAGCTAGGTCTCTAAAAAGGCTTAATTGTCTCCCCCTAGCTGTTGTTGCAATTGGGCGGCCTATCAAAATCACAACAATATGCTCTAAAAATTCATCTAACATCTTTAATTTTTAGATTATTCATCATGCAAATGTGCTAAAGTTCTTCTAGTGTTCTTTTCTAAAGTCCCTAGATACTTTAGAACCCTTTTGGGACACTTCACAAAGAAATGAGACACTTCACAAAGAAATGGGACACTTTGCAAAAAAAGGGGAAACTTTGTGAAATATTTTTCCAAGATCCTAAATTAACCTATGTATGCATAAAATTCATTAAATCATTGCAAAATCACTAAGCAAAGGTTGCATAATCGACTCACCTCATGATATAGCTCACTACATTCCACTTGCTCTCAAAACTCATCTAATCGTGAAGATGTGCAATCCCGTCTACTCAACATATTTTCATCTCCCTCATCACTCTCAAGCTACAAGAAGGTAAAATGCAATAGTAAGTGAAAAATTACTCTCTTTTACCTCTTTTAACCTATCTTCATTCATTTTACTCTTATGCATTAATAACATAGGGTTATTTTCTCTTCAGAGTCAATCAAATACTTTTTCTTCAAAACAACACAACGAGAGCTAGGGAACTTCATTTTTGATGTCTTTTGATGTGTTGGAATCGTGATCCCACACTTGAAATCATCAATCATCTATTGTTACATGGCATGGTACTTGGAAATTCCCTACAATATGATTGTTCCTTCTTCAACATTGCTAGATTGCTACCTTGATTCCACCTTTGTAAAGCAAGTGGAATCAAGGGGGGCATACATCAACCCTCAAATTTGATCTCTAGAAGTTAGATAAGAGAATTTTTGGATAATTAACAAATTTGTGTTGTAGGATGTGGTTCCTAATGTTGTGGTTTTATAGATAACTACACTAGGGGCTTCATTCTCCCATATTTTGAATGAGTATCCTTTTGAGCAATAAAGTGTATTTTTTAGAGTCCTTTAGCTTACATATGCATGTAGAGTCATATGGGCACTAAAGTGGGGGCTAAATGTAGCATAGAAAATTAGATTCTCTTGGAAAAAGAGATAATTTCATGCTCAATTTGGACCTACTTTTGACTACCCTTGCATTAATCATTCTTCAAAAACAACATTTATAGGCCACTAAGACCCATTATTTTTTATCTAGAAGCCCATTTCAATTAAAAATCATATAAATCCCAACAAACAATACTTAATTCATTCATATCTGAAAAAACCACCTCCAAAAACCACAAGTGGAACCCATTCGTCACCTTGGGCAAATGAGTCCCCTCTGGTGGGACCCATTCACCAAGGGTGGTGAATGAGTCCCTTTTGGAGCAAATTTCAATTTTGAGCAGGAATTTCACCAAATTAATTCAATTTTTCAGTGGATGTCAGCCTCTTAGGTCTTAATAACAAGAAAATTAGGTATTGATGCCTATAAATACACATTTTAGGTCAATTTTCACATCTCCTAGTCATTTTTACAAAGCAATTTCAAAAGTCAAGTATTGATAATCTTTCACAAGAAGTTTCATTAACATTTCTGGACAACAAAGTTGAAGCTTTTGGACAAGAAGATAGGGTTTTTGCAAGTCTTCAAATCTCACTTCTCATTCAAGATCCAACATTCCAAAGAGTTGATCATGGATTCCTATGGAGAATCATGGAGAAATCTAGGTTGAGGATATGCAACTAGCCATCAAATCACACCTTATGACTTGTTTTCAAAGTGATTTCATCTTCCATTTTCTCTCTATATTCAGATTTAAGGTTTGCATGAAATTAAAATTCATTTGAGATGTTGTAGGTTTTCATGTATTGAAGTCTTGCATCATTCGAATCACATTTACTTATTTTATTCTAACACAGTAGAATAGGGTTTCGTCTTAATTCAAAATTTCCTAGTCTTAGAAACGCTTAGGGCTAGGGTTTTATGTAGATTTTATCTATTCAATATTTAACTACCAAATTAGGGGTTTGACCAAGGAAAACCCCCCATTAGAAAAGAAATTTAAAGTTTTTTTGTAGGTGTTTTGTGGAGATTCAAATCTGGGTTTCTGTCAAGAAGTGTTGTGTAGGTGATAAAGTATAGATTTGAAACTTGAATTCTCAGAAATAAAAAAAAAAGGACTGATTTTCCATGGGTGGTGAATGAGTCCCAATGGAGGTTCTTGTCAAAATAGAGTGCATATTCTAGTACTCTTTTGGAAGAAACATGATTTTGGGCATAAACCCTAGTTTGGGGCTGATTCACCCAGGGTGACGAATGAGTCCCATTCTATCAAAAAGCCAACATTTCTAATTTTTCAGAGTATTTTCTAGTCTCCATCAGGTTTGCAAGTGCACATATTCAGTCTTGTAACTTTTTGTTTTGTTCTATTTGCATTTTTATTCATCTTCTTAGGTATTTTGCAAACAACACTGTGTTTTCAAACACTTCATATTTCTTAGGTTTTGCATATATAATCAATCAATTTTATCAATTTTTTGCATTTATATCATTTCATTTAGGCATACTTTCATTTTAATTTAATTAGTTTGAGTGAATCACTTAGATTTTTTTGTGTAGGATCTATCTTTTCCTTTAGGTGAAAAATCCTAATTGAGCAAGAGAGTCATAGCAACCTAAACACATAAAATCTTTGGTTGAACCAATTCCACTATTTTATTTTTCATCAAACATTAATGCTAGGAATCTACCATGGGTCCCACCACCATCTCAGACAAGACTTTCTTGATAGACCATCGCAGATTGTGGATGCAACAAGAGAAAATAATAAGAAATCATCGATGGGTGATGAAACATTGTGCATTATGGATTCAATGTGGAAATGGTGATAACCATTAGCAATATGTGATAGGGAGTATGTAACATCACTCATCACAAATTTTATGAGGAAAAAGACAACTAAATTCGTGATGGGCGAAGATCACATAATTCTTCAAATTTGAGGCTTCCTCCTAGCTGTGAAACCTTTGTGCTTCAAGTTTTGTTGGTTCCCCATGAACATTGGTGGCATCAAGAAATTACTTATAGTATTAAATAATAATCTGTATCTTCCTCACACTAAAGCCATACACATGAAGGTTTTCCACAATGGATGGTTTGCAAAGCACATAAAGAGCATTCATCAATTCTAATACTACACAAAGAACCCCAGAAGTAATACATTTTTCACTTGAAGCATCAAATTTGAGAGCTTCTACATTACATATCCAACATCAAAGCATAGCCATCACTGATCGCTAAAACCAAATGGAAAAGGAAAATCAAAATAGCGACGGGCGATGAGTTTTTTGTGCAACTGTGAAAGCTGTGTGTACCACCTCTGGACCAATCAAAAGCAAGAATTAAACTTGCTTTGATTAAGAAAATTTGAAATAAATTTTAGATATTCCCTAAATTCTCTTTCTAATAATGCACAATATTTAAATATTCACAATATTTTAAATATTATCATTTGAAACTTTAGAAAAAATGTGAATTCTAATTACAGTTGCGGCGCAATCGGAGGAAATTCACTATGCACAAACTAGGACACCTAGAGCCATGAATTTTTTTGTATGATCATAATCATTTATTTATGTGTCACAAAAAATTGTATACTCTTGAAGAAAGAGGAAATTTTGCACTTAATTTGGACCTATTCTGGCACCCTTGCATTAATCATTCCTTAAAATTACTATTTATAGTCCCATAAGACTCATTATGTTGGACCTTGAGGCTTATTCCACCCATAAATCATACAAATACTAAAAAATAACATTCAAATTATTCAAATTCTAGAAAGCCCACCTCAAAAACCTCTAGTGGGACTAAGTTGCCTAGGGTGGCGACTTAGTCCCTTTTGGGGAAATTTTCAATTTTGAGCGGGAAATTCACTGACTTAATTAAAATTTATGATGGATGTCAGCCTCTTAGGTCTAAATAACCAACAATTAGGTCTGAATGCCTATAAATATAAGTTTTTAGGGAATTTTTCACATCTATTCATTTTTAATAAAAAAATTCAACACTTAAGTGTTGAATATCTTCTAGAAGAAGATTCATAAGTCTATCTACAACAAATTTGAAGCTTTAGGGCAGCAAGTTAGGGTTTTTCCAGGTCTTCAAGCTAACTTTTTGTCCAAGATGTCACATTACAAAAGGTTGATTATGAATGCCTATGTAGATTCATGGAGAAATCTAGGTTGAGGAGATGCAACTAGCCATCAAATCAATCCCAAGGACTTGTTTACAAAGTGATTCCATCTTCCATTTTCTCTCTATATTCAGATTAAGGAAGGTTTGCATGTCATTAAGATTCATTTCTAATGTGATTTAGTGTCTCTTGGAATGAGTCTTGCATTGTTTTAAAATCATTTGTGCATCTTATTCTTGCATAATAGAATAGGTTTGCATCTTTCTTCCAATTTCCTAGTCTTATATACACTTAAGGCTAGGGTTTTACATAGATTTCATTATCTCTTCAAGGTTTAAATACCAACTAGGGGTTTGACCAAGGAAAACCCCCCATTAGAAACCAAATTATATTCTATTTTCCAGGTGCTTCTAAAGATTTGGATCCAGGTTTCAGTTAGAGAACAAAGTGTGGATCAAGAGCCTCAGTTTTCACTTTTAGATTTTCAGAAAAGCAAGAGTGGACTAAGTCACCAACAGTGGCAACTTAGTCCCACTGCACATGTTTGACAAAAGTTTGTGTAGATATGGACATCCATTTGGCTCAAATAGGCTCTGGAGTAGTTTCCCAGATCTGGGACTAGGTCACTTAGCTTGGCGTAAGTGTCCCAATTGGCTAGTAGACCATAGATTTTTAGCACCCACAAGACTCTCTAACTCTTCTAGGGTTTTTCACCTAAAAGGAGAGAGTAGGGCTAAAAATGCTAAAGGGTTCATTCAAATTATGTTATGTGTGATGTTGTATGAACTAAATGAGATGATCTAAATGTAGTTATATGAACTAATTGATTTATTATGCATGCAAAATCCAAGAATTATGCTATGTTGGAAAACACAATGTGTAATACAAAATCTCCTATAAATGAATGGAAAATTGCAACACAAATGAATCAAACTAAAAGTGTGCACCTGGAATCTTGATGAGGATTGGAAATTACTTTTCAAATGTTGTTTATACTATTTTTTAGGTCTGGAGGAACTCACTCGCCATTCTGGGCGAATTAGTCCTAGATCTGGTAAATTGAGCCAAGACCTATTTCTAACAAAAGGGTATCAGAAAATGTAGAAAACACAAAACTGACCTAGAAGTGGGACTCATTCAACACCCATGGCGAATGAGTCCAATTCTGAATTTCTAAATTTTCAAAAGTGGATTCTGGAGCTTTCGATCTACACTTGATATTCTATAGGTATTCACTTCTAAAAATCTGATTTACAGGCCTGGAAATGAATTTTTGTTGATATTTTGACTTGTTAAATGAAGAGAAAACTTTAGCAACCTTGCAACTTGATCTTCAATTATTTCTAAGCTTGCAAGGGACCTAAATATACAAACACACAGGACAAGAGAGATAAAAGTTGAATGTTAGGGCATGGTGGTTTGCCTTGGTCAAACCTTGTTTAGGTAATTAAACCAAAATGATGAAAGAATGGAATGAAACATGCAATAATGGAATATATTACCTTTCCATGATGTTGATCTTGAAAGTCTGCAATAAAACATGTAGAATCTGCCCTTGGATGTCTTAGGAAGCTAAATTAATGAAGTGCAATGTGAAAGCCCTAGCTTGCTTGACTTGAGGTGGAAGAATGATGGATGAATAATGAAGAATGAATGTGTGTGTGATGTAAAATGCGGAGAAAAATAATTATTTATACATTCTTGTGCCTTAGTAACTCATTCATACCTCATCACAGGCCGACATCAAGTGATTTTGAATAAAAACCCGAAAGGAATTTTGAATTTTTTTGAATTTGGAGCCAAGGGGGACTCATTCGCCACCCATGGAGAATGGGTCCCACCTAGGACCTATAAATGGGTGTCAGGAATTAAATCACTTTTAATGTTATTTATTAGGTTTACATTCAAAAATACACTTAATTAAGCCTTATAAGGGCATAAAGGGGTCAAATAAAGCAGAAGAAAGCTGTAAATATTGAAATTATGCCTAGAAAAGTGTGAAAGCTTGTTACAAGACTTTACAACACTTCCAAATAGGACTTGATTAGTGATGAAAAGGGAATGTTTAGATGAATTGCAATTAATAGAGTCTAGAAAAGTGTAGAAATGCTTTACAACACATCACAACACCTTCACAAGACGTCATTAAAATAATTTTACTTAGTTTGCAAGGGTTCAAGACCTAGTGTGGATGCATAAAATGCCTCACAACACCTAAATCAATGCCTCATTAAGCCAATTTATCTCATGTCAAGCAAAGGGGCCTATTTTCTACAACACATTTAGCCCCCACTTTAGTGAGAGGATGAACCTACTTCAAACTCACACTAAATAGACATTCAAGATAGATTTGAATGTACAAATGGAGATGAAAAAGAATGAAAAAGATAGAAGGAGGTGGCGAATCCCCTAGGATTGAAGATCCTAAGTAAAACCATCAAGATACATAACTATGCAATGGGAAGAAAGAAGATGAAAATGAAAAGGTGGATCAAGATTTGATCATTTTTCCAACTAGTTATGGATTAGATCTAGGTTGTTTGTTTGGAAAAGGAAATGTGTACTCACTCTGGGGCGAGAAAACTCTTGGCTATCCGTCGGTTGAGAAAACCAAAAAGTATACTCAATCTGGGACCACAGAACCTCTGGTTGTCCGCAAGGTGAGAAATCCCAAAAGGTAAGATTCATATGCTAGTTGGTATGCACTTACAAACACAAAGGTGGCTATGGGGAAAAGTCATGCCGCTAAGTGGGCTTCCTGCTCAACCATATCAAAGTTATACCTCTTGATAACTTCAATAAGGTGCCACAAAGGAAAAAGGGTTTTCGAGCTCCATGAGGTAAGAAAAACTCCGTATGCTTGACACTCATAGAAATTGTTAATACAAATAGTGTAAAGATTATTCAAAGGGATTTTTCTTTGTTCGTAAAATGTCTCATCTTAGGGAACATCATGTTTAATGTCTCCAAGAGAGGATAAGTGCAAATGATCTCATCTTGTTTCCAAGAGAGGACAAGTGCAAGGTATTGAATCTTTGGGAGCATTGTGCCTAATGTGTCCAAGAGAGGACAAGTCAAAAAAAGTATCACGCTCTTGAAGGGAATCAAGCCCAATGACTCCACCAAGAAAAGGACGTATCACAAGAATAAATAAATTTCACAATGAAATTTGAGTGGTGATGTATGCCCCCACTTTAAAGTGGTTGTGAGCACCCATACTGTGAGTAATTTCTTTAAAGTAGAAGAAGAGGACATGAGAGCTTACTTGGAAAGCCCTATGCCAAGTCATATGTTTCTGATAAGCTACGTTATGAAAAAGAGAAATATGTAAAATGTGAGCCAACTTAAGGCATGTCATCCACATCCCAAGCTTGCTCTTACATATTCATGAAAGGTTAATGACTAGCCAAAGGAGGCAACCACAAGTGACATACGAGGGCAAGGCTACATAACCCCTTTCCCCCACTAAGTGTAGGAAAAGGGTGATCCGAAATGAGTGATGAAATGCATGCTAGAGTGACAATTAGTATCAATTATAGGAATTAGGTGCCCCCACATAGGGTAGCATGCCAAACTCCTTAAGATGTTGGATTTTATGACTTAAATCTTTACATTCATTAGTGGAGTGTCCATGAACTCTATGATAGGTGTAAAATGAAGTCTTGGAATAGCATTTCTTTCAAGTTCTAGGAGGGAGGGTGATCAAGTGATCTTGGAGGAGTCTCAAAAAGACACCCTCTTGATCAAGAGGAGAAGGTGGTCTTGTGGTTTGTTTCAAAGATACATCTTGCTTAGTAGTGGATGTCATACTTACACAAGTGTCTCTAGATTTTGATATTTTATTCTTCCCATTTTAGGAAGGTATAAAATCTAACGAATTCAAATCATGAAATTTTGTGAGATGACATTGACATTAAGGGAAGGTGTAGTTATGTGTTGCATGTTTGGTAAGGGATGATGTTTAAGACCATTAGTTGTTAAGGAATATTTAGTAGTGTGTCTTGTGAGATTGTTGATGTTGAGTGAAGGTTTGTTGATCTTGATCAAATGACAATAACCAATACCATGAGTTGTTTGTTGTGTGTTAGGCTCTATAGGGTTGCAGATACCTTGTTCTCGAGCACCACATCCTTTTCCACTATATCTTTGTTGTTTCATGAGGTCATAACCTTTTCCATAAAGCTTTTTCATGGATTTGGAATTAGGTGGTTGTTCGTTATTCTGTTTGTCAAGGGTTATTATGGAGTTTGTGGCTTTGTCTAAAGTGATTGAGGTGGATGCTTTTGAAAGGTTGTCCAAATTTTGTGTTGTCATGATGGTTGGTTGTGCTTGTTTCTCATCTTTCTTTTTTGTGATTATGTATTTTCCCATAACTGATGGTGTCAATTCTAAGGATCCCCAATCATCACCAAATAATTTAGACACTGATTGCTCATTGTTTTGTTCAATTTCAAGAGGATCTACATTGGATGTTGGAATCAATGTTTTCAAAGGACTTGTAGCTCCTTTTTCAAGCTACAAGCAACTTTTAGGATTGGGATCTGTTTCAACTTGATAAAAATTATTGTTATAGACATGTTTCATTATACGATGAAGGGTTGAAGGGACTACATTCATCTCATGAATCCATGGTCTGCCTAAAATAAGATTTTACAAATGATCATAAGGCTTGACATGAATAGGAGTTTGCAAAGTAACTACCCCAACCGTAATAGGAAAAGTGATTACACCAAGCGGTCCCTTTGTTGAATTATCAAATCCTCAAATAGATACAGAATCAGGTTTTATTTGTAACTTGTAAACATCTAATAGATCAAGGAGATTCACACTACACACATTAAGAGTAGAACCATTATCCATGAGATCTCTCTTTATGCATGTTGTGTTGTATTGAGCAATGATCATGAAAACTTCATTTTTTTTTTTGCAACTATAAAGGAGGAAGCTCATGTTGATGGAAAGTAATGTCAAAATTCATTTGATTCATTTGATGGGTTAAAGCTACTACATCATTTAGAGTTGTACTAGAAGGAACAAAAATTTGGTTTAAGGCTATTTGAAGAATATTGTGGTAATTTGGTGAGTTCTGAAGTAAATCCCAAAGGGAAATCTTTGTAGGAGTATTCATTAATTATTCAACAAGATCATACTCCTTTGTGTGGGGAATGTAACTAGGGGCACTAGGTTAATTGGGTAGAGATAAAGGGATTGGGGTTGTTTGTGGTGGTTGCAAATTATTTTGAGTGTTATATGCATGAGCAATGGTATTATAACTCAATTGTTGCGATACATTATTCTGAGGTGGATAGAGGATGAATTTAGGCTTATCTTGAGGTTATTGTTTGTGTAAAAGTGGGTAGAGAGTAAACTTGTGTTTAGGTGAAGGTTTATGTGAAGGGGGATAAAGGATGAGTTGAGGTTGAATAATGTTAACATCCCGTAACAACTGAGAGTCTTCATTGTCTTGGGTTATAATATCTTCCTTAGAAGAAGAGTTCTTAGGAGAACAACAAACCACATGTTCATGACAATTAAGGTTTGGTTCATCCAAAATAACTTCATTGCCCCAAAGGGAGTTATGAATGGTTGAATGTGTTTGATTATTGATAGGGGGGAGAGGAGAAGGAGACTTTATTTGATTATGGTTTGTTTCTAAGGTCTCATTCTATTGTACCATATTATCTACCCTACTAGGAGAGCTTGTAATATGTTTATTCAAGTTTGAGGTAGCTTCATCACAAGTGGGAGAGGCATCAAGAGAAGGACCATTATGAGTTTCAAATAGATCTTCCCAAATGCGAGGAGCATTAGGGAAGGGAGGATCAAGGGTGTCATGATTCTTAATAGGGATGTCTTCTAATACCAACCTATCCTCTTTGCATCGAGGAGGGATGTGATTGTCATGAGCATGGAGACTTGGTAAGGTGATTTTTAGGAAAGTGTCCATGATCTCATGTTCTTGTTGTCTAACATCATCCAAAGGGGAATAAGGAGATGGGAAATCAAGACCCTCAATGCTTGTAACTTACTTCACCAAGATACCTTCATCACTAATAGGAGAGGTATCAAGAGAAGAACAAGTACGTGTGTTATGATGGCCAACATTTCCATTTAGAACACCAACAGATAATGTAATGGTGTGGTCAAGACTAGCATGTTCCTCATTATTGTACAATCAAAATCAAACTCATAAGAGGGAATGTTATGCTTATAAAATCCATGTTTAATAAAATCAAAGGCACATTTAAAGAACATTTTATGCAAAAGAAAGTGAAATGAAATTGTTAGATGTAAAGCAAAGTAAATTTTTGATTATTGTATGCAATAATCTAAAAAATGAAATGTGGGAAATGTAAATGTGAAATTGAACTATACATGAAATGAGATATTTTAAGTGAGATCTAGTGAAATGCATGGTATAGAAATGCAACTAACTGATATAGGTAGGTTAAGGCACCAAAAAGAAGCTTAAAAACAAAGTTTTGAGTTTTGTAAAATGTAGTTTCAGGGGTCAAAAGGGACTGATTCGCCCAGGGTGGTGAATAAGTCCCAGTATGAACTTTTTTTTTGAATTTTCAAAAAAAAATTGGATTTTTTTAATGAATTATGAGTGATATGATGCATAACTAAATGAAAAAAGTAGAAATCCAAAAAAATTACATGAAATTAGATGCCAAAATGTAATCTAAATGCACTTTTTATGAATGCAAAATTTGAAACCCTAGAATGCAACTTAACGAATGCAACATGCAATGCAAGCTAATTCTAGGAGAATGATGGACTCCAAATCAGAAAATAAAGTATTCGAAATAGTAGGTTCACCAAAATGGACTATTTTTTAGCACCCACAAGATTCCCTAACTTTTCTAGGGTTTTCCACCTAAAAGGAGAGAGTAGGGCTAAAAATGCTAAAGGGTTCATTCAAATTATGTTATGTGTGATGTTGTATGAACTAAATGAGATGATATAAATGCAGTTATATGAACTAATCGATTGATTATGCATGCAAAATCTAGAATTATGCTATGTTGGAAAACACATTGGGTAATACAAAATTTCCTACAAACAAATGGAAAATTGCAATAGAAATGAATTAGACTGAAAAATGTGCACCTGGAATCTTGATGAGGACTGGAAATTGATTTTGAAATGTTGTTGATACTATTTTTCAGGCCTAGAGGGACTCATTCACCATTCTGGGTGAATTAGTCCTAGATCTAGTAAATTGAGCTGAGACCTGTTTCTAACAAAAGGGTATCAAAAAATGCAAAAAACAAAAAAATGACCTAGAAGTGGGACTCATTCGCCACCCATGGTGAATGAGTCCACTTTTGAATTGCTAAATTTTAAAAAGTGGATTCTAGAGCTTTCAATCTGCACTTTGATATTTTTTATAGGTATCCACTTCTGAAACTCTGATTTACAAGTTTGGAAATGAGTTTTTGTTAATATTTTGACTTGTTAAATGAAGATAAGACTTTAGCAACCTTGAAACTTGATCTTCAATGCTTTCTAAGCTTCCAAGGGACCTAAATATACAAACACATAGGACAAGAGAGAGAAAAGTTGAATGCTAGGGCATGGGGGATTGCCTTGGTCAAACCCCATTTAGGTAATTAAACCAAAATGATGAAAGAATGGAATGAAACATGCAATAATAGAATATCTTACCTTGCCATGATGTTGATCTTGAAATTCTGCAACAAAACATGTAGAATCTACCCTTGGATGTCTTAGGAATCTAAATTAATGAAATGCAATGTGAAAGCCCTAGCTTGCTTGACTTGAGGTGGAAGAATGATGGATGAAGAATGAATAATGAATGTGTGTGTGAGGGGGAAGATGTAAAGTTAGGATAAAAAATTAATTTATACATTCTTGTTCCTTAGTAACCCGTTCATACCTCACCATAGGCCGACATCAAGTGATTTTTAATAAAAACCCAAAATGAATTTTCAAAAAAATTGAATTTGGAGCCAAGAGGGACTCATTCGCCACCCATGGTGAATGGGTCCCACCTAGGACCTAAAAATGGGTGTTGGGAATTAAATCACATTTAATGTTATTTATAAGTTTTACATTCAAAAATACACTTTGTGGTGAATGGGTCCCACCTGGGACCTGAAAATGGGTGTCAGGAATTAAGTAAGATTTAATGTTATTTATCGGGTTTACATTCAAAAATACACTTAATTAAGACTTATAAGGGCACAAAGGGGTGAAATAAAGCATAAGAAAGGTGTAAATAGTGAAATTATGCCTAGAAAAGCATGAAAACTTGTTACAAGACTTTACAACACTTCAAAATAGGACTTGATTAGTGATGAAAAGAGAATATTTAGATGAATTGCAATGAATAGAGTCTAGAAAAGTGTAGAAATGCTTTACAACACTTCAGAAAACCTTTACAATATGTCATTAAAATCATTTTACTTAGTTTGCAAGGGTCCAAGACCTAGTGTGGATTCATAAAATGCCTCACAACACTTGAATCAAGGCCTCATTAAGCCAATTTATCTCATGTCAAGCAAAGGGGCCTTTTTTCTAAGGCACAACCATAAATTTAGATTTTCCAAAATTTCAAAGATATACGTAGTCTTCATTTTAGCCTCTGTTAGTTTCCAGGTGCACTCTTTTTGTTTAGCCTTTCTATCTTGTTCTATATTGCATTTAATCTATCTTTTTGTATATCATAATGTGTTTTCAAACAATCTATATTTCATTAGTTTTGCATTAGTATTCAATTGCTTTTATCAGTTCTTTGCATTTAGGGCATCCTATTTAGACATATTTCAATCATATTAGTATTAGCCTTGAGTGAACGCTAATTTTTTTGTGAGATACCTTTCTCCTTTTAGGTGCAAAACCCTAGAAGTGCAAGAGAGTGCCTATCTACAAAAAATTGTAGTTCAATTTAGAACATGGGTTTCAAATCAAATTTAACCCAACCATCTAAAGTTAGGTACCTCCTTTGTAAACTGGCCCTCGTGACATGTTCACCACACCCGAAATGCATTAAAATAATGCATGATATGACCTTTGATTTTGATGAAAAATGAAGTTGGAGATGTTTTAGACCAAAAACAAGAAATGGGATTCCCTTAGAATTTGAAACTTTGAAACTTTTTGGAGCACCAATTTTGGCCTTTTCATGGTCAACAACACATTAATTAACCCATCAAAATTCATCTAGGAGCCACGAAACTGAATAGGAATGTAGATATTTGAACCAAAAATCCAGTGCAACAAATGGCTTGGAAAAATTCATCTCAAGATGAAAGATATTCAATGCCAAAGTAGCTCACTCAGAATTTCCTACAAATGCATCTATTAGGGACCAATTCGAGCACACCAAGTTACCTTCTTGAAAAAATATCAATTCACCTCTTGGGAGGCTACCACTAGAAACACTAGATCATTTAGGTCAATTGAGCATGTGTGCAATAGTTTTTCCCTGAATCCACATTCATCATGAGATATTGAGGTTCAAAGCTAACCTTGAAACATTATGAAAATGCAGATGTAAGATCAAAACAAATTGTATTTTCTTTTGATCTCAAAAAAATATTGAATAAGATCCTAAGGCTATAAAACCAAACCAGAGAGAATATGAATGCGAGTGGAATGAAGGGAATCAATCAATTTTTATGAAAATCATCTAGTTGTGAAATATCCACTTGAATAGGAGGCCACTTCATAAGACTAAGAGTGTGCAAATAGCAAAACAGTCCTAGAACCCTCGAGCTTTGATTTTCAAAATCCTATCAAAACTCATCATAGGAAGCTAAAAATAGACATGCATGTTCACATATGTCACATGAGTACACCCACCAAAGGATTTGAAATGAAAATCAATTGGCTCTGATTTATGGCCCTCCAAAGTAAACCACTGGGGCAGATTTTTCAGGTGCATTTCTGAGTGTGCAAATTAACCTTTTTCATCATGGGCACTCAAAATTTGAAAATTTTGAAGGTACCAATAGTGGCTCTAACTGGGGACACATTCTCCTTGTGAGAATGGTGAGATTCCAAATCTCTGGGGAGTAGACCAAGTACCAAGTCCATTAGGATCTCTAGAACTACTTCTTTATGCTGCATTGGAACTCATTTTTCAAACTTCATTTAGAGGCCATGGGCCCCCAAAAAATAAGTCCCAATCCTTACCTCTATCAAACACTTTATTCTTTGTTGTCTACACTAGTCCAAGTTTGAAAAAATTATCATGAACTGCCCACAAACTAAGCCTATCACTTGCATTTCCATTAACCATTACTACCACATGTCTGAACTTTCCATTGCCATCAATATTTATGTTAATCTGCAATCTCCAATTAGACACTAACTGAAAATATTCCTCATCACATGAAACATGTTCATATTGAAAATAAAATTTCATTCTCTTCATCTCATTGTCATGCTCCACCAAAATACCTTCCAACTAAACTGGAAACTAAAAGTATTCATTCTCCTCCAAGTAGTTGGCATCATGATACTCAACCTTGTTTGCAACATCTGTATCAAATGTAAAACATTCATAGGCAATGACCTCAAGGATCACATCAATGTGTTTCTTTGTTTGCTCAAGGCCACATTCTAACCCTATGTCAGATGCATCGTCAAAATTCTTAGCAAAGAGTAGATTATCTCTGCACCAATAAGGGTCATCATTTATATTAATTGATGAAGATGGAGGATCATCAAATAAGGGATTTTCCATTAGATTTATTTTTGACATAAAAGCCTCAACCTACTTAGCATACAATTCTAAAAATTCCATATCATCATTATATTCTGAAACAACACAGTCAACATCCTCTCCATAGGCATAATCACAATCAGCCATGAACCCACAACAACCAATACTCTCTTTTATTTCATCCTCTGATATGTTAGCACATATATCTAAAATTTCTACCATATCCACATAATTTGAGATAGCATGGTCAAAAGGCTCTTCAAGCTCCATAGCACTATCAACCAAAAATGGTGGCATCCTATTATTCATATTCTCATTATAATACATAAATTGATCATCTAAGAATGCACTCGTCATCAACATCTTTCCTGCTAATGTTATCCTCATCTGATGTAAAAATTTCCAACTCTACTTTATGGGGATAATCATGACTAATAGAGGAATGACCATATGCAATTCCATTATTATTATTGCAGCAAAGGGACTTATTAACACTAAAACTATGTAAATAGAATTTTTAGATTGAATGCTCAATCTTATGTCTTCAATGAAACCTGGGAGAATACCAAGCATGTATTTAGGCTCCTACTCTTTATATTGGTTATTTACATACACTAGCTCAACATCACCAATCACTTGGGTTGATTCACCATGTTGAATACTTGAGCCTATTTCTATTCCATGATTAGCAAAGTTGCAATAAGGGATAACCTCACATACCTCCTATTCTATAGACCGTGCATTTGGAAAATGATGACTATAATCATTATCTACATAGCCAATGAGTGTATCACTCATTTCATTTGCTTCATTGAGGTGTGCATTTTCAACCTTTTATTTACACTCTTCTTCTTCATGTGATATCTCATTGCTTAACTCATATGGAGCAATAGAATCATTATCATCACAACTTGAAAACATGATAGTTTCTTGATGATCATCTCTAATATTTTCAAAAAGAGAAAATTATTCACACACTTGGGAAATCCTATTAGGCTTCAAATCTTTTGGTAGGGAACTCAAACTTGATTCATAAGATTCATAAAATAAATCAATGCATTATGAGTTTTCAGGTCTACGACACTCAGGAATTGTAGACAAAGTATCCATAAACCTTGCAGAGAGATCATATGATGTTTCTCTTTCATGTCTCCTTATGCAATAAAGGGCTTGAACAAAGACCATAGGATCACAAATTCATGTAGCTTCTTGAAAATTTGGTTAGGGCTCTATGTGATCAATATTATGGAATGATGTATAAGCTAAACAATAGGGTTATAAGTGTTCTGACATTCAGTTTCAATTTCTAACTTACACCCTTCATCAATTTTTGGTGTCTCAGGGAAGAAAACACTTGTAGAAAAATGACCCTTGTGCATTCCATATTTCTGGTTGTTTTCAATGTTCATGGCTATATCATAGGCCCGATGCAAGGTTTTAGGATCCTTATCTCTTAATAGATAGCTCATCTCAATATCAAAATCTCCCAAATAAAAATCCAAACACATTGCATCACTTAGTCTCAAAAACTTAGGAATATCTCTCAATGTTTTAGCAAATCTTTAGTTAAATTCTAGAACCAGCTCATCCTCTTCTTTCTCAATGCTCATAAATTTATTTAGCACATAATTAGTATTGATTCTTTCACCAAATTGCTCCATGAACACTACTTTGAACTCTACCGAAGAATAGATAGAGCATGTTGGTAAATTAGAGAACCAATCTCATGAATCTCCCTTTAGACATTGAAAAAATAGCCTCATGATCACATCCTCATGGTCAACTTCGTAATCATTCATTAGATTATTGAATTCTTGTAGATGGCTACTTGTTGATTCTGACTTCTCACCATTGAATTTTGGCAAGTGTTTCTCAATTTTAGATGGTATGACATTTGGGAAACCAAAAATTCCATCAAACTTTATGGCTCTATGTATTTTAGTGTTTGAATCTCTTTTATTACATGATAGGGGTTGCACACTATGCATTGTTACATTTGGATCCACATAGGGATGCAAAGGTTGATGATACATTTTATTACAAATCTACAAGCCTTTTCATACTATGCAATTATGTAGGGAAACTCAAACTTCCTTTACAACTTGATCTTAAGCTTTTAAAATGAAAATTCCTATCTCAACATGCTTAAGATCTTCTAAATGAGTTTCTTCAAAAATATTACATACTTCATAATAGACACTACAAATTATAACTTAGAATCATGTAAAATAAACACTACTACTCCCTTTCTTAGTGCTTAGTTTCACTCAATAGCGAAAAAAAAATCAAGATTTACAAATATGGCTTTCATATATAGATATATCCTTCTTGAAAAACAAACAATGAAAAATACCTAGATATGTTGTAGATGCTACAAATTATCCTTCGTGACTAGAAATCTTCGTACATCTGAAGCCTTCTTCACATCTTCATTAGGTTCTTTAGATAGAGTCACCACCTCTCTTCATAGAGGATTGAACTTCAAGCAATATGAAGCTCCTTCAAAGATGAATTTCCTTCTAGGTCTTCTCCCACAATAGAGTCACACATAAATTCATTTAAAATTGTTGTAACAAAACTACTTCCAGGTCTGAAAACTTCACAATATCTTAACTAGATGTTCAGATTCACCAAATTCTTGACTTTGTGATATGAAAATATGCAATTGGAGGCTCAAAGTTCTCCCCAACAGATTCACAAGAGTGTTCTTGACTTGGATAGGAAAATATGATTCCACAATTTGCAATCTCTAGTTACAAACTATTTTGAAACCTCAATGACTCTTAAGGTTAGCTAATCTTCTATCAGATATTCTCTCAAATTACTCCCTAGTGGAGTTGCCAATTTGTTGGTGTTTTTCCAATAGAACCTTAAAATCCTCTAAAGGGTAGCCAACCCTGATGCTTGAGAATTTTCAAGGTCAGTGGCCAAAAAATAGGAGCTTAAAGTATAACCTTTTTTCCCCTTCACTTTAGGCTTTGTTAAACCTAGGAGGGTGATCCCAATAGTTTGCTTTCAGATACTTGTGTGCTAGAATATCAAACAAAAAGTAAACAAATAACTCTCCTTTATATGCTTAACAATCACAATACCTTGAATGTATGGTTGACCTTCATGGCAGTGTACACATTAAACATGAGAGATATGATTCTCTAAATTCCACACATAGCCACAAGAAGACTGATAAGTATATTTGATTTAAAATACAGCTAGTCACAAACAATCTCAAATTGTAACGTCAAATACTAGTGCCTAATCCTAGGGTGGAGTCACCTAAACCATGAAATTTAAAACTCATTACAACATTCTCACTGTGATAATTATGCCTATTGTATGATGCATTACACCATTGATACTAGAAACCAAACAAGTCATACTTTAGTAATCCAAGCATATAGTTGCATAAACCTCTGTTTATGTTAATACAATTTAATTCATTCTTGGAATGAAAGTAACAACATAGAACAAACATTCAAGGAAACCCTTGATTTCTTATATTCATAATCTATGCAATGTGTACAATGGAGACAACTAACTCAAAATATATGATCATTTACATGTGAATATAACACTTTTGTGAATAAGTTCCTCATTACATGACCGAGAAAACTTCAAAAACCTAAAACCAAACACTATACATTCTAGATCGTGTTACAAAATATGCTTTCCCATAAGACAAAAAAAAATGAGCAACCTCTTTAGGAAGAAGCAAAAATTACACTTTAAAGACAAGAGGAATTTCTTAGATTGAAACTCTGCCCTCCATCTAGCATCACTTGAGTCCTTGATCCATAATCGTCTCAGCTTGAAGAATCTCCAATCTTCCCTTTGTTTCACCCCTCTTTGCTTGCGCTTGCATTTTCCATTTACCTTCATTTATAGTTGAAAACTTTTTATTTTCATTGTGAAAAATCTTGGGGTTGAAAATCCCCATTTACTCATTTATTCACCTTCATATTTTAATCTCACTTTCTATTTTAATTTATTTTTACTTCCCAGTAATTAAATCTTTATTTTAATTAAGAGGGCTTTAACCTTTTCCATCATTTATTTTAGAAGATTTCTTTTACCAGGCACTTCACCTTTTAATATCTATTCATCAAATAATAATATTTGACACTCCTTAGGTCCCACCAGGCACCTCACACAAACATGTTGCACATCACGAATATAATGACAAAAATGAGAAATATAATAGAGATGCGCGATGATGATAATGCAGCCAATGTTTTCATGAAGGATAAAATTCATTTAATCGAGCAAATACAAAATTATCCATGCCTCCACCTTTTATTCACCTTCATACTTCAATTATTTCCTAGTAATTTAAAATTTGTTTCACATGATGGAGGCTTTTAATTTTTAATTGGAGGGAAAGAAAAATATTTAGCCCTATATTTCCTTTCACATATTCCACTTTACCAGTCCCACCATTTTATTTTTCATCAAACATTAATGTTGGGCATCTACCATGGGTCACACCACCATCTCACACAAGCCTTTCCTGAGAGACCATCACAAATTGTAGATGTGACAAGAGAAAATAATAAGAAATTAGTGATGGGTGATGAAACATCGTACATCATGGATTCAATGTGGAAATGGTGACAATGATCAACACTATGTGATAGCCCTGAGGATGTAACATTGCTCATTGCCAATCTGATGAGGAAAAAGACAACTCAATCCGCGATGGGAAAAGATCACAATTTTTTCAAATTTGGCACTTCCTCCCAGCTGAAACCCTCATGCTTCAAGTTTTGCTCCTTCAACATGAACATTGGTGACATCAAGCAATTACTTACAGTAGTCAATAAGCATCTTTCTCTTCCTCACACTGAAGCCATGCACATGAGGATTTTCCATAACGGATGGTTTGTAGAGCACACAAAGAGCATTCATCAATTCTAATGAGCTATGCAAAGAACTCCACAAGTAATACATTTTGCACTTGAAGCATCAAAGCTAAGAGCTTCTGCATTACATCTCCAACATCAAAGCATAGTGATCATTGATCATTGAAACCAAATGGAAAAGGAAAATCAAAACAATGACGGGCATGAGTTTCCCATGCAACTGTGAAAGCCATGAGTGCGGCCTCTAGACCAATCAAAAGCAAGAATTAAACTTGCTTTGATTAATAACATTTAAAATTCATTTCACATTTTCCCTAAATTCTCTTTTTACTAATGCACAATATTTAAAATATTCACAATATTTAAAATATTAACATTTGAAACTTTAGGAAAAATGTGAGTTCTAATTACGCCTACAACCCAATTGGAGGAAATTCACTGCACGCAAACTAGGACACTTGGAGCCATGAATTTTTGTGTGTGATCATAATCAATTATTTAAAACATGGGTTTCAAATCAAATTCTGCCCATCCATAAAAAATCAGGTACCTCCTTTATAAACTGGCCCCTAGGACATATTCACCACACCCAAAA
The DNA here is from genome assembly GCA_007258455.2 of Sequoia sempervirens. Lineage (NCBI taxonomy): Eukaryota > Viridiplantae > Streptophyta > Pinopsida > Cupressales > Cupressaceae > Sequoia > Sequoia sempervirens. The sequence continues at coordinate 423,191,974 of VDFB02105785.1, forward strand.
TGCATTAAAATAATACATCATATGATGTATAATATTGATGAAAAATGGAATTGGAGACATTTTAGACCAAAACAAGAAATGGGTTGCCCATAGAATTTGAAAATTTGAAACTTTTTGGAAGACCAATTTTGGCCCTATCATTGTCAACAACAATTAATTAACCCATCAAAACTCATCTAGGAGCTATGGAACTTAACATGAATGTAGAAATTAAAACCAAAAATCTAGTGCAACAAACGGATTTGAAAAATTCATCTCGAGGTGCAAGATATTCAATGCCAAAGTAGCTCACTCATACTTTTTTGCAACTACATCTATCAGGGACCAATTCAAGCACATCAAGTCACCTTCTTGAAAAAATATCAAATCACCTCTTGGGAGGCTACCACTAGAAACAATAGATCATTTAGGTCAATTGAGCATGTTTTCAATAGGGATTTCCTTGAATCCAAATTTATCATGAGATATTGAGGGTAAAAGTTGACCTCCTTGAAACATTATGAAAATGCAGATGTAAGATCAGAGCAGACAACAGTTGCTTTTGATCTCTAAAAAATATCGAATCAGATCCTAAGGCTCTGAAACTAGACCAAGGAGTCTATGAACATGAGGATAATTCAAGGAATCAATCCATTTGTCATGAAAATCATCTAGCTGTGAAATATCCACTTGAACAAGAGGCCACTCCGCAAGATTGAGAGTGTGCAAACAACAAAATAGTCCTAGAACCCTCAAGCTTTGCTTTTCAAAATCCTATCAAAACACATCATAGAAAGCTAAAAACAGACATACATGTTCACATAGGTCACATGAGTACACCCACAAAAGTATTTGACATGAAAATCAACTGGCTCCTATTTATGGCCCGCCAAAGTAGGTCACTGGGGTAGATTTTTTAGGTGCATTTCTGAGTGTGCAAATCAACTTTTTTCATCATGGGCACTCAAAATTTGAAAATTTTGAAGATTCCAATAGTGAGAAAACTCTAACAACTTTCTTCAAGCTTGTGACCTAATCTTCAATGATCTTCAAGTCTTCAAAGCAACTAGATCTTCAAATCACATAGGAGAGAGAGTGTGTCTAGATCGTTATGGAATAGGGGTTTGACTTGGTCAAACCCCTTGTAGATAATTAAACCAAATGATGAAACAACAAAACAAGGACTTGAAACATGAAAAATGCTATCTTGAATGATGCTTTGTAAATGATGTCTTGTAAATCTGCAACTCAACATGAAATGACCATGAAGGATGTAGAGCTTGATCTTGACAATAGGTGTAGAACAATGCTTGATCTTGGATCTTCAATGCTACATCACAACACTAGCTCAATAACATGTTGATAGATCTTGAATTTTTGCAATAATTGGTGAAGAATTTTCCCATGAATGCCTTAGAAATGATCTTGTAAAGTCTTGGAATGCTTAAATCTTGCTTGCTTGACTTGATATTATGTACTAGGATTATGTGAAATAATGATTCAAAATATTGTATGTATAGGCAATGCACTCAAATGACCATTTATTTGATCCCAAAGGCAGACATAGAATAAATTTGAACCTAAAACCAAATTTTCCTACTTAAAAGCTCAAAAATAGGCCAAATGGGACTCATTCACCATCTATGATGAATGGGTCCCACTCGGATGGGACTCAATCACCCAAAGTGGTGAATGGGTCCCACAGGGCCTATTTTGATTGCTAAAGTGTCAGTGAGTGTGTAAATTACGCTTATTTGTTGATTTTGTTGGGTTTTTGATTAAAATATGCCTTAGGATGCATAATATGGGGTCATAGGGGCCTATTAGTGATGTTATAAATTTCATAAATGCAATAGGGCCCAAAATCCAATGTGAAAGTGTAAATAAATACACTTTACAACACTAAATTAAGGAAAAGATAGGTCTATTTAGCTAAAAAGGGCCCTAAATCCAATGTGAATGTGTAGAACACTTCACAACACTAGAATAGGTCCTCTTAATTTACAAGCCTCCTAAATTTAATGTGAAGGTGCAAATAAATACACTTTACAACATTGAATTAAGGAGAAGTTAGGTTATTTAGCTTAGAAAGGGCCCAAGACCTAATGTGGGTGTGCAAAACTCATCACAACACTAGATCAAGGTGATATCAAGTTCAATTTATCATTAATTATTCTTGAATTAAGCAAGGAAAAGGCATACTTTTTCTATTACTACATTTAGCCTCCACTTTAGTGAGAGGATGAACTTGCTTTAAACTCACACTAAAGTAGACATTCAAGAGGGGTCCAAGTGTACTGATGTGGATGACAAAGCATGACAAAGATCAAAGGAGGTAGCCAAACCCCCAGAATCTGAGATCCTCCATCAAACTAGTCAACATGAGTAAAAAAGTACATGCACAAGGTGTATAATATGTAGCATCAAGATACACAAACATACAATGCCAAAGACATAAAGAAGAAATAAAATAATAAGATGGGTGGATCCAATTTCAACAAAAATGCACTCACTTTGGGGCCACAAAACTTCAAGTCATCCACTGAGTGAGTATCCACAATATCCTCACTTTGGGGCCACAAAACTTTAGGTCATCCATGGGTGAGCATCCAAAGAGGGTGAGACATATGACTGGTATGCTCCCACATACGCGAGTGTTAAGATAAGTCATTCCTTCGTTTGACTCCCATACAACCAGACCAAAGCTATACCTCCTGATAACTTTGTTAAGGTACCATGCAATAATGATCTTCAAGCTTCATGAGGGAAGAAAAAATTTGTATGCTTACAGCTCATGAACAAATAAGATGGCTCTACAAGCATATAAGATGTGTTATGCAAGGTGGCCATATAACTGATGTAAATGTGAGATAGTGTAAGGTATGTTCAAAGGGATTTTTCTTGATTCATACAAGGTTTCTTCTTAGGGAACATCATGCCTAATGTCTCAAAGAGAGGACAAGTGAAAGAAATATCATGCTCTCGAAGGGAATCAAGCCCAATGACACCACCAAGAAAAAGACACATCACAAGAAGAAAGAAAATCACACAACGAAACATGGGTGTCAATGTATGCCCCCACTTTAAAGTGGTTCCTAACTATGATAAATTGCTTTAAAGTAGAATAAGACATGAGGGGCCATTTGAAAATCCCTATTACAAGTCATATGTTTTTGAATCAAACTACATCATGAATAAGTACATGTCACATGCAAGTCAATGTAAGGCATGTCGTCAACATCCCAAGCTATATCTTATATGTACATGAAAAGTGATCAACAAGCCAAAAGAGACAATGGAAAGTAAAATATGAGGACAAGGCTACTTAACCCCTTGACCCACTTAGTGTAGGACAAGGATGAGCTGAAATGATTGATGAGAAACATGTTAGTATAAAAATTAGTATCGATTAGAGGAATTAGGTGCTTCAACACAAGGAAGAGCACCACACTCCTTAAGATGTTTAATTTTATCACTTGACGCCTTATATTCATTAGTAGCATGACCATGAACTCTATGATATGCACAAAATGAATGTTCATAGTAAAATTTCTTCCATGTTCTTGGAGGAGACTCAACAAGATACCTTCTTGATAAATAGTAGAGGATGTTCCTTTATTTTGCAACAAAGATATGTCTTGGTTAGTATTCAAGCCTCCCCCACTATCATAACATGATTTAAGCCTTGAATAAGGTTCTTTATTTTTTCAACAAGATTGTACTCCATTCCACTTTGTGGAGATAAATGAGGAGGACCTGGTAAGATAGGGTTAGGAAACGAGAGGGGTGTTGGAGGTGTTTTTCTTGGTAAAGGATTATTTCTTGTGTTATATGTATGAGCAACAGTGTTCATCTTAGGTGGGTAAAGGATAAGTTTAGGTTTTTTTTGAGTTTCAGATTTTTGTGAAGGTGGGTAAAGGATTAGAGGATTCTTAGGATATCCCATGGGGTATGTAGGAGGTTCAATAGTCAAGGGGGATTTAATGGACACTTGCACATGCATAACCTCAGTCATCTTGGTTTGATGTATTTCTAATAAAGGGAAATCTAGAATAATCTTTTCACCATTATTCAAGGAAGTCACATCATTATTGTTGCTATTTTTTTGCACCATGATATCCTTCCTAGGAGGAAAGTTTTTAGGAGAACTACAAACCAAATGTTCTTGAAATTCAAGGATGACTTCATCGCAAGTAGGGAAATGATTTATGGTTGAATTGTCTTGCTTGGTAAGGGTTTCCATTGGTAAAGGGAGACAACTAAGATTCTCATCACCTTCATCCATCAAAGTATCTTCTTCACAACTAGGAGAGATACTAGGAGAAGAAAAAATATGATTTTCATGATCATTTATGAATTCATTCCTTTGTTCCCTAGTGTCTTCCAAAATAGGATAGGTAGGGGAAGGATCATAAAGATGATTGTTATAGACCTTAAATATTTGATTATATAACACCAACATATCCCCATCAATTAAAATCTCATCCTCTTCCACTAAATTACTCTCTCAAGCAAAGTGGGAATGGAGATTAGGTAAAGTAATGTTTAGAAATGTGTCTATGATGTCATTCTCGTGTGCTAAAATATCTTCCAATGTAGGAGAGTTTATAGAAGAGGAGCTTTCAACAATGTCACGATTCTCAATGAGTGCACCTTCTAACACTGAAATACCTTTGTCACATGTAGTAGAGGTATTAGGAGAAGAGCAACAATGATAATCAAGATTGTCTATATTTTCATCTTCTTCTATCACATCAGTCCCACAAATAGGAGAGATAAGAGGGGGTCTAAGTTTAAGGAAAGCATTAAAATTTTCATTATCTTGCACTAAGAGACTCTCATAACTAGGGAATGCATTGAATGATGACTAACATGCTTATTGACTAAATTTTTCTTTACAAACATGGAAAAGACCAAAACTAATATTTTTGAACAATAATCTATGCCAACTTAAAAGGAAATGTAAAGGCCTAGAATGAAATGTGTAGATGCAATTTTTAGATTTCAAACAAGGTAATTTACCAATTACACTATGCAATGCTCTAAAAATGAAATTTTGTAAATTCAAATTTGGAATTGAGAAATGCATGAAATGGGCCAATTTGAGCTAGGTTTAGTGAAATGAATGTAATAGAAAATCTACTAACTAAAACACCCAACCAATGATAGAAAACATAAGTGTAAAAAAAAGGTTTTCAATGTAGTAAAAGGAAATTTCAGATGTGCACTGGGACTGATTCGCCCAAGGTGGTGAATGAGTCCTAGAAGGGAACTTTTTTTCAAAATTTTGAGAAATTTTCAATTGATTTTTATGCTTTTTATGTCGTATGACCTATAAACTAAGTGCAAATGTAGTTTTTAGATGAATTTCAATTATTAGAGTTAATGCAATGTCAATGCAAGCTAGATCTAGGATGATGATGGACTCCAAATCAAAGAAGAAGGTATTATAAATGCATGTACACTAAATTGTAGTAGCATAAATAGTACTCCCCACCTTGGAGGAATAGAGCACAAGGATAGAGTTCCTATTTGACACTTGCTACACTCAAGGACAGCTTAGAGACCTCAAAATAAAGTGCGGAATGGAGGAAAGAGATATGTTAGAAGGGTATCCTAGGGTATGTTTAGAGAATAAAGAGGGGTTCACCACCAAGTTTAGACTTGGAAAAGACAATGAAATGCAAGATGAAATGCAAAACCCTAATAGTATGCAAACTTGAATTAAATGACCTAGAAATACGAATGAAAAAGAATAACAAACTATAAGATTAAATGTGTGCACCAAGGAACTTGAAGATGATTGAAAGGAGTCCTAAAATGCTAGAAATCATGAATTTTTGACCTAGTGGCACTCATTCGCCATTTTGGACTAATCAATCCTAGTTCTAGATTTTTGCACAGGAGCAAGTTTTAGAGAAAAGGGTATTTGAACCTGCAAATATCTCTAAAAAAAACCCATAGTGGGACTCATTTACCACTTGTGTAAAATCAATCCCATTCTACCTTTTTGGAAATTCAAAGTCTAGATCTATTCTTCTCAGTCTACTCAATCTTCTTCTCCAAGTTTTTAGATCTAAAACTTTGATTTCAAGGTTGTAGGTGACCTTTTATTAAAGATTACAACATTGCAAATAGGGAAACAACTCCAACAAATTTTTCCAAGCTTGTGACCTAGTCTTTAATGATATTCAAGTATTCAAAGCACCTAGATCTGCAAATCATAGAAAGAGAGAAAAAGTGTAGATCATTAGGGAATAGGGGTTTTCCTTGGTCAAACACCTTGTAGGTAATTAAGACAAATGATGAAACAATGAAAAAATGACATGAAACATTAAAAATCCTACCTTGAATGATGCCTTCCAAATGATGTCTTGTAAATCTTCAATTCAACATGAAATGGCCATCAAGGATGCAGATCTTGATCTTGACAATAGGTGTAGAACAATGCTTGATCTTGGATAGTCATTGCTACATCACAACACTAGATCAATAACATGATTGATGCTTGATAATATTTGACATGATGATAGATCTTAAATTCCTACAACAATTGATGAAGAATCTACCCTTGAATTCCTTAGAAATGATCTCGAATGCTCTCTTGATGATCTTGCAAAGTCTTGGAATGCTTAACTCTTGCTTGATTGAATTGAAATTATGTAGGCTTATGTGAAATAATGATTTAAAAGGTTTTTTATATAAGAAATGCACTCAAATGACCATTTATTTGATCTTGAAGGATGACATAGAAAAAAATTGAACTTAAAACCAAATTTTCTCACTTAAAAGCTCAAAAATAGGCCACATGGGACTCATTCGCCATATGTGGTGAATGGGTCACACTTGGATGGGACTCATTCATCCAAAGTGGCAGATGGGTCCCATAAGGCCTATTTTGACTGCTAAAGTTTCGAGGAGTGTGTAAATTAAGCTTATTGGTTGATTTTGTCTAGTTTTTGATTAAAATATTCCTTGGGATACATAATATCACTAACTCATTTGATTGCAAAATCTAACGAAAATGTTTGACAAAATATGTATAATTTGATGTATCGTCGGGTGCTTATAAAATTTGATGTGTAATTTTCAATTTTTTGAAAGTGTATCCCCAACATTCATCGAAATTTTGATGAACTTGGGTTTCGTCGAAATGTCGACTATCAATTTCATCGAAAATTCGACAAACATGAAAAATAGAAAAAAATGAAATTGTGTTCGACATAAAGAAAAGTGAGTTCGTTGATTTATTGCGATAGTGTTTTGCTCTACTTGAGATAGTTTGTGGAGAACTAAGGATGATTTTCTTGGGAAAAATTAGAAAAAATTCAAGAAGATATTGCTAGGTTGAGGGTAGTCATTGTCTTTTTGCACAATTTAGTTGTGAAGTCAGATTTGTAGTTCCAGGTTTGAAAATAATATTTTAAAGCAACATCTCATAAGATTTCATTTTTAGAGGTTTAGGGTTTTGAGAATTTCATGTCCAGATTTTGTTGTGTGGAATCACCATAAGATCACAACCAGGGAATAGATTCTTGTGACTGTAATTATGTGATCCATAACTCTATTGGTCATGTGGCATAATTGTGCTATAACAATTATAGGATGCATTCATGTGTGACCTAATTTTAATGTGGCTATGTTGTGATAGAAATGGAGGCACTCATATAATGTAGTTAATTCAGGTTGTATAATGTAGGTGTCAATCATCATTGGGTGCGTTCAGGTTGTCTCAAGTTTAATAGGTTAGGATGTAATTATAGCATGATCAAAGAGTGATTACCTCTTGCTGCAATAAAGAGCCTATAACTCTGGTTGATATGCAGAGTGGTTGTGTTATATCAATTATGTAGTGCATTCAAGCACAACCCATGTTTAATGGGCTATTCTAGAGAGTGATCAATATTTTCTAAACCTTATGAATGCTACTTAAAAGTCTATAGCTTAAACTACAAACCAAGTTTGTTACATACTTGAATGCAATCTTGGGTTACCGCAAACTATAATAATGTGATATACTAATAACCATTATGGAAAGTATTAAAGCAAGACCCATGCTATATAGGATACATTTCCCTGATCAGGTTCACATACCTTAATGATCAAACACAAGCTTCCCACACACTCTAGGATACAATCCAAGATCATACCACAACTTTGTCAAGACAACTAATTTTTGACCCAAGATTTAAGGTTGTTTTTTTTAAACCCAGAAGCATTGGTAAGAGCATGATTAGGGTACAAACCCTAGGCCTCCGTAGAATAAATAAATAGGGATTGTGAGGTTGCAATACCGATTGAGACATTGTAGTAACAAAAATTGCAATCTAAAGATTGTAGCCAATAACAAGCACACTATGTAGCTTAGTGACATTTGTAAATGCAATCTACAATAAGAAGAATGACAGTCACTTGAGATGTGAAGTCAAAAAGAGGTGACAAGATAATAAAGCTCAAACCTTGCATAGTAAAGTGGAGATTTTAACGAGTTTCCTTACCCCCTTGCTGATCTTAAGGGTTTTTCAAATGCTTTTGGTAGTGTTAGACAAGGCAAATGCAATCAGGGAATGACTTCCAAATGAAGTAACAGTGGTAATCATAGGTTCAATGTTTCTTCTTAGCCATTAATGTATAATGGAGGTAGTGGATTGCATGTTTGAGCAGTGTTTTGAGACTCGTCAAAGATGGGAGAATAGTGAATAATACCTTGTGGACTGTGAAGTAGTGTCAATAAGGTTGAAGGATCTTAAGAACTACAATACCATGAAATAATGAGTCCCCTATAGTAAGTAGGCAGTCTATAGGCATAGTTTGATTTTATAGTTCAGGATGCTCATGAAAGGAATCTTCAAGTGATAGTGAGTGAGTTGTTTGAGATTGCAGCTAAGGGTGCAATACCCAGTCTTAAAGGAAGTTAGAAAAATAGTAAATGTATAAGAAAATCAAATCACACACAACAAACAATTCACAATGTTATCTTGCATAATGCCTTGAGTTTGAAGACAAAAATCTCATTGTATCTTGATGAAAGTGGTGACCTTAATGGTCAATCACTAGCAACCATAATTTTAAAGCATGCTATTGTGCTTATGGAGGCAATATTTTAAGCAAGGCAGTGAGTGGTGGTTTAGAACAATGGCAAGTATGAAGGACTTGCTTTATATCCATACTATGCAATCTAGCTTAAGACACTGTTCTTAGAAGAGATTGAAGGTGGATTATGGAACTCAAGGGTTACCATGAAAAGGATTAAAGCAAAGAATGAGATCTATTTAAAAGCCACGGTCATGAATATATTAAAGATGTCACATGCAAAACCCTAGTAGCTAGAGTAATGAATACAGTGCCAAAGAGGAGAGTGTGTTGGGGCAGATTTAGGAGATCTCCACATTATCTAATTATAGGGAAATACATCATTTATTTTTTTAATTAAAATAAATCATTCTAAACCCTATATAGGATACATTGATACTTCAAAATCCTCTGAAAGAATTTGAGATTATGCAAATATATGTCAAGTAAATACGTAGATTACAAATAGTAGCGGGAACAATGTAAGATTTGTTGAGTAGGGCAAGAATGAGATAAGCAGCAATGAATCCTATGCCTCCTTTCATGCACATCTCCTCACCATTCTCTATCATTCTTTATGGAAACACTTCTCCATTTTGGTGGTCTATGCTTGAAAATAATGTTTTGATGAAGGTTTTAGAGTATGTTTATTAAAATGAAAACTCCATTCTGGTGGGCTATGCCTGAAAATACAATTTTTGACAAAATTTTAGGGTATGTTTATTAAAGTTTTAGAGTATTTTGGCGGGCTATATTCTTGATTCCTTAAATGATTTATTCAAATGGATTGCGACTAAATAAATGACTAACTATTTAGTCATTTTTATTTGTGTGACTAAATAATTTTTAATCAACGACTAAACTAGTAATTTATTTACTCATTTATAGCTGAGTTGCAAAAATATGAGCAAAATTTAGTTATTTTTAATTTTTGTGACTAAAATTTTTAGCCACCTAGTCATTTATTTGCCAAAGTCTACTAGTGTGTTCTTCCTTGTGTGATTAGGGCTCTCTCAATGTTGAGGGCCCTAGGAATAAGCTTGTCGTAAGAAGTGACACATTGCATCTTTAACTAAAAGGATAAATCCATATTGACATTAGCAATGGTGATTCCGACTTGTTTCTCCTTAGGAATGGGTCACTTGCTTTTACTAGCTCGCTACCTCCATTATTGTAGGAAGTTTGTGATCAAGTTCAATATTATGATTTTAGGAGTCTTAATAGTTGGAAATCATAGTAAAATCAGAATTTAATAAGTTTTGGAATAACCATTTTAAAGTGTTTTTTGGGGTTATTAACTTCAGACTATCTTCTCTTTTTCAGGGGTAGTTGCACACCAAATTTTTTTGGTGTAAAATATCAAAATTATTAGATTTTGTTACCTATCTATGAATATAAATTATTGGAGTGTGAGTTTGATATTTTTTGAAGATCTAAATAGTCAAGCTTGGTAAAGAAAAATCATGTTAGATAATATTAGTCCAGAACAAAATGAAGAGACAATTGATAGATTGTGGGCTAGATTGAAAAGAAAGGGTGATGGGAAATTTTATTGTCCTTGCAATAATTGCAAGGGCTTAAAGACGAGATGAATTTTAATCACAACAGTTGAGAAACATTGTAGGAAGCATGGTCACATTGAAGGGGGCCATGATTATCATCCATTGGTAAGTTGCTCATTATATGTGTTTATATTGATTGAATTTGTAAATTTTTAGATCATTTTAACATTATATATATATAATCACTTGATCATGATCATGGTTTATTTGTGTCTATCATTATTATAAAGGTGGGTCACCCTAAGGCAGATGATATGGATTATCACGGTCTGTAGAATGTGGTTTTTCAAGCGGACGAACATGGAGCTATGAATATTGAAGTTGAAGTTAATGATCCTATTGAAGAAGATGATCATGTGCTAGAAAACATAGTTGAAGATGATGGTACAAATACATTGATCCATGACACATTTAGTGGTAGAGTTGATCATGATGATAGACATGAGTTTGATGATGTTCATGATTTACCTATACTTAAGAAGGCATACGAGCCCCTTTATGAAGGCTCCCAAACAACTCTTCTCTCTGCTGTATTGTTGTTGTTGAACTTGAAGGTTATGAATGGTTTATCAAACATAGCAATCTTACAGATGTTAAGGTATGTCATATATGCCATCTTTTTTCATCTATTTTAATTGTTGTTAGTTCATCACTAGTAAATAAAGGATGAAATATGTACCATTAATATTCTTTATATTAACAAATTACTTTTTTTTGTAGATTGATTGGTGAATTTTTGTTACCACCATCAAATATTTTACCTCACTCATACCAAAATTTATCTGCCATTATGAAAGATATCAGAATGGAGTATCAAGCAATAGATGCATGTCCCAATGATCATATTATATATCATAAACAATAGGAATTTGCAACAAAATGCCAGAATGTCATATCAGTAGATATCGAATAGATCAACTAACAAAAAAGGTTCCTCACAAGGTTCTTCATTATATTCCCATTATTCCACATATGCAACAATTATTTAGGTGCGAAAGCTTAGTGCAATTTATGGATTACCATGCACAAAATAGAAGTGGAGATGACATTCTTCAAATGCCTGTGGATGGTTCTACATTTAGGGACATGAGGAAAAATGGCCACACTTTAAAGAAGAACCTCGTAATCTCAGGCTTTCATTGGGAGCGGACGATGTCAATCCATTTGGAGAGATGAGATCTATTTACTCGGTGTGGCCTGTTTTTGTTATCAACAATAACATTCCTCCATGGATGTCAATAAAGAGGGAGCACATAATGTTGTCAATGATTGTTCCAGGTATTTTTTTGCATCAATTTTCTTTAATGTAGTAGCATCTCATTTTTCTCATTTTTTGCATAATGAATTATATTTTTTTCATTCAATAGTCATGTACATTAATTTATATATATTGTAGTAAAATGGTTATAATAATTATGTAATGTTTATGTTCATTCAACTAGGTAAGTACCAAGTTAAAGATATGAATGTATATATCGAGCCTCTTATCGACAAGTTACTAAAGTTATGGAATGGCATCACTATGTATGACATCTCTAGACCAATAGGACAAACAATTTCAATTCCATGCAATGCTTGTATGGACAATTCATGATGCCCCAGGGCTAACATATTTTTGTGGTATGTTATAACGTTCGACTGCACTTTAACAATATTTAATTTGAAGAAGTACATATCATGCATATTTTTAAAATAATCTATTCATTATATATAATTATAAAAATTGACATATTTAATCTAATTAGATATGATCTTGCAGGTCTTCAAACAAAGGGAAAATTTGCATGTCTAATTTGTGGTCCAAAGATGAAATCTCATCATTCAACAAGTTTAGGAAAGTAGGTGTTTGATGAGTATAGGCACTTCCTCCATAGAAATCATAAGTATCGAACTACTGAAAAAAATATTTTCAATGGGAAAGACGAGACTACATCAAAGCCATGAAGAATGACACCTCGCCTATGGAAGTTGGAATATAATAGAATTAATCGTCAAGGTTACACATCAGATCAAATTATTTATCTATCATATATGATATGTTTTGAATTTATATTTTTATTTTGTGATGTGTTTACTCATGTTGTAATTGACAATGATTGTCGTTGTTAATTTGTTTAACTTATATGCTTCATGAAGGTCGTCAAGGCATTAATGGTCAGCTTCCATAGGGATTGAAAAGTTATGCTAGACAATTTAGTAGGTTGCCCTACTATGAGCAGCTACAAATTGTGCATTTGTTTGATACAATGCATATCAGAAAGAATATAATAGAAACATTATGGAAAATATTGGATGGAAGGCATGACAAAGAAAAAATTGTCAAAATTTGTAGTGACATTTAGGAAGCCAATCATGCAATGAAAAATGTCATTCAATTAAATAGCGATGGAGACCAAATTAATATAAGTTCCCTTCCTTGGTTATTAACATAGCAACAAAGCAATGCTATAAAAGAAGTCATACGAAAAATTTGATTTCCCATAGGATTTGCTACAAACATAAACAATATAATAACAAAGAAAGGTGAATTTAAGTCAGGGATGAAAACGCATGATTGGAATACCTTCACTAAGGTAACTATTCTAGTATATTATATACACTTGTATATGGCATGTACTTTTCAGTGTATTGTGTTTACTACTTTTGGAAAATAATGAAAATGTCATTTTATAATTGTTGCAGTACGTTCTACCTCTATCTCTCCCAAACAACTTTGACAACAATGTCAAGAAAGTTATATATGATCTTGGAAAATACATGAGGTAAGTAGCGATATTTTTTCAATTCGTTGTATACATCGTATAATTTCTATTTGTTTTACTTGTTATGTAATATACTGTATATTTTTGTTAAATTTGGTTAATATATTTGTGCTTTGAATCACTTGTAGATGGTTGTCATCTAAAGAAATCCATAAAGAAGATATAAATTATTGGAAGAGAAAATTTCCTCTTCTAATGTGTGAAATGCAAAAGTGTCTACCTTCGACATTTTTCAATGAACAAGAACACTACCTCATACACCAAGTTGAGGAGATTGAATTGTGTTGACCTGTACACACAAGGTCAATGTGGATGGTTGAGAGGCACTTGAAATTTTTGAAGGCTTTGGTTAGACAAAGAGCACATCCTAAGGGTTCTATGGTGGAGGGATATATGGTATACTAGACCATGGTATACATTAGTGAATATCTTCCTAATTTTGCAACAAAGATCCATGTAGATCATATTTGGGATCCCAACTCCATTAACAAATTCGAAGGGGAGTACCTGATGGGGAAAGGTAGATTGAGGAAAGTGAGAGGTAATTATAAGATGGTCATGGAGATTAATTGGAATACATTTTACATATGGTTTTTATGTATGTTGTACTTATTTAATTTTTAATCTTCAATATACATCAATTATAAATTAAGGTCATATACTGTGGTATTTAACTAATTATATGTCGTTTGTGAATTTCAAATTTTTTTGATACAGTTGATCGAGAGTGGGATGCACTACATTTGTACGTCGCCAACAATCTTGATTGGATGATGGTATGGATTAAATGATGTGAACGATCTGGTCGCGCATTAACATGGGAAGGTGTGGCTTCATTGGTTAAAGAAGCTCATCGTAATGGAGATTCCAATGTTACACAAAGGGAAATTGATTTAGCATATAGTTTAAGAGATAAACATGTATGTATAAATATATTAATCACCCATATTATTTAATTATTTTCAATTATATTGATGTATATATATGTTGAGATTGTTTTCTTTGCATACATTCAGCCAAGAATAAATATTTTTATCAACTGACGATATTGCAATAATTTTTACATGTTTGACATATTGCAGGTGAAACAACACAAGGCTATGTGGTGCAATGGTCCTAAATTTTGAATCAAAATGTTGGATGACATGAAGAAAACTTGTGATTCTGGTATAACTATAGTCTTTCAGGTGACTAATGTTTCATCTAGAAGCAACATACATCCAGAAGTCTCAGAAAATTGATACTATGGGATTTTGGATGATATACTTGAGTGTGACTTTAAGTCCTTTAGATTAATTCTATTAATCGTCCTATGGTACAGGCTACGATTGAATGAAAATGATCCTGAGAGAACTGTTATTTCAAACATGATAATGGATTTACCATGGTTAATACAAGGTTGATTGAGCAAGCTGGAAATGAGCCCTCTGTTCTTCCAAGCCAATGTGAGTAGGTATTTTACTCAGAGGTTCTAGGTAAACCAGGTTGGTCATTTGTTGTTAGACATGATCCAAGAGGAAGGCCAGTAAAGTATAATGTGGTGGAAGAAGAAGATACCAAAGAATTAGAAGATGATGTAGATGATGATAAGGATCAACAGTTAGCTGATGATGTCCTTGATGAAGATGTCGAAGAGGAGGAACTAGATCATGATGATGTAGGAGTTAATGTTTATGAAGATGATATCAGTGTGGATGATGACATTATCAAAACTGATATCGATGACGATGATGATGATATGACCAATCCTTACAATGTCAAATCTAGATTAGATGATACAGATAAAGAGTTGGATAAAGAAGAAGATCAATGACATTGAAATGTATGAGTTATGCAATTATATTATCTATTTGATATTAATTTTTTGATAGAATTATATTTGACTTATGTGGTTACATAATTAATTCATGATGTTTTTAATTTTTATGCCATTACATAATTAATTTAATGATGTACTTTTTAATTTTTGAAAGGTCAAAAAATTAAAACATTTCAATAGTGATGTTAACAACCTTGAAATTAGTGTGTTTTATATTTCATGTGATCATAAAAGATTAAAAATTCAGTTGTAGAGGTGGTTGTTCAATGGTTTATGTCTAAAGGCCTTTAAAAGGCATAAAGTGATCATTGTAATGGTTGTTGATGGCTGAGGATTTAAAATACAAGCTCTTGACATTCAAAAATCTATGTTTTTCTTCAAAATTTATGTATTTTTCCTGTTATTCAGCACTACATGGTCACATGCAGCCATATTTTGATGTGAAATCAATTCTAGGTCGTGAAGATATGTGTTATCTTTGATTTGAATCTAATTTGAGGGCTTAAGGCATTGATTTGAGTTAGAAAGCTTCATTTCTTTGCATATAGCCCGGTTACCCTATTTTTGAGGGTTTTATAGTCCAAACATGATATAAAGGGGCTCTTACACTTTTTGTGATTATTGTAGCTTATGTAAGAGGCCCCATGGATACTGTTGTAATTTTAGGATGCATGAATAGGGCGTAGGATGAGAAATAAAGATGGTATAGTTGTTGTCCTCAAGAGTTTTGTGAAGAAAAGCATGTGAAATGAGAGGTAATTTCTAGCCTGATGCTTGTTTGCTCCTTCATTTTCTATAAGAAGGATTTCAAGGCTAGAAGTACGTGTTAGAAAATTATATATTTTTTAGTCGAGTCTTGGTAGAGTTGCAGAGAAAATTGTAAAGTTCAATGGTTTTAAGGAAAATGCAATTTAGGTTTTGAGTCATTTTGTAGTAGGTTTTGAATTCATGGGGATTTGATGTTTTATGACAGTACTGGTATTTGAATTGAAATGATTAATTCAAACTCATGTCTCTCCATTGTACATGCATATCTAAATTTTGAATAAGATAATCAAGGGTTGTCTCGTTCATCTCACTCTTGTGGTGTGTATGATTTCTGTTTTGGCTTTAATTCAAGGAATTAATTAAAATGCTTGAATGGGATTATAGGTGGATATGTTCTCTATAAGGATTTGATAAGTAGTATTGGGTTAGAATACATGTTGATGAAATTGTAAAGCAATGTTCTCAAGGATCTTATATGCTATGTGTTAAATCTATCATTAACCCATAGATGTTTATGAATTTGACTCCCTCAATGGATATATGGCACTGATGTAAGTTGTACTAATTTGTATGGTTCAGTATTTTGTTTGTCTTTACCTAGCGCTTGCTACAAATTTCAAATAAATGACTATTTTACAATGTGGAATGTGTTGTATTTATCTCATGTTCCAAATGGTTGATATTACTTATGAACAGCCAATTCTATTCAATATTATGCTATTATGTTGAGCTATTAAATGAGATTATCTATCATTGTTAATGTCATTTATGATAATGGTGCAGAGGTTGTAAACGCATTAAGGGATCACCCTCCCGGGTCTTGGAGAGCCCAAAGTGTAGGAGGTCTTTAAAATCCTCATTAGTTGGTCTAGGTCCTTCAAGCTTCCCTTGATTCGAATTGGAAATTATATAGGTAAATTAGAAGACCAACCTAGTTATAGTAAAAACAACCAACAGGTAGAGGGGAGAGAGATAGAGGGATTCAGTGAGAGAGAGATAAAGGGTAGAGGGTTAAGGGTAGAGGGGAGGGAGATAAGAGTGAGTGAGAGAGAGAGAGAGAGAGAGACTTGAGAGAGGGAGAGGAGGTAGGAAGGTGAGACTTGAGAGAGAGAGGGAGGGAGTCAAAGAGAGATAGAGGGTAGAGGGTTTAAGGGTTAATGGTTTAGGGTTTAGGGTTAAAGGT
Organism: Sequoia sempervirens; assembly: GCA_007258455.2. Lineage (NCBI taxonomy): Eukaryota > Viridiplantae > Streptophyta > Pinopsida > Cupressales > Cupressaceae > Sequoia > Sequoia sempervirens. Next base: position 423,209,119 of record VDFB02105785.1, read on the forward strand.
AGAGGGGAGAGAGATAGAGGGAGTGAGTGAGAGAGAGAGACCTGAGAGAGGGAGAGGGGTAGGAGGGAGAGTCTTGAGAGAGAGAGAGGGGAGGGAGGGAGAGATAGAGAGGTAGAGGGTTTAAGGGTTAAGGGTTTAGGGCTTACTGCTAAAGGTAGAGGGAGAAAGATAGAGGGAGGACTGAGAGAGAGAGAGACTCCGAGAGAGGGAGAGGCAGGAGGGAGAGTATTGAGAGAGAGAAAGGGAGGGAGTGGGAGAGAGATAGAGGGTATAGGATTTAAGGATTTAAGGGTTAAGGGTAGAGGGCTAAGGGTAGAGTGGAGAGAGAGAGAGAGAGAGTGAGTTAGGAGGGGGAAGGAAGAGGGGAAGAGAGGAGGAAGGGGAGAGTGAGAGAGACCTGAGAGAGGGAGGGGTGTGAGGAAAAAGAGTCTTGAGAGAGAGAGAGAGGGAGGGAGTGGGATATAGATAGAGTGAGAGAAAGGCTAAGGGTAGAGGGTAGAGGGTTTATGTTTAGGGTTTAAGGCAGAGGGGATTACTAAGGAGGGAGTGAGAGATAGAGAGACCTAAGAGGGAGAGAAGGGGTGGAGTGGAGAGAATTGAGAGAGAGAGAGGGTAGAGGGTTTAAGGGTTTAGTGTTTAATGGCTAAGGGCAGAGGAGAGAGATAGAGAGAGTGAGATAGAGAGAGAGACCCGAGAGAGGGAGAGGGGTGGAGGGAGAGACTTGAGAGAGAGAGAGAGGTATGGTAGAGGGTATAGGGCTCTAAGGGCTTTATGGCGGGTAGAGGGGAGAGAGATAGAGGGATTTAGTGAGAGAGAGGGAGGGAGTGTAGAGAGATAGGAGGTAGGGTTAAGGGTAGAGGTAGAAGGTAGAGGGCTAAGGGTAGAGGGAGGAGATAAGACCGAGTGAGAGAGACAGAGAAACCCGAGAGAGGGAGAGGTGTGGCAGGAAGGCAATTTGAGAGAGAGAGGGAAAGAGGGAGGGAGGGAGAGAGATGGGTGGCAGAGGGTTAAACGTAGAGGTAGAGGGTTTAGGTAGAGGGGAGAGAGATAGACGGAGTGAGAGAGGGAGAGAGAGCTGAGAGAGGGAGAGGGGTTAGGAGGGAGAGACTTGAGAGAGAGAGAGGGTAGAGGGTTTAAGGGTTTGGGGTTTAAGGGTTAAGGGTTAATGGTTTAGGGTTTAGGGTTATGGGTAGTGACAACTTCAAAGTTTTGTTCTTTGTGTTCTATTTTATCCTGCCTTGTGTCTCTGGTCATCTATGGTGTTTGGGAAAAGCCTAAGGATGGGGTTTTACCTTTATCTTCATGTAAAACTCTAGTGTTCATCTTACACCTTGGATGGGATTTATTTGGCTGTTACTTTTTGGGAATGCTTTAAAAAGACTTAAGCCCCATCGCTTCATCTAGGCTGGGACCCCTTTTGTTTTATCATTTTATTTCCTTCGCCTGACTTTATTTTTCCTAAGTCTTTTGTTGGTCTCATGTTCCCTCGTTAAAACAACTTATGTCATTGTTTGTCATCGGCCTAGTGATGTCCCCTTATTCCTTTAGGGGAGAGGGCCTAGTAGTCGTGCATGCTAACTTTCTCAGCATGTAGCAATTGACTGGAATATCGTAGAACCTTCATTTTTTTTTGAAATGTAGAATGGTCTCTTATTTATCTATAACTAAGGTTTGGAGGTGTGACTCATCATGTAACTCACCACATCGGAAAATCTTTTGAGAAGTGTCTAAAATTTTACTTTTTAAATGTTCGACCAAAACTTAATCATGGAACCCCCAATAGTTGAACCAAAAAAATATCATTTGTTGCTTGTAGAATATGATATTTTTATTTAAATTAAAATTAATATACAACCTAAGTGGACCAAATACTTATTGATAACCATAAATCTTTGATATCTCTACCTTTATATTCAACACATATGGACTAATAAAAAAAAAAAAAAAATCTATTTGTTGTTATAAAACAAATACATAATTATTTAAAACGTACAACTTATGCATTGAATAAAAATGGACCCAATAGTCAACACTCAAAACTTTGTAAATCCTTCACATTTAATGGGAAAATGCATGTTATTTATTGCGCTCACCTTTTATATTTGTGATAGGACAAACTATTAATATAAAATTATCCAATGCTTGTACATTGCTACCCCAATTGTTGTACACATAAGAACAATATTTTTCCACTATGATAACAATACTTGTTTAAATGAGTGTCTTATTTTATTAAATGAGCATTTTATTTTTTAAATGATATACTTATAGTGGAGAGTTTTGATATTTTATTTGAAACAAAAAATACTTATTTCACTTCTTCATGAATGTATTTATGTTTTTTTCATATAACATTTAGAGGTTCTCATGTGTTCAAGTATGGGTCCATTTTATATCAACATTTGCTTTTTTCTTTATTTACATTTGGACTGTTTATTTACAATATATAGTATAAATATGTGGTAAGACTGGGTATTATCATCACGATTGAGTGTGCGACTATTGGACCCTGCATGACTACTGGGCCCTCTCCCCTAATAAATGTTTTTATTTTGTAGAGGGACAAGTTTGCATAGACGTAGATCAATCGTTGTGTGATCTTAGCCGTTCCACACCATCTCGCGATGACCCCACCACACTGTCTTTGTTGATCACGATATCACGGGAAAGCGCCACATGACTCATCCTGTGAAGCCAAAGGAATGATAAATACTTTGATGTGTCTTTAATACATTATGCCACGGGTTACCAAAGCAGTTATAAGATGCAGGTGTTTTAAATCAACGGAGATGTTATAATCTTGGTAGAAAGGTGCTCGATGGATAATAACAAGGCTGGTGACTGTGTTGAATGAATAGGATTGTTGATGGTTGAGATCCACGGTTGCCTGAAATCTCGTGATCAAAATTTGTGAGGTCTTTATTGATTACGATATCACGGGCGGGCACCACGTGGATCTCCTTGGCAATGAGTAGTATGGTGGGAACCTTATTTCCATGATGGAGACTATGTCATTTTTCTTTGAAGGTAGCCATCCGATGATCTCACCAAGGTGAAGGATCGATGGGTAATATTTGAATCTACATCAAATGTGATTAGAGTCATTCATGTAGTGCGCGAGTAAGCTTTAATGGCGGCCATGACATCTACTACCATGGTTTTATCGAAATAAAGCAACTATTCTTCTGCTTTTGGTATCACAAAGCATTCAAAACATCTTAAATGGGGATTGTCGGTGGATATGTTATGTATAAGGATTTGATAAGTAGTATTGGGTTGGAATACATGTTGATGAAATTGTAAAGCAATGTTCTCAAGGATCTTATATGTTATGTGTTAAATCTGTCATAAACCCATAGATATTTATGAATTTGACTCCCTCAATGGATATATGGCATTGATGTAAGTTGTACTAATTTTTATGGTTCAATATTTTGTTTATCTTTACCTAGTACTTGCTATAAATTGCAAATCAATGACTATTTTACACTGTGGAATGTGTTGTAGTTATCTCATGCTCCAAATAGTTGATATTACTAATGAACAACCAATTCTATTCAGTATTATGCTATTATGTTGAGCTATTAAAATGAGATTATCCTCAAGGTTAATTTTGTTTTACGCTTAATGCGAGGTTGTAAACGACTAAGGATCACCCTCTCAGTCTTGCAGCCCAAAGTGTAGGAGGTCTTTAAAATCCCTCGCTGCATTGGTCTAGGGTCCTCTGCTACCCCTTGGATTGGAATTAGCACCCATAGGTAAATTAGACGCACTAACCCTCGGGTTACAAGAAAACAACCAAATGTAGGATGGGAGAGATAGAGGAGAGTGGGAGAGAGATAGAGGGTAGAGGGTTAAGGGTAGAGGGAGGGAGATAAGAGTGAGTGAGAGAGAGAGACTTGAGAGAGGGAGAGGGGTAGGAGGGTGAGAGTTGAGAGAGAGAGGGAGGGAGTGGGAGAGAGATAGAGGGTAGAGGGTTTAAGGGTTTAGAGTTTAAGGGTTAATGGTTTAGGGTTTAGGGTTAAAGGTAGATGGTGTTGGTTTGTTTTTTACACTGTAACCAGGTTGGTCTTCTAATCTACCTATGGGATTGCCAATTCCAATCAAGGGCAACTCGAAGGACCTAGACCAAATGACAAGGAATTTAAAAAGCCTCCTACACTTTGGACTCTACAAGACCTAGGAGGGTGATCCCTTAATGTGTTTACAACCTCTCCAGCAATATCATAAACAACATTAACACATAATAGATAATCCCATAGAATAGCTCAACACAATAGGATAATATCAAATAAAATTGGTTGTTCACCGATAATATCAACTATGTGGAGCATGAGACAACTACAACACAATCCATAGTAAAATATAGTCATTAATTTGTAATTTGTAGCAAGCTCTAGGCAAAGACAAACAATTATTGAACTACACAAATAAGTACAACTTAGATCAGTGTCATATATCCATTGCAGGAGTCAAATTCATAAGCATCTAAAGGTTTATGACAAATTTAATACATAAGATATAACTTATAAGATCCCTGACAATATTGCATTACAATTTCATCAGTATGCATTCTCATCCAATACTACTTATCAAATCCTTATACAGAACATATCCACCTATAATCCCATTCAAGTATTTTAATTAATTCCTTGAATTAAAGCTAAAATAAGGATTATACACACCACAACGTGAGATGAATGAAACAACCCTTAGTCATCTTATTCAAAATTCAGATATGCATGTACAGTGGAGAGGCATGAGTTTCAATTTATCATTTCAACTCAAATGCTAGTACTTTTATACAACATTAAATCCCTATGAATTCAAAACCGATTACAGAATAACTCAGAACCTATATTGTATTTCTCTATAAAACCATCAAACTTAAAAAATTTCTCTACAACTTCACCTAGACTCGACCAAAAATTATCTAACTTGCTAACCCATATTTTTGGCCTTGAAATCCTTCTTATAGAAAATGAAGGAGCAAACAAGCATCGGGCCAGAAAGTACACATGTCACCAGCCAGTTGGCACACTTGGTGATATTCCAAAAATTGTTACAACAACCATCACCTTGGAGAATATTCTTGTTCATCATGTCAGCTAAGAAAAGTTGATGCAACAACAAAAAACCATAAGAAACCCGCGCCGAGAATGCCATCAAAGAAAAACTGGAAACCATTGTAACTGCAACATCCAATTTACCACCTGTTAGTAGTCGATTCCTTTTAATCTTCCTCAGTCAAATATTTAGTTACCCATTTCTGGTATTCTTCATCAGTTGGCCAGTCAAAATTAATCACCTTATTCACCTTGGTATTATAAGGTGTGTATTGTACTGCTACTTGATTTGCATCTCTTTCAAAAGCTTCCAAAAATAAGCAGGTACTAATGATTTTATCCATACAGCTCACTAAAAATTCATAATCTGACTCATCACAAATTAATTTAATTTGATCATTGATGACTTCACTTGCTTGATCCTGCCACTACTGGAGTGGTCTGATTTTCCCCTACTCATCAATTATATCTGGTAACAATGTGTTACCCCAATCATTAAAATTCTTCACCAATTCCCTAATCTTCCTACTCAAATCATCTGGTAGGGTCTGAAATCCTTGCAATGATTTAACCAACACTTGAGTAGGCTTTAATGATTGGGGCCTATTATTTGTAAAAAACCTTGAAGCCTTATAAATGACATCCAAATCACTGGCCCTAGGGATCCAATTTTCAATCAATGGTATCACTACTTCCTGATCCCTATCAATATTTTTTATTGCATCTAACAACAAAGAATATAAAGAATGTATAGATAGCAATTTACTATCAACCTTTTCATTTAAGTGCCTCAAGACAGTAGTAACAATATCCTTTTTCTTTGAAAGAGATCCCTCCTCACTTACCTTCAATGATGTTTGTAATTCATCAATTCTTTGCAAGAGATGCTTCTTTGTAGGATCAATAGAGCACTTTGTTTCTTCATCATTTTTTTCTAAAGGAGGGGTGAGAGAAAGATTCTGACTGGGAGACCTTGGTGTGGAAACAATTGGAGAAGCAGGAGGCACTGACTCTGCTATGGAAGGTAATGTACTGGTCCCTGGAGAACTTGATGTCTCCCCAATCTTTTTATACCTAAACCTTTCCACCTCAGTCTACAACTCAGCATTCCTCTGTTATATCTTGTTGTATTCCTCAATCAAAAGATTATACTTCTCCATTAGGCTCTTCTTTTCAGCCTCCTCCCTTTCAGCAGTCTTTTGGGCCAATTTGGCCACATTCACAGTCAAAGTAGTGGCCTCAGTGGTTGAGGTCTCTGAAGCTCTCTTTATTATTAATCCTCCTCTGAAATTTGGATTAATATTCGTAACATTTGGCTTTCTTCCTTGAGGGGCCAATGCCCAAATTGCCAAAGTTTCATATTCCTCACTGAAGGTAGAATCTTGCAATGTTGCCTTGACTTCTTCAGAGTCTTGCAAAGGATGCTTGGACTTTAAAATAGCATTAAATGCTATAGCATTTGCAATGTCCCATTCAGGCAGAATCAACACACTAGCCTGACTCACCAGTCTTCTTCCCTCTTCAAGAGTGATGTTCTTAAATTCCTCCATTAATTTAGATTTTACCTCCTCATCATTATCCCGGTCTGACCTATCAGGCCTTAGTTCTATTCTCTTCTTACATTTCTCTTGATATTCTTCAAATTTCATCCTCCATACCAATTGCAAGAATACAAGATTTTTTACAAATGTATTGTCATCTAGAAACTCCTTACATGCTTCCATTCTTGCATCTTGTACACTTTTTCCTTTTATATTTAAATCAGATATAACCAATTCAGTTGGCCTAGGAGGGGAAGGCATACCAACCTAAATGTCTTGATCAGTAACAATAATTTCATCCATCAGATCCTCCTGTGGTTGATCAATTATTTTTCTTTTAGGGCTTGGCTCGGATGGTGGTGATGAGGGACTGTCTTTTGGTGATGATTCTAAATCAATGATTTTAATTTTCCCAGGCACTTTGAATTTTTGACCTGGTTGTGAAGGAAACTTCATTATTTTCTTTCCTTTTCTGTCCACTTCCTCTTCATCACTGTTATCATCCTTTTTCCTCCTGTAAATAGGCCACCTTTATGTAGGATGGTATGCTAGCCTTGTTTCAATTGGCCTGGCACCTTGTTTCTGTACCAGACTCAGTTCTAAATTTGTCTTTTTGGTCCTCAATGTGCCCATAATTTCCTTGAAGTTCCCCATTAAAAAGTCAATCTTCTTATGGTATGGATTGAAATCCAACAATGGATTATACTTCAGATCCATCTTATGCACAATATCTAATATCTTATCATAAGTTATCCATTTTTCCTTGTTCAACTATTAGCTATTTAGATCAAATTCATTTATGATCAAATCCTCAGGAAATTTGAACTCATGCACAAATTTTCTAGCCTTTATTCTTTGTCTAAAAAGGGTAAAGAAACCCTCAGGATCATGTTGCCGCTTTGGACCACACCTCAAATGGTAATCATCAAATAATTTCTTAAATTGCACCCAGCCTCCTTTTGAAAAGGAAAAAATCAGACACCACTATATAATCAGGGAAAAATGTTCCCTTACCCCTCCCTGTGAGGTTTTCCTCATGGATACAACCTATTTTACACATAAATCCTGCAAACCCCACTCTTGGTGGCACATTGTATGGCAGTATATGGGGGGTTCCTTGAAAACTGTATACTCTCAAAACAGTGCTGACTGGGTATGGGATAATGTCACCCCAGTTATGGAAAACTTTCAATTCTGGCTTCCTCCCTTTTGGCTTGAGGAAATCATGCAATTCCTTAGGGATCCTGGGTACATTGACCATCAGTCTAGCCCTCAATCTAGAAGCAAATCAATTATCAAATTGCACATAACTGGTGCTTTCCTTATTGCAAGATAAATTTGCAATGCATAATTGTACTGGCAATCTTTCTCCATCAACCGATTGCCTTAATTCAATCTTTTTAGAGAAAAAGTCAACATTCTTGAATAAGAACATATGCATCAACATAGAATACCAAAATAATTGAGTGCCAGTATCATTTTTCTGCAACTTTGACAACCCTTCATGTATCCTCTCAGCCAAGAAAGAAGCAAAGTCATATGTCACAGAGAAGTTAGGGTGTTGTATTTGCACCACCATGAACATGTATGTAATAGGCATCACCGCACCAGGACTGAAACCCAAAATTTGACACAATGAATAGAAAGTGGCCAAGAAATGATTTGCAAAACAGTTTAATCTAAAAAGTTCCTAGTCACTAGGGCTGATATGAAATTGTGAACCTCCTGCCCTAGCCAGATGAGTTGGAAGCAACTTAGCTCTAAAAAGAGACTTCAACTTTTCATATTCCTATTTCATTTCCTCAAGATTGATAGGAACCAAGTCTTCACTTGGTTCACTCAAGTCAAAAATCTCCTAAACCTCTTCTCTATTAACACTCAACAAAACCTTTCCATCATTATCCCTGATTACCCGTGTGACAGAGTCATATCTTGCAGCCACTGCCCTAAGTAAGTCTATGTCAGGGAAAACATTTGGGACCACCAGCTTTCCCAAATCATACATCTAGCCGTTTGAAAAGGGGTGAGGAAAATTCCTTTGTTTATACCATAATCTAAACATTTCCAAGCCTGTGAGAGGAACCCTAGCATCAGCAATGTTAGAGAAATTATATACTAACCCTTCCCCCAAGATTTTCCCTCGCATTAGAACCAATCCATTCTTCCTATCATTCATTGAGAAGGGCAATGGATCCGGGAAATCATCATATATGTTTCTTTTTAAATAGTCAACTTGGCCATAATGTTGCTTTAGCGGTGCCATCTTGGACAAACTAGGGTCTTTTTACAATTTCACATTTCAAATAGCTAAGACTAACTAGAGATAGGAAATTACAGAACAAAACACTACAATTTCTCAAAACTATAATTAAACTATATCCCTAATATGTTTATCAACAAGCTCAATGACAAGCACAACAAATCTTTTCCCAAATTCAAGTGCAGAATGACTGAGAAGCACATAAATTAACTCATAGCTTTGTTTGTAGAATTCCCAAATTCTGGCTACAGAGATTCACAACTTTGCTTTCAGCTCTAAAATTGCTCTACAAAATACTTGAATGCTTTGTGATACAAATAAAATAGGAGAATTGATTTTATCTCAATCAAATCATGCTAGCAAATGTCTCATCTACCATTAAAGCTCACTCACACGCTGCAGGAACGAATCCAACCATATTTCATGCAGAATTAAGTTTTAGTCGTCCATGTGGTGGTTGCCCGTGATATTGTAATCAGTAAACATCCTGCAACTTTGGATCACGTGATGGCAAGAAACCGTAGATCTTGAGCATTCGTGATCTTGTTCCTTCAACACAGTCACCAACCTTATTATTAACTGTCGAGCAACTTTTTCTTCAAGATTATAACATATCCGCTAATTTAAAACATGTGCACCTCAAGAACACTTTAGTAACCTTCCTTTTAATGTATTAAGGCTAGATTAATTTACCACAGTATTTCCTTCATTCCTCCGCCTTCATCAGATGAGACACGTGTCACCCGCCCATGATATCGCGATCAGTTAAAACCTTGCAACTTTCAATCACGCGATGGCTAGAAACCGTTAAGATCTGATGATAATGGATCGACAGTCAACCAAACTTATCACCTTCAGCATCACCAGATAGGACATGTGGTTCCCACCCATGATATCGCAATCAACCAAAGCGGTGTGGTGGGGTCATCGCAGGATGGCGGGGAGTGGCTGAGATCAAACGATAGTTGATCAACGGTCGCACGAACTTCATCCTTTTGCAAAAAAAAAAATTATTAAAAGGAAAAGGGTACATCACTAGGCAGATGGTAAACAATGACATAAGTTGTTTTTAAATGATGAAACACAGGGCCAACCAAGACTTAGGAAAATAAAACCCTGAAGAGGAAATAAAATATTAAAACAAAGGGGCTCAGCCTAGACGGAATGATAAGACATAAGTCATTTTAAAATCCCTCAAAAAGTAACATCGAAATAGATCCCAACCAAGGCATAAAATAAACACAAGGGTTTTATATGAAAATAAAGCTAAAACCACCAACCCAAGGAAAATTCTAACACCATGAAAGACTAGTAACACTAGGCAGGGTAGGAATGGAACATAAGGAGCAAAAATATAAAGTTCCATCAGAGGGGAGAGAGATAGAGGGAGTGAGTGAGTGAGAGAGACCTGAGAGAGGGAGAGGGGGTAGGAGAGAGATTCTTGAGAGAGAGAGGGAGGGAGTGGGAGAGAGATAGAGGGTAGAGGATTTAAGGATTTAAGGGTTAAGGTAGAGGCTAAGGGTAGATTGGAGATCAGGAGGAGAGAGAGAGGAGGGAGGAGCATTGGGAGAGATAGAGGCAGAGGGCTTCTAAGGTTTAAGGCTCTAGGGTTAAGGGTAGAGGAGAGAGATAGGAGAGGAGGAGAGAGAGACCCTGAGGAGAGGGAGAGGGGCAGGAGGAGACTTGAGAGAGAGAGTGCAGAGGGTAGAGGGTAGAGGGTTTAAGGGTTTGGGGCCATGCTAAGGGCAGAGGAGAGGAGATAGAGGGATTTAGTGAGAGAGAGAGGGAGGAGTGTAAGGCAGAGATAGAGAGCACGAGGGTTAAGGCAGAGGGCAGATGGCAGGAGGGTTTGGCTGGCTCTAGGGCCTAGGCTCTAGGGTTAAAGGAGATATAGAGGAGGAGGAGAGAGAGAGACCTAAGAGAGGGAGAGGGGTAGGATATTGAAGATACTTGAGAGAGAGAGGGATGGAGTGGGAGAGAGAAAGAGGGAGGGAGGGTTAAGGGTAGAGGGTAGATGGTTTAAGGGTTTAGGGTTAAGGGTGGAGGAGAGAGAGATAGAGGGAGTGAGTGAGTGAGAGAAAGACCTAAGAGAGGGAGAAGGGCATTTTGCATATTAATAAATAATATATAAATGCTAGTAGCATTTAGAAGTAATAAACATGAAAGACAAGATTAGAATTACTTTTAGTTATAGAATTAAGGTTCGGGTTAGATATATATTTAGTTACGGTTGGGGTTAAAAATAGTGTCAGTGTTGTTTTACAATTAACTTTAGGGTTAGAGTTAGAGTGAGAATTATTGCTGAGATTGAATCATAACCCTAATCTAACCTTAACCTTAAACCTAATTGAACCCTAACCCTATTTGTAATTGAACTTTAACTCTAACCCCAACCCTAACCCTATCATTGAACCCAAGCTTTCTCCTAGAACCCCAACTCTAACTAAATGGTAAACGTAACCTAACCTTAACCCGAATGCTAATCCCAACCCTAATTCTATCATAATTATAATCCTAACCCTTCTCATTCTAACCCTAATTATAATCTTAATTATAATTCTAACCCTAACCATAATTCTAATGCTATTCATAATACTTAGTTTAACACTAACCATAGTTCTCATGACAACCTTAACTCTAATTATATCCTTAATCAAACCTTGACCTTAACCTTAACCCTAACCTTGAGCTTAATTAAACCCTAACCTTAACCTTAGGCCTAAGCTTAATTAAATCAAGATCCTAGCTCTAACCCCAAACTCATATATGTGAGATAATTATAATTTACCAAAACCCTAACCATAATTGAAAAATAACCCTAATTGAAATATAATCCTACCTTTAATTGAACCCTAACCCTAATTGAATCATAATTTTAACCCTAAGCCTAATTGAACCCTATTTTTAACTCTAAGACTAATTAAACACTATTTCTAACCCTAACCCTAAGCCTCCATCTAAATCGAGTCTCTAATTGAACCTCAGCCCCAATTCAATCATATTTTAAACCCTAACTCCTAATGAGCACTAACCTCTAATTAAACCCTAACAATTGAACCATAATCTCTAACCCTAATTTTAATACTAACACTAACCCTAATCCTAATAACATATTATTAGGGTTAGATTTATTAAATGTCTTAATATTAGTTTATAAATTCAACATTAATTATAAATATTTTACAATAAATTAAGTATTTCAAATCTAAAATTTTAATATTTGACATTACAAATAAAATTAAACTAAAATTCCAATTCTTAAAACTTGTAAAATATTTATTATCTATTTAGTTTTACTAATTATTCCATACAATACAATACAATACAATTAAATATTCATTTTAAATTAATTAAATAAATTATTAATTAGAATTTTAGGAATAAATTAAGAAATAAGATCTATATATAAAATCTACTTTTCTATTCTTTTTCTTTGTGTCCAAATCATTACATTTTCTAAAATCATACTAAATTCTAGATATCATAATTAAACACAAAACTTATTCTATTCTAATCCTAACCCTAGTTAAACCCTAACCCTATTTGGACTCTAACCCTTACCCTAATTGAACACTAAATCTAATTGTAATTGACCACTAAGCATAATTGAATTCTACCCCTAACCCTAACCCTAACTCTAACTAAACCCTAAACCTAAATCTAATCAAACCCTAACCCAAACCTACTTGATTCATAATCCCAACCCTAACCCAAACCCTAATTGAACTTTAAAACTAACCTTAATTAAGTATTAACCCTATTTGAACATTTATTGAACACTAGTCCTAATTGTACCATAACCCTAACTTCGAACTACAGTTGAACTCTAATCCTAACCCTAACACTAATTCTTATCCTAATTGAACCTTAACCCCAACCCTAACCTTAACCTTGACCCTATGTGAACTCTTATTGAATTCATAACCTTAATTAAACCCCAACCTCATCCTCAGTCCTAACCCAAATTGAACATTAATTGAACCCTCAACCTAACCCTAAGTGAAAACTATTGAAAAATGAGGTGTTTTCTAGCTTACTACTCAGAAAACTTTTAATATTTCCGGGATCAAGTAAGTCTTTCTTTGTTACATATATTATTTCTCGTGATTATCTCTTTGGATTAATCCATTTTATTGTTGGGTACTAGAGAGAAGTTGATAGAAGAACTAAAAAAGATATTAGAAAGATTACACAAGATATAACGTGGAGAAACCCTTTCGGGAAAAAAATCCACCAAGAATTATTCTATTAGTCAATCTCTGAATTATAATAGCTCCAATTCTTGCTTGAGAATGCTTCTTCTGTCTTTACCAATCTTCTTCACACCTGCAAATAACAACTATGAAAACTCTCTTCAACTTGAATGAGATATAGAGATAATATGCAACTTTGTAATCTCCAAATGGTGATAATTACAATGCACAAGCTCAAGCCCTTTTGAAAAGGTTTCATATATTCCTTCAAGTTGAGTTATTCAGTTGAATACTAAAGTTTAAAACATGTGCTTCATGCATTTGGGTGTCCTAAACTGGGCTACAACTTCTCCTTCACTTTGCAGTGATAATTCCAAAGCTCTTCTCTCAAAGTTACACCCATAAGTAATCCTACTTAACTGAGCCTTAAGAAATATGTTATCATGCAAGAGAGGTAAATCCAAGAAAGCATCTTGGGTGCCCAAGTTGGCTCCAAGTGATTTCTAGTTAACTGAAACATTTACTCAACACCATTCACGCAAGAATGGTCATCCTTTTAATCGGAGGTAGTCCTCAAGTATCTTCTCATACAATCCCAATGTTATTAGCCATGCATTACAAGTTAACTGAAGCACCATATGCACCTAAAAATAAACAACATGCATGCAATCTAAAGATAACCGAATCGGAATCAGAATCGAATCGAAATTGAATTCAAACAAACTAAACCTAATCCAAACCCAACTAAACTAATTCTCAATTGAACTGAACTAAACCGAACTGATTTGAACTAAACTTGACCGAACTTGAAGCATACAAACATCAAATCCTAACTCCTAGGATCTTTACATGCATTCAAGAGTGTTAATTGTTACTCCGTATAGTTAACTGGACATAAGGTGAGTTTCACCTTACCATGTGAGTGTCCCATGTGTCCCTATTATTTAGGAACTCACTATGGATGCCCTCACATGCTTCTTACATTTAGAATTAATTACAAATTTCAATAATCATGATTATTTCATCAAATATTAATCTCATCCTAATCTTAGTGCTGTTGAACACATTCCAAGAATCTTGGAGATACATGAAATAATTAATGTTTAGGATTTGCAATTAAATGGCATCCTATTTCCAACATTCTCCCACTTGACATTATACATTGCAATTATTCTAAACAAGGAATAATAAAACAAGTACAGGACTCAAGGCCAATGGTCTTCTTGCACCAACTAATCAAACCATGCTAACTTCAAATGCAACGTGCATAATCATGAAGCTTCCAAGCAAATGATTAAAACCAAGAGAACTTATATGTATGGTTTCATAAGATAATCTGTAACATTAATTAAAGTTTTAACTTTTTCAATTAATACCTTCCCATTATCAACCAAACCATTACCTTTCCCAAGCCTATGTAACCAAACCACCTCTTTAGAGGCATGCTAAACTACCGAGTGTGTTGAATTCACATTCAACCAAGGTGTAGACTCCTCGGTCTTTTCTGTTGAAATTTTTTTCTTACAAGTAACCATTCCAACAAATGTCTCTTAACACAAGAGAATTCCATCCTCACCCATTTCTCCAAGTATCCATGAGGACCTGTAACCAACCAATCCATGCCAAACTCCAAATGCAACACAACACTTTCATGAAGTAATCAAACAAATGATTAATGTACCCAATACTTAAGAGAAACACACAAGATCAATGCCAAAGCTCCAATCATGAATCAAGAACATAAACATGAAATCCATGATCTAACCATCTTCTCTTAGGAGATCACATGCATTATAACATACTGATACATCCTAGTCTCAAGAGAACCATGTAATATGCCAAACTCTAAATGCATATCAAGAGTAAACCATGACATCCATAACAAATATACTCTAAACCAAGAAACCTTTATCTCTAATCACATGGAGATAACCTTACCAATGATGCATCCAAGTCATTGCCAACAACTCCCATTGAACCGTGATACCAAGTCACACATGGCATCATGACTACCATCCTCTCTATGAAGATTACTCTGAAACATGAAGCAAAGAGTTATCACAAACAATATTAGGTGAAATAACCAATGCATCATTACTATTATCTGAGGACTCCTCTGTAGAAGAATCAAAACTCTCTTTCTTGTTCTTACAATCCTTCTTCACATGTCCTGGTTTCCCACAGTTCCAACACTTTACCTTACTTCGTCCTTCTGACTTACCCTTCCCTTCCTTGTTTCCCTTAGGCTCATTTTTCTTAGGCCTACCTTTTACAAATAAGGCATCTTGGATTTCCTCCTTAGACTTCCTCCTCATCTCCTTTGATAGGAGAGTAGGAATAATGTTGTCCATCTTTGGATCTGCACCATTTCCACTAATTGCAACAATTAGATTTTCCCAAGAATTTGGTAAAGAACAAAGAAATAAAATGCACTTATCCGCACCCTCAAGCTTTACATCTACAGATGCTAACTGACTAAGAATTAAATTGAAAGCATTTAAATGTTGTGCTACTAAATCACCATCTTTCATTTTCAATGAATATAATTTCCTTTTTAGATACAACTTATTGGGGAGACTCTTAGTTTGAGAAATATCCCCTATTCTTTTCCATAATTTATATGCACTGGTTTCCATTGAAACATTTAAAAGAACAACATCAGCAAGACATAAGCTTATTGTTCCTCTTGCCTTCTTATCTAACTTAGCCCAATCTTCATCTGAAATAGTTGTAGGTGTCTTTGTCTCATTATTAACCGCTAACTACTGAACTCTTTCTTCAAGAAGATCTTCCATTTTTAATTTCCACATTTCATAGTTAGAACCATTGAACCTTTCAATCTCTAACCTTGAATTCATTGTAACAAAACTTAATTCCAAAATCAGCAAATAACAAAAAATAATAAGAGCTCCCACTAAGCTAAAAAACCTCCAATCTTTTAAGAGAAAGGCGTCCCAATACTCTACCCAACCTCAGCTTTGATACCAAATGTTGAAAAATGAGGTGTTTTCTTAGCTTAATACTCTGTAAAACTTTAATATTGCTGATCTAAGTAAGTCTTTTCTTTGTTACATATGCTCTTTGTGGGCGATTATCTTGATTAATCCATTTTACTATTGTAGAATGTAGAGAGAAGTTGATCGAAGAACTAGACATGATATTAGAAAGATTACACAAGATGTACCGTGGAGAAACCCTTTCAGGAAAAAACTCCACCAAGAATTATTCTATTATTCAATATCTGAATTACAATATCTCCAATTCTTGCTTGAGAATGCTTCTTCTATCTTTACCAATCTTCTTCACACCTGCAATAACAATTATAAAAACTCTATTCAACTTGAATGAGATATAGAGACAATATGCAACCTTGTAATCTCCAAATGGTGATAATTACAACATGCACAAGCTCAAGCCCTTGAAAATGTATGCCATATTCCTTCAAGTTGAGTTATTCAGTGAAGACTAAAGCTTACAACATGTGCTCCATGCATTTGGGTGTCCCAAACTGAAGCTACAACTTCTCCTTCACTTCGGTGATAAT
>VDFB02105785.1:423225822-423297480 GCA_007258455.2 Sequoia sempervirens
GGAAGGACACTTATATTAATTTGGTCTCCATCGCTATTTAATTGAATGACATTTTTCATTGCATGATTGGCTTTCTGAATGTCACTACAAATTTTGACAATTTTTTCTTTGTCATGCCTTCAAAGCCAATATTTTCTATAGCATTTCTATTATATTGCTAGAAACAAATGCTGTTTGGCTACTCATAGTAGGGCAACCTACTAAATTGTCTGGGATAACTTTTCAGTCTCTGTGGAAGCTAACCATTAATGCCTTGACGACCTTCATGAAGCATATAAGTTAAATAAATTAACAATGAAAATCATTGTCAATTACAACATGAGTAAACTTACAACACAATACTTAAAATATAAATTCAAAACATATCATATGGCGATAGATAAATAATTTGATTCCGATGTATAACCTTGACAATTAATTCTATTATATTCCAACTTCCCTGACCGAGGTGAAATAAAATTTCTTCATGGTTTTGATGTAGTCTCCCACTCTTTTCCATTGAAAGATGTTTTTTCCATTAGTTGATACTTATGATTTCTATAGGAGAGAGTACCTATACTCATCAAACACTTGCTTTCCTAAACTTGTTGAATGGCGAGATTTCATCTTTGGACCACAAATTGGACATGCAAATTTTCCCTTTGTTTGAAGACCTGCAAGATCATATATAATTGGATTAAATATGTCAATTTTTATAATTATATATAATGAATAGATTATTTAAAAAACATGCATGATATCTACTTCATAAAATTAAATATCGTTAAAGTGCAGTTGAACATTATAACATACCACAAAAATGTGTTAGCCCTAGGGTATCATGAATTGTCCATACAATCATTGCATGGAATTCAAATTGTCTTTGTCCTATTGGTCTAGAGACGTCATACATAGTGATGCCATTCCATAACTTTAGTAACTTAATAGATAAAATTTCGATATATACATTCATATCTTTAACTTGGTACTTACTTAGTTGAATGAACATAAACATTACATAATTATTATAACCATTTTACTGCAATATATATAAATTAATGTACATGACTATTGAATGAAAAAAATATAATTCATTATGCAAAAAATAA
Organism: Sequoia sempervirens; assembly: GCA_007258455.2. NCBI lineage: Eukaryota > Viridiplantae > Streptophyta > Pinopsida > Cupressales > Cupressaceae > Sequoia > Sequoia sempervirens. The sequence goes on from VDFB02105785.1 coordinate 423,226,911, forward strand.
GAAAAATGAGATGCTACTACGTTAAAGAAAATTGATGTAAACAAATACCTGGAACAATAATTGACAATATTATGTGCTCCCTCTTTATTGACATCCATGGAGGAATGTTATTGTTGATAACAAAAAAAGGCCACACCGAGTAAATAGATCTCATCTCTCCAAATGGATTGACATCGTCCGCTCCCAATGAAAGCCTGAGATTATGAGGTTCTTCTTTAAAGTGTGACCATTTTTCTTCCATGTCCCTAAATGAAAAACCATCTGTAGGCATTCAAAGAATTTCATCTCCACTTCTATTTCATGCATGGTAATCCATAAATTGTGCTAAGCATTCGCACCTAAATAATTGTTGCATGTCACGATGGAATAATGGGAATATAATGAAAGAACCTTGTAGAGGAACCTTTTTTGTTAGTTGATCTATTTGATATCTGATATGACATTAGGCATTTTATTTACTAAAATTCATTGTTTATGATATATAATATGATCGGTAGGACATGCATCTGTTGCTTGATACTCCATTACGATATCTTTCATAATGGCAGATAAATCTTGGTATGAGTGAGGTAAAATATTTGATGGTGGTAACAAAAATTCACCAATCAATCTACAAAAAAAAGTAATTTGTTAATATAAAGAATATTAATGGTACATATTTCATCCTTTATTTACTAGTGATGAACTAACAACAATTAAAATAGATGAAAAAAGATGACATATATGACAACCTTAACATCTGTTATATTGCTATGTTTGATAAACCATTCATAACCTTCAAGTTCAACAACAACAATACAATAGAGAGAAGAGTTGTCTAGGAGCCTTCATAAAGGGGCTCGTATGCCTTCTTAAGTATAGGTAAATCATGAACATCATCAAAGTCATCTCGATCATCATGATCAGCTCTACCACTAAATGTGTCATGGATCAATGTATTTGTACCATCATCTTCAACTATGTTTTCTAGTGCATGATCATCTTCTTCGATAGGATCATTAACTTCAACTTTGATATTCATAGCTCCATGTTCGTCCGCTTGAAAAACCACATTCTCTGGGCCGTGATAATCCATATCATCTGCCCTAGGGTGCCCCACCTTTATAATAATGATAGAAACAAATAAACCATGATCATGATCAAGTGATTATATATATATATATAATGTTAAAACGATCTAAACATTTATAAATTCAATCAATATAAACACATATAATGAACAACTTACCAATGGATGATAATCATGCCCCCCTTCAATGTGACCATGCTTCCTACAATGTTTCTCAACTGTTGTGATTAAAAGTCATCTCGTCTTTAAGCCCTTGCAATTATTGCAAGGACAATAAAATTTCCCATCACCCTTTCTTTTCAATCTAGCTCACAATCTATCAAGTGTCTCTTCATTTTGTTCTGGACTAATATTATCTGACATGATTTTTCTTTACCAAGCTTGACTATTTATATCTTCAAAAAATATCAAACTCACACTCCAATAATTTATATTCATAGATAGGTAACAAAATCTAATAATTTTGATATTTTACACCCAAAAAAATTGGTGTGCAACTACCCCTGAAAAAGAGAAGATAGTCTGAAGTTAATGACCCCAAAAAACACTTTAAAATGCTAATTCCAAAACTTATTAAATTCTGATTTTACTATGATTTCCAACTGTTAAGACTCCTAAAATCATAATATTGAACTTGATCACAAATTCCTACAACAATGGAGGTAGCGAGCTAGTAAGAGCAAGTGACCCATTCCTAAGGAGAAACAAGTCGAAATCATCATTGCTAATGTCAATATGGATTTATCCTTTTAGTTAAAGATGTAATGTGTCACTTCTTACGACGAGCTTATTCCTAGGGCCCTCAACATTGGGAGAGCCCTAATCACACAAGGAAGCACACACTAGTAGAATTTGGCAAATAAATGACTAGGTGACTAAAAATTATAGTCACAACAACTAAAAATTACTAAATTTTGCTCATATTTTTGCAACTCAGCTATAAATGAGTAAATAAATTACTAGTTTAGTCGTTGATCAAAAATTATTTAGTCACACAAATAAAAATGACTAAATAGTTAGTCATTTATTTAGTCTCAATCCATTTGAATAAATCATTTAAGGAATCAAGAATATAGCCCGCCAAAATACTCTAAAACTTTAATAAACATACCCTAAAAATTTTGTCAAAAAATTTATTTTTAGTCGTAGCCCACCAGAATGGAGTTTTCATTTTAATAAACATACTCTAAAACCTTCATCAAAACATTATTTTCAAGCATAGACCACCAAAATGGAGAAGTGTTTCCATAAAGAATGATAGAGAATGGTGAGGAGATGTGCGTGAAAGGAGGCATAGGATTCATTGCTACTTATCTCATTCTTGCTCTGCTCAACAAATCTTACATTGTTCTTGCTACTATTTGTAATCTACATATTTACTTGACATATATTTGCATAATCTCAAATTCCTTCAGAGGATTTTGAAGTATCAATGTATCCTATATAGGGTTTAGAATGATTTTTTTTAATTAAAAAAATAAATAAATGATGTATTTCCCTGTAATTAGATAATGTGGAGATCTCCTAAATCTGCCCCAACACACTCTCCTCTTTGGCACTGTATTCATTACTCCAGCTACTAGGGTTTTTCATGTGACATCTTTAATATCTTCATGACCGTGGCTTTTAAATAGATCTCAGTCTTTGCTTTAATCCTTTTCATGGTAACCCTTGAGTTCTATAATCCACCTTCAATCTCTTCTAAGAATGGTGTCTTAAGCTAGACTGCATAGTATGGATATAAAGCAAGTCCTTCATACCTGCCATTGTTCCAAACCACCACTCACTGCCTTGCTTAAAATGTTGCCTCCATAAGCACAATAGCATGTTTTAAAATTATGTTTGTCAGTGATTGACCATTAAGGTCACCACTTTCATCAAGATATAATAAGATTTTTGTCTTCAAACTCAAGGCATTATGCAAGATAACATTGTGAATTGTTTGTTGTGTGCGATTTGATTTTCTTGTACATTTACTACTTTTCTAACTTCCTTTAAGACTGGGTATTGCACCCTCAGCCGCAATCTCAAACAAGTCACTCACTATCACTTGAAGATTCCTTTCATGAGCATCCTGAACTATAAAATCAAACTATGCCCTATAGACTGCCTACTTACTACAGGGGACTCATTGTTTCATGGTATTGTACTTCTTAAGATCCTTCAACCTTATTGACACTACTTCACAGTCCACAAGGTATTATTCACTACTCTCCCATCTTTGATGAGTCTCAAAACACTGCTCAAACATGCAATCCACTACCTCCATTATACATTAATGGCTAAGAAGAAACATTGAACCTATGATTACCACTGTTACTTCATTTGGAAAGTCATTCCCTGATTGCATTTGCCTTGTCTAACACTACCAAAAGCATTTGAAAAACCCTTAAGGTCAGCAAGGGGGTAAGGAAACTCACTGTTAAAATCTCCACTTTACTATGCAAGGTTTGAGCTTTATTATCTTGTCACTGCTCAGCCTCTTTTTGACTATCACATCTCAAGTGACTGCCATTCTTCTTACCGTAGATTGCATTTACAAATGTCACTAAGCTACATAGTGTGCTTGTTATTGGCTAGAATCTTTAGATTGCAAGATTTTGTTATTAGCTACAATGTCTCAATCTTTCTGGTATTGCAACCTCACTAATCCACTAGAGTTATTGTTTATGTTTCTACGGAGGCCTAGGGTTTGTACCCTAATCATGCTCTTACCAATGCTTCTGTTGGTATTAAAAAACAACCTTAAATTTTGGGTCAGAAAATTAGTTGTCTTGACAAAGTTGTGGTATGATCTTGGATTGTATCCTAGAGTGTGTGGGAAGCTTGTGTTTGATCATTAAGGTATGTAAACCTGATCAGGGAAATGTATCCTATATAGCATGGGTCTTGCTTTAATACTTTCCATAATGGTTATTAGCAGATCACATTATTATAGTTTGCGGTAACCCAAGATTGCATTCAAGTATGTAACAAACTTGGTTTGTAGTTTAAGCTATACACTTTTAAGTACATTCATAAGGTTTAGAAAATATTGATCACTCTCTAGAATAGCCCATTAAACATGGGTTGTGCTTGAATGCACTACATAATTGATATAACACAACCACTCTACATATCAACCAGAGTTATAGGCTCTTTATTGCAGCAAGAGGTAATCACTCTTCGATCATGCTATAATTACATCCTAACCTATTAAACTTGAGACAACCTGAATGCACCCAATGATAATTGACACCTACATTATACAACCTAAATTAACTACATCATATGAGTGCCTCCATTTCTATCACAACATAGCCACATTAAAATTAGGTCACACATGAATGCATCCTATATTTGTTATAGCACAATTATGCCACATGACCAATAGAGTTATAGATCACATAATTACAGTCACAAGAATCTATTCCCTAGTTGTGATCTTATGGTGATTCCACACAACAAAATATGGACATGAAATTCTCAAAACCCTAAACCTCTAAAAATGAAATCTTATGAGATGTTGCTTTAAAATATTATTTTCAAACCTGGAACTACAAATCTGACTTCACAACTAAATTATACAAAAAGACAATGACTACCCTCAACCTAGCAATATCTTCTTGATTTTTTTCTAATTTTTCCCAAGAAAATCGTCCTTAGTTCTCCACAAACTATCTCAAGTAGAGCAAAACACTATCGCAATAAATTAGCAAACTCACTTTTCTTTATGTCGGCCACAAGTTCATTTTTTTCTATTTTTCATGTTTGTCAAAATTTCGACGAAATTGATAGTCGACATTTCGATGAAACCCAGGTTCGTCGAAATTTTGACGAATGTTGGGGATACACTTTGAAAAAATTGAAAATTACACATCAAATTTTACAAGCACCCGACGATACATCAAATTATAAATATTTCATCAGACATTTTCGTCGGATTTTGCAGTCAAATGAGTTAGTGATATTATGTATCCCAAGGGATATTTTAATCAAAAACTAGACAAAATCAACCAATAAGCTTAATTTACACACTCCTCAACACTTTAGCAGTCAAAATAGGCCTTATGGGACCCATCTGCCACTTTGGATGAATGAGTCCCATCCAGGTGTGACCCATTCACAACAGATGGCAAATGAGTCCCATGTGGCCTATTTTTGAGCTTTTAAGTGAGAAAATTTGGTTTTAAGTTCAATTTTTTTCTATGTCATCCTTCAAGATCAAATAAATGGTAATTTGAGTGCATTTCTTATATAAAAAACCTTTTAAATCATTATTTCACATAAGCCTACATAATTTCAATTCAATCAAGCAAGAGTTAAGCATTCCAAGACTTTGCAAGATCATCAAGAGAGCATTCAAGATCATTTCTAAGGAATTCAAGGGTAGATTCTTCATCAATTGTTGCAGGAATTTAAGATCTATCATCATGTCAAATATTATCAAGCATCAATCATGTTATTGATCTAGTGTTGTGATGTAGCAATGACTATCCAAGATCAAGCATTGTTCTACACCTATTGTCAAGATCAAGATCTACATCCTTCATGGCCATTTCATGTTGAATTGAAGATTTACAAGACATCATTTGGAAGGCATCATTCAAGGTAGGATTTTTAATGTTTCATGTCATTTTTTCATTGTTTCATCATTTGGCTTAATTACCTACAAGGTGTTTGACCAAGGAAAACCCTTATTCCCTAATGATCTACACTTTTTCTCTCTTTTTGTGATTTGCAGATCTAGGTGCTTTGAATACTTGAATATCATTAAAGATTAGGTCACAAGCTTGGAGAAATTTGTTGGAGTTGTTTCCCTATTTTCAATGTTGTAATCTTTAATAAAAGGTCACCTACAACCTTGAAATCAAAGTTTTAGATCTAAAAACTTGGAGAAGAAGATTGAGTAGACTGAGAAGAATAGATCTATACTTTGAATTTCCAAAAAGGTAGAATGGGATTGATTTTACACAAGTGGTAAATGAGTCCCACTATGGGTTTTTTTTAGAGATATTTTTAGGTTCAAATACCCTTTTGTCTAAAACTTACTCCTGTGCAAAAATCTAGAACTAGGACTGATTCGTCCAAAATGGCGAATGAGTGCCACTAGGTCAAAAATTCATAATTTCTAGCATTTTAGGACTCCTTTCAATCATCTTCAAGTTCCTAGGTGCACACATTTAATCTTACAGTTTGTTATTCTTTTTCATTCACATTTCTAGGTCATTTAATTCAAGTTTGCATACTATTAGGGTTTTCCATTTCATCTTGCATTTCATTGTCTTTTCCAAGTCTAAACTTGGTGGTGAACCCCTCTTTATTCTCTAAACATACCCTAGGATACCCTTCTAACATATCTCTTTCCTCCATTCCGCACTTTATTTTGAGGTCTCTAAGGTGTCCTTGAGTGTAGCAAGTGTGAAATAGGAACTCTATCCTTGTGCTCTATTCCTCCAAGGTGGGGAGTACTATTTATGCTACTACAATTTAGTGTGCATGCATTTATAATACCTTATTCTTTGATTTGGAGTCCATCATCATCCTAGATCTAGCTTGCATTGACATTTCATTAACTCTAATAATTGATATTCATCTAAAAACTACATTTGCACTCACTTTATAGGTCATACGACATAAAAAGCATAAAAATCAATTGAAAATTTCTTAAAATTTTGAAAAAAAGTTCCCTTCTAGGACTCATTCACCACCTTGGGTGAATCAGTCCCAGTGCACATCTGAAATTTCCTTTTAAAACATTGAAAACCTTTTTTTTACACTTATGTTTTCTATCATTGGTTGGGTGTTTTAGTTAGTAGATTGTCTATTATATTCATTTCACTAAACCTAGCTCAAATTGGCCCATTTCATGCATTTCTCAATTCCAAATTTGAATTTACAAAATTTCATTTTTAGAGCATTGCATAGTGTAATCGGTAAATTACCTTGTTTGTAATCTAAAAATTGCATCTACACATTTCATTCTAGTCCTTTACATTTCCTTTTAAGTTGGCATAGATTATTGTTCAAAAATGTTAGTTTTGGTCTTTTCCAAGTTTGAAAAGAAAAATTTAGTCAATAAGCATGTTAGTCATCATTCAATGCATTCCCTAGTTATGAGAGTCTCTTAGTACAAGATAATGAAAATTTTAATGCTTTCCTTAAACTTAGACCCCCTCTTATCTCTCCTATTTGTGGGACTGATGTGATAGAAGAAGATGAAAATATAGACAATCTTGATGATCATTGTTGCTCTTCTCCTAATACCTCTACTACATGTGACAAAGGTATTTCAGTGTTAGAAGGTGCACTCATTGAGAATCATGACATTGTTGAAAGCTCCTCTTCTATAAACTCTCCTACATTGGAAGATATTTTAGCACACGAGAATGACATCATAGACACATTTTTAAACATTACTTTACCTAATCTCCATTCCCACTTTGCTTGTGAGAATAATTTAGTGGAAGAGGATGAGATTTTAATTGATGGGGATATGTTGGTGTTATATGATCAAATATTTAAGGTCTATAACAATCGTCTTTATGATCCTTCCCCTACCTATCCTATTTTGGAAGACACTAGGGAACAAAGGAATGAAATCATAAATGATCATGAAAATCATAATTTTTCTTCTCCTAGTTGTGAAGAAGATACTTTGATGGATGAAGGTCATGAGAATCTTAGTTGTCTCCCTTTACCAATGGAAAACCTTACCAAGCAAGACAATTCAACCATAGATAATTTCCCTACTTGTGATGAAGTCATCCTTGAATTTCAAGAACATTTGGTTTGTAGTTCTCCTAAAAACTTTCCTCCTAGGAAGGATATCATGGTGCAAAAAAATAGCGACAATAATGATGTGACTTCCTTGAATAATGGTGAAAAGATGATTCTAGATTTCCCTTTATTAGAAATACATCAAACCAAGATGATTGAGGTTATGCATGTGCAAGTGTCCATTAAATCCCCCTTGACTATTGAACCTCCTACATACCCCACGGGATATCCTAAGAATCCTCTAATCCTTTACCCACCTTCACAAAAATCTCAAACTCAAAAAAATCCTAAACTTATCCTTTATCCACCTAAGATGAACACTGTTGCTCATACATATAACACTAGAAATAATCCTTTACCAAGAAAAACACCTCCAACACCCCTCTCGTTGCCTAACCCTATCTTACCAGGTCCTCCTCATTTATCTCCACAAAGTGGAATGGAGTACAATCTTGTTGAAAAAATAAAGAACCTTATTCAAGGCTTAAATCATGTTATGATAGTGGGGGAGGCTTGAATACTAACCAAGACATATCTTTTTTGCAAAATAAAGGAACATCCTCTACTATTTATCAAGCAGGTATCTTGTTGAGTCTCCTCCAAGAACATGGAAGAAATTTTACTATGAACATTCATTTTGTGCATATCATAGAGTTCATGGTCATGCTACTAATGAATGTAAGGTGTCAAGTGATAAAATTAAACATCTTAAGGAGTGTGGTGGTATTCCTTGTGTTGAAGCACCTAATTCCTCTAATTGATACTAATTTTTTTACTAACATGTTTCTCATCAATCATTTCAGCTCATCCTTGTCCTGCACTAAGTGGGTCAAGGGGTTAAGTAGCCTTGTCCTCATATTTTACTTTTTGTTGTCTCTTTTGGCTAGTTGATCACTTTTCATGTACATATAAGATATAGCTTGGGATGTTGACGACATGCCTTACATTGACTTGCATGTGACATGTACTTATCCATGATGTAGTTTGATTCAAAAACATATGACTTGTAATAGGGATTTTCAAATGGCCCCTCATGTCTTCTTCTACTTTAAAGCAATTTATCACAGTTAGGAACCACTTTAAAGTGGGGGCATACATTGACACCCATGTTTCGTTGTGTGATTTTCTTTCTTCTTGTGATGTGTCTTTTTCTTGGTGGTGTCATTGGGCTTGATTCCCTTCGAGAGCATGATATTTCTTTGAATTTTCCTCTCTTCGAGACATTAGGCATGATGTTCCCTAAGAAGAGACCTTGTACAAATCAAGAAAAATCCCTTTGAACATACCTTACACTATCTCACATTTACATCAGTTATATGGCCACCTTGCATAACACATCTTATATGCTTGTAGAGCCATCTTATTTGTTCATGAGCTTCAAGCACACAAAGTTTTTCTTCCCTCATGAAGCTTGAAGATCATTATTGCATGGTACCTTAACAAAGTTATCAAGAGTTATAGCTTTGGTCTGGTTGTATGGGAGTCAAATGAAGGAATGACTTATCTTAACACTCACGTATGTGGGCGCATACCAGTCATATGTCTCACCCTCTTTGGATGCTCACCCTGTGGATGACCTAAAGTTTCGTGGCCCCAAAGTGAGGATATTTTGGATACTCACTCGGTGGATAACTTGAAGTTTTGTGGCCCCAGAGTGAGTGCATTTTTGTTGAAATTGGATCCACCCATCTTATTATTTTATTTCTTATTTATGTCTTTGGCATTGTATGTTTGTGTATCTTGATGCTACATATTATACACCTTATGCATGTAATTTTTTACTCATGTTGGTTTGATGGAGGATCTCAAATTCTGGGGTTTTGGCTACCTCCTTTGATCTTTGTCATGCTTTTTCATCCACATCAGTACACTTGGACCCCTCTTGAATGTCTAATTTAGTGTGAGTTTAAAGCAAGTTCATCCTCTCACTAAAGTGGAGGATAAATGTAGTAACAGAAAAAGTATGCCTTTTCCTTGCTTAATTCAGGAATAATTAATGATAAATTGGACTTGATATCACCTTGATCTAGTGTTGTGATGAGTTTTACACACCCACATTAGGTCTTGGGCCCTTTCTAAGCTAAATAACCTAACTTCTCCTTAATTTAGTGTTGTAAAGTGTATTTATTTGCACCTTCACATTAAATTTAGGAGGCTTGTAAATTAAGAGGACCTATTCTAGTGTTGTGAAGTGTTCTACACATTCACATTGGATTTAGGGCCCTTTTTAGCTAAATAGACCTATTTTTTCCTTAATTTAGTGTTGTAAAGTGTATTTATTTACACTTTCACATTGGATTTTGGGCCCTATTGCATTTATGAAATTTATAACATCACTAATAGGCCCCTATGACCCCATATTATGCATCCTAAGGCATATTTTAATCAAAAACCCAACAAAATCAACAAATAAGCGTAATTTACACACTCAGTGACACTTTAGCAATCAAAATAGGCCCTGTGGGACCCATTCACCACTTTGGGTGATTGAGTCCCATTCAGGTGGGACCCATTCATCACAGATGGTGAACGAGTCCCATTTGGCCTATTTTTGAGCTTTTAAGTAGGAAAATTTGGTTTTAAGTTCAAATTTATTCTATGTCGGCCTTTGGGATCAAATAAATGGTCATTTGAGTGCATTGCCTATACATACAAGATTTTGAATCATTATTTCACATAATCCTACATAATATCAAGTCCAACAAGCAAGATTTAAGCATTCCAAGACTTTACAAGATCATCAAGAGAGCATTCAAGATCATTTCTAAGGCATTCATGGGAAAATTCTTCACCAATTGTTGCAAAAATTCAAGATCTATCAACATGTTATTGAGATAGTGTTGTGATGTAGCATTGAAGATCCAAGATCAAGCATTGTTCTACACCTATTGTCAAGATCAAGCTCTACATCCTTCATGGTCATTTCATGTTGAGTTGCAGATTTACAAGACATAATTTTCAAAGCATCATTCAAGGTAGCATTTTTCATGTTTCAAGTCCTTGTTTTGTTGTTTGATCATTTGGTTTAATTATCTACAAGGGGTTTGACCAAGTCAAACCCCTATTCCATAACGATCTAGACACACTCTCTCTCCTATGTGATTTGAAGATCTAGTTGCTTTGAAGACTTGAAGATCATTGAAGATTAGGTCACAAGCTTGAAGAAAGTTGTTAGAGTTTTCTCACTATTGGAATCTTCAAAATTTTCAAATTTTGAGTGCCCATGATGAAAAAAGTTGATTTGCACACTCAGAAATGCACCTAAAAAATCTACCCCAGTGACCTACTTTGGCGGACCATAAATAGGAGCCAGTTGATTTTCATGTCAAATACTTTGGTGGGTGTACTCATGTGACCTATGTGAACATGTAAGTCTGTTTTTAGCTTTCTATGATGAGTTTTGATAGGATTTTGAAAAGCAAAGCTTGAGGGTTCTAGGACTATTTTGTTGTTTGCACACTCTCAATCTTGCGGAGTGGCCTCCTGTTCAAGTGGATATTTCACAGCTGGATGATTTTCATGACAAATGGATTGATTCCTTGAATTATCCTCATGTTCATATACTCTTTGGTCTAGTTTTAGAGCCTTAGGATCTGATTAGATATTTTTTAGAGATCAAAAGCAATTGTAGTCTACTCTGATCTTACATCTGCATTTTCATAATGTTTCAAGGAGGTCAACTTTGACCCTCAATATCTCATGATAAATGTGGATTCAAGGAAAGCCCTATTGAAAACATGCTCAATTGACCTAAATGATCTATTGTTTCTAGTGGCAGCCTCCCAAGAGGTGATTTGATATTTTTTCAAGAAGGTGACTTGATGTGCTTGAATTGGTCCCTGATAGATGTAGTTGCAAAAAAGTATGAGTGAGCTACTTTGGCATTGAATATCTTGCACCTCGAGATGAATTTTTCCAAGCCATTTGTTGCACTGGATTTTTGGTTTTAATTTCTACATTCATGTTAAGTTCCATAGCTCTTAGATGAGTTTTGATGGGTTAATTAATTATTGTTGACTATGATAGGGCCAAAATTGGTGTTCCAAAAAGCTTCAAAATTTCAAATTCTATGGGCAACCCATTTCTTGTTTTGGTCTAAAATGTCTCCAATTCCATTTTTCATCAAGATTAGACATCATATGATGCATTATGTTAATGCATTTTTGGTGTGGTGAATACGTCCTAGGGGCCAGTTTATAAAGGAGGTACCTGATTTTTTATGGCTGGGCAGAATTTGATTTGAAACCCATGTTTTAAATAATTGATTATGATCACACACAAAAATTCATGGTTCCAAGTGTCTTCGTTTGTGTGCAGTGAATTTCCTCCAATTGGGTCGTAGGCGTAATTAGAACTCACATTTTTCCTAAAGTTTCAAATGTTAATATTTAAAATATTGTGCATTAGTAAAAAGAGAATTTAGGGAAAATGTGAAATAAATTTTAAATGTTATTAATCAAAGCAAGTTTAATTATTGCTTTTGATTGATTTAGAGGCCGCACTCATGGCTTTCACAGTTGCATGGGAAACTCATGCTCGTCATTGTTTTGATTTTCCTTTTCCATTTGGTTTTAGCGATCAACGATCACTATGCTTTGATGTTGGAGATGTAATGCATAAGCTCTTAGCTTTGATGCTTCAAGTGCAAAACGTATTACTTGTGGGGTTCTTTGCATAGCTCATTAGAATTGATGAATGCTCTTTGTGTGCTCTACAAACCATCCGTTATGGAAAATACTCATGTGCATGGCTTCAGTGTGAGGAAGAGAAAGATGCTTATTGACTACTATAAGTAATTGCTTGATGTCACCAATGTTCATGTTGAAGCAGCAAAACTTGAAGCATGAGGGTTTCAGCTGGGAGGAAATGCCAAATTTGAAAAAATTTGCGATCTTTTCCCATCGTGGATTGAGTTGTCTTTTTCCTCATCAGATTGGCGATGAGAAATGTTACATCCTCAAGGCTATCGCATAGTGCTGATCGTTGTCACCATTTCTACATTGAATCCATGATGCACGATGTTTCATCACCCATTGCTAATTTCTTATTATTTTCTCTTGTCACATCTACAATTTGTGATGGTCTCTCGGGAAAGGCTTGTGTGAGATGGAGGTGTGACCCATGGTAGATGCCCAACATTAATGTTTGATGAAAAATAAAATGGTGGGACTGGTAAAGTGGAATATGTGAAAGGAAATATAAGGCTAAATATTTTTCTTTCCCTCCAATTAAAAATTAAAATCCTCCATCATGTGAAACAAATTTTAAATTACTAGGAAATAATTGAAGTATGAAGGTGAATAAAAGGTGAAGGCACGGGTAATTTTTTATTTTCTCGATTAAATGAATTTTATCCTTCATGAAAACTTTGGTTGCATTATCATCATCGCACATCTCTATTATATTTCTCATTTTTGTCATTATATTTGTGATGTGCAACATGTTTGTGTGAGGTGCCTGGTGGGACCTAAGGAGTGTCAAATATTATTATTTGATGAATAGATATTAAAAGGTGAAGTGCCTAGTAAAAGAAATCCTCTAAAATAAATGATGGAAAAGGTTAAAGCCCTCTTAATTAAAATAAAGATTTAATTACTGGGAAGTAAAAATAAATTAAAATAGAAAGTGAGATTAAAATATGAAGGTGAATAAATGAGTAAATGGGGATTTTCAACCCCAGGATTTTTCACAATGAAAATAAAAAGTTTTCAACTACAAATGAAGGTAAATGGAAAATGCAAGCGCAAGCAAAGAGGCGTGAAACAAAGGGAAGATTGGAGATTCTTCAAGCTGAGACGGTTATGGATCAAGCACTCAAGTGATGCTAGATGGAGGGAAAAGTTTCAATCTAAGAAATTTCTCTTGTCTTTAAAGTGTAATTTTTGCTTCTTCCTAAAGAGGTTGCTCATTATTTTTTGTCTTATGGGAAAGCATATTTTGTAACACGATCTAGAATGCATAGTGTTTGGTTTTAGGTTTTTGATGTTTTCTCAATCATGTAATGAGGAACTTATTCACAAAAGTGTTATATTCACATGTAAATGATCATATATTTTGAGTTAGTTGTCTCCATTGTACACATTGCATGGATTATGAATATAAGAAATCAAGGGTTTCCTTGAATGTTTGTTCTATGTTGTTACTTTCATTCCAAGAATGAATTAAATTGTATTAAGATAAACAGAGGTTTATGCAACTGTATGCTTGGATTACTAAAGTATGACTTGTTTGGTTTCTAGTATCAATGGTGTAATGCATCATACAATAGGCATAATTATCACAGTGAGAATGTTGTAATGAGTTTTAAATTTCATGGTTTAGGTGACTCCACCCTAGGATTAGGCACTAGTATTTGACGTTACAATTTCTTGAGATTGTTTGTGAGTAGTTGTATTTTAAATCAAATAAACTTATCAGTCTTCTTGTGGCTATGTGTGGAATTTAGAGAATCATATCTCTCATGTTTAATGTGTACAATACCATGAAGGTCAACCATACATTCAAGGTATTATGATTGTTAAGCATATAAAGGAGAGTTATTTGTTTACTTTGTGTTTGATATTCTAGCACACAAGTATCTGAAAGCACACTGTTGGGATCACCCTCCTAGGTTTAACAAAGCCTGAAGTGAAGGGGAAAAAAGGTTATACTTTAACCTCCTATTTTTTGGCCACTGACCTTGAAAATTCTCAAGCATCAGGGTTGGCTAACCTTTAGAGGATTTTAAGGTTATATTGGAAAAACACCAACAGATTGGAAACTCCACTAGGGAGTAATTTGAGAGAATATCTTATAGAAGATCAGCTAACCTTAAGAGTCATTGAGGTTTCAAAATAGTTTTTAACTAGAGATTGCAAATTGTGGAATCATATTTTCCCATCTGAGTTAGGAACAAACTGGTGAATCTGCTGGGGAGAACTTTGAGCCTCCAATTGCATATTGTCATATCACAAAGTCAAGAATTTTGTAAATTTGAACATCTAGTTCAAATATTGTGAAGTTTTCAGACCTGGAAGTATTTTTGTTACAACAATTTTAAATGAATTTATGTGTGACTCTATTGTGGGAGAAGACCTAGAAGGAAATTCATCTTTGAAGGAGCTTCATATTGCTTGAAGTTCAATCCTATATGAAGAGAGGTGGCAAATCTATCTAAAGAACCTCATGAAGATGTGAAGAAGGCTTCAGATCTACGAAGATTTCTAGTCGCGAAGGAGAATTTGTAGTAGCTGCAACATATCTAGGTATTTTTCATTTTTTGTTTTTCAAGAAGGATAAATATATATATGAAAGCCATATTTGTAAGTCTTGAATTTTTTTGTTTCTCTATTGAGTGAAACTAAGCACTAAGAAAGGGAGTAGTAGTGTTTATTTTACATGATTCTGAGTTATAATTTGTAGTGTCTATTATGAAGTATGTAATATTTTTGAAGAAACTAATTTAGAAGATCTTAAGCATGTTGAGATAGGAATTTTCATTTTAAAAGCTTAAGATCAAGGTATAAAGGAAGTTTGAGTTTCCCTACATAATTGCATAGTATGAAAAGGCTTGTAGATTTCTAATAAAATGTATCATCAACCTATGCATCCCTATGTGGATCCAAATGTAACAATGCATAGTGTGCAACCCCTATCATGTAATAAAAGAGATTCAAACACTAAAATACATAGAGCCATAAAGTTTCATGGAATTTTTGGTTTCCCAAATGTCATACCATCTAAAATCAAGAAACACTTGCCAAAATTCAATGGTGAGAAGTATGAATCAACAAGTAGCCATCTACAAGAATTCAATAATCTAATGAATGATTATGAAGTTGACCATGAGGATGTGATCATGAGGCTATTTGTTCAATCTCTATAGGGAGATTCAAGAGATTGGTTCTCTAATTTACCAACATGCTCTATCTATTCTTGGGTAGAGTTCAAAGTAGTGTTCATGGAGCAATTTGGTGAAAGAATCAATACTAGTTATGTGCTAAATAAATTTATGAGCATTGAGAAAGAAGAGGACGAGCTAGTTCTAGAATTTAACTAAAGATTTGCTAAAACATTGAGAGACATTCCTAAGTTTTTGAGACTAAGTGATGCAATGTGTTTGGCTTTTTATTTGGGAGATTATGATATTGAGATGAGTTATCTATTAAGAGATAAGGATCCTAAAACCTTGCATCGGGCCTATGATATAGCCATGAACAATGAAAACAACCAGAAATATGGAATGCACAAGGGTCATTTTTCTACAAGTGTTTGCTTCCCTGAGACACCAAAAATTGATGAAGGGTGTAAGTTAGAAATTGAAACTAAATGTCAGAACACTTACAACCCTATTGTTTTAGCTTATACATCATTCCATAATATTGATCACATAGAGCCCTAACCAAATTGTCAAGAAGCTACATGAATTTGTGATCCTATGGTCTCTATTCAAGCCCTTATTGCATAAGGAGACATGAAAGAGAATCATCATATGATCTCTCTGCAAGGTTTATGGATACTTTGTCTACAATTCTTGAGTGTCATAGACTTGAAAACTCATAATGCATTGATTTATTTTATGAATCTTATGAATCAAGTTTGAGTTCCCTACCAAAGGATTTTAAGCCTAATAGGATTTCCCAAGTGTGTGAATAATTTTCTCTTTTTGAAAATATTAGAGATGATCATCAAGAAACTATCATGTTTTCAAGTTGTGATGATAATGATTCTATTGCTCCATATGAGTTAAGCAATGAGATATCACATGAAGAAGAAGAGTGTAAAGAAAAGGTTGAAAATGCACACCTCAATGAAGCAAATGAAATGAGTGGTACAATCATTGGCTATGTAGATAATGATTATATTCATCATTTTCCAAATGCATGGTCTAGAGAATAGAAGGAGGTATGTGAGGTTATCCCTTATTGCAACTTTGCTAATCAGGGAATAGAAATGGGCTCAAGTATTCAACATGGTGAATCAACTCAAGTGATTGGTGATGTTGAGTTAGTGTATGTAAATAACCAATCTAAAGAGTAGGAGCCTAAATACATGATTGGTATTCTCCCAGGTTTCATTGAAGACATAAGATTGAGCATTCAATCTAAAAATTCTATTTACATAGTTTTAGTGTTAATAAGTCCCTTGGCTGCAATAATAATAATGGAATTGCATATGGTCATTCATCTATTAGTCATGATTATCCCCATAAAGTAGAGTTGGAAATTTTTACATCATATGAGGATAACATTAGCAGGAAAGATGTTGATGACATGAGTGCATTCTTAGATGATCAATTTATGTATTATAATGAGAATTTGAATAATAGGATGCCACCATTTTTGGTCGATAGTGCTATGGAGCTTGAAGAGCCTTTTGAACATGCTATCTCAAATTATGTGGATATGGTAGAAATTTTAGATATATGTGCTAACATATCATAGGATGAAATAAGAGAGAATATTGGTTGTTGCGGGTTCATGGCTGATTGTGTTGTTTTAGAATATAATGATGATATGGAATTGTTAGAATTGAATGCTAAGGAGGTAGAGGCTTTTATGTCAAAAATAAATCTAATGGAAAATCCCTTATTTGATGATCCTCCATCTTCATCAATTAATATAAATGATGACCCTTATTGGTGCAGAGATAATCCACTCTTTGCTAAGAACTTTGATGATGCATTTGACATAGGGTTAGAATGTGGCCTTGAGCAAACAAAGCAACACATTGATGTGATCCTTGAGGTCATTACCTATGAATGTTTTACATTTGATACAGATGTTGCAAACAAGGTTGAGTATCATGATGCCAACTACTTGGAGGAGCATGAATACTTTTAGTTTCCAGTTTAGTTGGAAGGTATTTTGGTGGAGCATGACAATGAGATGAAGAGAATGAAATTTTATTTTCAATATGAACATGTTTCATGTGATGAGGAATATTTTCAGTTAAAGTCTAATTGGAGATTGCAGATTAACATAAATATTGGTGGCAATGGAAAGTTCAGACATGTGTTAGTAATGGTCAATGGAAATGCAAGTGATAGGCTTAGTTTGTGGGCAGTTCATGACAATTTTTTCAAACTTGGACTAGTGTAGAAAACAAAGAATAAAGTGTTTGATAGAGGTAAGGATTGGGACTTCTTTTTTGGGGGCCCATGGCCTCCAAATGAAGTTTGAAAAATGAGTTCCAATGCAGAATAAAGAAGTAGTTCTAGAGATCCTAATGGACTTGGCACTTGGTCTACTCCCTAGAGATTTGGAATCTCACCATTCTCATAAGGGGAATGTGTCCCCAGTTAGAGCCACTATTGGTACCTTCAAAATTTTCAAATTTTGAGTGCCCATGATGAAAAAAGTTAATTTGCACACTCAGAAATGCACCTGAAAAATCTGCCCTAGTGGCGTACTTTGGAGGGCCATAAATCGGAGCCAGTTGATTTTCATGTCAAATCCTTTGGTGGGTGTACTCATGTGACATATGTGAACATGAATGTCTATTTTTAGCTTCCTATGATGAGTTTTGATAGGATTTTGAAAATCAAAGCTCGAGGGTTCTAGGACTATTTTGCTATTTGCACACTCTTAGTCTTACGAAGTGGCCTCCTATTCAAGTGGATATTTCACAACTGGATGATTTTCATAAAAATTGATTGATTCCCTTCATTCCACTCGCATTCATATTCTCTCTGGTTTGGTTTTATAGCCTTAGGATCTTATTCAATATTTTTTTGAGATCAAAAGAAAATACAATTTATTTTGATCTTACATCTGCATTTTCATAATGTTTCAAGGTTAGCTTTGAACCTCAATATCTCATGATGAATGTGGATTCAGGGAAAAACCTATTGCACACATGCTCAATTGACCTAAGTGATCTAGTGTTTCCAGTGGTAGCCTCCCAAGAGGTGAATTGATATTTTTTCAAGAAGGTAACTTGGTGTGCTCGAATTGGTCCCTAATAGATGCATTTGTAGGAAATTCTGAGTGAGCTACTTTGGCATTGAATATCTTTCATCTCGAGATGAATTTTTCCAAGCTATTTGTTGCACTGGATTTTTGGTTCAAATATCTACATGCCTATTCAGTTTCGTGGCTCCTGGATGAATTTTGATGGGTTAATTAATGTGTTGTTGACCATGAAAAGGCCAAAATTGGTGCTCCAAAAAGTTCCAAATTTTAAAATTCTAAGGGCATCCCATTTCTTGTTTTTGGTCTAAAACATCTCCAACTTCATTTTTCATCAAAATCAAAGGTCATATCATGCATTATTTTAATGCATTTCGGGTGTGGTGAACATGTCACGGGGGCCATTTTACAAAGGAGGTACCTAATTTTTGATGGTTGGGTTAAATTTGATTTGAAACCCATGTTCTAAATTGAACTAAAAAATTTTGTAAATAGGCACTCTCTTGCACTTCTAGGGTTTTGCACCTAAAAGGAGAAAGGTATCTCCCAAAAAATTGAGCGTTCACTCAAGGCTAATACTAATATGATTGAAATATGTTAAATAGGATGCCCTAAATGCAAATAACTGATAAAATCAATTGAATACTAATGAAAAACTAATGAAATACAGATTGTTTGAAAACACATTGTGATATGAAAAAAGATAGATTAAATGCAATATAGAACAAGATAGAAAGGCTAAACAAAAAGAGTGAACCTGGAAACTAATAGAGGCTAAAATGAAGACTACATATGTCTTTGAAATTTTGGAAAATCTAAATTTATGGTTGTGCCTTAGAAAAAAGGCCCCTTTGCTTGACATGAGATAAATTCGCTTAATGAGGCCTTGATTCAAGTGTTGTGAGGCATTTTATGAATCCACACTAGGTCTTGGACCCTTGCAAACTAAGTAAAATTCTTTTAATGACATCTTGTGAAGGTTTTCTGAAGTGTTGTAAAGCATTTCTACACTTTTCTAGACTCTATTCATTGCAATTCATCTAAATATTCTCTTTTCATCACTAATCAAGTCCTATTTTGAAGTGTTGTAAAGTCTTGTAACAAGCTTTCATGCTTTTCTAGGCATAATTTCACTATTTACACCTTTCTTATGCTTTATTTCACCCCTTTGTGCCCTTATAAGTCTTAATTAAGTGTATTTTTGAATGTAAACCCGATAAATAACATTAAATATGACTTAATTCTTGACACCCATTTTCAAGTCCTAGGTGGGACCCATTCACCACAAAGTGTATTTTTGAATGTAAACCTGATAAATAACATTAAATGTGATTTAATTTTTGACACCCATTTTTAGGTCCTAGGTGGGACCCATTCGCCATGGGTGGCGAATGAGTCCCTCTTGGCTCCCAATTCATTTTTTTTGAAAATTCCTTTTGGGTTTTTATTAAAAATCACTTGATGTCGGCCTATGGTGAGGTATGAACGAGTTACTAAGGAACAAGAATGTATCAATTAATTTTTTATCCTAACTTTACATCTTCCCCCTCACACACACATTCATTCTTCCACCTCATGTCAAGCAAGCTAGGGCTTTCACATTGCATTTCATTAATTTAGCTTCCTAAGACATCCAAGGGTAGATTCTACATGTTTTGTTGCAGACTTTCAAGATCAACATCATGGCAAGGAAATATATTCCATTATTGCATGCTTCATTCCATTATTTCATCATTTTGGTTTAATTACCTAAATGGGGTTTGACCAAGGAAATCCCTCATGCCCTAACATTCAACTTTTCTCTCTCTTGTCCTGTGTGTTTGTATATTTAGGTCCCTTGGAAGCTTAGAAATCATTGAAGATCAAGGTTCAAGGTTGCTAAAGTCTTATCTTCATTTAACAAGTCAAAATATTAACAAAAACTCATTTCCAAACCTATAAATCAGAGTTTCGGAAGCGGATACCTGTAAAAAATATCAAAGTGCAAATTGAAAGCTCTAGAATCCACTTTTTAAAATTTAGCAATTCAAAAGTGGACTCATTCACCATGGGTGGCAAATGAGTCCCACGTCCAGGTCATTTTTTTTTTTTTTGCATTTTTTGATACCCTTTTGTCAGAAACAAGTCTCGGCTCAATTTACCATATCTGGGACTAATTCACCTAGAATGGTGAACGAGTCCCTCCAGGCCTGAAAAATAGTATCAACAGCATTTCAAAATCAATTTCCAATCCTCGTCAAGATTCCAAGTGCACATTTTTCAGTTTAATTCATTTCTATTGCAATTTTCCATTTGTTTGTAGGAAATTTTGTATTACCCAATGTGTTTTCCAACATAGCACAATTCTAGATTTTGCATGCATAATCAATCGATTAGTTCATATAACTACATTTATATCATCTCATTTAGTTCATACAACATCACACATAACATAATTTGAATGAACCCTTTAGCATTTTTAGCCCTACTCTCTCCTTTTAGGTGGAAAACCCTAGAAAAGTTACGGAATCTTGTGGGTGCTAAAAAATAGTCCATTTTGGTGAACCTGCTTTTTTGAATACTTTATTTTTTTATTTGGAGTCCATCATTCTCCTAGAATTATCTTGCATTGCATGTTGCATTCATTAAGTTGCATTCTAGGGTTTCAAATTTTGCATTCATAAAAAGTGCATTTAGATTACATTTTGGCATCTAATTTCATGTAAATTTTTTGGATTTCTACATTTTTCATTTAGTTATGCATCATATCACTCATAATTCATAAAAACAACCCAAATTTTTTTGAAAATTCTAAAAAAAAGTTCATACTAGGACTTATTCACCACCCTAGGCGAATCAGTCCCTTTTGACCCCTGAAATTGCATTTTACAGAACTCAAAACTTTGTTTTTAAGCTTATTTTTGGTGCCTTAACCTACCTATATCAGTTAGTTGCATTTATATACCATGCATTTCACTAGATCTCACTTAAAATATCTCATTTCATGTATAGTTCAATTTCACATTTACATTTCCCACATTTCATTTTTTAGATTATTGCATACAATAATCAACAATTTACTTTGCTTTACATCTAACAATTTCATTTCACTTTCTTTTGCATAACATGTTCTTTAAATGTGCCTTTGATTTTATTAAACATGGATTTTATAAGCATAACATTCCCTCTTATGAGTTTGATTTTGATTGTACAATAATGAGGAACATGTTAGTCTTGATCACACCATTACATTATTTGTTGGTGTTCTGAATGGAAATGTTGGCAATCATAACACACATACTTGTTCTTCTCTTGATACCTCTCCTATTAGTGATGAAGGTATCTTGGTGAAATAAGTTACAAGCATTGAGGGTCTTGATTTCCCATCTCATTATTCCCCTTTGGATGATGTCAGACAACAAGAACATGAGATCATGGACACTTTCCTAAAAATCACCTTACCAAGTCTCCATTCTCATGACAATCACATCCCTCCTCGATGCAAAGAGGATAGGTTGTTATTAGAAGACATCCCTATTAAGAATCATGAAACCCTTGATCCTCCCTTCCCTAATGCTCCTCCCATTTGGGAAGATCTATTTGAAACTCATAATGGTCCTTCTCTTGATGCCTCTCCCACTTGTGATGAAGCTACCTCAAACTTGAATAAACATATTACAAGCTCTCCTAGTAGGGTAGATAATATGGTACAACAGAATGAGACCTTAGAAACAAACCATAATCAAATAAAGTCTCCTTCTCCTCTCCCCCCTATCAATAATCAAACACATTCAACCATTCATAACTCCCTTTGGGGCAATGAAGTTATTTTGGATGAACCAAACCTTAATTGTCATGAACATGTGGTTTGTTGTTCTTCTAAGAACTCTTCTTCTAAGGAAGATATTATAACCCAAGACAATGATAACATTCCCTTCAAAGACAATGAAGACTCTCACTTGTTATGGGATGTTAACATTATTCAACCTCAACTCATCCTTTATCCCCCTTCACATAAATCTTCACCTAAACACAAGTTTACTCTCTACCCACTTTCACACAAATAATAACCTCAAGATAAGCCTAAATTCATCCTCTATCCACCTCAGAATAATGTATCACAACAACTGAGTTATAATACCATTGCTCATGTATATAACACTCAAAATAATTTGATAACACTCAAAATAATTTGCAACCACTGCAAACAACCCCAATCCCTTTACCTCTACCCAATCCACCTAGTGCCCCTAGTTACATTACCCACACAAAGGAGTATGATCTTGTTGAACAATTAATGAATACTCCTACAAAGATTTCCCTTTGGGATTTACTTCAAAACTCACCAAATTACCACAATATTCTTCAAACAGCCTTAAACCAAATTTTTGTTCCTTCTAGTACCACTCTAAATGATGTAGTAGCTTTAACCCATCAAACGAATCAAATGAATTTTGACATTACTTTCCATCAACACGAGCTTCCTCCTTTACATTTGCAAAAAAAAAATGAAGTTTTCATGATCATTGCTCAATACAACACAACATGCATAAAGAGAGATCTCATTGATAATGGTTCTACTCTTAATGTGTGTAGCACGTGAATCTCCTTGTTCTATTAGATGTTTACAAGTTACAAATAAAATTTCATTCTGTATCTATTTGAGGATTTGATAATTCAACAAAGGGACCGCTTAGTGTAATCACTTTTCCTATTACGGTTGGGATAGTTACTTTGCAAACTCCTATTCATGTCAAGCCTTATGATCATTTGTACAATCTTATTTTAGGCAGACCATGGATTCATGAAATGAATGTAGTCCCTTCAACCCTTCATTGTATAATGAAACATGTCTATAACAATAATGTTTATCAAGTTGAAGCAGATCCCAATCCTAAAAGTTGCTTGTAGCTTAAAAAAGGAGCTACAAGTCCTTTGAAAACATTAATTCCAACATCCAATGTAGATCCTCTTGAAATTGAACAAAACAATGAGGAATCAATGTCAAAATTATTTGATGATGATTGGGGATCCTTAGAATTGACACCATCAGTTATGGGAAAATACATATTCACAAAAAAGAAAGGTGAGAAACAAGCACAACCAACCATCATGACAACACAAAATTTGGACAACCTTTCAAAAGCATCCACCTCAATTGCTTTAGACAAAGACACAAACTCCACAATAACCCTTGATGAACACAATAACAAACAACCACCTAATTCCAAAGCCATGAAAAAGCTTTATGGAAAAGGTTATTGTTGATGGTGTTTTTATGCACTTCTCAACACATGTAGTGCGTAGGTGCACTACCTCTCTTGAAAGACAATCTCCCACAATCGGATTGTAGAACACTATCCCAAGGTCTCTCAGATGTCAGGTCATGACAGTGCTTAGATACCTCAGTAGTTTGATGTGATTTGCTGGAATCACAAGGTGGTCTTACAGAAAATACAAAGTGTGGACACAAAGCATGAAGTTGGATCTAGAAATGGAGTTCTTAGGATGGGAAGTTGATATGTGCCGGCTATAGGTTCAAACAGCAATCTTAAACTCCATTTAGTTTATGGATTTGGCTTTACAATGTGCAATGAACCTTGGCATAGGTCAGTTACTAAAAAAAAAAAAGGGCAAAGGAAGAGAAAAGTTCCTAAGTCTGAAGCTTGCTATGAATAGTAACAATGGAGTTCCTGCAATGGACAATTCCTTAAAATAATGTCCCACTTAACGAGGGATTTCACAGTATCATGGAAATTGTGCTATCTTCTAAGGGCTACAGATGTTCCATCCTTCATTCACCACATGCATGCATGAATCAAAGATAAATATTTAGGGCAGCTTTACAATCAAGTCTAGGCTAACTTTGCACAACTGTCTACCTTCAGCAAACAACAAAAAGTATGGACTAAGGGATCATCAACAAAGCAGGAATTTTCACAGTCACCCAACAACATTCCTAAGATTTATCCAAATAAAGAAAACAACTAACTAAAAAACAACAAGATCTAAGCTGAACATGTTAAATTGGACAATGAATCAAATGACATGAGAGAAATCAAGGAAATACACCAAGTCAATGATATTTCTTATAAATTTCTGCAGCATGCCTTTACAACAACTCAACTCTCCCTTTTGCAAATGAGGGGAGTGCTCTATTTATAGTTTCCAAAAAGTTAAATGAATGGCCAAGATTCATTACAAAATAGGGTTTCACCTACCCCCAAATAGATTTACAATTTAAAAACATTTTTTGTCTCTTCCCTATTTCGTCATCTAGTGGATGGCACTATTGCTCTTTCGTCCTATAGCTAATTGTTGTTTTCTTGGCTGTAGCTACTCCTCAGGGAGATCTTCTTCTTTGCCTGGACTGTCCTCTTGCTCCTCGGAAGCTGCGTGCTCTATGTACTTGAGGATAATGGCCTGGAGCTTGTCTATCTCGAGGATCTCGCATCTTAAGGCCTGGTAGCTCCATTCTTTAGCATTCTCTTCCAGCCGCTTCCAGTCCTCATCGTACTTCGAGCCTTGGTCTCTGAATAACTCTGATCGGTCGAAGGCGTGCGCAACAAAACTCAGGAACTCCGTTGTAATTTCTCTGACTGTCCCATCCTTCATCTTCTCCTCGAAGTATGGCTTGATCTTTTCTGCATCCATTTGCACCGTGGGCATATCATAGCCCGTCATCAGCTTGAGGTATTCAGCGCATTCTGCCCGGATTTCCTTAATCCACTTAATATCTGGATCCACTCTGTTCAGGATTTGCTCCAACCTGTCCTTCCGGTTGTCGAGATCTCTACGCCATACGTCCACCAGCCAATGATCTTCTTTCTTCAGCTCTAGCTTCTCTTCCCATGTGTCCTCAGGCATATGAAGGATGGCTTCAATTCTCGGGAAGGTGGAGTCGTATATTGCAGGGAAATTGGTGAAAATCCTCTTCGTGCTCTCCAGAGACTGGATCAGGTCCAAGAACTTGTTGGCTATCCGCACAGCCCTGTTGATTCCCATGTTTCCAATGTATACAACCCGTCAGAACCAATCCTCAGTGGTCTTTTCCAAGTTCTTCCTTCTCTCCATCTTGTCAATCGGTTCCTTGGAGAGCAACTATGGCGCGGCTGCGGAGGTGGTGGGAAGGTCGTCCACTAAGGACCATTGCTAGATGTAGTCGGTTAGGGCAGCAATCTATGCTTTGAGCTCATCCTTGGATATCTTATCCTGCTTGATCAGGTGCACCACCGTGGCCACCGACTCCTCAAGGTGCTCGACCTTTTGTTCCATGGTTGCTGTCCCCAAATCAATGGTAGAAATATTGTAACTCACCCCCGCCTGGCCGACAGTAGGTGTTGAAATTTGTACTGCTCGGGAGCCAGAAGCATCCATCGTCATCTTGGATTGGACCTTGGGCTTCTTCTCTTTCTTCGTCGTGCTCAGGGATCGAGCCAAGATGACCTCCAATCTCGCTCTTGGATCCTTCAGAACAGGAGTAGTCTTTCAAGACGCGTTCCGCTTCTTCCTTGCCAAGGCATCTCAGATAAATGCCTTCATGGTTCTTCTTGTAGAGAATGGAACCCTATAATATGTAGCCATTACTTTTCAATCTCAGGGCCCTCTTTTGGACTCCTTGCAGGTGTGGCGGACACTTATGATTCAACAGATAATAAATGACATCTTGATACCATTCTCCTGGGGAGACATCTTCAAGCTGGTACTGCTGTACTGTGAGTTCAAGTTCAGCCTCTGCTGCTGTTTCGGCAATTGTGCGAGTGAGTGCCTGCCCTCTCACCAATTTCATCGGTTGGATTTCCATATCATATTCTTGGAGAAGGGTGACCCACTTAGCCCTTCGTTCGCCCAATTCATTCTACATTAGTAGTGTCTTGACTGCTAGGTCGGGGACAATGGCGAACACCTTGTTGCGTAGAATGTAGTGTCTGAATTTCTTCACCCCCCTGACGAGAGTGTACGCTTGCTTTTCTATGTTATGGTAATGCAATTCAGCATCTTTGAGGGGATCACTCATAAAGGTGATCGGATGCTTGTTTCCTTCATCGTCCTTTTGGGTCAACATGCTAGCACAAGAATGCTCTGAAGCAAATGAGTAAATGTAAAATGGCTTTAGATAGTCCAGGCTAATTAACACAGGTGCCTCAACAATGGCTCGTTTGATTTCCTTGAAGGATTGTTTGGCATCCGACGTCCACTCAACTTTGGCATCTTGTTTGAGCATGGCATTGAGAGATTTGACAATTTCTGCGAAACTTGTAATAAATTTTTGGACAAAGTTGATCTTTCTGAAGAAAGATTTTAATTCCTTTTTGCTGCCTGGAGGCTGGATTTTAAGTAAGGACTCGATGCGCTCAGGATCAATGGAGATTCCTTGTTCCGAAATGATGTGCCCGAGTAGCCTGCCTTCAGTCACTCTGAAAATGCACTTCTTGGGGTTTAGGGAAACCCCGAACTCCCTGCATCTCTGAAATACTTTGCATAAGTCGGAGACGTCATCGCCTCGCCTTTTAGAAAATACGGTCAAATCATCCATGTAGATAATTATGCACTTACCAATTAGGTCTTTGAAGGCGATATCCATGGCGCTAGAAGGAGGGCCATGGTGAATATACTAAGTTAAAGGATAAAGCGAAGCTGGATCGAATCAGATCATTCTCCCCGAAAAGGTTTCAGAGAGTTCTACGATCAACACCAAACAAGGGAGAATTTGAAGAATTGCAGCCTCCCACGAGGGAAAAACGAGCATAAGGAAGTAGCACCACCTCTTCCTCTTCCTCCATTCCTTCCACCCCCATTTCACCGTCACCTTGACTTGGCTGGCCTCCATCTTCCACCCAACCATCTCAAACAGCATTCGCGCATCCTACCTCCGGCAGCCAGGGGTTCGCCTCCCTCCCGGCCCTTCCAACCCAAGGCATAGTTTAGGCAGCCATAGCTCAAGGGCAGCCCCACATTGTGGTTGTATTGCCGATACAGCCCCAAATCCCTGTTCTCCAACAGCAAGCACCACCTCCGCCACCCTCCATCGTTTGGTTAGCGCATAACCCTTCACCGATACACTTTGCGGTCTACAATGATATGCCCAAGAACCCGGAGGGCTTTTGTTCGAAGTTCTATCCATGCGATATGCAAAGGATAGCTGAAGAGCATATCAAAATATTTGAGACAACGATCACCAAAATGCAAGTCAACCACGAAGACGTTGCATGTCACCTCTTTCCGCATTTATTGGGAGAAGAGGCCTTCTATTGGTATATCAACCTGCTGAGGGGTTCCATCACCTCATGGAACTTGATGAAGAATGCCTTCTTGCAGAAATACAAGATCCCTGTTAACCCCTCGGAGCTTTACCAATAGTTCATGTCTATCAGAAGGGAGGTTAACGAACCTATTGGCTCCTTCAATGACCGTTTCTATCGGGCTCACATGAGGCTTGAGGCTCCGTACCTCCATGATGATGCGGCAGCTCTTCCGGTCTACTATGTGGCCCTGGACAACCTCACGTCAGCCTTGGTGAAAAGGATGTGCCCACCGCCCGCTACCCTACTGGCCGCCTATGCAGAAGTTGTTGTCACTAGTGCGAACTTGGGGCAAAATATCTTCAGCCCACTACTCTCTTTAGGGCCGATAGCCCACCCAATGCAGATTCAAGGACTTAATCAGGCGTTTGCTTACCAAACCCCGCTTATGAACTAGGTACCCCAATTGCCTATGGTGCCGCACCCGGGGCAGCCGTTGAATTATGCGCCTCCCACGTCTTCCTATTTGCAGCCCCAGCAGTAGTACAACTATTCCTAGATTGCGCCGCAACAACAGGCGTATTCCCAACAGCCCCAGACGCCATTGTACCTGTCAGGACTAGATTTTCCTCCAGCCTACCAAAATCAACTGGCAACCTTGCCCGCTTTTCTCCAAAATCCGACGCCGTCGCCCGGGGGGGCAACTAAGAAGGACAAGCTGGAGGAACTAACAGAAATGATCAAGAAAATGTCCACAGAGATGACGCATCTGAAGAATCAGAATAACCAGTTGCAGGCCTCCCAACACAACTTTCAGGCCAATCTCAACAGGGACAGTCGAGACAATAGAGACAATAGAGATAATCGGGAAGTAGGCACCCCCTCTAGGCATAATTACGAGAGGGGGCAAAACACCAATCAGAATATAGAAAGAAGACCTTAGAGGTAGAATCGTACATGGAACACCAGGCCCAACAACGGTGCTGTCCCCACACCATTCAATCAACCAGCAAGCAATGAAAAAACATTCAGCGGCGTATATCTGGCTGAAGCCGCTTTGTCCGGATGGTGTCGACTTCACAAAACCAGTAGGCATTCTGAGCTGGATTGTCCCGAGTTCCAGACAGCTGCTGAGATCTTCCAGGTAGAGGTACAAAATGCAGTCAACAATGCCAACTACAGGGACATCGTCCCGTCAGAGCCCTACGATTCCTCGTGTCTGGTAGTCAATCAGGCGTCGTTTCTGCGAGGTGACCGCAACGAGCCCGAAGTCGAGCCTACTCCTATTGAGGATAAGAAAGCACAAGAGGTAAGTAATGAACAAACCTTGGCTCAGCTCTTTGATTCAGTAGATAATGGTCTGGTAGATGAAGAAGAATCATTTGTAGATGAGGTCCACATGTTCCATCAACGGTTGAGTCCCTACTTCCTTAGGAATAGACAAGCGGGTGGACCCTTTACGACTTCTACCCCACCAAATAACTTCGCCACCCCGCCTGGTCCTGATGCCAGTAACAACCCTGGGCTTCCTCATATACCTGCCCAATACCTCCACAAGAACCAGTCTCAAAACCAGCCACAAAATCAGCCTCAAGGCCAACCTCAAAACCTGTCTAGTCAAACAAAGGTCCAAACCCCTAGTTCTGCTATAGGCCAAAATTTTAGCTCCGAAATCGAGCAGATGGGCGAATATGTGGTAGAAGAGTTCAAAAGGGTAAAAATTAGCTTATTCGCCTTCGAATTACTCAAAGTTCCCACCGTGAGGCATGCTTTCTTTAGGGTTCTGAATGGGACTCCATCCTCTAATACGACACAATAAACCCCAGCTAAGAGGGTAACCTTCGAAGAGCCTAGGAAAGAACCTGAGATACGGGACAATACTAGAAGAAGGAATGATGCCCCCGTAAATCGGTCAGCAAGTAGACAAGATGAAAAGGAGCCAGAAAGGGCTAATAGGCAGCTTTCTAAGGACCAGTTGTTTAAGAAGACCAGGGATGTGGATAATGAACGGAACAAAGGTCAAATAGCTCAAATGGACACACTAGTGGGCATCCTTCAAGGGAGACCAGAAACTCCTCCTTTCCTGACCACCATCAGGATGTTTGGGAAAAATCTGCATAACTGTCTACTCGATTCAGGAGCATCTGCCAATGTCATACCTTTGGCTGTTTGCAAAGCTCTTGACATCACTCCCATGTCATCAAAGAGAAAGGTGACGCAGCTAGACAAAACAGAGATCAACATCGTGGGTGAAATAAACCGCATCCCCATGCAAATTGCTATAGACCCACGAATACAACAAGTCATTGATATCCAAGTGGCAGACATTCCCAATGCTTATGGAATTATTTTGGGAAGGGAGTTCACCAAGGCGCTGAATGGATACACCGCCACAGACCTTTCTCACATGTGGCTACTATGGAAGGGACTGCCAAATCAAATCCGCATCGACCGTGAACCCCATATGAAGTATATGATCACAGAATACAATAATCTCAACGAGGTGTTGTTTGCTGAGACCGATTTGGGGAACTACCGCCCTTTCACCTACCAAAATGAGGTCAGGCCTCAAGAAGAACATGCAGATGAAGTGTTGCTAGTATTGTGTAGTCCTTCAGCTGGTTCTACACGAATGCCCCCAGACACAGAAACATTGGTAGAAGCTGATGATGAGCCTGATCAAGACGACGACTAGGGATTACTTGATGGCTTCCGGGAATTCATGGAAAAGTGTGTAAGGGATCAGCTCAACCTAGGGGCCCGAATGAATTTCCAGGATCTCTTATTGCCAAACTGGTGTAGGGTTCACAATGTGGCACACTCCAAGTTTGACTATTGCTTGTGTCGAGCAGCAGTGGCGAATGTTAGAAAATCAGCTGCTCCTCAGACAGTAATGCCAAAGGAGGCACCACTAGAGTCGCTTGTTGATCATGGCCTCGAACCAGAAAGCCCCCTAAGATCATAAGGCCCGCCGTCGAGCCAGAAGGGAACAAAAGTTTAATCAGACCTGAAGACAAGGAATCGTCTGCATGCTGGACGCTTCGGTTTGATGGATCAAAGTCCAGGCAAGGAGCTGGAGCGGGGATCAAACTCATCAATCCAATGGGTAAGACGTTTCTCACTGCCCACCAATTATAGTTTTATTGCACTAATAACGTAGTGGAGTACGAGGCCTTAGTCCTTGGTCTTCTTATGGCCTTGAAGAAAAATGTAAAAGTGCTGCAAGTTTTTGGGGATTCCGCACTCGTAGTTAAGTAAGTCAGGAAGTTGTATTCCTGTCATGATAGGAGGCTCACAAACTATAGGCACAGAGTCTGGGACCTATTAAAGGGTCTAGATGCATTCAATATACAAATGATCCCTCATGCCCAGAATCGTATGGCTGACACCTTGGCTCAAGCAGCCAGCACTCTACAACCCCTCTCTTTGTCTGGGCTCAAGAAATTCACTATTGAGCTGACATCCACGCCATTAGTCTCAGATAATGTCACCCACATGCAAGTCTTCAATGATGATAAGCACATCCTTCAGTTCATCACCAGTTCTGACGTATTCGCAGCCCAATTATTGACGAAGTTGATCCACAGGAGGTTGAATTGGACATAGAGGGGGTTATTAACCTCAAGACCAACACAATCCCTAGAGGTATGGTTTAGCTGGAGCGCATATTCAACTTGGATTAGATCAGAGATCAGGATCAGCAAACGAAAAAGGAAGCCATAAGTAACCAGTACAATGCTCATAACCTTGGGACAGCCGAGGATACCAGGAATGTTTTTATCAGAAAGGTGTGCACGCTTGAGGAAAAGAAGGGAATCACAGATGCGTTGTGAAGATACCACGATGTGGTGGCATGGAGCTATGAGGATTTGAAAACTTACGACACTTCTGTCATTACACACACTATCCCTCTTAAGACAGAAGTGAGGCCATTCCGCCAGCGGTAGTGCCTTATCAACGCCTTGCTAGAACCTGTCGTTTACAAGGAGGTGCAGAAATTGCTCTCAGCTAGAATCATTTTTCCCGTCAGGCATTCCACATGGGTGGCCAACTTGGTCCCGGTCAAGAAAAAGAATGGAGAGATTAGATTGTGCGTGGATTTTCGCAATCTAAACCGCGCCTCAGAAAAAAGACAACTATCCAGTGCCTTCGCTGGACGAGGTGCTGCAAATCGTCAACGGCTCCCAGATGATGTCGTTCCTCAACGGTTACTCAGGGTATAATCAAGTCATGGTGCAATACGAGGATCGCCACAAGACGGCGTTCACCACTAAGTGGGGGACGTTTGCGTATAGAAGAATGTCGTTTGGGCTCATCAACGTTGGTGCCACCTTCCAACGCGCCATGGATATCGCCTTCAAAAACTTAATTGGCAAGTGCATAATTATCTACATGGATGATTTGACCGTATTTTCTAAAAGGCGAGGCAATCATGTCTCCGACTTATGCAAAGTATTTCAAAGATGCAGGGAGTTCAGGGTTTCCCTAAACCCCAAGAAGTGCATTTTCGGAGTGACTGAAGGCAGGCTGCTCGAGCACATCATTTCTGAATAAGGAATCTCCATTGATCCTAAGCGCATCGAGTCCTTACTTAAAATCCAGCCTTCGGGCAGCAAGAAGGAATTAAAATCTTTCTTCGGAAAGATCAACTTTGTCTAGAAATTCATTATAGGTTTCGCAGAAATTGTCAAACCTCTCAATGCCATGCTCAAACAAGACGCCAAAGTTGAGTGGACGCCGGATGCCAAACAATCCTTCGAGGAAATCAAACGGGCCATTGTTGAGGCACCTGTGTTAATTAGCCCAGACTATCTTAAGCCATTTTACATTTACTCATTTGCTTCAGAGCATTCTTGTGCTAGCATGTTCACCCAAAAGGACGATGAAGGAAATGAGCATCCGATCACCTTTATGAGTGCTCCCCTCAAAAATGCTGAATTGCGTTACCATAACATAGAAAATCAGGTGTACGCTCTCGTCAGGGGGGTGAAGAAATTTAGACACTACATTCTACACAACAAGGTGTTCACCATTGTCCCCGACCCAGCAGTCAAGACACTACTCATGCAGAATGAATTGGGTGAACGAAGGGCTAAGTGGGTCACCCTGCTCCAAGAATATGATATGGAAATCCAACCGACGAATTTGGTGAGAGGGCAGGCACTCACTCACACAATTGCCAAAACAGCAGCAGAGGCTAGACCTGAACTCATGGTACAGCAGTACCAACTTGAAGATGTCTCCCCGGGAGAATGGTATCAAGATGTCGTTTATTAGCTGTTGAATCATAAGTGTCCACCGCACCTGCAAGGAGTCCAAAAGAGGGCCCTGAGATTGAAAAGTAATGGCTACATGTTACAGGGTTCCATTCTCTACAAGAAGAACCATGAAGGAATTTATCTGAGATGCCTTGGTAAGGAAGAAGCGGAACGCGTCTTGAAAGAATTTCATAATAAATTTGGCACAGGCCACGATTCTGGTTCCTCCACGGCGCATCAAATATTGAGAGCAGGGTATTATTGGCCAACTGTCTTCAAGGATGCCCATTGCCATGTTCGCTCATGTCACACGTGCCAGACCACTGCCACCAGGGAGAGGAATGCTGCTGTCCCACTGTAGCCCGTGCTGGAGGTAAGGCCTTTCGCGCAATAGGGTCTCAACTTCATCAATCTGGTAAGCCCTCCATCATCTGCGGGACACAGAATATATGGAATTAGCTGTAGGCACTTCAGGGGCCTCCACCGAAAAGGATAAGGGCAAGAAATCAGGAAGGACCCCTCGGGGAAAGGAAGATAAAGATCAGATGAAATTTCAGTTCCAGGGTGAGCTGCTCTAGTCGAAGATCTCAACCGACTGGAAGGAGATCTCAGATACCAACATCGGCCAAGTGGACATAGATGAATTCACTGAGAGGGTCAAGGTCAACCCTACGACAAAGAACACTAGACTAATAAGGCAGAGTGGAATAGCCAAGGCTGTCGGCTTCCCTCCCTCTCTGGTGGCACCCGAACTAGTGATGGCTTGCCGAGAAGCCTATCAAGCTGACACTAGAACAATTGTGGACAAGGAGGGCAACATCCTCGCCGACATGTCGCCAGAAGGAATCACGAAAATATTTCACATTCCCACGTTCCCACACATGGGGGTTCCCACATTAGAAAAATGCCAAGCGGCGTGGGATGCTAGTCCATCAGGATGCAAGAAGTCTATCAACCTCTATTGGCTTAAGGAGAAGTGGGGCAGCGCTGCGAAGGTTCCCCACGAACTCTTCCGTAGCGATTTTCACGAGGACTACCATGACCTGGTAACTATGCTGAGCAGGTTCATGGGTCTCCCAGAAGCCGCCTACTTCCAAGAGTGGATGGCCTATTACATTGAGCAGATCCTGCGAGGGAATGAGGATGTTAACACCAAGGTTTCATTCAACTGGGCAGGCATCATCAGCAACTGCTTCCATGAGCAGTTTGTTAACGTCAAGAAGAGTTCTAAGTTCTATATGACCTCCTACCTAGTGTACTCTCTAGCAGGTCAAAGACAATACAACGGGCTATTTGTGGCGCCTGATCAGGGGCACAGGCGAGGGCTCAAGCCGTTTGACAAGTACCCTCAACTCCAATACTGCAACTTCAAAAAGGAGTACTGCCGGGTCAATGATTCCTTCATTGGCCATATTATAAGGTTAATCGTTGGAGACTTCGAAAGGAGAGTCTCCCACAGTGCCAGAGCGCTCCTAAAGGAGTATGCCTTCTTATTTATTCAATTCCCCAAGTTTACCTACATTCGGGCCCAGGGTTTCACGGAACTGCCAAATAAGTTGCTGCGGTACCCTAATGACAGGATCATCCTCCTGGAGCTTTCCTGGCAGCTCCAGCACATCCAGGCTGTCTTCGGCAAAAAGCATGTAGCAGGGATCCCATATCCCATGACCCTCGGCCAGGGCCTGTATCGACTACAGACTTCCCAATGTGCCAGCAATTCGGAGAAGGAGCTTAAAGAATATCATTTTGACTGGTACACGGCCCGCCCGCGGATGGATCCACATGGCCATGTGAGGAAGGCACTGGGGCCAACGTATGCCCACAAATACCACATTGAGGACTTCTGGGCATATTGCAAAGACGACAAAGAGGTTTGCGCAAGGCACTACATGCGCATGACCGTACAGTTCTTAAGAAGAGTGCAACCATTCCAGGTATCGGACTAGCTCGAGGAGGACGAGTCCATGATAATGCACCCGAGGTACCCTGCGGTTGCCAACTTGCCAATACCGTCGATTGACTGGGACGAGCAAGAGGTTGACGATCTAGACACCATCACCCAGTCGATCATAACTCGCACTAAGGAGTGGGTCAATGGGCAAGTGGCGCAACTGAGGCAACAAGGAGTAGTCCTTACATATGAAGCGCTCAAGAGCGAGCCCAGTGCTACGGAGGACGTTGCCGCCACCACATCAGCTGGTGAGACTTCTAAGTCTCCCCCTGTCACCAGGTCTCAAAAGAGAAAAGGAACATAGACAACACAGTCTGCGGACCCTAAGGAGCAAGCAAAGAAAGAAACGGGAGGATCATCTCCCAAAAGGCTCAAGCAGATGGTGGCTATGACAGAATTGCAGCCTCCCTTGCTTCTCCCTCCCCCTCCTAGTGCACCACCCACCTCCCTGGCTGCGGTTGCATCATCTCCGTCGATGGTGGACATTTTCGTCCATCTTGCTCCTTCGCCCCCGGCCGAGCCGATAATTAACGTTGACTCCTCTTCCAGCATGACCACTCCCCCTTCTTCTGCTGCCATGTCACCGATTACATCCCTCCCTCTGGCAACAATAGCATCGCCTGTTCCCCTTGCCACCATGCCTGAGGCCCTTGCAAAGCACATGCAGAGTCTCCCCCCCGAGCTCTCGCAGATCCTAATGGACCCCGCTCTCCAGGCGGCCCTCGCCCAAGCCCTCACAACAGCTCAGCCTTCACAACCACCAACAGGGCCGCTAGCCATGGAGGCCACAATGCAGATTTCAAAAGAGTTGGAGGAGCAAGAGCAGGAGGCCTCGAAGCCTATTAAGGAAGAGGCCGATGAATATTATGAGCACCCCGAGTACGAGCACCGAACCATCGATAGGGTGGTTTATGAGGAGGAAGAGATAGGCTCTTCTGAGGGCAGGGATGAAGAGGATGGCTCGGGCACCAAAGAAATTATCCAAACTTCCGATGAAGACCTTGAGGAGGAGTCGGCTCAGCAGCCAAAGGATGTTGGGGAGGAAGCGGAAAAGTCACCACACGGTAAAGAAGGGCAGCCACCAGAAGAGCAATAGATAAAAGATATCACCGAGGCTGAAACCCATGTTGCCAAGAGCCCCGAGGCCGAGGCTACTGAAGAGAAGAAAGAAGAGGAGGCAGCGAAAGAAAAAGATCCCACCCGACAATTATCCACCAAGCTGCCCGTTAAACACCTCGTGTTTATTCGCGACTCCAACGAAGAGGAGGAGGATGCTACGAAAGAGAAAGATGAGCCACATAAGGAAAAGGAGGTAGAAGTCTTGCCTCTGACGGAGAAGGGTGAGGGCAGCCATGATGCACCCAAGGATAAATCTGCTATGCCCAATTGGTTGAAAAAATAACTGGAGAAGACTACTCCTGTTCTGAAGGATCCAAGAGCAAGATTGGAGGCCATCTTAGCTCGATCCATGAGCATGACAAAGAAAGAGAAGAAGCCCAAGGTCCGATCCAAGATGACGATGGATGCTTCTGGCTCCCGAGCAATACAAATTGCAACACCTACTGTCGGCCAGGCAGGGGTGAGTTACAATATTTCTACCATTGATTTAGGGACAGCAACCAGGGAACAAAAGGTCGAGCACCTTGAGGAGTCGGTGGCCATGGTGGTGCACCTGATCAAGCAGGATAAGATATCCAAGGATGAGCTCAAAGCGCAGATTGCTGCCCTAACCGACTACATCCAGCAATGGTCCTCAGTGGACGACTTGCCCACCACCTCT
Source organism: Sequoia sempervirens (assembly GCA_007258455.2). NCBI lineage: Eukaryota > Viridiplantae > Streptophyta > Pinopsida > Cupressales > Cupressaceae > Sequoia > Sequoia sempervirens. Next base: position 423,263,838 of record VDFB02105785.1, read on the forward strand.
GCAGCCGCGCCACAGTTGCTCTCCAAGGAACAGATTGACAAGATGGAGAGAAGGAAGAACTTGGAAAAGACCACTAAGGATTAGTTCCGACGGGTTGTATACATCAAAAACATGGGAATCAGCAGGGCTGTGCGGACAGCCAACAAGTTCTTGGACCTGATCCAGTCTCTGGAGAGTACGAAGAGGCTCTGCACCAATTTCCCTGCAATATACGACTCCACCTTCCCGAGAATTGAATCCATCCTTCAGATGCTTGAGGACACATGGGAAGAGAAGCTAGAGTTGAAGAAAGAAGATCATTGGCTGGTGGATGTATGGCGCAGAGATCTCGACAACCGGAAGGACAGGTTGGAGCAATCCTGAACAGAGTGGATCCAGATATTGAGTGGATTAAGGAAATCCGGGTGGAATGCGCTGAATACCTCAAGCTGATGATGGGCTATGATATGCCCACGGTGCAAATGGATTCAGAAAAGATCAAGCCATACGTCGAGGAGAAGATGAAGGATGGGAAACCAGAGAAATTACAATGGAGTTCCTGAGTTTTGTTACCCGCGCCTTCGACCGATCAGAGCTATTCAGAGACCAAGGTTTGAAGTACGATGAGGACTGGAAGCGGCTGGAAGAGAACGCTAAAGAATGGAGCTCCAGGCCTTAAGATGCGAGATCCTCGAGATAGACAAGCTCCAGGCCATTATCCTCAAGTACATAGAGCACGCAGCTTCCGAGGAGCAAGAGGACAGTCCAGGAAAAGAAGAAGATCTCCCTGAGGAGTAGCTACAGCCAAGAAAACAGCAATTAGCTACAGGACAAAAGAGCAATAGTGCCATCCACTAGATGACGAAATAGGGAAGAGACAAAAAATGTTTTTAAATTGTAAATCTATTTGGGGGTAGGTGAAACCCTATTTTGTAATGAATCTTGGCCACATAATGAAAATGAATCTTGGCCATTCATTTAACTTTTTGGAAACTATAAATAGAGAACTCCCCTCATTTGCAAAAGGGAGAGTTGAGTTGTTGTAAAGGCATGCTGTAGAAATTTATAAGAAATATTATTGACTTGGTGTATTTCCTTGATTTCTCTCATGTCATTTGATTCATTCTCCAATTTAACATGTTCAGCTTAGATCTTGTTGTTGTTTAGTTAGTTGTTTGCTTTATTTGGATAAATCTTAGGAATGTTGTTGGGTGACTGTGAAAATTCCTGCTTTGTTGATGATCCCTTAGTCCATACTTTTTGCTATTTGCTGAAGGTAGACAGCTATGCAAAGTTAGCCTAGACTTGATTGTAAAGCTGCCCTAAATCTTTATCTTTGATTCATGCATGCATGTGGTGAATGAAGGATGAAACATCTGTAGCCCTTAGAAGATAGCACAATTTCCATGATACTGTGAAATCCCTGGTTATGTGGGACATTGTTTTAAGGAATTGTCCATTGCAGGAACTCCATTGTTACTATTCATAGCAAGCTTTAGACTTAGAAACTTTTCTCCTCCTTCACCCTTTTCTTTTTTTTAGTAACTGACCTATGCCAAGGTTCATTGCACATTGTAAAGCCAAATCCATAAACTAAATGGAGTTTAAGATTGCTGTTTGAACCTACAGCCAGCGCATATCAGCTTCCCATCCTAAGAACTCCATTTCTAGATCCAACTTCATGCTTTGTGTCCACACTTTGTATTTTCTGTAAGACCGCCTTGTGATTCCAGCAAATCACATCAAACTACTGAGGTATCTAAGCACTGTCATGACCTGACATCCGAGAGACCTTGGGATAGTGTTTTGCAATCCGATTGTGGGAGATTGTCTTTCAAGAGAGGTAGTGCACCTACACACTGCCTATGTTGAGAAGTGCATAAAAACACCATCAACAGTTATGACCTCATGAAACAACAAGGATATAGTGGAAAAGGATGTGGTGCTCGAGAACAAGGTATCTGCAACCTTATAGAGCCTAACACACAACAAACAACTCATGGTCTTGGTTATTGTCATTTGATCAAGATCAACAAACCTTCACTCAACATCAACAATCTCACACGACACACTCCTAAATCTTCCTTAACAACTAATGGTCTTAAACATCATCCCTTACCAAACATGCAACACGTAACTACACCTTCCCTTAATGTCAATGTCATCTCACAAAATGTTCATGATTTGAATTCGTTAGATTTTATACCTTCCTAAAATGGGAAGAATAAAATATCAAAATCTAGAGACACTTGTGTAAGTATGACATCCACTACTAAGCAAGATGTATCTTTGAAAAAAACCACAAGACCTCCTTCTCCTCTTGATCAAGAGGGTGTCTTTTCGAGACTCCTCCAAGATCACTTGATCACCCTCCCTCCTAGAACTTGAAAGAAATGCTATTCCAAGACTTCATTTTACACCTATCATAGAGTTCATGGACACTCCACTAATGAATGTAAAGATTTAAGTCATAAAATCCAACATCTTAAGGAGTTTGGCATGCTACCCTATGTGGGGGCACCTAATTCCTATAATTGATACTAATTGTCACTCTAGCATGCATTTCATCACTCATTTCGGATCACCCTTTTCCTACACTTAGTGGGGGAAAGGGGTTATGTAGCCTTGCCCTCGTATGTCACTTGTGGTTGCCTCCTTTGGCTAGTCATTAACCTTTCATGAATATGTAAGAGCAAGCTTGGGATGTGGATGACATGCCTTAAGTTGGCTCACATTTTACATATTTCTCTTTTTCATAACGTAGCTTATCAGAAACATATGACTTGGCATAGGGCTTTCCAAGTAAGCTCTCATGTCCTCTTCTTCTACTTTAAAGAAATTACTCACAGTATGGGTGCTCACAACCACTTTAAAGTGGGGGCATACATCACCACTCAAATTTCATTGTGAAATTTATTTATTCTTGTGATACGTCCTTTTCTTGGTGGAGTCATTGGGCTTGATTCCCTTCAAGAGCGTGATACTTTTTTTGACTTGTCCTCTCTTGGACACATTAGGCACAATGCTCCCAAAGATTCAAGACCTTGCACTTGTCCTCTCTTGGAAACAAGATGAGATCATTTGCACTTATCCTCTCTTGGAGACATTAAACATGATGTTCCCTAAGATGAGACATTTTACGAACAAAGAAAAATCCCTTTGAATAATCTTTACACTATTTGTATTAACAATTTCTATGAGTGTCAAGCATACGGAGTTTTTCTTACCTCATGGAGCTCGAAAACCCTTTTTCCTTTGTGGCACCTTATTGAAGTTATCAAGAGGTATAACTTTGATATGGTTGAGCAGGAAGCCCACTTAGCGGCATGACTTTTCCCCATAGCCACCTTTGTGTTTGTAAGTGCATACCAACTAGCATATGAATCTTACCTTTTGGGATTTCTCACCTTGCGGACAACCAGAGGTTCTGTGGTCCCAGATTGAGTATACTTTTTGGTTTTCTCAGCCGACGGATAGCCAAGAGTTTTCTCGCCCCAGAGTGAGTACACATTTCCTTTTCCAAACAAACAACCTAGATCTAATCCATAACTAGTTGGAAAAATGATCAAATCTTGATCCACCTTTTCATTTTCATCTTCTTTCTTCCCATTGCATAATTATGTATCTTGATGGTTTGACTTAGGATCTTCAATCCTAGGGGATTCACCACCTCCTTCTATCTTTTTCATTCTTTTTCATCTCCATTTGTACATTCAAATCTATCTTGAATGTCTATTTAGTGTGAGTTTGAAGTAGGTTCATCCTCTCACTAAAGTGGGGGCTAAATGTGTTGTAGAAAATAGGCCCCTTTGCTTGACATGAGATAAATTGGCTTAATGAGGCATTGATTTAGGTGTTGTGAGGCATTTTATGCATCCACACTAGGTCTTGAACCCTTGCAAACTAAGTAAAATTATTTTAATGACGTCTTGTGAAGGTGTTGTGATGTGTTGTAAAGCATTTCTACACTTTTCTAGACTCTATTAATTGCAATTCATCTAAACATTCCCTTTTCATCACTAATCAAGTCCTATTTGGAAGTGTTGTAAAGTCTTGTAACAAGCTTTCACACTTTTCTAGGCATAATTTCAATATTTACAGCTTTCTTCTGCTTTATTTGACCCCTTTATGCCCTTATAAGGCTTAATTAAGTGTATTTTTGAATGTAAACCTTGATAAATAACATTAAAAGTGATTTAATTCCTGACACCCATTTATAGGTCCTAGGTGGGACCCATTCTCCATGGGTGGTGAATGAGTCCCCCTTGGCTCCAAATTAAAAAAAATTCAAAATTCCTTTCGGGTTTTTATTCAAAATCACTTGATGTCGGCCTGTGATGAGGTATGAATGAGTTACTAAGGCACAAGAATGTATAAATAATTATTTTTCTCCTCATTTTACATCACACACACATTCATTCTTCATTATTCATCCATCATTCTTCCACCTCAAGTCAAGCAAGCTAGGGCTTTCACATTGCACTTCATTAATTTAGCTTCCTAAGACATCCAAGGGCAGATTCTACATGTTTTATTGCAGACTTTCAAGATCAACATCATGGAAAGGTAATATATTCCATTATTGCATGTTTCATTCCATTCTTTCATCATTTTGGTTTAATTACCTAAACAAGGTTTGACCAAGGCAAACCACCATGCCCTAACATTCAACTTTTATCTCTCTTGTCCTGTGTGTTTGTATATTTAGGTCCCTTGCAAGCTTAGAAATCATTGAAGATCAAGTTGCAAGGTTGCTAAAGTTTTCTCTTCATTTAACAAGTCAAAATATCAACAAAAATTCATTTCCAGGCCTGTAAATCAGATTTTTAGAAGTGAATACCTATAGAATATCAAGTGTAGATCGAAAGCTCCTAGAATCCACTTTTGAAAATTTAGAAATTCAGAATTGGACTCATTCGCCATGGGTGTTGAATGAGTCCCACTTCTAGGTCAGTTTTTTGTTTTCTGCATTTTCTGATACCCTTTTGTTAGAAATAGGTCTTGGCTCAATTTACCAGATCTAGGACTAATTCGCCCAGAATGGCGAGTGAGTTCCTCTAGACCTAAAAAATAGTATAAACAACATTTTTAAAAGCAATTTCCAGTCCTCATCAAGATTCTAGTTGCACACTTTCAGTTTGATTCATTTGTGTTGCAATTTTCCATTCATTTATAGGAGATTTTGTATTACACATTGTGTTTTCCAACATAGCATAATTGTTAGATTTTTCATGCATAATCAATCAATTAGTTCATATAACTACATTTAGATCATCTCATTTAGTTCATACAACATCACACATAACATAATTTGAATGAACCCTTTAGCATTTTTAGCCCTACTCTCTCCTTTTAGGTGAAAAACCCTAGAAGAGTTAGAGAGTCTTGTGGGTGCTAAAAATCTATGGTCTACTAGCCAATTGGGACACTTACGCCAAGCTAAGTGACCTAGTCCCAGATCTGGGAAACTACTCCAGAGCCTATTTGGGCCAAATGGATATCCATATCTACACAAACTTTTGTCAAACATGTGCAGTGGGACTAAGTTGCCACTGTTGGTGACTTAGTCCACTCTTGCTTTTCTGAAAATCTAAAAGTGAAAACTGAGGCTCTTGATCCACACTTTGTTCTCTAACTGAAACCTGGATCCAAATCTTTAGAAGCACCTGGAAAACAGAATATAATTTGGTTTCTAATGGGGGGTTTTCCTTGGTCAAACCCCTAGTTGGTATTTAAACCTTGAAGAGATAATGAAATCTATGTAAAACCCTAGCCTTAAGTGTATATAAGACTAGGAAATTGGAAGAAAGATGCAAACCTATTCTATTATGCAAGAATAAGATGCACAAATGATTTTAAAACAATGCAAGACTCATTCCAAGAGACACTAAATCACATTAGAAATGAATCTTAATGACATGCAAACCTTCCTTAATCTGAATATAGAGAGAAAATGGAAGATGGAATCACTTTGAAAACAAGTCCTTGGGATTGATTTGATGGCTAGTTGCATCTCCTCAACCTAGATTTCTCCATGAATCTACATAGGCATCCATAATCAACCTTTGTAATGTGACACCTTGGACAAAAAGTGAGCTTGAAGACCTAGAAAAACCCTAACTTGCTACCCTAAAGCTTCAAATTTGTTGTAGATAGACTTATGAATCTTCTTGTGGAAGATATTCAACACTTAACTCTTGAATTTTTTTATTAAAAATGACTAGATGTGAAAAAATCCCTAAAAACTTATATTTATCTAGGCATTCAGACCTAATTGTTGGCTATTTAGACCTAAGAGGCCGACATCCATCATAAATTTTAATTAAGTCAGTGAATTTCCCGCTCAAAATTGAAAATTCCCCCAAAAGGGACTAAGTCGCCACCCTAGGCAACTTGGTCCCACTAGAGGTTTTTGAGGTGGGCTTTCTAGAATTTGAATAATTTGAATGTTATTTGTCAGGATTTGTATGATTTATGGGTAGAATAAGCCTCAAGGTCCAACATAATGAGTCTTATGGGACTATAAATAGTAATTTTAAGGAATGATTAATGCAAGGGTGCCAAAATAGGTCCAAATTAAGTGAAAAATTTCCTCTTTCTTCAAGAGTATACAATTTTTTGTGACACATAAATAAATGATTATGATCATACATAAAAATTCATGGCTCTAGGTGTCTTAGTTTGTGCATAGTGAATTTCCTCCGATTGTGCCGCAACTGTAATTAGAATTCACATTTTTTCTAAAGTTTCAAATGATAATATTTAAAATATTGTGAATATTTTAATATTGTGCATTATTAGAAAGAGAATTTAGGGAATATCTAAAACGTATTTCAAATGTTCTTAATCAAAGCAAGTTTAATTCTTGCTTTTGATTGGTCCAGAGGTGGTACACATAGCTTTCATAGTTGCACAAAAAACTCATCGCCCGTCGCTATTTTGATTTTCCTTTTCCATTTGGTTTCAGTGATTAGTGATGGCTATGCTTTGATGTTGGATATGTAATGTAGAAGCTCTCAAATATGATGCTTCAAGTGAAAAACGTATTACTTGCGGGGTTCTTTGTGTAGTATTAGAATTGATGAATGCTCTTTGTGTGCTTTGCAAACCATCCATTGTGGAAAACCTTCATGTGTATGGCTTTAGTGTGAGGAAGATAGAGATTATTATTGAATACTATAACTAATTTCTTGATGCCACCAATGTTCATGGGGAACCAACAAAACTTGAAGCACAAAGGTTTCACAGCTAGGAGGAAGCGTCAAATTTGAAGCATTCTGTGATCTTCACCCATCATGAATTTAGTTGTCTTTTTCCTCATAAAATTTGTGATGAGTGATGTTACATACTTCCTATCACATATTGCTAATGGTTATCACCATTTCCACATTGAATCCACAATGCACAATGTTTCATCACCCATCACTGATTTCTTATTATTTTCTCTTGTTGCATCCGCGATCTGCGATGGTCTATCAAGAAAGTCTTGTCTGAGATGGTGGTGGGACCCATGGTAGATTCCTAGCATTAATTTTTGATGAAAAATAAAATAGTTGAATTGGTTCAACCAAATATTTTATGTGTTTAGGTTGCTATGACTCTCTTGCTCAATTAGGATTTTTCACCTAAAGGAAAAGATAGATCCTACACAAAAAAATCTAAGTGGTTCACTCAAACTAATTAAAGTAAAATGAAAGTATGCCTAAATGAAATGACATAAATGCAAAAATTTGATAAAATTGATTTATTATATATGCAAAACCTAAGAAATATGAAGTGTTTGAAAACATAGTGTTGTTTGCAAAATACCTAAGAAGATGAATAAAAATGCAAATAGAACAAAACAAAAAGTTACAAGATTGAATATGTGCACTTGCAAACCTGATGGAGACTAGAAAATACTCTGAAAATTTAGAAATGTTGACTTTTTGATAGAATGGGACTCATTCGTCACCCTGGGTGAATCAGTCCCAGACTAGGGTTTATGCCCAAAATCATGTTTCTTCCAAAAGAGTACTAGAATATGCACTCTATTCTGATAGGAACCTCCATTGGGAATCATTCACCACCCATGGAAAATCAGTCCTTTTTTTTTATTTTTGAGAATTCAAGTTTCAAATCTATACTTTATCACCTACACAACACTTCTTGACAGAAACCCAGATTTGAATATCCACAAAACACCTACAAAAAAACTTTAAATTTCTTTTCTAATGGGGGGTTTTCCTTGGTCAAACCCCTAATTTGGTAGTTAAATCTTGAATAGATAAAATCTACATAAAACCCTATCCCTAAGCATTTCTAAGACTAGGAAATTTTGAATTAAGACGAAACCCTATTCTACTGTGTTAGAATAAAATAAGTAAATGTGATTCGAATGATGCAAGACTTCAATACATGAAAACCTACAACATCTCACATGAATTTTAATTACATGCAAACCTTAAATCTGAATATAGAGAGAAAATGGAAGATGAAATCACTTTGAAAACAAGTCATAAGGTGTGATTTGATGGCTAGTTGCATATCCTCAACCTAGATTTCTCCATGATTCTCCATAGGAATCCATGATCAACTCTTTGGAATGTTGGATTTTGAATGAGAAGTGAGATTTGAAGACTTGCAAAAACCCTATCTTCTTGTCCAAAAGCTTCAACTTTGTTGTCCAGAAATGTTAATGAAACTTCTTGTGAAAGATTATCAATGCTTGACTTTTGAAATTGCTTTGTAAAAATGACTAGGAGATGTGAAAAATGACCTAAAATGTGTATTTATAGGCATCAATACCTAATTTTCTTGTTATTAAGACCTAAGAGGCCGACATCCACTGAAAAATTGAATTAATTTGGTGAAATTCCTGCTCAAAATTGAAATTTTCCCCAAAAGGGACTCATTTTCCCAAGGTGGTGAATGGGTTCCACTTGTGGTTTTTGGAGGTGGGTTTTTGAGATATGAATGAATTAAGTATTGTTTGTTGGGATTTATATGATTTTTAATTGAAATGGGCCTCTAGATAAAAAATAATAGGTCTTAGTGGCGTATAAATGTTGTTTTTGAAGAATGATTAATGCAAGGGTAGTCAAAAGTAGGTCCAAATTGAGCATGAAATTATCTCTTTTTCCAAGAGAATCTAATTTTCTACGCTACATTTAGCCCCCACTTTAGCACCCATATGACTCTACATGCATATGTAAGCTAAAGGACTCTAAAAAATACACTTTATTGCTCAAAAGGATACTCATTCAAAATATGGGAGAATGAAGCCCCCAATGTAGTTATCTATAAAACCACAACATTAGGAACCACATCCTACAACACAAATTTGTTAATTATCCAAAAATTATTTTATCAAACTTCTAGAGATCAAATTTGAGGGTTGATGCATGCCCCCCTTGATTCCACTTGCTTTACAAAGGTGGAATCAAGGTAGTAATCTAGCCACGTTGAAGAAGGAACAATCATATTGTAGGGCATTTCCAAGTACCATGCCATGTAACAATAGATGATTAATGATTTCAAGTGTGGGATCACGATTCCAACACATCAAAAGACGTCAAAAATGAAGTTCCCTAGCTCTCGTTGTGTTGTTTTGGAGAAAAAGTATTTGATTAACTTTGAAGAGAAAATAACCCTATGTTATTAATGCATAAGAGTAAAATGAATGAAGATAGGTTAAAAGAGGTAAAAGAGAGTAATTTTTCATTTACTATTGCATTTTACCTTCTTGTAGCTCGAGAGTGATGAGGGAGATGAAAAGATGTTGAGTAGATGGGATTGTACGTCTTCACGATTAGATGAGCTTTGAGAGCAAGTGGAATGCAGTGAACTATATCATGAGGTGAGTCGATTATGCAACCTTTGATTAGTGATTTTGCAATAATTTAATAAATTTTATGCATACATAGGTTAATTTAGGATCTTGGAAAAAGATTTCACAAAGTTTCCCCTTTTTTTGCAAAGTGTCCCATTTCTTTGTGAAGTGTCTCATTTCTTTGCGAAGTGTCCCAAAAGGGTTCTAAAGTATCTAGGGACTTTAGAAAAGAACACTAGAAGAACTTTAGCACATTTTCATGATGAATAATCTAAAAATTAAAGATGTTAGATGAATTTTTAGAGCATATTGTTGTGATTTTGATAGGCTGCCCAATTGCAACAACAACTAGGGGGGAGAATATTAAGCTTTTTTAGAGACCTAGCTCCAACACTATCAACAAAGGAGATAGAGCATCTATAAGAAGTTGGAATATATTGGGCATACATGATGCCTCCTATGAGATACCACGATGCCATGCTGATGGCCCTATGTGAGCACTGGAATGCTGATACATGTACATTTCACCTCCCAACTGGGGAGATGACCATTACCTTAGAGGATGTACACTAGATTCTCTGAGTTCCTATTTAGGGGTATTCTTCTAAGAAGATCAGTCATTTCACGAGTGGTAGGCTGACATGTAGTATTTCCTTGATAGATCCGTTCATGATGAGTGTGTGAGGGCACAAATCAAGCTACCAATGCTACTATATTCACGAGCCTTGATAGTGAGATGGATTATGATGAACATGGTGGCAATGATACTCAATCCAGATGGAGGATTAGTTCACTTGATTCATAGGATGGAAGAGCATAGGAAAGTCTATGCTTGGGGGAGCTACATCTTGGTACATCTGTATTATGATTTGGGTCAATTTTTTTAGGAGATAGACAGTATGGTGCACTATACGCTTCTACAAGCATGGTGCCTTGATCATATTACATGCACCAAGCCTATTGATTTCCCATGTGTTGTAGCCATAGGGTATCCATGAGCCTTCGGCTATCCTCTACAACACCTATGGTAGCATGTCCAGATGTGCATTTTTGGAGAGTTAGGTTTAATCAGCTTGAGGAGGATAAGATCCTTTGGAGACCTTATCAACTAATACTACAGTGGCCAGATCATACCATACAGTTGAGGAGAATGTATATGGATAGATTTTTGGTTGGCCAACATGACTATGTAGTGCATCCATTTTATTATGGTCGATTCATGTGGTAGTTTAGACAGGTATAGACACCACCAAGGGCATTCCCCTTTATCAGGAGATTAGTGCAGAGTGCCTAGAGGCTAGGTGATATTCTATGGCTCACTATAGTCCATGTAGTCCAGAGTGACTCTAATTACTCAGATCATAATCAAGCACTAGTCTTTGATGATGATGACATTGGTAGCACAAATGAGCATGAGGAGTGGTGGTCAGTGACATGACCAACTCCCATATTTCCAATGGATGACCCTATAGGTGATGCAGGATCAACACCAAATGAGGGAGATGAGGTAGAGGACAAGGCCAAGGATGCACGATATAGGGTTGCAGATATTTTCACAGATGTTATAGATGATAAGTATGATTCAAATGTGGATCCTAACTATTAGGGCCTAGATTGAGGAGTTGAGGATGAGGAGGAAGAGGAGTATGAGGAGGAGGATCCACCCTTGAGTGAGGGTGATGAGGTAGCAGCTAAGGATCGACATGAGTGGGGAGAGTCATCACACATTCATGTGACTAGATCACATGTTGTAGCCACAATAGACATTAGTACCCATGGTCACAAAGAGGCTAGCACATCATCCATACCCCCTAGAGAGGATGAGGTTGATATCCCTCAGCCTCTTAGAGATATAGGTGGTGATATTTAATTTATGCATGTACTTTAGTGTGTATGATTTATATATATTATGATGATATTTACTTATTGTGTATTTCTTTTACCTTGTAGGAGTGACGATAGACTGGTGAGAGTTCTATCATCAGGCAACTAGAAAGATAGTTCCTGCATCCATCAATGAGGAGGAGATAGGCCCTAATTATGTGACCCCACTGATCATGGAGGAGGAGCCAAAGTCACTTAGACCATTCATGAGGCTATGGATAGTATATGAGAGTGTGAGGAGATGACTCCATTGAGCTAAGATTGCAGGATAGTTATCCTAGACTCTAGGAGAGGTGGAGAGACTATAGGAAGAGGTAGCACGTCTACAGGCGAAGAGGGATTAGATAGTAGAGGAACAGAATCTGGCCCTTGGGTGGATACAAGGCTTAGAGTTTGCACTTAGGATTAGCGGATCACAATCACAATCACACACAACCATCTCACAATGTCCATGTATCAGATCATAGGCACCAGAGCCCGAGGGGTCTAGTTCTCATAGACCTTGGTGATGTTGTATATTGTGATGATATTTACATAAAACTTTGGATATATATATATATATATATATATGAGAATTTGATGTTTTGTAATATGTCTTAATGTGTTTGAATGTTAAATGGAATTGTGATTAATTAAATAACTTGTAAAATTATTTAATTAATGTCTACATGATCTAACATGATTGATGTGATCTAATGAAAAACATATTTCAGTGTCACTTTAGATACAGCGTTGTTATTTTGAGATATGTTAAATAAAATACACCTATAATTCATATAAGGATCTAACTCAACATAACACGAGGGTGAATAGTATGAAATCTAAAGTAATTATAAAAATAAATTAAATAATCACCTTAGTGTTCAAGACATACATATGATCATTTGTCAAGAACGAAGCAATGTGAAAGTATTTAGGATGTAACCAAGTAATTTTAGACCACACTGCTTTATAGTTCATACTATTCAAAGAGACTAGAGATAATACTAACGCAGATGTGTGGTATTAATAGGTTCCCTAAGGGGTGTTACATTGAGGTATGTTAATACATGAGCACCAGACCCATAATTGGTATCGATTATGTAAGCTCCCAGCCAATTAGGGCTAAATTTATCTTTATCTTCATGGTCAACATGAGTATTGCATTGATTCTCATAGATAATTAAATCACCTTTATTAAATGTCTGAGGAATGATGTCAATATTTTGTTTGCATTGTAATTGTTTAATGCAAGTCGGGAGATTCTCAAAAGCGTTGATGCACTTTCAATCGAGCATCTCAAGTTGGTGCAATATTTGTTCTTTATAAGTGGTATCATCAATAAGGTATTGGAGAGAAATTCAGAGGGTAGGAATTTCTAACTCCAAGGGCATGATCGCTTCAGTACCATAAAAAAGATTATAAGGTGTAGTTCCTGTGGATAATCTAACACTTGTTCGATAAGCCTACAGTGCATAATGTAACTGTTTGTGCCAATCCTTATGATGTTTGTTAATAGTTTTCTTTAGGATTTTTTTAAGAATCTTATTAGTGCTTTCAGATTGTCCATTGGATTGTGGATAGTATGGTGTGGAAAATCAATGTTGAATGTTGAATGTTTCAAAAAAATTCTTTACGTCATTATTCTTAAATGGGGTTCCATTGTCTGAAATGATTACAAATGGAACTCCAAAGTGAGAAATTATGTGCTCCAATATGAATCAAAAAATTACTTCAACATTTGTAGATCAAAGAGAAATTTCTTCCACCCTTTTTTTTGAAATAGTTTGTTTCTATGATGATAAATGTATGTCCAACAGAGGAGGGTGGTGATTTTTTTCCAATGAGATCCAATCCCCATACTGGAAATGGCCAAATGGGAATTTGGGCACGAAGCACAAAAGCAAGGGCATGAATTATATTGCTATGTTCTTGGCATTTTTGACATCGTTCAACATAAGCAAAGTAGTTTTTTTTCCATGTCTCCAATAATATCCCATACGGATGAGTTTTTCCACTAGTGATTGTCCTCCAAAATGAACCCCATGGACACCAACATGAGCTTGGTCAAGGGCTCTAGGAATTTTAGAGTCCCTAAGACACCTAAGTAAGATACCATTGAAGGATCTTCTATACAATACTTCGGCGAGGATTATGTATTTCACTGCCAATTTGCGTAAACAATTTCGAGTATTTTTCATTGTGGGTTTTGGAATGGTACCATATTTTAAATAATTATATATTGTATAATAACATTCTATTGATTCTTCTGGAGTTTTCATTAAAAAATATTCTAATCAAGTATCAATCGAAGGTTTCATGATTGGATGAATAATAAAGGTGAAGTCTGTTGAAAGATCATGTGGGGATATAAGAGAGGTTGTACTCGCCATTGCATCCACATGTCGATTGTCTTTTCATGGGATTTTATCAATGGTGAATGATTCAAACTTCTCTAATAGTTGCATTGTAAGATCCTTGTATTTTAATAATTTTTCATGTTTAGTTTGATATGTCCTAGTTATTTGTTTGATCACTAATTGTGAATCACCAAAAGATCTTCATATCTTTGGTACCCATGGTTAAAGCAGCTTGTAATCCAACAATTAATACTTCATACTCAACTATGTTATTTGTACATAGGAATTTTAATCGATAAGAAAAGGGATAGGTTTTTCATTTGGTGGAATTAATATCACTCTAGCACCGAAACCTGTTCTACACTGAGATCCATCGAAATAAAATTCCCAAGTTTTAACGTCTATTGCCAAGACATTGTCATCAAGAAAAGAGTCATGATTAGGTAAAGTGAGAGGGGAAGGGGAATCAATGAAGTGATCGGTCAAGGTTTGTCCTTTGATTGATTTTTGTAAAAAAAACTTAAGATCAAACTCAGTTAAAAACATCACCCACTTAGCTAAGCGGCTAGAGAGATCTATTTTATTGAAAAATTGTTTAAGAGGATCAATTTTTTTTATGACTTTTATTTCAACATTTAATAAATAATGTCGCAACTTAATAGTAGAAAATACAAGAGCCAAACATTGTTTTTCAATTTGTGAGTATTGGGTTTCATAATCAATTAAAGTTCAATTGATGTAATAGAAAGGATGTTATTTTCTAGTATCATCTTGTTGAGCCAACAATGCAGTAAGAGCATGGACTAATGTGGCTATGTAAAGGATAAACAGTTTGTTTGGCATAGCAGGTTGTAAAATGGGTGGAGTTGCAAGGTATTCCTTCAACTCTCGAAGGATTTTTTATAATCCTCATTCCAATCAAAATGTACATCCTTTTGGAGAAGATGTGTGATAGTAATGTGTGATCAACTAAAGATGCAATGAAACAATGGATAGCATGAATTTTTCCTTGTAATGTGTGCAATTGAGGAATGTTCTCGGGAGGTGGCATGTTAATAATGACATCAATTTTCTGTGTCCAAGATTTTATGTATGTAATCGTGAAATATCAATGCCATTGCTCGTTGATAAGTTGTGGTGGTGTTCTTTAATCCAAAAGGCATCATAACCCAACATAACGTTCCCCAAATAGTTGTAAATGTGGTTTTGTATTGATTGTGTGGGTTGATAAAGATTTGATTATAACCAAAAAATCCATCCATGAATGACAACAAAGCATGTCCAATAGTTGAATCTACGATCGTCTCAATATTAGGAAGTAGAAAATCATCCTTGAAAGATGCTTTATTCAAGTCTTGAAAGTCCATGCATATCCTAATATGATTATCAAGTTTAGCAACTACGACAACGTTTGAGATCCAAGGACAATAATCAATAGGTCGAATGAAACCTGCATCAAGGAGGTTTTTAAGCTCTCCTTTAACATGCAAGGCTATGTTAGGGTGCATTTTTCATATCTTTTGGTGAACAGGTTTAGCATTTTCAGCAAGAAAAATGTTGTGTTATGATTTTCAGGTCAATTCCTAGCATATTAGAATATTTCCAAGCAAATTTTTTAGAAAAATCATGAAGTATTTAAGTTGTAGTGTCCTCTTGTTCTTCATCATCGAGGCACTTCCCAATCTTTATAATTTTTTCTTTATCATCTATTGTCCATTGGTATATCAATTGTATCTCTTAACAGGAGTGCATTAGACTTAGGAATTTCAGGATCATATGGTTCTTTAGTAATATCACTATCTTTTTGCTTGGTACTTATCATAGCACAAGTATCTTGTTTCTTGGGAGGAGTAGAGGATATGTTATCATAAACTCCTAAAATTTGTTGTAGTGCTTCATCACTTTTAACATGCTCCCATGATGGTGGTAAGTCCATATCAAGTAGTTCAGGATGTTTAATTGTGATATTGTGTCTTAGTTGACATGTTATAGTGTTGATATTCAAAGATGGTCTTTGAGTGGCTTTTGTCATCTTAGAAAAAGAATATCACAACCCATTTTTTGTCTCTTGTGTATTAGGTTCTATAGGGACACGAATACCTTGTTCATTCTTTCCACATCCTTTTCCAGCATATCCCAATTGTTTCATAAGTTCATAGCATTTTTCATAAAGTATTTCCATCCCCTTTGGATTAGGCTGATGTTGATAATCTATCTCATCACAATTTGTTGTGTATGTTGTAATTTCTTCTAAAGTAGAGGAGATGGATGCTTGAGAAGATTTTTCTCAATTCTTGGTTGACATAATGGTTGGTGGTTCTTTTTTTTCATCCTCTTTTTCATGTGATTATATATTCACCCATAAATGAAGGTGTTAATTCTAAGGATCCCCAATCATCACCAAATAATTTAGACACCTTTTCTTCATCTTGTTTTTCAATTTCAAGAGGCTCTATATGAGATGTTGGAATTAATGTGTTTAGAGGACTTGTGGTTCCTTTTTCAAGTTGTAAGAAACTTTCAGGCTCAAGGTCTATTTGAACTTCATAAATTTTGTTGTTATAGACATATTTCATTATACGATGAAGAGTTGAAGGCACCACATTCATCTCATGAATCTATGGTCTTCCTAAAAGAAGATTATATGCAAGATCATAAAGCATGAAATGAATAGGAGTTTTCATAGCAACTATGCCAACTATAATAGGAAAAGTGATTACACCAAGTGGTTGCTTTGTTGTATTATCAAATCCTCAAATGGATAAGGAATCAGGTTTTATTTGTGACTTTTCAACACATAATCTATCGAGGAGATTCACACTACACACATTAAGGGAATAACCATTATCAACAAGGGTCCTTTTGATACCTATTCGATTGAATTGAGCAATTATCATAAAGGTTTCATTTTTTTTTTGTAACTCTAAAGGGGAGAGCTCATGTTGATGAAAAGTAATGTCTAGATTAACTCTATTCATTCCATGTATTAAAGATACCATATCATTTGGAGTTGTACCAGAATGAACAACTATATGTTGTAATGTTGTCTAAAGGATGGTGTGATAATTTGATGAATTTTGAAGTAAATCCTAAAGAGAAATATTTGGAGTATTCTTGATTTGTTCAACAATATTGTACTCCTTTGTGTGTGAGGGAAAATGAGGAGCACTAGGTGGATTAGGTAAAGGTAAAGAGGGTGGGGTTGGTTGGTGTGGTTGCGGATTGTTTTGGGTATTATATGTATGAGCAACACTAGTATTACTGGATTGCTGCAACACATCAATTTTAGGTGGGTAAAGAGTAAACATGGGTTTATTGGAAGGGTGAAGTTTATGTGAGGGTGGGTAAAGAATGAGTTGAGGTTGAATCACATTAATGTCCTTTTTTTTAGGTTGTTCATAACAAACCTTAGTGGATGACTTAGGTGAGATGAAATCCTATAGGGATTCATCTAACATATCAAAGTCATCATGACTAAAAGGTTTGAGAGGTAAATTATCATCAATTGGTTTAGGTTTTTCATCACAAGCCTTAGTGGATGAACTTAGAGAGAGGAAACCATGTAAGGTTTCATCTAACCTATCCAAGTCATCACTACTAAGAGGTTTGGATGATATATTTTGCCTAAAGTGCATCATTGTTTTGAGTGGCTCCTGGGATTTTTTAATGTTTTTGTTTGTGTTTTTTGATGAATTTGATCTAAATGAACTAGGAACTAATTTTGAAAATGAAATGTGAAAAAATATAATGCTATCCATAAATGCCATGAAAGGAAAATATTCTTATGAAAATGATATAAATATGACAAAAAATAACCAAACTGAGACATAAAAGTAACTATGGCAAACAAAAAGTGGAAAATAGGAAATTGAATTGTGAAAACAATGATGCAAAAAGTGTTCTAAGACTGATTCACTCAGGGTGGCGAATGAGTCCTAGTAGGGGTATTTTTGATATTTTTCTAATTTTTTGAACTTTTTTCTATGTTCAGGTCTATACAATCTAGAGAAGTAATCAAAATGCAGAATTTTGTGATGATTTTGATAAAATGAAATGCAATAAT
The DNA here is from genome assembly GCA_007258455.2 of Sequoia sempervirens. Taxonomy (NCBI): domain Eukaryota; kingdom Viridiplantae; phylum Streptophyta; class Pinopsida; order Cupressales; family Cupressaceae; genus Sequoia; species Sequoia sempervirens. The sequence continues at coordinate 423,281,914 of VDFB02105785.1, forward strand.
GACCTCAATATGATAGTTTGACGAATGCAATTTTGTAAATCCTAGGATGCAAAAATAATTAGAAAACCTAATAGAATAGTGATGCAAGGTAATTCCTAGGATGCAAATGCAATGGAAATCAGAAAGATAATGTTCAATATGCAGGTTCACCAAAATGAACCAAATATTTTTATGTGTTTAGGATGCTATGACTCTCTTGCTCAATTAGGGTTTTTCACCTAAAGGAAATGAGATAGATCCTACATAAAAAAATCTAAGTGGTTCACTCAAACTAATGAAATTATGTTTAAACGCAATGATCTAAATACAAAAAACTGATAATATTGATTGATTATTTATGCAAAACCTAAGAAATATGAAGTATTTGAAAACATAGTGTTATTTGCAAAAGACCTAGGAAGATGAATAAAAATGAAAATATAACAAAATAGAAAGTTATAAGACTAAATTTGTGCACCTATAAACCTGAAGGAGACTATTAAGTACTCTAAAAAACTAGAAATGTTGACTTTTTGACTGACTGGGACTCATTTGCCACCCTGGGAGAATTAGTCCCAGACCAGGGTTTCTACCCAGAATCTTGTTTCTACCAAAAGGGTACTAGAATCTACACTCTATTCCACAAGTTTCAGATCTGTACTTTATCACTTCTTGACGGAAACCCAAATCTAAATCTCTGAAAAACACTTGCAAAAAAACTTTAAATTTGTTTTCTAATGGGTGGTTTTCCTTGGTCAAACCCCTAATTTGGTAGTTAAACCTTGAATAGATAAAATCTACATAAAACCCTAGCCCTAAGTGTGTCTAAGACTAGGAAAATCTAAACTATGACAAAACCTATTCTAATGTGCTAGAATAAGATAAGTAAATGTGATTTGAATGATGCAAGTCTTCAATCCAAGAAACCCTACAACATCTCAAATGAATGTAAATGACATGAAAACCTTAAATCTAAAGATAGAGAGAAAATGGAAGATGGAATCACTTTGAAAACAAGTCATAAGGTGTGATTTGATGGCTAGTTGCATCCCCTCAACCTAGATTTCTCCATGATTCTCCATAGGAATGCATGATCAACTCTTTGCAATGTTGGATCTTGAATGAGAAGTGAGCTTTGAAGACTTGCAAAAACTCTATCTTGTTGTCCAAAAACTTCAACTTTGTTGTAGAAATGATAATGAAACTTCTTGTGAAAGATTCTCAATACTTGACTTTTGAAATTGCTTTGTAAAAATGACTAAGAGATGTGAAAAATGACCTAAAATGTATATTTATAAGCATTAATACAAATTTTCCCATTATTAAGACCTAAGAGGCCGACATCCACTAAAAAAATGAATTAAGTTGGTGAAATTCCTACTCAAAATTGAAATTTTCCCCAAAAGGGACTCATTCGCCACCCTTGGTGAATGGGTCCCACCAAAGGGGACTCATTCACCCAAGGTGGCGAATGGGTCCCACTTGTGGTTTTTGGACGTGGGTTTTTGATATATGAATGAATTAAGTATTGTTTGTTGGAATTTATATGATTTTAAAGTGAAATGGGCCTCTAGATCAAAATAATGGGTCATAGGGGCCTATAAATTCCATTTTGAAGAATGATTAATGGAAGAGAAGTCAAAAGTAGGTCCAAATTAAGCGTGAAATTGTCTCTTTTTCCAAGAGCATCCAATTTTCTATGCCACATTGGTAAAGTGGAATATGTGAGAGAAAGTACAATGGTAAATGTATTTCTTTCTGTCCAATTAAAAATTAAAAGCCTCCACCATGTGAAACAAATTTTTAAATTACTAGGAAATAATTGAAGTATAAAGGTAAATAAAAGGTGCAGGCATGGGTAATTTTTTATTTGACCAATTAAATGAATTTTATCCTTCACGAAAACTTTGGCTACATTATCTTCATTGCTCATCATTATTATATTTCTCATTTCTATCATTCTATTCATGATGTGCAATATGTTTGTGTGAGGTGCCTGGTGGGACCCGAGGAGTTTCAAATATTATTATTTGATGAATCTATTAAAAGGTGAAGTTCATAATAGAAGAAATCTTCAACAAAAAATGATAGAAAAGGTTAAAGCCATCATAATTAAAATAAAGTTTTAATTGTTGGGAAGTAAAAATAAATTAAAATAGAAAGTGAGATTAAAGTATGAAGGTGAATACATGGGTAAATGGGAATTTTAAACCCCAAGCTTTTTCACCATGAAAATGAAATGTTTTTAGCTACAAATGAAGGTAAATGGAAAATGCAAGGGAAAGCAAAGAGGCGTGAAACAAAGGGTAGTTTGGAGATTCTTCAAGCTAAGGAGGTTATGGATCAAGGACTCAAGTGATGCTACATGTAGGGTAGAGTTTCAATCTGAGAAATTCCTCACCTTTAAAGTGTAATTTTTGCTTCTTCCTAAAGCAATTACTCATTCTTTTTTGTCTCATAAGATAACACATTTTGTAACAGGGTCTGGAATGTATAGTGTTTGGTTTTAGGTTTCTAAAGTTTTCTGAGTCATGTAATGAGGAACTTATACACAACAATGTTATATTTGCATGTAAATGATCATATATTCCAAGTTAGTTGTCTCCATTGTACACATTGCACAAATTATGAATATAATAAATCAAGGGTTTTTTCCATTTATCTTCTTGTTTTTCCTTGAAATTCTATTTTGTGTTGTCACTTTCATTCAAAGAATTAATTAAATTGTATTAACATAAACAGAGGTTTGTGCAACTATATTCTTGGATTACTAAAGTATGACTTGTTCAGTTGCTAGTATTAATGGTGTAATGCATCATATGATAGGAATGATTATGATAGTGAGAATGTTGTAATGAGTTTTAAACTTCATGGTTTAGGTGACTCCACCCTAGGATTAGCCACTAGTCTTTAACGTTACATTTTCCTGAGATTGTTGGTCAGCAACTGTATTTTAAATCAAATTTACTCATCAATCTTGTTGTGGTTGTGTGTGGAATTTAATAAATCATATCTCTCATGTTTAAAGTGTACATTGTGATGAATGTCGGCCATACCTTCAAAGTATTGTGACTATTAAGCATATAAAAGAGAGTTATCTATTTACTTTGTGTTTGATATTCTAGCACACAAGGATCTAAAAGCACACTGTTGGGATAACCCTCCAAGGTTTAGCAAAGCCTAAAGTGTAGGGGAGAAAATTTTATACTTCAAGCTCTTGTTCGTTGTCCACTGACCTTGAAAATCCTTAAGCATAAGGGTTGGCTACCCTTTAGAGGATTCTAAGGTCATGCTAGAAGAAACACCAACACTCCCCATTTTCAAGGTTGTAATCTTTACTAAAAGGTCACGTGTAGCCCTCAAATCATATTTTTAGATCCGAAAACCTAGAGAAGCAGATTAAGCAAACTAAGAAGAATAGAATCAAACTTTTAATTCCAAAAAAAGTGGAATGGGACTGATTCGCCACAAGTGGTGAATGAGTCGCACTATGGCTATTTTTCAAATATCTTTGTAAATTCAGACACCTTTTTTTTGAAACCTACTCTTGTGCAAAAATATAGAAATGGGGATGATTCACCCAGAATGGTGAATGATTCCCATTAGGTCAAAAAGTCAAAATTTCTAGCGTTTCAAGACTCCTTTCAGTCATCTACAAGTTCCCAAGTGCACACATTTCATCTTGCAGTTTTTTATTATGTTTCATTTGCATTTTGAGGTCATTTAATTCAAGTTTGCAGATATGTGTGCAGGATCATGATGGGCCAAAAAGTGGCGATATGATTGGTATGTGTAGGGTATGTGGTTGACGACTTTTTTTTTTACCCAAAATTGATGAAACAAAAGGGGTTTTTTAAGGAGATTCTCAACTTTCCACCAATATAAATTATAGTTTAATTTGAATTTAATAAAAAATTATTATTCATTTTCTACTTGAATTATGACTAAAGTCCTTATTGATAGGTTGATTGAAAAACATTTATAGCTTTCAAACGGTATCACATTTTTTGAGTCTGAAACATGCATCACATTCTATGCTTTGAATACTATAGGATAAAAAATAAATTAAATTTCATGAAGTTTTGACCAAGTTAAGGTGGTCAAATATATAAGTTTTATATTTTTAAAAAATTTAATAAAAAATTCATAATTAATTATTTACTTGGAAAAAAATTACAAAAAAATATGCATCACATCGGGACAGGGTCCTCTACTATATCTATCTTATAAAAATATTATCATTTTATTGTGGTTAGGGTGGTCGATAGACACCTACTTCTTATTTTTTCCCTGAAATTTAAGTACTACTGCATTGAAATTTCAAATTTTCACCAAATAGATTTAAAAAAAAAAAAACCTAGTATTTTAGAAACTACATTCAATTTTCTACATATTCTATTCTTACATATTTTTGAAATAATATAGATAACTTATTCAAAAATTTATGTCAAGTTGCCTAACTCTAATTTTTCTAATTTTTTTGCCACTTAAGGGCCTATTTTTTCCATGATGATCCTACACATACCCTTGCATCCTCTTAGGGTTTTGCATTTCATCTTGCATTTCATTGTATTTTCCAAGTCTAAACTTGGTGGTGAATCCATCACTAATCTCTAAACATACCCTAGGATACCCTTCTAATAGATCCCTTGCCTCCATTCCACACTTGAGTTTGAGGTCTCTAAGGTGTCCTTGAGTGTAGCAAGTGTGAAACATGAACCCAATCCTTGTGCTCTATTCCTCCAAGGTGGGGAGTACTATTTCCATTACTACACTAACCCTAATCTTAAGTGTATCTAAGATTAGGAAATATAAAATGTAATGCAACCCTATTCTAATGTGCTAGAATGAGATGCATGAATGAAGCGTGAAGATGATGACTCATTTAGGGAGATGTCTAATGACCCTAATAAGCCATAATGATGTATGTACCTTCCTTTAGGTTGAAATTATAGTGATAATTGAGGGTGGAATCACTTAGGAAATAAGTCATTGGGCTTGGTTTTATGGCTAGTTGCATCTCCCCAACCTAGAATCCATCATGATTCACCATAGGAAAATATAAGCAATCCTTGACAATGCTAGATCTTGAATAAAAGTGAGCTTGAAGACCTAAAAAAACACAATTATGTTGCTCCAAGACTTCAACCTTGCTTTCTCTTGAAAACTTGAATGCTCTTGTGAAAGTATGCTTGAGTGCTTGTCAATGCTCAGACCTTGAATTGCTTTCTCTAGATGAAAATAATGAATAAAAAGCTTGTTTATATAGGCACTACACCTAATTTACCATTTATTAGATCTCAAAAGATTACATCAACTAAAATTTTGAAATAAAAACTTGAATTTTCTGATCAAACCCTAAAAATGGGCCACACGAGACTCATACGCCCAAGGTGGTGTATGATTCCCACCCTAGTTTTTCGAGGTGGTCCAATGATGGGTTATTAGAAAATTTAATTCTCTTGTTGATTTTGTCAAGATTTTAGTTGAAATAAGCCTTGAGATCTAAAATAAAGGGTCTTAGGGGCCTATTAATTCTATTTTAAAGGGTATTTAATGCAAGGGTGTACTAAAATAGGTCCAAATTAAGTGTGAAATTGTACCATCTTCGAGAGCATATAATTTTCTATGCTACAGAAAGAAATTGTAGAAAATTTCAGGGAAAGATTTTGAGGGCTCGAAAGGTTTGATAGAGAATCATTGGTATGGTTCAAGAAATTGTTAGAACTAAGTGTGTTATTTCCATTCCTTTCGATATTTTTGAGGTTAATTCAATGACTAGGTTAGGTTTATATGGCAATGATACAAGGAACTATTGCATGGGGAGGAAATGTCATACCAAAAGGAAAACACAGATGGATGGTAGATTGTCTCCTCCTCCCTCTAGTGTTCTAAAGGTCAATATCGATGGCTCTTCAAGGAGAAATATTGGGCATGCTAGAATTGGTGGAGTTGGGAAAGATAGTTTTGGTAATGTATGATTTCTTTTCTCTATATATGAAGCTCAATACACTAATAATTTGATGGAAGGTCTTGCTATCCTTAGAGCACTGGAAAGGGCTTATGATCTCAAATGGTGCAATATTATTTGTGAATCATACTCTCAGATGAGAATTAACATGTTGAATACTTAGAACCTTGTGGATGGGAATAATTAGAACCTAGATTTGGTGACTAAGAAGATTCTCTAATTGAGCGCCTCAATGGATTCAACCTCCTTTTTTCATATCCCTCAGGAATGGAATAGGGTGGCTGACTATTTGGATAAATGGGATTTTGAGCATAGATTTAACTAAAAAGTAGATGATAAGGGTTCTTTATCTCATGATTACAGACAATTTTTTGATAGGCTAATTATGGAGAATATGGATGGTTGAGTATTGTAGTTTTGTGGTTAGTCTAGTGGGTTGGGATCTTTCTGGGTTGGTTTGGTTATTTCACTGTTTGGTTTGTAATATGTTTTCTTGAGTTAATAAAAATTTTACCTCATTTTTTATTAAAAAAAGACAACTAGAATAATTATCCATTAGATTCCCCAAATCCACCAACAACTAGGTGTTCATTGTGGTAGCCTCTCATTTGGAAAATTAGAGTTTAAATTTAAAATCTATCATTAGTTAAGAGTAAACAATGTGATCAACCCACATGGAACATATTTACCATCTAGAGTTTATAGATACATCATTAGAATGAAGGAATTCCATATATATAAGTTTAGGCTTACAACCACTAAATGTGAAAGATGACAAGCCATAATTTTATATACCAAGTCTATGCAAGATTAATTTAATCTTAGACATGAAACATACTAAAAAATAGTAAAATTAAAAATTAGGCCTAAAGATGATATTACACATGTGTTATATGGTACTAATAAATTGACATAAACAACTAAGACATATATAGGAAAGTCATATTTTGTGTACATGTGGGCTAATGGAACCATGTCACATTATAATACTAACCACTTTTATACTAAATTGGAGTGGATATATATAGAAATCTAAAGGTTGCGAGTAATGGGAACCATTGGGTGGTAGTAGAGTGGAGAAAGGGACCAAATATATAGCACATACCATGTGGAGAATATATATGTGCTTAGATATCTGAGCCATTATTAAGGAGATGCACAATACAAATAGGGTAGAAATATGTAGTGATAGGAAGGATAAGTAAGAAATGAAAACAATTAGTATGATATAATCAAGTTAAATTAAAGGTAGTGGACACAAATCAAGATAGTGTAAATAGGGAAAAAAAAAATTTACATATGATTTAATTACTTGTATATGGGCTACAACTAGTTAACAAGGAGTTTAAACAAAAGTGGAAAGGCTTAAAAATAGGAAATGACTATGATTTTCTTGGCATCCATAGAATATGAATTAATTAAATCCATTACAAGTAAAACTTAGGCTATTATCGCTGAGGGTTTTGAATGCATGTAAGACAATATTAGAGAACCCTTGAGATTCAACAAAAAGGCACCACTAGGACATCAAGATGCCAATATAGCCTAAATACCTCACAAGAGAACACCAAACATGAGAAAAATTTGAACCATAAAATGGATTAGGCTAATACAATGAAAACCATTATATGAGACAATATTAGGTGAAAAAGAAAATATGCATAGAAAATTTACAAACCAAGACATATACATTGACAAAAATTAAATTTTATTAATACTAATTCTTAGATTGAAACCCCAATAGAAATAGATAAAACCCTAATAAAAAATTCTCTAATTATTCATCACCACAAGGTAAACTAGGGAATAAGGGAAGCAAAAGATGTACCAAAATGATGGGTTACTAGGTGAAGTTGCAAAATATTCCTTGTAGTAATGCCATTATTTTTCTCTTAATATTTTATTCTCCTCAAATCCTAAGGGCATACCAAAATCTCATATTAGATTTATCAAATTAAGACTAAGGTAGCACTTATGATCAAGAAATGGATAGCTAAAATACAATACATGAGATATGTTATCATCTTCCTCTTTAATATCTTCTAGTATAAGAGGGTGTTCTTGAAGGTTTAACCATGGTAAAATTAAATAGAAAAAAAATACTAAAAGTGATGTTGACTCAAACCATACTCTTTGTAGGAAACAGATCTAATATCTTATCATTAAAACTTCAATGTGCTTTAATATAATCAAGACCTAAAATTTAATTTTAGTAAAAATACAAATCTCACATGAAGTAAATATTTATCATTTACTATCCCCTATAATGTATTTTACTTTATGAATTCACTTCATCTATGTGATTATAAATATAAGCATGAAATATAACCCTTCAAATATTTATTGGACATTAGATTCCAAAATATATAATATTGTTATATAAGTTGATGAGATGTGCAATTCTAGTAAAAAATCATAAGTTCGTAATTTTGTAAAAATGAGATAAATAAATTATATTAAAAATAATGGTCACTTACCCTTCTATACTAGTACCTAAAACATACGAAAAATAGAGAAAAGTCTTGGAAAAGGAAAACAACAAACATAATTCTATAGTAGACAATGTACATTTATGTGCAAACGAAAAATATAATAAACCTTGATTATCAAAGTGTACTAACACATCCTCTAGATCAGTCTAGAAAGAATTGTATGCATTAAAAAGAGGTTACAACCATATCTACTAGACTGATCTTCAAAGCATATAGATAAAATATCTAATCTAAGAAACTCAATAACATTACATTTCCTAAGGATTTATAGCTAACAACAGAGACACTAATCAATAAATATAATATTTTATATAATAAAATTCCTATAACTCATACAAATAATTCTTACCTTCACAAAATTGTAATTTTATATTAGTTGAATCCTAGAACATACAATAACACCTCTATGTAGGAAATTATCCCAAATCCCAACAACCAAAATATGTTGTCTTAGAGTATATTTAGCATTTAATATTACAAGAAAACAAGCTACTTGGGTGTAGAAACTAGTGAAAAATTTAGTTACATAAGCATTAAAAACTTGTCATACTCAACACAATGTTGTAAGTAGAAATATATATTTTCATAAAATATTAAATCAACCTTAGAGTAACAATTGGTTACAACATTGAAAGGGATAAAAGCTTCTTCTTCAATGAAATATACCAAAGTTATTTGGAATGATTTAAGGAGTATGCTACATCAATGCACATTGAATTTAGAGTTGAACTTATTCTAATATATCGTATCTATAATATTTGGCAATCCATTCTTTTATGAAAATACCAAGTACCTTATAATAACACAGAAGGACCAAGAAATAACCTCTAGATTAAGAAAAAAATGTAGAGTTGAGAAAAAATACTAGTGTCACATTTATGAACTCCTTACACCTATAGATTGTTCACTCCATGAAAGAGTCTAATGTCACCTACACATAACTTAAAAAGAAAAAGAAAACAAGACTCTATAAACATAAATGGCTAGGTCAACGGTGTCATTGAATAGGCAAAGACCATTTATAGGTCAATAAATTTCACCATAATATAAATAATTAAACTTGTATGATTATCTTCCTATTGACATAAAAAAATTCACCAAAATGGAGATGAGAATATGGATTAAATTATAGAAATACAACCCAAAAAATAGCATAGATAGTATTGTAAGGCATAGGAACATCCACAAGGCTCTGAGGCAAAGTCATTACGCCAAGCATTGGACTATTTTAACACCTATAATAATCTCCTTCAATTTCTCAAAATAATTTTGTAGAAGACATGGCATATGGATTAAAATTCCATTAGGTATGGTAAAGAAGTTAAAAATTTTAAACTTTAAGAAAGGGCATCTAGATATACAACCAATACATAATACTAAATTAAATATGTATCCTCAAAGAATTGGTTATTAGAATATGTAGCCACTATCTAAGTAAGATGTTCCGTGTGGTCATGTTTCATTAACTCCAAATCCCTTTGTTGAATATTCATTGATAATTGAGTAAGAAAGATAATCTCACCATTTTTTTTTATGACCAATAGATAATGCTCATATTATTAAACATATAGGAGTCAAAGATTGGTAATAAAAAATAATGGTGTTACAACCTAACATATAGAATAATGATCATTTATCTTTTTTCCATCTAGGCCATAATGGAGAACTATTTTCCTATAAAGCTAAAGCATTGTGGCCAACATGCTAAGATCATCAAATGAAATGGTATCACACAAGTGTCCCACATACATTACCATGTAGGCTTTAATTTTTAATAAGAGCATCTATAATTGATGAGATGAAGCCACACACATTCTATGATACTTGAGAAAAAATCATTGTTTGTTATGCACTATGAATTGGAAGTAAACATGTGGCTAAGGTCAATTATATAAGCAAGGTATATGGAAATGTATGGTTTTCAATAGGCATAGTGGGTAAGCATGGTAAATATAATGTAAACTAATTGGTATGTATTTTAAGTTGAGGAAAAACCATCTATTTAAGTCAACAAGGGAATATAATATTGGAGATAAGGTAATCTAAAAGGTGATTAACAACTAAATCAAACACTAACAATTAAGGGTGAGGAGATTGACTAAAACATTAGCAAATATGTACTAGATGTGATATAACTAGTGGTATTGATACTAGGGATTTAAAGAACTTGATTTAAGTTGTATACTAACTAGTAATAAGAAGGCATTATTCGATTATATGAAGTGAATTAAGGGTAATGGTTGACAATCAATATGAATTCAAGTGTGCAAGTAAATATCTGTTTAGGCCAAGAAAGGAGCTTAGGGCATATGGGTTTAAGGATCATACCACTATGGAAGCATAAATAAACTTCAAACTAGGGTATAACTAGAGCATAAATAAGCTTCTAACCTTAAGAGTGATTGATCCAATCAAGTGGAAACTATTGGATTTTCTAATTTCACACATGGAGTAAATGCATACATAAGATTCATGCACACTAAGAAGCATAAATAATGGCATAATAATGTTAATCCCAATGCCTAGAAACAAATCCTTGCAATATGTTTGTGTGTGTGTGTATGTGTCTGTGTGTGTCTATGTCTGTGTGTGTGTGTGTGTAAATGTCCTAATGTAAGATTTCTTGGATTAGTAATCAACATAGGGAAACAAGGTCAATGAGAGCATGTGTAACATACAAAATTTAGCATTTTGGCGCATGGACCAACAAGATCATTTTATGTTGATGGTATGTTAATTTTGGGTGAACATGTATCCAAATGCCATAAAGAGATAAAATGGAACAAAAATCTCATTTATTCATAGGAGTTCAATGAAGACAACATTAATTTATATGAAGTAAACTTCACATAAAAACAAAAAAATTATATCACTTTTTTTGTCATATCTCCTTATTGTACTCCCCATTATGATTGTTAGGAATATTTTTTCACTTTAGATTTTAAATTATATATTACTATATATTTTTGTTAGAACATGGATCCTTTGAATGTTATTTTTTGATACAAAACCTCAAGTGGTTTGTGTAAACAAGAAAATACATGCTACTAGATGTAAGTTAGTGTTTGAAATTTGATTTTACTTAAGGAAACCTTATGTCAAATGATACAATTTGGTAGTATATGTTGTTTATTGTTTTCCTTTCTCTAAACATCCAATTAAATTGTGAATTTCAATCATAACTGTCTAGCTCCAACTATTGCAAAATTATTATTTTTTCTGCACAAAAATATTTTTTGATTTGTTGCTTATAGAAGAACAACATAAGTCTTGAATAACACAGTTTGATTGATTTTTATGTTTGATCACATAATTAGTTAAATTTTATACGACTTGGACCTATGTTACCAAATTATATGATGAAACAATAGTATGAGTTTATTATTTGTGAAACGTATTCGTAATTAGATGGAAAAATATATGGTTGGTTTAAACACTTTGCTTAATAGTGAATTTTGTAAAGGTTAGACATCCATAAAGACATGCATAAGATATTTATACTGAAACCTAATATATTCAATAGTCAATTTTGAACATGAACATATATTCAATTGATACAAGTCAAATATAATAAGACAACCATCTATAATTCTTTTATATCGAAAAAATAATTCTTAAAAATTACACTATAATAAATTAATCCATAGTGTACATTATAAAAAACTAACTTCGATTATTCTTTCCATTCAAAATTCATTAAATAGATTTGAAAAGTATTAGAATTAAGTTCGAAGACTATTAAAATATATATACGATCATGCATTGCCACGGTGGGCGCTTTTAATAATAATTAGTTTGTGCGACTAAAACATCTTCAGTGGAAATTCACGTCGTGTGTGTACGGGATACATAAAAAATGGACGTTACATTGCTAGATGTTACGTGTCGTAGAAGTTTATTCTATCTGAAAATTATTATTTCGTGAAGGGAGAATGTTGGAATTTAATTTATCTGAGCTGTTGTGCATAGCGGATAATGAATCGCCGCAAGCCGCCTTTCGAGAAGAGATCGACAAACGCGTTTTATATTACTGCAACTCTTTATATACAAGTCTTCGAGTTAGAAAGCACGGTTATTTGCCTGAAAAGATTACTGCATCTCTAGGCGTGAAAAGTTTGGTTTGTTTTGTGCGAATTTGTATAGAAAGAAAAAAGATATCCATGGGACGGATTCCCTGCAGTAGAAAAGGGGGGCTTAACAGAGGTCCATGGACACCTGAAGAAGATCTCCGTTTAACAAATTATATCCAGGCTCATGGCGAAGGCCGTTGGAGATCTCTTTCAAAGAAAGCAGGTCTTTGTTTTTGTTTGTTAATAAATATTTAACAATCATACATCCTCCTCCTAGAATTAGGGTTAGGGTCATGCTTGAATCTCTCAATTAATTTTCCAGTTGAGGGTTAGGAATTCGTTTGTATGTTTATTTCTCATATATTTATTCATTTCAGGTCTGCTTCGATCGGGCAAAAGCTGTAGATTGCGGTGGATTAATTATCTTCGACCTGATATCAAACGAGGACATATTTTACCTGAAGAAGAAGATTTAATTCTCAGGCTCCATCGACTTCTGGGAAACAGGTCAACTTTACTCCGTTCAAAACATTCCTTTTGTTTTCCTTTTTTTTTCAAACGAAATTAGTTACTATAAAATCAGATTGCTAGCAAAAGAGTATGAAATCATTTCGGCTGTCAAATGGTTTCAGATGGTCTTTGATCGCGGGACGTTTACCAGGAAGGACTGATAATGATATAAAAAACTACTGGAACAGTCACCTAAGCAAAAAGCTTATCAGTCAGGGCATAGATCCTCGCACACACAGGCCCCTTTCTGAATCTGAGGACATATGGTGGATCCCTCAAGACACCGATGTGGATCAAAACGTTCTCCAATACACTATAATACCAGAAAGTGCCGATCCAGAAATACATGACAAAGATTCAGATTTTGTAATAGCAAATCATAAGGAGGACCAGATATGCTCCACAACAGCTACACCAGCAATCTCTTGTTTACAAAGTGCACCCACCATTTTGCCTTTTGCCAGTGAAGATGTTGACTGTATTGAAATGAGAAATTCCAATTGTTCTGAGACTCCGAAACAATTAACATACAGCAGCTGGTTTCCTTATTCCCTTCCTTCAACTCCAATGGGAACAGCTTATGGAAATACCAGTTCATATATGCACCCTTCGTATTTGGAATCACTTATTAATGAAGAGTTCGAGTTCCCAGAGCCTGCTGTTAGATACAATTCTGTTTCACAGCTGTGCCCACATCAGATTGAACTTCCAAGCCCTAGCTCTGAATTGTGGTCTACACTTGACTCTCCCGGCACGTATTACCATCCTCTTTGTTAATTTGTTGTGATAAAATGTTTGGTTAGCTTAAAAATGTATAGTTTGTGTTGGTAGTTAGTCGTTTATTTTTTGGGGATAAGTGGTTGCAAAAATAAAAAGAGTGAAATGGTACTGAATAATGTAATTCATATACAGTACTCAATACTCAACAACTTAAATGCAATTTTTTTATGTTTATGTAAGAATAAGTATCTTACATGGGATAATATGAGGAAAAGAGGATTTCCGGACCCTTCAAAATGTGTTTTATGTCGCAATAATGAAGAAAATGTTGTTCATCTTTTCTTTGAATCTCCCTTCTCTTTAGGTATTTGGAGAGATCGGTGGCAATGATGAAATCGGCCTATTATTCATGTTTCATCTTTAATTAAATTTTTAGTGAGTTTAAGATATCCTCCTACTTTAGGGTTAGAGAGGAACCGTAGGATCTTTTAGGGTCATCAATGTCTCAAAGAAATTATTATTGCTAAATGTTTTTTTGAAGGGGTCTTATCTTCTTCTATATCTCTTTTTTAAGTAGTTTGGAGCTTTCAAATCTTTGATTTCAATCTATTTATAAATCTTTCACTTTGAAGAAGGTGAATAGGTGTGGTAAGTGGTGTCATCCACGTTCTTGTTTTCTCAAATTGAATACCTATGGTTCTTCTTGAGCTAACTTGGGTGCTACCAGAGTTGGAGTTGGTTGTTCTCATGATGGTATGGCCCTTTTTATATTATTTTATGCAATGGGAATCACTTCTAGCAATGTGATAGAAGCTTGGGCTATTCTACTAGCTCTTAAGAAGGCCTATGAATTGGTTTGGACGAAGGTTATTTGTGAATCTCATTCCTTGATATTTATTTCTCTTTTGAGTAAAAAGGGTTCTTAGAAGTCCAATATGATTGCTTCTTTAGTGGACCATATCCTTCATCTCTCTTTGAGTCTTGAAGGAATCTTCTTTGCTCATATTCCTAGGGAATAGAATGTAGTGGATTGTCTTGCTAAGTGGGTGTCAAAGAAAAAATCATCATTGGCATGTTTATGAGTTAGGATTGTTTCCTTCTATAGGTCCTATCAAATTTTCTAGCTTATTTAAAATAACTAAATTACATAGAAATAGGGGATTTTATTCTTTCAATGATCATGGTAATCTGAGTTATTTTGGATTTTATACATTTCAATATAGGAGTAGACATTCTTATGTTTTCCCTCTTCTTTATTTATTAATGGCTCATGCAATTATAAAATATCAAAAGTGTAAAATTTAATCTATCATTGTTTCTTTAATATATTTATTTTCACCCTTTCTCAAAAATATGTGTAGTTTATCTATTCTTTTATATTATTTGTAAATATACATTTGATCTTGGACTTCATGGTGCAAATGTTAGAATAATAAAAATATTTATTAATCATACACATGTAAATAAGTTTCTTGCTAATAGGGGTTATAGATGTGTCAATGTTTGTAAGTTTATGTTTGAGTAGTTTTAGTTAGGTGTCATGTTAGACTCCAAGTTGATAGGGAGCTATTGAGCTTCAATAAAACTATATCTTATAATAATCCTTTATTAAATAAATATTAATTTCTTCTCTTGAAAAATATATTATTATATTTATTTTTTATATTTTTATTATAGTATTAGAGTGAGATTGGGTATGACTCCACCATTGCATTGCCCAAGATTATGAGAGAATCTTGAGAAGTAATTCTTGTAGAGAGTGGTGTATGTTTTATTTTCAAAAGTATTTATTTTTTAGAAAGAGAAGGCTTCCATTGTTAGTGTG
>VDFB02105785.1:423297580-423336140 GCA_007258455.2 Sequoia sempervirens
TTAATATACAACCTAAGTGGACCAAATACTTATTTATAACCATAAATCTTTGATATCTCTACCTTTTTATATTCAACACATATGGACTAATAGTTGAACACAAAAAATCTATTTGTTGTTATAAAAACAACACATAATTATTTAAAATACAACTTATATTGAACAAAAATGGACCAATAGTTGAACACTAAAACTTTTTGAAAATCATTCACATTTAATGGGAAAATACATGTTATTTATTGTGCTCACCTTTTATATTTGTGATAGGACAAACTATTAATATAAAATTATCCAATTCTTGTACATTGCTACCCCAATTGTTGTACACATAAGAACAATATTTTTTCACTATGATAACAATACTTGTTTAAATAAGTGTCTTATTTTATTAAATGAGCATTTTATTTTTTAAATGATATACTTATAGTGGAGAGTTGTGATATTTTATTTGAAACAAAAAAATACTTATTTCACTTCTTCATGAATGTATTTATGTTTTTTTCATATAACATTTAGAGGTTCTCATGTGTTTAAGTATGGGTCCATTTTTATCAACATTTGGTTTTTTCTTTATTTACATTTGGACTATTTATTTACAATATATAGTATAAATATGTGGTAAGACTGGGTATTATCATCACAATTGAGTGTGTGACTATTGGACCTCGCATGACTACTGGGCCCTCTCCCCTAATAAATGTTTTTATTTTGTAGAGGGACAAGTTCGCATGGATGTAGATCAATCGTTGTGATCTCAACTATTCCCCACCATCTCGTGATGACCCCACCACACTGTCTTTGTTGATCACGATATCACGGGCGAGCGCCACATGACTCATCCGGTGAAGCCAAAGGAATGATAAATACTTTGATGCATCTTTAATACATTATGCCACAAGTTACCAAAGCAGTTATAAGATGCAGGTGTTTTAAATCAACGAAGATGTTATAATCTTAGTAGAAAGGTGCTCGATGGTTAATAACAAGGCTAGTGACTGTGTTGAATGAACATGATTTTCGATGGTTGAGATCCACAGTTGCCCGACATCTCATGATCAAAATTTACGAGTTCTTTATTGATTGCAATGTCACGGGCGGGCGCCACGTGGATCTCCTTGGCAACGAGTAGTATGGTGGGCCCCTTATTTCCATGATGGAGACTATGTCAGTTTGCTTTGAAGGTAGCCATCCAATGATCTCACCAAGGTGAAGGATCGATGGGTAATATTTGAATCTGCATCAAATGTGATTAGAGTCGTTCGTGTAGTGCACGAGTAAGCTTTAATGGCGGCCATGACATCTACTACCATGGTTTTATCAAAATAAAGCAACTATTCTTCTACTTTTAGTATCACAAAGCATTCAAAACATCTTAAATGGGGATTGTCGATGCATATGTTATGTATAAAGATTTGATAAGTAGTATTGGGTTGGAATACATGATGAAATTGTAAAGCAATTTTCTCAAGGATCTTATATGTTATGTGTTAAATCTGTCATAAACCCATAGATGTTTATGAATTTGACTCCCTCAATGGATATATGGCACTGATGTAAGTTGTACTAATTTTTATGGTTCAATATTTTGTTTATCTTTACCTAGTGCTTGCTACAAATTGCAAATCAATGACTTTTACACTGTGTAATGTGTTGTATTTATCTCATGCTCCAAATAGTTGATATTACTAATGAACAACCAATTCTATTTAGTATTATGCTATTATGTTGAGCTATTAAATGAGATTATCTGTTGTTGTTAATTTTGTTTACGTTAATGGTGCAGAGGTTGTAAACGCACTAAGGGATCACCCTCTCGGGTCTTGCAGATCCCAAAGTGTAGGAGGTCTTTAAAATTCTCGTCAGTTGGTCCAGGTCCTTCAAGCTACCCTTGATTGGAATTAGCAATTCCATAGGTAAATTAGAAGACCAACCTGGTTACAGTAAAAAAAACCAATAGATAGATGGGAGAGAGATAGAGGGATTCAATGAGAGAGAGATGGAGAGAGTGGGAGAGATAGGGTAGAGGGTTAAGGAGGTAGGGAGGAGATAGAGTGAGTGAGAGAGAGAGAGACTTGAGAGAGGGAGAGGGGTAGGAGGGTGAGAGTTGAGAGAGAGAGGGAGGGAGTGGGAGAGAGATAGAGGGTAGAGGGTTTAAGGGTTTAGAGTTTAAGGGTTAATGGTTTAGGGTTTAGGGTTAAAGGTAGATGGTGTTGGTTTGTTTTTTACACTATAACCAGGTTGGTCTTCTAATCTACCTATGGGATTTCCAATTCCAATCAAGGGAAGCTCGAAGGACCTGGACCAACTGACAAGGACTTTAAAAAGCCTCCTACACTTTGGGCTCTACAAGACCTAGGAGGGTGATCCCTTAATTTTTTTACAACCTCTGCAGCAATATCATAGACAAAATTAACACATAATAGATAATCCCATTGAATAGCTCAACACAATAGGATAATATCGAATAAAATTGTTGTTCACTGATAATATCAACTATGTGGAGCGTGAGATAACTACAAAACAATCCATAGTAAAATATAGTCATTAATTTGTAATTTGTAGCAAGCTCTAGGCAAAGACAAAAAAATATTGAACTACACAAATAAGTACAACTTAGATCAGTGTCATATATCCATTGCAGGAGTCAAATTCATAAGCATCTAAAGGTTTATGAAAAATTTAATACATAAGATATAACTTATAAGATCCCTAACAATATTGCATTACAATTTCATCAGTGTGCATTCTCATCCAATACTACTTATCAAATCTTTATACATAACATATCCGCCTATAATCCCATTCAAGCATTTTAATTAATTCCTTGAATTAAAGCTAAAATAAGGATTATACACACCACAACGGTGAGATGAATGAAACAACCCATAGTCATTTTATTCAAAATTCAGATATGCATGTACAATGAAGAGACATGAGTTTCAATTTATCATTTCAACTCAAATTCTAGTACTTTTATACAACATTAAATCCCCATGAATTCAAAACTGATTACAGAATAACTTAGAACCTAAATTGTATTTCTCTCTAAAACCATCAAACTTTACAATTTTCTCTACAACTTCACCTAGACTCGACCAAAAATTATCTAACTTGCTAACCCATACTTCTGGCCTTGAAATCCTTCTTATAGAAAATGAAGGAGCAAACAAGCATTGGGCTAGAAAGTACACATGTCACCAGCCAGTTGGCACACTTGGTGATATTCCAAAAATTGTTACAACAACCATCACCTTGGAGAATATTCTTGTTCATCATGTCAGCTGAGAAAAGTTGATGCAACAACAAAAAACCATAAGAAACTTGTGCCGAGAATGCCATCAAAGAAAAACTGGAAACCATTGTAACCGCAACATTCGATTTACCACCTGTTAGTAGTCAATTCCTTTTACTCTTCCTCGTCAAATATTTAGTTACCCATTTCTGGTATTCTTCATCAGTCGGCTAGTCAAAATTAATCACTTTATTCACCTTGGTATTATAAGGTGTGTATTGTACCACTACCTGATTTGCATCTCTTTCAAAAGCTTCCAAAAATCAGCAGGTACTAATGATTTTATCCATACAGCTCACCAAAAAGTCATAATCTGACTCATCACAAATTAATTTAATTTGATCATTGATGATTTCACTTGCTTGATCCTGCCACTACTAGAGTGGCCTGATTTTCCCCTGCTCATCAATTATATCTGGTAACAATGTGTTACCCCAATCATTAAAATTCTTCACCAATTCCCTAATCTTCCTACTCAAATCATCTGGTAGGGTCTGAAAACCTTGCAATGATTTAACCAACACTTGAGTAGGCTTTAATGATTGGGGCCTATTATTTGTATAAAACCTTGAAGCCTTATAAATGACATCCAAATCACTGGCCCTAGGGATCTAATTTTCAATCAATGGTATCACTACTTCCTGATCCCTATCAATATTTTTTATTGCATCTAACAAGAAAGAATATAAAGAATGTATAGATAGCAATTTACTATCAACCTTTTCATTTAAATGCCTCAAGATAGTAGTAACAATCTCCTTTTTCTTTGAAAGAGATCCCTCCTCACTTACCTTCAATGGTGTCTATAATTCATCAATTCTTTGCAAGAGCTGCTTCTTTGTAGGATCAATAGAGCACTTTGTTTCTTCATCAATTTGTTCTAAAGGAGGGGTGAGAGAAAGATTTTGACTGGGAGACCTTGGTGTGGAAACAATTAGAGAAGTAGGAGGCACTGACTTTGCTATGGAAGGTAATGTACTGGTCCCTGGAGAACTTGATGTCTCCCCAATCTTTTTATACCTAAACCTTTCCACCTCAGTCTGTAACTCAGCATTCCTCAATCAAAAGGTTATACTTCTCCATTAGTCTATTATTTTCAGCCTCCTCCCTTTCAACAGTCTTTTGGGCCAATTTGGCCACATTCACAGTCAAAGTAGTGGCCTCAGTGGTTGAGGTCTCTGAAGCTCTCTTTATTATTAATCCTCCTCTGAAATTTGGATTAATATTTGTAACATTTTGCTTTCCTCCTTGAGGGTCCAATGCCCAAATTGCCAAAGTTTCATAGTCCTCACTGAAGGCAGAATCTTGCAATGTTTCCTTGACTTTTTCTTCAGAGTCTTGCAAAGGATGCTTGGACTTTAAAATAGCATTAAATGCTATAGCATTTGCAATGTTCCATTTAGGAAGAATCAACACACTAGCCTGACTCACTAGTCTTCTTCCCTCTTCAGGAGTGATGTTCTTAAATTCCTCCATTAATTTAGATTTTACCTCCTCATCATTATCCTGGTCTGACCTGTCAGGCCTTAGTTCTCTTCTCTTCTTACATTTATCTTGATATTCTTCAAATTTCATCCTCAATACCAATCGCAAGAATACATGATTTTTTATAAATGTATTGTCATCTAGAAACTCCTTACATGCTTCCATTCTTACATCTTGTACACTTTTTCCTTTCATATTTAAATTAGGTAGAACCAATTCAGTTGGCCTAGGAGGGGAAGGCATACCAACCTAAATGTCTTGATCAGTAACAATAATTTCATCCATCAGATCCTCCTGTGGTTGATCAATTATTTGTCTTTTAGGGCTTGGCTCAGATGGTGGTGATGAGGGACTATCTTCTGATGATGATTCTAAATCAATGATTTTAATTTCCCCAGGCACTTTGAATTTTGGACCTGGTTGTGAAGGAAACTTCATTATTTTCTTTCCTTTTCTGTCCACTTCCTCTTCATCACTGCTATCATCCTTTTTCCTCCTGTAAATAGGTCACCTTTCTATAGGATGGTATGCTAGCCTTGTTTCAATTGGCCTGGCACCTTGTTTTTGTACAAGACTCAGTTCTAAATTTATCTTTTTGGTCCTCAATGTGCCCATAATTTCCTTGAAGTTCCCCATTAGAAAGCCAATCTTCTTATGGTATGGATTGAAATCCAACAATGGATTATACGTCAGATCCATCTTATGCACAATATCTAATAGCTTATCATAAACTATCCATTTTTCCTTGTTCAACTCTTGCCTATTTAGATCAAATTCATTTCTGATCAAATCCTCAGGAAATTTGAACTCATGCACAAATTTTCTAGCCTTTATTCTTTGTATGAAAAGGGTAAAGAAACCCTCAAGATCATGTTGCCGCTTTGGACCACACCTCAAATGGTAATCATCAAATAATTTCTCAAATTTTACCCAGCCTCCTTTTGAAAAGGAAAAAATTAGACACCACTATATAATCAGGAAAAAATGTTCCCTTACCCCTCCCTGTGAGGTTTTCCTCATGGATACAACATATTTTCCACATAAATCCTGCAAACCCCACTCTTGGTGGCACATTGTATGGCAGTATATGGGGGGTTCCTTGAAAACCGTATACTCTCAAAACAGTGCTGACTGGGTATGGGATAATGTCACCCTAGTGATGGAAAACTTTCAATTCTAGCTTCCTTCCTTTTGGCCTAATGAAATCATGCAATTCCTTAGGGATCCTGGGTACATTCACCATCAGTCTAGCCCTCAATCTAGAAGTAAATCAATTATCAAATTGCACATAACTGGTGCTTTCCTTATTGCAAGATAAATTTGCAGTGCATAATTATACTAGCAATCTTTCTCCATCAACCGATTGCCTTAATTCAATCTTTTTAGAGAAAAAGTCAACATTCTTGAACAAGAACATATGCATCAGCATAGAATACCAAAATAATTGAGTGTCAGTATCATTTTTCTGCAACTTTGACAACCCTTCATGTATCCTCTCAGCCAAGAAAGAAGCAAAGTCATATGTCATAGAGAAGTTAGGGTGTTGTATTTGCACCACCATGAACATGTATGTAATAGGCATCACCGTACGAGGACTAAAACCCAAAATCTGACACAATGAATAGAAAGTGGCCAAGAAATGATTTGCAAAACAGTTTAATCTAAAAATTTCCTAGTCACTGGGGCTAATATGAAATCGTGAACCTCCTGCCCTAGCCAGATGAGGTGGAAGCAACTTAGCTCTAAAAAGAGACTTCAAATTTTCATATTCCTACTTCATTTCCTGAAGATTGATAGGAACCAAGTCTTCACTCAGTTCACTCAAGTCAAAAATCTCCTATACCTCTTCTCTATTAACACTTAACAGAACATTTCCATCATTATCCCTGATTACCCGTGTGACACAGTCATATCTTGCAGCCACTACCCTAAGTAAGTCTATGTCAGGGAACACATTTGGGACCACCAGCTTTCCCAAATCATACATCCGGCCATTTGAAAAGGTGTGAGGAAAATTCCTTTGTTTATACCATAATCTGAACATTTCCAAGCCTGCGAGAGGAACCCTGGCATCATCAATGTTAGAGAAATTATATACTAACCCTTCCCCCAGGATTTTCCCTCACATTAGAACCAATCCATTCTTCCTATCATTCATTGAGCAGGGCAATGGATCCAGGAAATCATCATATAGGTTTCTTTTTAAATAGTCAACTTGGCCAGAATGTTGCTTTAGCGGTGCCATCTTGGACAAACTAGGGTCTTTTTACAATTTCACATTTCAAATAGCTAATACTAACCAGAGATAGGAAATTACAGAACAAAACACTACAATTTCTCAAAACTATAATTAAACTATAGCCCTAACACATTTATCAACAAGCTCAATGACAAGCACAACAAATATTTTCCCAAATTCAAGTGCAGAATGACCGAGAAGCACATAAATTAACTCACAACTTTGCTTGTAGAATTCCCAAATTCTAGCTACAGAGATTCACAACTTCGCTTTTAGCTCTAAAACTGCTCTACAAAATACTTGAATGCTTTTTGATACAAATAAAATAGGAGAATTGATTTTATCTCGATCAAATCATGCCAACAAATGTCTCATCTGCCATTAAAGCTCACTCACGCGCTACAGGAATGAATCCAACCATATTTCATGCAGAATTAAATTTTAGCTGTCCACGTGGTGGTCGCCCGTGATATCGCAATCAGTAAAGATCTTGAAACTTTGGATCACGTGATGGAAACAAACTGTAGATCTTGAGAATTCATGATCTCGTTCCTTCAACACAGTCGCCAGCCTTATTATTAACTATCGAGCAAATTTTTCATCAAGATTATAACATATCCGCTAATTTAAAACATGTGCACCTCAAGAACACTTTAGTAACCTTCCTTTTAATGTATTAAGGCCGGATTAATTTACCACAGTATTTCCTTCATTCCTTCACCTTCATCAGATGAGACATGTGGCGCCCACCTGTGATATCGTGATCAGTTAAAACCTTGCAACTTTTGATCACGCGATGACGGGAAACCATTAAGATCTGATGACAATTGATCAATAGTCAACCAAACTTATCACCTTCGGCATCACCAGATAGGACACGTGGCGCCCACCCATGATATCACAATCAACCAAAGCGCTGTGGTGGGGTCATCGCGGGATGGCAGGGAGTGGCTAAGATCAAACGATAGTTGATCAACGGTCACACAAACTTCATCCTTCTGCAAAAAAAAAAATTATTAAAAGGACAAGGGTACATCACTAGGCAGATGGTAAACAACGACATAAGTTGTTTTTAAATGATGAAACACGGGGCCAACCAATACGGAACGATAGGACATAAGTCATTTTAAAACCCTCAAAAAGTAACATCGAAATAGATCCCAACCAAGGCATAAAATAAACACAAGGGTTTTATATGAAAATAAAGCTAAAACCACCAACCCAAGGAAAATTCTGACACCATGAAAGACCAGTAACACTAGGCAAGGGTAGGAATGGAACATAAGGAACAAAAATATAAAGTTCCATCAGAGGGGAGAGAGATAGAGGGAGTGAGTGAGAGAGAGAGACCTAAGAGAGGGGAGGGGGGAGAGAGAGTCTTGAGAGAGAGAGAGGGAGAGGAGTGGGAGAGGGAGTAGGGGTTTAAGGTTTAAGGTTTAGGGTTAAGGGTGGGGGAGAGATAGAAGTGAGTGAGGAGGGGAGAGGGAGAGGGGAGGGAGGGAGGGTGGGAGGGAGAGACTTGAGAGAGAAGGCCGGGTGGATGGGGGTTTAAGGGTTTGGGGTTTAAGGGTTAAGGGTAGAGGGGAGAGATAGAGGGTTTAGTGAGAGGAGAGAGAGGGAGGGGTGGCAGAGAGATAGAGAGTACGTAAAGGATTAAAGTAGGGTAGATGGTAGAGGGTTTAAGGGTTAAGGGTTTAGGGTTTAGGGTTAAGGGAGAGAGATAAAGGGAGTGAGTGAGGAGAGAGAGACCTAAGAGAGGGAGAGGGGGTAGGATATTTAAGATACTTTAGAGAGAGAGAGAGGGAGGGAGTGGGAGAGAGATAGAGGGAGGGAGGGTTAAGGGTAGATGTAGTGCCCCTCCATTCTCATAGTGGATGTGCAAGAAGTTTGGCTTTGGAACTTGGAGATGAAAGTAAAATAATAGAGATATTTAAAGGTATGTGCTAATGATGTTAAACAATTGATATTGTATATCATGAATTTATGGACTAAGTAAAAATGTTAGGAAATGATTTATTAGATGTGTTTAAGGATATATTTATCGTGATGTGTGTGTTTAGACATGACCATTACTACGATGTATGTTATTGACATATTGATGTGATGAAAGTGTTTTGTTACCTTTGAAATTTTCACTTGATTCTAATATATTATCATTGTATTGTCATATTATTATGATTTTAATTATGGTTATTTTTATTATTATAAAATATACTGATTTGTGTTCAAGCTTTGTGGCTGCAAGATGGGGCATGAACTTCTATTAGTATTGTGGTGAGTATGATGCATATTGTTATGTTATTGTTATTATACAGAGATTTACTTGGATAACTGAGTGATACAGTAGTATGTTTGTTAGGATAAGTGGAAAGGGCGGCATCGTACCATTGGACGTATGAGAGACATACGAGAATGAGATACGATTGCTAGAGCCTCTTTCTTAGTGCTTCGGCTATTATACACATGTGCTCTAATTTGTATGTTTAAGTGAACAGGTACTAGGCTACATCTTTACCTAAATTAGTAGGTCTGAGCGTGCCTCTAATCCCAATGGTGGTTGAGGAGATAACATCTAGGCCCAAATTATAACTTAACCCTGACCATTGTTCTCAATTAGAGACAACTGATGAAGAATGTGTTAACTTTTTTGGGTTGTCATGAGACAATGTCCGATCTTCTTTACCCTATGTTTGGAGTATTGCACTTATTCGGTTGTTTCTTATGTGATATGTGATTGTTTGATTTTGTTGTCTAACCTTAGTTTTGGATCCCAACCTGTTGGTGTTAAACCCCGTGGTTAGTTGTGTTGTTATGATTGTGATTAGTGTTATTTATCTTTTGATGTGAATGTTGCTCTTTCATGTGAAGTTATTTTATGACTTATATTTTACCTTATTTGTGAATTATTTGAGTGAAGTTAGATATTGAATCTATCATATTTATTATTATGATTTTTATTAATGTGTTTGAGGTGTGATATAATATTGTCCATAAGTGACATTTATTTATGTTATGTTTTATTATGTTATTATTTTGAGGAATAATTATTTAATTATTGTTTATTATTATCATTATTTGGTATTTGATTATTGTTTATTGAGTAATATTTGTTTTACTTTTGTTTAGATATAATTTTTGCATTATTAGTCTCTTGATTCATTTTATTAAAATGGTCACTAAATTTATGTTTTATGGAGTCTTTATGTGGTTTTAATGATTTAAAATATTTTCTATGTGATAGCTTTATGGGTGAGAGGTATTTTTATTTTATAAAATTATATTTTTTGAGTCCAGAACCCACCCTAATTACTCAATTATGAAAAGTGACGAAAATGGAAGTTGAAAGGGGGCTGAGAGGTTGTCTTTTGGGGGGAGAAGTGTTCTCTTTATGCTGGGAGGAGATAAAGGGTTTCAGGGCTGTTGGGTTATTCGATTTTTTTTGGCATGCATGTTGGATTTGGATTGAAATTTTTTTTCGGGAGAGATTTTTCTATGTTTGCAAAGAGGAAGGAGCAATGGGAAATTTGTGGCAATTTGAGGGTTTTGAAAATTGAAAACTTTGGAGCTCAGCATCAAATTTCTGTCATTCCCAAGCGTTGGATCCATGTTGGATTTTCAGATCTTGTGTTAAAATTTTCTTTCGTATGCATGAATGATTTGATTGATTTCTTTCTTTTGATTTTTGAAAATAAATATTGGATGGTTTTATTTCTGTGTGTGAATGAAACATTTATTCTACAATAAAAATCAATACATATTTGTTATTCTTGGTATTTACCAGTAAAAGGGTTTGATTGTGTTGCTCATAAATCTAAATTTACAAACTGGGTTGGTGAGATTTTTAAAGGGTTTTTTCATTTCATTGTCGTTTAAATCCTGTCCAAAAATATCAGAAACTCAGATTGTAGTTTGTGAGATATGGTTGAAACACGTGACTGCTGTCAAGTTGCTCCTCTATGACTGCACATATCTTTATTTCTCTCTGTAAAACAGTCAATGAAAGATTGAGATTTTAAATTTATAGGGGTTTGAAATAGCTTAAATTAATTTTAATATTCTTTTTTTTTTATATTTTATTTTGGATAAAATCTGGTTGTTAAGTTACTCATTTTGTCATTTGACTGTAATCGAGTATTACCGAAAATAGGGTTTTATGGAATCCGTCTGTTGTTTTGCATTTTATAAAATTATTATTCATTTTTAGTCAAATTCTTCCGCGTTGTTGAGTAGGCGATGTCTAAATCTGAAATAGGTATTTTACAGATTTTTATTTTGAGTTCATATGACTATTTTATGGTTGTTTTATTGTTAACAGATTTGACTGTTGTCAAGTGAGAATTAGTTTAGTTTTAAAAGTTGTATTTGAGGGTATAACTATATTCTTTAATCTGTATTATGTTGTACCATTTTTATTTAATTATGTTTATTATTATAAATCCCTTCATATTTGTGAGATCTTGCATTGAAGTTTCTATATTTGTAAAGATCAATTATGTCAGGGATGTGCATTGTTGGTCTTGATTGTGAATTACTAAACTACAGTGTGTTATTATGTTATAATATTGTGAGATTGATGTAATATACTTTATTGTAGTGTTGTAGTTTAATGATAAACTTTTTTTAGTTTTCTATCTATTTGTGTTATGTGTTTGGGTCTATAGAAGTACCTAGAAGCATTTGTGAAGTTATTGCAATTTTTAGTTGATTCTTATTTTGGTAGTTTTCTTGGGATGTTTAGTGTCAACCACTTGTTATTTTTGTTCTGTTGTTTGCTTGTTTGTGGGGCCTAGTGTTGTCTCCTAGCACGGAAGGAGTGGGCCTCAAGGTTCCACGTGGTAGGGTGGTATTTCCAAACCATCCATTGGGATTTAGGTGGTGCAATTCGTGCGCAACATGGAGAGTCTTTCTTTTCGCTTTATTCTATAGTTGAATTTATGTGCAAGTGATATTTTCATAAAAAAATTATGTTTAATGTATCTTATACATATATACCTTTTAGATTAATGAAACATGTTCATGGTAGCATTATTGTATAGGAAAAGTAAGTGAATTGATACAATCTTGTTTATACACATTTTTACTATTGTTTAGTATGTAATAGAGAGGTTTAATATAGAAATGTTGTATTTATAATGCATGAGTTTAATTAAGTAGTAGATATGATATATCTTTATGTACTTATTTTATAACATTGATTAAGAATAGATTTGTATTGTCATAGTGTTAGATGTGGTTGAAGATAATTTTGATATGTTATCATATGTAATTTGATGTATGAGATTAATTTACATTCAAGTGTTAGTAAAATATGGTCATAGTATATCAAATATGTTCTTTAGACTTAATTAGTGTAGGTGTATCTTAGTAGTGACGTTAGGGGACCATGGTGGATAGGTGTGCAAATGGGTTATGTTCAATATTATTTTTAGGTTATAATGTGATTATAATATCATGTTGATGTAATAATGTTATTCATATTAATTGGTTGAGTTGCATTAGTTAGTGTTACTTTAGTTTCTTTAAAAAAAATAATAAAAGAAAAAAAAAAATTGGCTTGATGTTGATGGCCTTTTGTGTTAATCCACTTGGTCCCTTAGCGGGGCGTTACAGTAGAGGGTAGATGGTTTAAGGGTTTAGGGTTAAGGGTGGCGGGGAGAGAGATAGAGGCAGTGAGTGAGTGAGAGAAAGACCTGAGAGAGGGAGAAGGGGTATTTTGTATATATTAATAAATAATAAATAAATGCTAGTAGCATTTGCAGCACAACATGAAAGACAAGATTAGAATTACTTTTAGTTATAGAATTAAGGTTAGGGTTAGATATATATTTAGTTATGGTTGGTGTTAAAAATAGTGTCAGTGTTAGTTTTCTGATTAAGTTTAGGGTTAGAGTTAGAGTGAGAATTATTGTTGAGATTGAATCATAACTCTAATCTAACCTTAACCTTAAACCTAATTGAACCCTAACCCTATTTGTAATTGAACTTTAACTCTAACCCCAACCCTAACCCTATCATTGAACCCAAGCTTTATCCTAGAACCCAAACTCTAACTAAATGGTAAACCTAACCTAACCTTAACCCTAGGTCTAATCCCAACCCTAAGTCTATCTATAATTATAATCCTAGCCCTTCTCATTCTAACCCTAATTATAATCTTAATTATAATTCTAACCCTAACCATACTTCTAATGCTATTCATAATCCTTAGTTTAACACTAACCATAGTTCTCATGACAACCTTAACTCTAATTATAACCTTAATCAAACCTTGACCTTAACCTTAACCCTAACCTTGAGCTTAATTAAACCCTAACCTTAACCTTAGGTCGGAGCTTAATTAAATCAAGATCCTAGCTCTAACCCCAAACTCATATATGTGAGATAATTATAATTTACCAAAACCCTAATTGAAATATAATCCTACCTTTAATTGAACCCTAACCCTAATTGAATCATAATTTTAACCCTAAGCCTAATTGAACCCTATTTTTAACTCTAAGACTAATTAAACACTATTTCTAACCCTAACCCTAAGCCCATCTAAATCTAGCCCTAATTGAACCCTAGCCCCAATTGAATCATATTTAAACCCTAACCCTTAATGAGCACTAACCCTAATTAAACCCTAACACAATTGAACCATAATTCTAACCCTAATTTAATACTAACACTAACCCTAATCCTAATAACATATTATTAGGGTTAGATTTATTAATTCTTAATATTAGTTTATAAATTCAACATTAATTATAAATATTTTAAAATAAATTAAGTATTTCAATCTAAAATTTTAATATTTGACATTACAAATAAAATTAAACTAAATTCTAATTTTTAAAATCCGTAAAATATTTATTATCTATTTAGTTTTACTAATTATCTAATACAATAAAATACAATTAAATTAAATATTCATTTTAAACTAATTAAACAATTATTAATTAGAATTTTAGAATAAATTAAGAAATAAGATCTATATAAAATCAACTTTTCTATTTTTTTTCTTTGTGTCCAAATCATTTCATTTTCTAAAATTCTACTAAATTCTAGATATCATAATTAAACAAAAAAATTTATTCTATTCTAATCCTAACCCTAGTTAAACCCTAACCCTATTTGGACTCTAACCCTTACCCTAATTGAACACTAAATCTAATTGTAATTGACCACTAAGCATGATTAAATTCTACCCCTAACCCTAACCCTAACCTTAAATCTAACTAAACCCTAAACCTAAATCTAATCAAACCCTAACCCAAACATACTTGATTCATAATCCCAATCCTAACCCAAACCCTAATTGAACTTTAAAACTAACCTTAATTAAGTATTAACCCTAATTGAACATTTATTGAACAATAGTCCTAATTGTAACATAACCCTAACTTTGAACTACAGTTGAACTCTAATCCTAACCCTAACACTAATTCTTATCCTAATTGAACCTTAACCCCAACCCTAACCTTAATCTTTACCCTATGTGAACTCTTATTGAATTCATAACCTTAATTAAACCCCAACCTCATCCTCAATCCTAACCCAAATTGAACATTAATTGAACCCTAAACCTAACCCTAAGTGAAAACTGTTCACACATGAGGTGTTTTCTTAGCTTAATACTCTGTAAAACTTTAATATTTCTGATCTAAGTAAGTCTTTTCTTTGTTACATATATTATTTTTGGGTGATTATCTTGATTAATCCATTTTACTGTTGTAGAATGTAGAGAGAAGTTGATAGAAGAAAGTCTAGATAGGATATTAGAAAGATTACACAAGATGTACTATGGAGAAACCCTTTCAGGAAAAAACTCCACAAGGAATTATTCTATTATTAAATCTCTAAATTACAATAGCTCCAATTCTTGCTTGAGAATGCTTCTTCTGTCTTTACCAATCTTCTTCACACCTACAATAACAATTATAAAAACTCTATTCAACTTGAATGAGATATAGAGACAATATGCAACCTTGTAATCTCCAAATGGTGATAATTACAATGCACAAGCTCAAGCCCTTGAAAAGGTACGCAATATTCCTTCAAGTTGAGTTATTCAATGAATACTAAAGCTTACAACATGTGCTTCATGCATTTGGGTGTCCCAAACTGAAGCTACAACTTCTCCTTCACTTTGGTGATAATTCCAAAGCTCTTCCTCAAAGTTGGCGCCCATAAGTAAAGCTACTTAGCTGAGCCTTCAGAAATATCTTATCATGCATGAGAGGTAAATCCAATAAAGCATCTTGGGCACCCAAGTTGGCTTCAAGTGATTTATAGTTAACTGAAACATTTACTCAACACCATTACCAAAGAATGGTCATCCCTTGTTAACAAGAGGTAGTCCCTGTTATCTGTCATACAACTCAATGTTATTATCCATGCATTACAAATTAACTGACGCTAACTACATGCAACTCAAAATAACCAACATGCATGCAACATGCACTTGTATGCAATAGAAGATAACTGAATTGAACTAACTGAACTGAATTGAGCTAAACTGAACTAAATTGAACTGAACTAAACTGAACTAAACTAATTCTGAACTGAATTGAACTAAACTGAACTGATTTGAACTGAACTTAACTGAACTTCAAGCATGCAAACATCAAATCCTAACTCCTAGGATCTTTACATGCATTCAGAAGTGTTAACTCTTACTCCGTATAGTTAACTAGACACAAGGTGAGTTTCACCTTACCATGTGAGTGTCCCATGTGTCCCTATTATTTAGGAACTCACTATGGACACCCTCACATGCTTCTTACATTTATAATTAATTACAAATGTCAATAATCGTGATTATTTCATCAAATATTAATCTCATCCTAATCTTAGTGTTGTTGAACACATTCCAAGAATCTAGGCGATACATGAAATAATTAATGTTTAGGATTGGAAATTAAATGACATCCTAATTCAAAAATTCTCCCACTTGACATTATACATTACAATTATTCTAACCAAGGAATAATAAAACAAGTACAGGACGCAAGGCCAATGGCCTTATTGAACCAACTAATCAAACCATGCTAACTTCAAATGCAACCTGCATAATCATGAAGCTTCCAAGCAAATGATTAAAACCAAGAGAACTTATATGTATAGTTTCATAAGATAATCTGTAACATTAATTAAAGTGTTAACTTTTTCAATTAATACCTTCCCATTATCAACCAAACCATTACCTTTCCCAAGCCTATGTAACCAAACCAACTCTTTAGAGGCATGCTAAACCACCGAGTGTGTTGAATTCACATTCAACCAAGGTGTAGACTCCTCAGTCTTTTCTCTTGAAAAACTTTTCTTACAAGTAACCATTCCAACAAATGTCTCTTACCACAAGAGAATTCCAGCCTCACCCATTTCTCCAAGTATCCATGAGGACCTGTAACCAACCAATCCATGCCAAACTCCAAATGCAACACAACACTTTCATGAAGTAACCAAACAAATGATTAATTTACCCAATACTTAAGAGAAACACACAAGATCAATGCCAAAGCTCCAATCATGAATCAAGAACATAAACATGAAATCCATGATCTAACCATCTCCTCTTAGGAGATCACATGCATCATAACATACTTATACATCCTACTCTCAAGAGAACCATGTAATATGCCAAACTCTAAATGCATATCAAGAGTAAACCATGACATCCATAACAAATATACTCTAAACCAAGAAACCATATCTCTAATCACATGAAGATAACCTTACCAATGACGCATCCAAGTCACTACCAACAACTCCCACTGAACCGTGATACTGAGTCACACATGGCATCGTGACTACCATCCTCTCTACAAAGATTACTTTGAAACATGAAGCAAAGAGTTATCACAAACAATATTAGCTGAAATAACCAATGCATTATTACTATTATCTGAGGACACCTTTGTAGAAGAATCAAAACTCTCTTTCTTGTTCTTACAATCCTTCTTCACATGTCCTGGTTTCCCACAGTTCCAACACTTTACCTTACTTCATCCTTCTGACTTACCTTTCCCTTCCTTGTTTCCCTTAGTCTCATTTTTCTTAGGCCTACCTTTTACAAACAAGGCATCTTAGATTTCCTCTTTAGAATTCCTCCTCATCTCCTTTGATAGGAGAGTCTAGGAATAATGTTGTCCATCTTTGGATCTGCACCATTTCCACTAATTCCAAGAATTTTATTTTCCCAAGAATTTGGTAAAGAACAAAGCAATAAAATGCACTTATCCTCATCCTTGAGCTTTACATCTACAGATGCTAACTGACTGAGAATTAAATTGAAAGCATTTAAATCTTATGCTATTGAATCACCATCTTTCATTTTCAATGAAAATAATTTCTTTTTTAGATACAACTTATTGGTGAGACTCTTAGTTCGATAAATATCCCCTATTCTTTTCCATAATTTATATCCACCGGTTTCCATTGAAACATTTAAAAGAACAACATCATGAAGACATAACCTTATTGTTCCTCTTGCCTTCTTATCTCACTTAGCCCAATCTTCATCTGAAATAGTTGTATGTGTCTTTGTCTCATTATTAACCGCTAACCACTATTCTCTTTCTTCAAGAAGATCTTCCATTTTTAATTTCCACATTTCATAGTTAGAACCATTGAACCTTTCAATCTCTAACCTTGAATTCATTGTAACAAAACTTAATTCCAAAATCAGCAAATAACAAAAAATAATAAGAGCTCCCACTAAGGTAAAAAACCTCCAATCTTTTAAGAGAAAGGCATCCCAATACTCTACCCAACCTTAGCTCTGATACCAAATGTTGAAAAATGAGGTGTTTTCTTAGCTTAATACTCTGTAAAACTTTAATATTGCTGATCTAAGTAAGTCTTTTCTTTGTTACATAAATTATTTGTGGGCGATTATCTTGATTAATCCATTTAACTATTGTAGAATGTAGAGAGAAGTTGAAAGAAGAACTAGATAGGATATTAGAAAGATTACACAAGATGTACCGTGGAGAAACCCTTTCGGGAAAAAACTCCACCAAGAATTATTCTATTATTCAATCTCTGAATTACAATAGCTCCAATTCTTGCTTGAGAATGCTTCTTCTATCTTTACCAATCTTCTTCACACCTGCAATAACAATAATAAAAACTCTATTCAACTTGAATGAGATATAGAGACAATATGCAACCTTGTAATCTCCAAATGCTGATAATTATAATGCACAAGCTAAAGTCCTTGAAAAGGTACGCCATATTCCTTCAAGTTGAGTTATTCAGTGAAGAATAAAGCTTACAACATGTGCTCCATGCATTTGGGTGTCCCAAACTGAAGCTACAACTTCTCCTTCACTTCGGTGATAATTCTAAAGCTCTTCCTCAAAGTTGGTGCCCATAAGGAAAGCTTCTTAACCGAGCCTTCAAAAATATCTTATCATGCATGAGAGGTAAATCCAATAAAGCATCTTGGGCACCCAAGTTGGCTTCAGGTGCTTTATAGTTAACTGAAACATTTACTCAAAACCATTCCCAAATAATGGTCATCCCTTGTTAACTGCAGGTAGTCCGAGTTATTTGTGATACAACTCAATGTTATTATCCATACATTACAAGTTAACTGAAGCTAACTACATGCAACTCAAAATAACCAACATGCATGCAACATGCACTTGCATACAACTGAAGATTACTGAACTGAACTGAATTGAACTGAACTGAACTAAGCTGAACTGA
The DNA here is from genome assembly GCA_007258455.2 of Sequoia sempervirens. Taxonomy (NCBI): domain Eukaryota; kingdom Viridiplantae; phylum Streptophyta; class Pinopsida; order Cupressales; family Cupressaceae; genus Sequoia; species Sequoia sempervirens. Next base: position 423,316,294 of record VDFB02105785.1, read on the forward strand.
ACTAAACTGAACGAAACTGAACTAAACTAAACTGATTCTAAACTGAACTGAACTTAACTTAACTGAACTTCAAGCATGCAAACATCAAATCCTAACTCCTAGGATCTTTACATGCATTCAGAAGTGTTAACTGTTACTCTGTATAGTTAACTGGACACAAGTTGAGTTTCACCTTACCATGTGAGTGTCCCATGTGTTCCTATTATTTAGGAACTCACTATGGATGCCCTCACATGCTTCTTACATTTAGAATTCATAACAAATGTCAATAATCATGATTATTTCATCAAATATTAATCTCATCCTAATCTTATTGTTGTTGAACACATTCCAAGAATCTAGGAGATACATGAAATAATTAATATTTAGGATTTGCAATTAAATGGCATCCTATTTAAAAAATTCTCCCACTTGACATTATACATTGCAATTATTCTAAATAAGGAATAATAAAACAAGTATAGGACTCAAGGCAAAAGGCCTTCCTGCACCAACTAATCAAACCATACTAATTTCAAATGCAACCTGCATAATCATGAAGCTTCCAAGCAAATGAGTAAAACCAAGAGAACTTATATGTATGGTTTCATAAGATAATCTGTAACATTAATTAAAGTGTTAAATTTTTCAATTAATACCTTCCCATTATCAACCAAACCATTACCTTTCCCAAGCCTATGTAAACAAACCACCTATTTAGAGGCATGCTAAACCACCGAGTGTGTTGAATTCACATTTAACCAAGGTGTAGACTCCTCGGTCTTTTTTGTTGAAAAACTTTTCTTACAAGTAACCATTCCAACAAATGTCTCTTACCACAAGAGAATTCCAGCCTCACCCATTTCTCCAAGTATCCATGAGGACCTGTAACCAACCAATCCATGCCAAACTCCAAAAGCAACACAACACTTTCGTGAAGTAATCAAACAAATGATTAATGTACCCAATACTTAAGAGAAACACACAAGATCAATGCCAAAGCTCCAATCATGAATCAGGAACATAAACATGAAATCCATGATCTAACCATCTCCTCTTAGAAGATCACATGCATCATAACATACGTATACATCCTAGTCTTAAGAGAACCATGTAATATGCCAAACTCTAAATGCATATCAAGAGTAAACCATGACATCCATAACAAATATAGTCTAAACCAATAAACCATATCTCTAATCACATGGAGATAAACTTACCAATGATGCATCCAAGTCACTTCCAACAACTCCCACTGAACCATGATACCGAGTCACACATGGCATCGTGACTACCATCCTCTCTACGAAGATTACTCTGAAACATGAAGCAAAGAGTTATCAGAAAAAATATTAGCTGAAATAACCAATGCATCATTACTATTATCTGAGGAATCCTCTGTAGAAGAATCAAAAATCTCTTTCTTGTTCTTACAATCCTTCTTCACATGTCCTGGTTTCCCATAGTTCCAACACTTCGTCCTTCTGACTTACCCTTCCCTTCCTTGTTTCCCTTAGGCTCATTTTTTTTAGGCCTACCTTTTACAAACAAGGCATCTTGGATTTCCTCCTTAGACTTCCTCCTCATCTCCTTTAATAGGAGAGTAGGAATAATGTTGTCCATCTTTGGATCTGCACCATTTCCACTAATTCCAACAATTAGATTTTCCCAAGAATTTGGTAAAGAACAAAGCAATAAAATGCACTTATCCTCATCCTCAAGCTTTACATCTACAGATGCTAACTGACTAAGAATTAAATTGAAAGCGTTTAAATCTTGTGCTACTGAATCACCATCTTTCATTTTCAATGAATATAATTTCTTTTTCAGATACAACTTATTGGTGAGACTCTTAGTTTGATAAATATCCCCTATTATTTTCCATAATTTATATGCACTAGTTTCCATTCAAACATTTAAAAGAACATCAGCAAGACATAACCTTATTGTTCCTCTTGCCTTCTTATCTCACTTAGCCCAATCTTCATCTGAAATAGTTGTATGTGTCTTTGTCTCATTATTAACCGCTAACCACTGATCTCTTTCTTCAAGAAGATCTTCCATTCTTAATTTCCACATTTCATAGTTAGAACCATTGAACCTTTCAATCTCTAACCTTGAATTCATTGTAACAAAACTTAATTCCAAGATCAGCAAATAACAAAAAATAATAAGAGCTCCCACTAAGCTAAAAAACCTCCAATCTTTTAAGAGAAAGGTGTCCCAATACTCTACCCAACCTCAGCTCTCATACCAAATGTTAAAAAATGAGGTATTTTCTTAGCATAATACTCTATAAAACATTAATATTGCTGATCTAAGTAAGTCTTTTCTTTGTTACATATATTCTTTGTGGGCGATTATCTTGATTAATCCATTTTATTGTTGTAGAATGTAGAGAGAAGTTGATAGAAGAACTAGATAGAATATTAGAAAGATTACACAAGATGTACCGTGGAGAAACCCTTTTGGGAAAAAACTCCACCAAGAATTATTCTATTATTGAATCTTTGAATTACAATAGCTCCAATTTTTGCTTGAGAATGCTTCTTCTATCTTTACCAAACTTCTTCACACCTACAATAACAATTATAAAAACTCTATTCAACTTGAATGAGATATAGACACAATATGCAACCTTGTAATCTCCAAATGGTGATAATTACAATGCACAAGCTCTAGCCCTTGAAAAGGTATGCCATATTCCTTCAAGTTGAGTTATTCAATGAAGACTAAAGCTTACAACATGTGCTCCATGCATTTGGGTGTCCCAAACTGAAGCTACAACTTCTCCTTCACTTCGGTGATAATTCAAAAGCTCTTCCTCAAATTTGGTGCCCATAAGTAAAGCTACTTAACTGAGCCTTCAGAAATATCTTATCATGCATGAGAGGTAAATCCAATAAAGCATCTTGGGCACCCAAGTTGGCTTCAAGTGCTTGATAGTTAACTGAAGCATTTACTCAACACCATTCCCAAAGAATGGTCATCCCTTGTTAATTGTAGGTAGTCTCGGTTATCTATCATACAACTCAATGTTATTAGCCATGCATTACAAGTTAACTAAAGCTAACTACATGCACTTGCATGCAACTAAAGATAACTGAACTAAACTGAACTGAACTAAACTGAACTGAGCTGAACAGAACTAAACTGAACTAAACTAAACTAAACTAAACTGATTATGAACTGAACTGAACTGAGCTGAATTTGTTTGAACTGAACTTAACTAAACTTCAAGCATGCAAACATCAAATCCTAACTCCTAGGATCTTTACATGCATTCAGAAGTTTTAACTGTTACTCTTTATAGTTAAGTGGACAAGAGGTGAGTTTCACCTTACCATGTGAGTGTCCCATGTGTCCCTATTATTTAGGAACTCACTATGGACGCCCTCACATTCTTCTTACATTTAGAATTAATTATAAATGTCAATAATCATGATTAGTTCATCAAATATTAATCTCATCCTAATCTTAGTGTTGTTGAACACATTCAGAGAATCTAGGAGATACATGAAATAATTAATGTTTAGGATTGGCAATTAAATGGAATCCTATTTCCAAAATTCTCCCACTTGACATTATACATCGCAATTATTCTAAACAAGTGCAGGACTTAAGGCCGATGGCCTTCTTGCACCAACTAATCAAACCATGCTAACTTCAAATGCAACCTGCATAATCATGAAGCTTCCAAGCAAATGGTTAAAACCTAGAGAACTTATATGGATGGTTTCATAAGATAATTTGTAACATTAATTAAAGTGTTAACTTTTTCAATTAATACCTTCCCATTATCAACCAAACCATTACCTTTCCCAAGCCTCTATAACCAAACCACCTCTTTAGAGGCATGCTAAACCACCGAGTGTGTTGAATTCACATTCAACCAAGGTGTAGACTCCTCAGTCTTTTCTATTGAAATTTTTTTCTTATAAGTAACCATTTCAACAAATGTCTCTTACCACAAGAGAATTCCAGCCTCACCCATTTCTCCAAGTATCCATGAGGACCTATAACCAACTAGTCCATGCCAAACTCCAAATGCAACACAAAACTTTCATGAAGTAATCAAAGAAATGATTAATGTACCCAAAATACTTAAGAGAAACACACAAGATCAATGCCAAAGCTCCAATCATGAATCAGGAACATAAACATGAAATCCATGATCTAACAATATCCTCTTAGGAGATCACATGCATCATAACATACTTATAGATCTTAGCCTCAAGAGAACCATGTAATATGCCAAACTCTAAATGCATATCAAGAGTAAACCATGACATCCATAACAAATATACTCTAAACCAAGAAACCATATCTCTAATCACATGGAGATAACCTTACCAATGATGCATCCAAGTCACTGCCAACAACTCCCACTGAACCGTGATACCAAGTAACACATTGCATCGTGACTACCACCCTCTCTATGAAAATTTCTCTGAAACATGAAGGAAAGAGTTATCACAAACAATATTAGCTGAAATAACCAATGCATCATTACTATTATCTGAGGAATCCTCTGTATAAGAATCAAAACTCTCTTTCTTGTTCTTACAATCCTTCTTCACATGTCCTGGTTTCCCATAGTTCCAACATTTTACCTTACTTCGTCCTTCTGACTTACTTTTCCCTTCCTTGTTTCCCTTAGGCTCATTTTTCTTAGGCCTACCTTTTACGAACAAAGCATCTTGGATTTCCTCCATAGACTTCCTCCTCATCTCCTTTGATAGAAGAGTAGGAATAATGTTGTCCACCTTTGGATCTGCACCATTTCCACTAATTGCAACAATTAGATTTTCCCAAGAATTTGGTAAAGAACAATGCAATAAAATGCACTTATCCTCATCCTCAAGCTTTACATCTACAGATGCTAACTGACTGAGAATTAAATTGAAAGCATTTAAATCTTGTGCTACTGAATCACCATCTTTCATTTTCAATGAATATAATTTCCTTTTTAGATACAACTTATTGGTGAGACTCTTAGTTTGATAAATATCCCCTATTCTTTTCCATAATTTATATGCACTGGTTTCCATTGAAACATTTAAAAGAACAGTATCATCAAGACATAAACTTATTGTTCCTCTTGCCTTCTGATCTAACTTAGCCCAATCTTCATCTGAAATAGTTGTAGGTGTCTTTGTCTCGTTATTAACCGCTAACCACTGATCTCTTTCTTCAAGAAGATCTTCCATTTGTAATTTCCACATTTCATATTTAGAACCATTGAACCTTTCAATCTCTAACCTTGAGTTCATTGTATAAAAACTTAATTCCAAAATCAGCAAATAACAAAAAATAATAAGAGCTCCCACTAAGGTAAAAAACCTCCAATCTTTTAAGAGAAAGGCGTCCCAATACTCTACCCAACCTCAGCTCTGATACCAAATGTTGAAAAATGAGGCATTTTCTTAGCTTAATACTCTATAAAACTTTAATATTGCTGATCTAAGTAAGTCTTTTCTTTGTTACATATATTCCTTGTTAACGATTATCTTGATTGGTCCATTTTACTGTTGTAGTATAAAGAGAGAAGTTGATAGAAGAACTAGACAGGATATTAGAAAGATTAGACAAGATGTACCATGGAGAAACCCTCTTGGGAAGAAACTCAACCAAGAATTATTCTATTATTGAATCTCTGAATTACAATAGCTCCAATTGTTCCTTGAGAATGCTTCTTCTATCTTTACCAATCTTCTTCACACCTGGAATAACAATTATAAAAACTCTATTCAACTTGAATGAGATATAGAGACAATATGCAACCTTGTAATCTCCAAATGGTGATAATTACAATGCACAAGCTCAAGTCCTTGAAAAGGTATGCCATATTCCTTCAAGTTGAGTTATTCAGTGAAGACTAAAGCTTACAACATGTGCTCCATGCATTTGGGTGTCCCAAACTGAAGCTACAACTTCTCCTTCACTTCGGATATAATTCCAAAGCTCTTCCTCAAAGTTGGCACCCATAAGTAAAGCTACTTAACCGAGCCTTCAAAAATATCTTATCATGCATGAGAGGTAAATGCAATAAAGCATCTTGGGCACCCAAGTTGGCTTCAAGTGCTTTATAGTTAACTAAAACGTTTACTCAACACCATTCCTAAAGAATGGTCATCCCTTGTTAACTAGAGGTAGTCCTTGTTATCTATCATACAACTCAATGTTATTAGCCATGCCTTACAGGTTAACTGAAGCTAACTACATGCAACTCAAAATAACCAACATGCATGCAACATGCACTTGCATGCAAATGAAGATAACTGAATTGAACTGAACTAAACTGAACTAAACTGAGCTAAACTAAACTAAACTGAACTGAACTAAACTAAACTAAACTGATTTTGAACTGAGCTGAACTGAACTGAATTGATTTGAACTAAACTTAACTAAACTTCAAGCATGCCAACATCAAATCCTAACTCCTAGAATCTTTACATGCATTCAGAATTGTTAACTCTTACTCCGTATAGTTAACTAGACACAAGGTGAGTTTCACCTTACCATGTGAGTGTCCCATGTGTCCCTATTATTTAGGAACTCACTATGAATGCCCTCACATGCTTCTTACATTTAGAATTAATTAGAAATGTCAATAATCATGATTATTTCATCAAATATTAATCTCATCCTAATCTTAGTGTTGGTGAACACATTCCAAGAATCTAGGAGATACATGAAATAATTAATGTTTAGGATTTGTAGTTAAATGGCATCCTATTTTAGAAATTCTCCCACTTGACATTATACATTGCAATTATTCTAAACAAGGAATAATAGAACAAGTACAGGACTCAAGGCCAATGGCCTTCTTGAACCAACTAATCAAACCATGCTAACTTCAAATGCAACCTGCATAATCATGAAGCTTCCAAGCAAATGATTAAAACAGAGATAACTTATATGTATGGTTTCATAAGATAATCTATAACATTAATTAAAGTGTTCACTTTTTCAATTAATACCTTCCCATTATCAACCAAACCATTACCTTTCCCAAGCCTCTGTAACCAAACCACCTCTTTAGAGGCATGCTAAACCACCGAGTGTGTTGAATTCACATTCAACCAAGGTGTAGACTCCTCGGTCTTTTTTGTTGAAAAACTTTTCTTACAAGTAACCATTCCAAAAAATGTCTCTTACCGCAAGAGAATTCCAGCCTCACCCATTTCTCCAAGTATCCATGAGGACCTGTAACCATCAAATCCATGCCAAACTCCAAATGCAACACAACACTTTCATGAAGTAATCAAACAAATGAATAATGTACCCAATACTTAAGAGAAACACACAAGATCAATGCCAAAGCTCCAATCATGAATCAAGAACATAAACATGAAATCCATGATCTAACCATCTCCTCTTAGGAGATCACATGCATCATAACATACTTATACATCCTAGTCTCAAGAAAACCATGTAATATGCCAATCTCTAAATGCATATCAAGAGTAAATGATGACATCCATAACAAATATACTCTAAAAAAAGAAACCATATCTCTAATCACATGAAGATAACCTTACCAATGATGCATCCAAGTCACTGCCAACAATTCCCACTGAACCATGATACCGAGTCACACATGTCATCGTGACTACCATCCTCTCTACGAAGATTACTTTGAAACATGAAGCAAAGAGTTATCACAAACAATATTAGATGAAATAACCAATCCATCATTACTATTATCTGAGGACTCCTCTGTAGAAGATTCAAAACTCTCTTTCTTGTTCTTACAATCCTTCTTCACATGTCCTGGTTTCCCAAAGTTCCAACACTTTACCTTATTTCGTCCTTCTGACTTACCCTTCCCTTCCTTGTTTCCCTTAGGCTCATTTTTCTAAGGCCTACCTTTTACAAACAAGGCATCTTGGATTTCCTCCTTAGACTTCCTCCTCATCTCCTTTGATAGGAGAGTAGGAATAATGTTTTCCATCTTTGGATCTGCACCATTTGCACTAATTGTAACAATTAGATTTTCCCAAGAATTTGGTAAAGAACAAAGCAATAAAATGCACTTATCCTCATCCTCAAGCTTTACATCTAAAGATGCTAACTGAATGAGAATTAAAATGAAAGCATTTAAATCTTGTGCTACTGAATCACCATCTTTTATTTTCAATGAATATAATTTCCTTTTCAGATACAACTTATTGGTGAGACTCTTAGTTTGATAAATATCCCCTATTCTTTTCCATAATTCATATGCACTGGTTTCCATTGAAACATTTAAAAGAACAACATCAGCAAGACATAACCTTATTGTTCCTCTTGCCTTCTTATCTAACTTAGCCTAATCTTCATCTAAAATAGTTGTAGGTGTCTTTGTCTCATTATTAACCGCTAACCACTGATCTCTTTCTTCAAGAAGATCTTCCATTTTTAATTTCCACATTTCATAGTTAGAACCATTGAACCTTTAAATCTCTAACCTTGAATTCATTGCAAAAAAACTTAATTCCAAAATCAGCAAATAACAAAAAATAATAAGAGCTCCCACTAAGGTAAAAAACCTCCAATCTTTGTAGAGAAAGGCATCCCAATACTCTACCCAACCTCAACTCTGATACCAAATGTTGCAAAATGAGGTGTTTTCTTTGCTTAATACTCTGTAAAACTTTAATATTGCTGATCTAAGTAAGCCTTTTCTTTGTTACATAAATTCTTTGTGGGCGATTATCTTGATTAATCCATTTGACTATTGTAGAATGTAGAGAGAAGTTGATAGAAGAACTAGATAGGATATTAGAAAGATTACACAAGATGTACCATGGAGAAACCCTTTTGGGAAAAAAATCCACCAAGATTTATTGTATTACTCAATCTCTAAATTACAATAGCTCCAATTCTTGCTTGAGAATGCTTCTTCTATCTTTACCAATCTTCTTCACACCTGCAGTAACAATTATAAAAACATTATTCAACTTGAATGAGATATAGAGACAATATGCAACCTTGTAATCTCCAAATGGTGATAATTACTATGCACAAGCTGAAGCCCTTGAAAAGGTACGCCATATTCATTCAAGTTGATTTATTCAATGAAGACTAAAGCTTACAACATGTGCTCCATGCATTTGTGTGTCCCAAACTAAAGCTACAACTTCTCCTTCACTTCGGTGATAATTCCAAAGCTCTTCCTCTAAGTTGGCGCCCATAAGTAAAGCTACTTAGCCAAGCCTTCCAAAATATCTTATCATGCATGAGAGGTAAATCCAATAAAGCATCTTGGGCACCCAAGTTGGCTTCAAGTACTTTATAGTTAACTGAAACATTTACTCAACACCATTCTCAAAGAATGGTCATCCCTTGTTAACTGGAGGTAGTCCCTGTTATCTGTCATACAACTCAATATTATTAGCCATGAATTACAAGTTAACTGAAGCTAACTACATGCAACTCAAAATAACCAACATGCATGCAACATGCACTTGCATGCAATTGAAGATAACTGAACTGAACTGAACTGAACTAAACTGAACTAAACTAAACTGAACTAAACTAAACTGGACTAAACTGATTCTGGACTGAACTAAACTGAACTGAACTATTTGAACTGAACTTAACTAAACTTCAAGCATTCAAACATCAAATCCTAACTCCTAGGATCTTTACATGCATTCAGAAGTGTTAACTGTTACTCTGTATAGTTAACTGGACACAAGGTGAGTTTCACCTTACCATGTGAGTGTCCCATGTGTCCCTATTATTTAGGAACTCACTATGGACGCCCTCACATGCTTCTTACATTTACAATTAATTACAAATGTCAATAATAATGAATATTTCATCAAATATTAATCTCATCCTAATCTTAGTGTTGTTGAAGACATTCCAAGAATCTAGGAGATACATGAAATAATTAATGTTTAGGATTTGCAATTAAATGGCATCCTTTTTCCAACATTCTCCCACTTGACATTATACATTGCAATTATTCTAAAAACGGAATAATAAAACAAGTAGAGGACTCAAGGCCAATGGCCTTCTTGGAACAACTAATCAAACCATGCTAACTTCAAATGCAACCTGCATAATCATGAAGCTTCCAAGCAAATGATTAAAACCAAGAGAACTTATATATATGGTTTCATAAGATAATCTGTAACATTAATTAAAGTGTTAACTTTTTCAATTAATACCTTCCCATTATTAACCAAACCATTACCTTTCCCAAGCCTCTATAAACAAACCACCTCTTTAGAGGCATGCTAAACCACCGAGTGTGTTGAATTCACATTCAACCAAGGTGTAGATTCCTCGGTCTTTTCTGTTGAAAAACTTTTCTTACAAGTAACCATTTCAACAAATATCTCTTACCACAAGAGAATTCCAGGCTCACCCATTTCTCCAAGTATCCATGAGGATATGTAACCAACCAATCGATGCAAAACTCCAAATACAACACAACAATTTCATGAAGTAATCAAACAAATGATTAATGTACCCAATACTTAAGAGAAACACACAAGATCAATGCCAAAGGTCCAATCATGAATCAGGAACATAAACATGAAATCCATGATCTAACCATCTCCTCTTAGGAGATCACATGCATCATAACATACTTATACATCCTAGTCTCAAGAGAACCATGTAATATGCCAAACTCTAAATGCATATCAAGAGTAAACCATGACATCCATAACAAATATACTCTAAACCAAGAAACCATATCTCTAATCACATGGAGATAACCTTACCAATGATGCATCCAAGTCACTGCCATCAACTCCCACTGAACCGTGATACCTAGTCACACATGGGATCGTGACTACCATCCTCTTTAGGAAGATTACTCTGAAACATGAAATAAAGAGTTATCACAAACAATATTAGCTGAAATAACCAATGCATTATTACTATTATCTGAGGACACCTTTTTAGAAGAATCAGAACTCTCTTTCTTGTTCTTACAATCCTTCTTCACATGTCCTGGTTTCCCACAGTTCCAACACTTTACCTTACTTCGTACTTCTGACTTACCCTTCCCTTTCTTGTTTCCCTTAGTCTCATTTTTCTTAGGCCTACCTTTTACAAACAAGGCATCTTGGATTTCCTCCTTAGACTTCCTCCTCATCTCCTTTGATAGGAGAGTAGGAATAATGTTGTCCATCTTTGGATTTGCACCATTTCCACTAATTGCAACAATTAGATTTTCCCAAGAATTTGGTAAAGAACAAAGCAATAAAATGTACTTATCCTCATCCTCAAGCTTTACATCTATAGATGCTAACTGACTGAGAATTAAATTGAAAGCATTTAAATCTTGTGCTATTGAATCACCATCTTTCATTTTCAATGAATATAATTTCCTTTTCAGATACGACTTATTGGTGGGACTCTTAGTTTGATAAATATCCCCTATTCTTTTCCATAATTTATATGCACCGGTTTCCATTGAAACATTTAAAAGAACAACATCAGCAAGACATAACCTTATTGTTCCTCTTTCCTTCTTATCTAACTTAGCCCAATCTTCATCTGAAATAGTTGTAGGTGTCTTTGTCTCATTATTAACCACTAACCACTGATCTCTTTCTTCAAGAAGATCTTCCATTTTTAATTTCCACATTTCATAGTTACAACCATTGAACCTTTAAATCTCTAACCTTGAATTCATTGTAACAAAACTTAATTCCAAAATCAGCAAATAACAAAAAATAATAAGAGCTCCCACTAAGCTAAAAAACCTACAATATTTTAAGAGAAAGGTGTCCCAATAGTCTACCCAACCTCAGCTCTGATACTAAATGTTGAAAAATGAGGTGTTTGCTTAGCTTAATACTTTGTAAAACTTTAATATTGCTCATCTAAGTAAGTCTTTTGTTTGTTACATATATTCTGTGTGGGTGATTATCTTGATTAATCCATTTTACTGTTGTAGTATGTAGAGAGAAGTTGATAGAAGAACTAGATAGGATATTAGAAAGATTACACAAGATGTACCGTGGAGAAACCCTTTCAGGAAAAAAATCCACCAAGAGTTATTCTATTAATGAATCTCTAAATTACAATAGCTCCAATCCTTGCTTGAGAATGCTTCTTCTGTCTTTACCAATCTTCTTCATACCTGCAATAACAATTATAAAAACTCTATTTAACTTGAATGAGATATAGAGACAATATGCAACCTTGTAATCTCCAAATGGTGATAATTACAATGCACAAGCTCAAGCCCTTGAAAAGGTATGCCATATTCCTTCAAGTTGAGTTACTCAGTGAAGACTAAAGCTTACAATATGTGCTCCATGCATTTGGGGTGTCCCAAACTGAAGCTACAACTTCTCATTCACTTCAGTTATAATTCCAAAGCTCTTCCTCAAAGTTGGCGCCCATAAGTAAAGCTACTTAACCGAGCCTTCAGAAATATCTTATCATGCACGAGAGGTAAATCCAATAAAGCATCTTGGGTGCCCAATTTGGCTTTAAGTGCTTTATAGTTAACTGAAACATTTACTCAACACCATTCCCAAAGAATGGTCATCCCTTGTTAACTAGAGGTAGTCCCTATTATCTGTCATACAACTCAATGTTATTAGCCATGCATTAGAAGTTAACTGAAGCTAACTACATGCAACTCAAAATAACGAACATGCATGCAACTGAAGACAACTAAACTGAACTGAACTGAACTGAACTAAACTAAACTAAAGTAAACTGAGCTGAATTGAACTAAACTAAATTGATTTTGAACTGAACTAAACTAAAATGAACTTATTTGAACTAAACTTAACTGAACTTCAAGCATGCAAACATCAAATCCTAACTCCTAGGATCTTTACATACATTCAGAAGTGTTAACTGTTACCCCGTATAGTTAACTGGACACAAGGTGAGTTTCACCTTACCATGTGAGTGTTCCATGTGTCCCTATTATTTAGTACCTCACTATGGACGCCCTCACATGCTTCTTACATTTAGAATTAATTACAAATGCCAATAGTCATGATTATTTCATCAAATATTAATCTCATCCTAATCTTAGTGTTGTTGAACACATTCCAAGAATCTAGGAGATACATGAAATAATTAATGTTTAGGATTTACAATTAAATGGCATCCTATTTCCAAAAAAAACTAATCCTAATTGAACTCTAACTTTTTAATTGAAAATATTAAAGTTCCTTCGATTTTCCCATTCATCACCATTTATCATTTAATTCCTAATAGAACTCCACAAATTTATACTTTTATAATGTTTTAATACACACCTAATATTAAGGGTTTAGAGTTTAAGGGTTAAGGGTTTAAGGTTTAGGGTTAAGGGTAGAGGGGAAAGAGATATAGAGAGTGAGAGAGAGAGAGAGACCTGAGAGAGGGAGAGGGGGTAGGAGGGAGAGACTGGAGAGAGAGAGAGAGGGTAGAGGGTAGAGGGTAGAGGGTAGAAGGTAGAGGGTTAAGGGTAGAGGGAGGGAGATAAGAGTGAGGTGAGAGAGAGGGGTAGAAGGGTGAGACTGAGAGAGGAAAGAGGGAGGGAGTGGAGAGAGATATGGGGCAGAGGGTAAAACGTGAGAGGGTAAAGGGCCTAGGGTTTAGAGCTTAAGGGTTAAGGCCACGGTTAAGGGCTTAAGGGTAGAGGGGAGACACAGGAGTGAGTGAGAGATAGATAAATACGTAAGAGAGGGAGAGGGGGTAGGAGGGAGAGACTTGAGAGAGACAGAGAGGGGGGTAGAGGCTAGAAGGTTTAAGGGTTAAGGGTTTAGGGTTTAGGGTTATGGGTAGAGGGGAGAGAGATAGAGGGATTCAGTCAAAGACAAAACCCCAACCTTAGGATTTTCCCAATACCATAAAAGACTAGTAACATAAGATAGGACAGGAAATGACAAATTCAAAAGATGCAACATACTATGTTGATATGTCCTTCAATCTTCTTAAGAAGATCCATGATCTGTTTATAAAGGAAGTGACTTCATAGATGCATCAAGTTCAATTATGCATCTTTTAAACAATGAGGAATCATTTCAAGTTTTTGTCAAGCCCCTCTCACCATAACCCTATTGGATAGTCACACATCACATAGTAAGGTGAGTTGTTAGGTCACCCACATATGTGACAAGTGGTTTTCCAATAAAGATAAAATGAGGAGACTATGTGTATTTATTACACATAACAAAAGAAGATCAATGGTTGAATCAAGGTCATGATACAAGTACAAGGAAAACACCTTTCCAAGAGCTACAAGAGGAAAAGGAGATTGGTATTATTCATTCATGGGTGTACTGGTGAAAGTGAATGCAATAGGTAAAGGTCATTGTCATTGATAAGGACAACCAACAATGCATGCTACAATGGTCTCATGAAGGACAACAACAAAAAAAAAATCTAAAGTTGCACAAGGCTCTATTCAAGTTCTTCACAATCAAACATTAGGTGAACAAGTTGCTAGATAACATTCAATGCATGATGTTTTAAGGAAAGGCATAAAAGGAAAAGACATTCAAGAAACATCAGCTCTAGTTGACATAGATAATATGCCTATTGAAAACATGTCATTACAAGAGGTTTATGATAGAAATGGAACCCTCCTATCATGTGATTGAGATACAATTGCTATGCTCATAACCTTTCATGTAGGGGTTTTGGTCATCATGATTGATCCAACATGGATCATGATTGCATAAAAGAAACAAAAAGTTACAAATGAAAATTAAGCAATTATGATTCAGGAGAGGTCTCATATTGGAAGCCAAGGCCATAGTACAAGTGTATATGAACAAAAAATATGAGGTTATGCTACAAGAAAACCATGCATGTTTATGTAGGACATCAAGCATTACAATGGTACAAGTGCATATGAACAACAATCAACAATCAACAACAAGTAGTGAAGGAAGCAAAGCATAGTTGTATTTTTACGTTTTCATACCATTGATCATCCATTCTAGCAATAGGCTATAATAGTGAAGGCATATACTTGCACGGGGGTGTTTTAATGAATATATTCAGTGTAAAAACCATCATAAATCATGGTGCTTCAAGGGAACAGATCATAGTCATGAATAAGAGCAGTACCATTAAAGGCTACAGGTTTGTCTTCATGTTATCTATGAATTTGAAAAAATAAATCTACACTAGGTGACAACATGACTATAGCCATGAAATGGATTGCAGTGAGATAAATAATATAAATGGTTGTTGCCACTATCTCATTTTCTCTTAGGATATTCATTACTAAGTCCTAAGAAGTGAATAGCAAAGGGATAGGTGTCAATAATATACCTTCATTTGACAAGTCCTAGACTTTTGGTGATTTCATTGACCCAATAAGGAATTTCTTAGAAATCATTTCATATCTTTTTGACAAAATCAAAAGGAGGAATGATGTATCCAATTGTAAAAAGAGAGAAATGTCCAAGGGAGGGGTAGTACCATCATCTTAGGTACCACTTCTGCAAGATGATAAATGACAATCCTTGTGTTTGTATGGATGGAGGTCCTAAAGCATACTTTGGGTAAGGTGCATTCATGGCATCTTTTGGTGAAATGTTTCCCAAGCATGAGAAAAGATCTAGTGTTCCATCAGGCTATGTTGGAACAATTATACACTAATCCCTCCCCTAGGGTGTTTCCTCGCATCAAAACCAATCCCTTCTTCCTATCATTTGTTGACAAGGGCAATTAATTAAAATGTTTAAATGGGATTATAGGAAGATATGTTCTGTATAAGGATTTGATAAGTAGTATTGGGTTAGAATACATATTGATGAGATTGCAATGCAATGTTATCAGGGATCGTATATGTTATGAGTTAAATCTATCATAAACCCTTGAATACTTATGAATTTGACTCCCACAATGGATATATGGCACTGATCTAAGTTGTATGATTCAGTATTTGTTTGTCTTTACTTAGAGCTTGCTAAAAGTTGCAAATCAATGACCTATTTTATCTTGGGATTGTGTTGTAGTTATCTCATGCTCCAAATAGCTGATAATGTCGATGAATAGACAATTCTATTCAATATTATCCTATTATGTTGAGCTATTAAATGAGATTATCTATTATTTTTAATGTTGTTTATGATATTGGTGCAGAGGTTGTAAACACATTAAGGGATCACCTTGTTGGGTCTTGCAGAGCCCAAAGTGTAGGAGGATTTTTTAAAGTCCTTGTCAATTGGTCTAGGTCCTTCGAGCTGCCCTTGATTGGGATTGGAAATTCCATAGGTAGATTAGAAGAACAACTTGGTTACATTGTAAAACAAAACCAACACTTCCTGCCTGACCAAAGCCTACCCTTAACCCTTAAACCTTAAGCCAGCAAACCATCTACCCTCACCCATAGCCCCCCTCCCTCTGTCTCTCTTCCTCCTCCTCTCTCTATCTCTCAGGTTCTCCATCCTGCCTCCTCTCCCTCTCTTAGGTATCCTCTCAGCCATAACCTCCTTCCTTTATGTCTCTCTCTCTCTCTCAAGTTTGTCCCTCCTGGCACCCTCCCTCTCTGGTCTCTCTATCTCTCCTCCTCCTCTATCTCAAGTCTCTCCTCTACCCTTCTCCCTTTCTTAGGTCTTTCTCTCCTCACTGACTCCTATATCTCTCTCACCCTTAACCTAAACCCTTAAACCATCTACCCTCTACCCTTAGCCTCCTCCCTCTATCTCTCTCCCTCCTCCCTCTCTCTCTCAGAGTATCTTCAATTATCCTACCCCTCTCTCTCTTAGATCTCTCTCTCTCTCTCTCCACTCCCTCTATCTCTCCCCTTAACCCTAAACCCTAAACCCTAAACCCTGTAACCCTTGAACCCTCACCTCTACCCTTAGCCCTCTACGTGCTCTCTATCTCTCTCCCACTCCCTCCCTCTCTCTCTCACGGAATCCCTCTATCTCTCACCTCTACCCATAACCATAGGCCCTTAACCCTTAAGCCCCCAAGACCCTTGACCCCCTCTACCCTCTACCTCTACTCTCTCTCCTCTCTCTCTCTCTCTCTCAAGTCCCTCCCTCCCTTCCCTCTCCCTCTCTTGGGTCTCTCTCTCTCTCTCCTCTCTCTATTTGGCCTCCCTCTAACCTTAACCCTAAACCTTAAACCCTTAACCCTTAAATTCCAAACCCTTAAAACCCTCTACCCTCATCTCCCAATGCTCCTCCTCCCTCCCCCTCTCTCTCTCTCTCCTCCTAAGTCTCTCCACTCTACCCTTAGCCCTCTACCTTAACCATAAATCCTTAAATCTACCCTTTATCTCTCTCCCACTCCCTCCCTCTCTCTCTCTCAAGACTCTCCCTCCTACCCCCTCTCCCTCTCTTAGGTCTCTTTCTCACTCACTCCCTCTATCTCTCTCCCCTCTGATGGAACTTTATATTTTGCTCCTTATGTTCCATTCCTACCCTGCCTGGTGTTACTAGTGTTTCATGGTGTCAGAATTTTCCTTGGGTTGGTGGTTTTAGCTTTATTTTCATATAAAACCCTTATGTTTATTTTACGCCTTGGTTGGGATCTATTTCAATGTTAATTTTTGAGGGGTTTTAAAATGACTTATGTCCTATCGTTCCATCTAGGCTGAGTCCCTTTGTTTTAATATTTTATTTCCTCTGCAGGGTTTTATTTCCTAAGTCTTGGTTGGCCCCATGTTTCATCATTTAAAAAGAACTTATGTCGTTGTTTACCATCTACCTAGTGATGTCCCCTTGTCCTTTTAATAAATGTTTTGTTTTGCAGAAGGATGAAGTTCGTGTGACTGTTGATCAACTATCGTTTGATCTCAGCCGCTCCCCACCATCCCACGATGACACCACCACACCACTTTGGTTGATCGTGATATCATGGGCAGGTGCCACGTGTCCTATATGGCGAGGCCGAAGGTGATAAGTTTGGTTGACTGTCGATCAATTGTCATCAGATCTTAACAGTTGCTCGCCATTGCATGATCGAAAGTTGCAAGGTTTTTACTGATCGCGATATCATGGGCGGGCACCACGTGTCTCATCTGATGAAGCCGAAGGAATGAAGGAAATACTGTGGTAAATTAATCCGGCCTTAATACATTAAAAGGAGGGTTACTAAAGTGTTCTTGAGGTGAACATGCTTTAAATCAGCGAATATGTTATAATCTTGATGAAAAAGCTGCTCGATGGTTAATAATAAGGTTGGTGACTGTGTTAAAGGAACAAGATCATGAATGCTCAAGATCTATGATTTCCCACCATCGTGTGATCCAAAGTTGCAGGATCTTTACTGATTGCGATATCGCGGTCAATTGCCACATGGACTTCCTTGGCAACGTATGGTATGGTGGGCCCCTTATTGCCATGTTGGCAATTGTGTCAGCTTGTTTTTAAGATTTTCATTCGATGATTTGATCTAACTAAAGGATCAACGACTAAAATTTAAATCTGCATCAAATATGGTTGGATCCATTCGTGTAGTGCACGAGTGAGCTTTGCTGGTAGATGAGACATTTTCTAGATGATTTGATCGTCCATTTTATTAAATTCTTGGGTAATTTCTACTAATGGTAAATAGGTAACTAAATATTTAACTAAGGAAGAATAAAAGAATAATATGTAAATGGATCACTCACTCACTCCCTCTATGGATCACTCGTTACCAAGGAGATCCACGTGGCGCCCACCCATGATATCACAATCAATAAAGACCTCACAACTTTTGATCATGAGATTTCGGGCAACTGTGGATCTCAACCATCAACAATCATGTTCATTGAACACAGTCGCCAGCCTTGTTATTAACCATTGAGCACCTTTCTACTAAGATTATAACATCTTTGTTGATTTAAAACACGTGCATCTTATAACTACTTTAGTAACTTGCGGCATAATGTATTAAATATGCATTAAAGTATTTATTGTTCCTTCGACTTCACTAGATGAGACACATGGTGCTCACTCGTGATATCACGATCAACAAATATAGTGTGGTGGGGTCATCGCGGGATGGCGAGGAATGGCTGAGATCACACGACGATTGATCTACGGCCATGCGAACTTGTCCCTCTGCAAAATAAAAACATTTATTAGGGGAGAGGGCCCAATAGTCACACACTCAATCATGATGATAATACCCAGTATTACCACATATTTATACTATATATTGTAAATAAATAGTCCAAATGTTGATAAAAAATGGACCCATACTTGAACACATGAGAACCTCTAAATGTTATATGAAAAAAACATAAATACATTCATGAAGAAGTGAATGAAGGTTTTTGTTTCAAATAAAATATCACAACTCCACTATAAGTATATCATTTAAAAAATAAAATGCTCATTTTAATAAAAATAAGACACTCATTTAAACAAGTATTGTTATCATAGTGAAAATATTGTCCTTAAGGTGCACAAACACCACAAGCAATGTACAAGCATTGGATAATTTAATATTAATAGTTTGTCCCATCACAAATATAAAAGGTGAGCACAATAAATAACATGTATTTTCCTATTAAATGTGAAGGATTTTCAAAAAGTTTTAGTGTTCAACTATTGGTCCATTTTTGTTCAATATAAGTTGTATTTTAAATAATTATGTATTGTTTTTATAACAACAAATAGATTTTTTGTGTTCAACTATTAGTCCATATGTGTTGAATATAAAAGGTAGAGATATCAAATATTTATGGTTATCAATAAGTATTTGGTCCACTTAGGTTGTATATTAATTTTAATTTAAATAAAAATATCATATTCTACAAGCAACAAATGATATTTTTTTGGTTAAACTATTGGGGGTTACATGATTAAGTTTTGGTCGAACCTTTAAAAAGTCAAATTTTAGACACTTCTCAAAAGATCTACTGATGTGGCGAGTTGCATGATTAGTCGTGCCTCCAAACCTTAGTTATAGATAAATAAGAGACTAGTCTAAATTTCAAAAAAAAAATGAAG
>VDFB02105785.1:423336240-423367107 GCA_007258455.2 Sequoia sempervirens
TCTCTCTCTCTCTCCCACCCTCCACCTCCTAATTACTCTTGCGTATATGTGTGCAAAAATCAAATATCCAATTTATAGTACCAAAATATTACATTTTAAAATGTTTTTCAAATTAGATATTAGACATGAATTGGATATCCTAAACAAATCGAATATTTGATTTGTAGTACTTTGGCTTGGGCATTGCTATGGAGCAATGTATTGGTAGCCAACCCAAAAAAAAAATCAACTCGGGATGGAGGGAGAGATGTAGTGAATAAGAGAGAAAGGGGGGAGAGGGAGAGATAACTCAATAGATAGAGGGGGGAAGAGGGAGTGACATAGATACTGGGAGATATAGAGATATAGAGAGCGACATCGAGAGATATATCAATCACCCTCCCTATATCTCTATCTATTCATCCTTATCTCTTTATCTCTCTACCCCTCTCTATCTATTTGTCTCCCTTTCTATTTGTATGTTTGCCATTATCTCCCTCTCTCTCTATATTCTCTTCCCTATATTTATCTTTGTCTCCTTAAGTGTGCAATGGGTACATTGAACAGGTCTTAAAGGAGAATTATCATATCTTTAATCAAATGGCATGCTACCTTGAGCATAACTCCCCAAGGACACATGCCATCCTTGGATTGTTGACATGAAACAACCAATCAAAATTTAGTTTCTCTCTCTCATGTTAATATATATTACTATTATATTAATTATATTTTGTATTCTATAAAAATATACTTATTATTAATTATTAATTATAATAATTTTGTTAAAGAATATAATATATATTTATAATAAGTTGAATAATTATATTATTTATTGTGTAAAATATAGCTAATATATACTTAACTATATTGTAAAATATTAAAACCTAGCTAAATGGTGACAAAATTTTCAAATTAATTAACATATTGTAAAACCTAACGAAACCAGGTTGTAGCTCGTCAAATTGGAGAAGTGAAAGGTCAATACCAGTGCTGAGGAAGAGTTTTGAGTAGTGAAAACAAGGTCAATGCCAGCACTGAGGAAGAGTTTGGAGTAGTGAAAAAAAGGTCAATGCTAATGCCGAGGAAGAGTTTGGAGTTAAAAAAAGGTCAATACCAGTGTTGACGAAGAGTTTGAAGGAGTGAAAACAAGGTCAATATCAACGAGGAAGAGTTTGGAGGAGTGAAAACAATGTCAATACCAGCGTCGATGAAGAGTTTGGAGTTAAAAACAAGGTCAATACCAGCACGGCGAAGAGTTTGGAGGAGTGAAAACAAGGTCAATATCAGTGCCGAGGAAGAGTTTGGAGGGGCTGAAAACAAGGTCAATAATACCAGCCCGTAGGGCGAGGTTGAGGGAACTCAAAAGAAAATCGGCGAGCAAGGGGTAATGTACTGTAAGTTTGGCACCCCATTCTCTTTAACCTTCAATTTTCATGCCTAGTTTCAAAGATCTTCTCATACATTGGCACCCCCATTCTCGTAAAATGGTATAAGATAAGACAAAAAAAAAAAAATAGCTTAGTCTTTCACATTTTTATCCACCAGCCTCAGGTCTTGAAAAAACACTCATAATCTACTCACATCTTGGTTGAGGTCTAGGATTTCATCACACATAGCCTTCATCGCATGAGTCTGAAGCAATTGTAGACTTAACTCAAGTATATGCTAGGCTAAGGTAGATCTAATGAATGGAAATAGAGGCATACAATTCTTCTTTAATACCTCCACCACAAACATATGCAAGGTGTTGGTTGTTTTTATGGTAAGCAGGTTGATATTCTAATCTACCTATGGAATTTCCAATTCCAATAAAGGGTAGCTCGAAGGACCTAGACCAATTGACGAGGATTTGAAAGACCTCCTACACTTTGGGCTCTACAAGACCTAGGAGGGTGATCCCTTAATGCTTTTACAACCTCTGCACCATCATCATAAACAATAGTAACAACAACATATAATCTCATTTAATAGCTCAACATAATAGGATAATACCGAATAGAATTGGTTGTTTATCAATAATATCAACTATTTGGAGCATGAGATAACTACAACAACATTTCACAGTATAAGATAGTCATTGATTTGAAATTTGTAGCAAGATCTAGGTAAAGGAAAACAAATACTGAACCATATGAATAAGTACAACTTAGATCAGTGCCATATATCCATTGGAGGAGTCAAATTTATAAGAATCTAAGGGTTTATGATAGATTTAACACATAACATATAAGATCCTTGATAAAATTTCTTTACAATCTCATCAATATGTATTCTAACCCAATACTACTTAATAAATCCTTATACAAAACATATCCACCTACAATCCCATTCAAGTATTCTAATTAATTCCTTGAATTAAACCTAAAACAAGAATCGTACACACCACAACAATGAGATGAATGAAACAACCCTTGACCATTTTATTCAAAATTCAAATATGCTTGTACAATGGAGAGACATGAGTTCAAATTAATCATATCAATTCAAATTCCAGTACGGTCATAAAACATCAAATCCCCATGAATTCAAAACCTAAATTGCATTTTCCCTAAAAGCATTAGACTTTACAATTTTCTCTGCAACTTCATCTAGACTTGACCAAAATAATCTAACTTGCTAACCCGTACTTCTAGCCTTGAAATCCTTCTTATAGAAAAAGAAGGAGAAAACAAGCATCAGGCCAGAAAGCACATGTGTCACCAGCTAATTGGATCGCCTTGTGATATTCCAAAAATTTGTTACAACAACAATCTCCCTAGAGAATCTTCTTGTTCATCGTTCCCGCTGAGGATGGTTGATGCAGACTGTCACCAAAAAACAAAACTGGAATCTATTGTAACTGTAACAATTGATTTGTCAATCGTTAGCAGCCTACTTTTCACTCTTCCTCAGTTAAATATACATTTACCCATTTCTGGTACTCTTCATTAGTTGCCCAATCAAAATTGATCACCTCATTCACCTTGACACTATAAGGTTTGTACTTAACTGCCACCTAATTCACTTCTATTTCAAAAGACTCCAAGAATGAGCTGGTGCTGATGAATTTTTCCATACAGCTCACCAGCAAATCATAATTTGAGTTACCCTGTTTTTGAGGGTTTTGTAGTTGAAACATGATATAAAGGGGCTCTTACACTTTTTGTGATTACTGTATCTTGTGTAAGAGGCCCCATGGATACTGTTGTAATTGTAGGATGTATTAATAGGGTGTAGGATGAGAAATAAAGAAGGTATATCTGTTGTCCTCAATAGTTTTGTGAAGAAAAGCATGTGAAATGAGAGGTTCAAGCCTAGGTTTCAACACAACATGTATGGGAGATCTAATTTTATGAATTTTTATCCATCTGCAAACCTAATGGGTTGTTTCTCAACACTGAATATAAATGATATACATACACACACACACAGATATATATATATATATATATATGTATGTATGTATGTATGTATGTATGTATGTACGCATGTATGTATGTATGCATGTATGTATGTATTTTTAAATTTAAATGTAAATGCAATTATTGGATGCTCTCCTAGAACAATAAATGCAACATATCATTAAATAAATCTATATCGATGTATATAAATGTGTATTTCTAAATGCAAGTGTAAATGCAAAGAGCATATGGTTTTATAGTGTTATAGATACAACATATCCATAAATTAATGTAATTGAAATTGTAAATTCTTCAACACATATAATATTAAATTGATCAAACTATTAAAATACATGAGAAATAAATGAAAATAGTAAATGCATATGTATGTGTATTTGTAAATGTAAGTGTAAAATAAATAAGAATAATGAAAATTATAAAAGAATACAAGGAAAGGTCTCCTCCCTTCTTGGTAGTGATAACCTCCTCCACACATAACCCTTAAAAATTATGAATAGAGAAATATAACCTTTGAAGAACTCAAAGTTGATTCTCTCCTACCTGATGCAATTAGTCATTTTATCCTTACAAACATTTATAGTGATTACTAGAGGCACATAGACCAATTCTTCATAATAGAAGAATTTGATCATACTTTTATAATGATGGCATTATGAGAAAACCTTAGGTTAAATGAACAATTCCTAGCTAAGTTCTTTAAATCATGTCCAACCGTATAAGAGAAGACCACTGCTATGTGTACCTGGATACCATGGAGAAATGCTCTTTGGGCTCTTTCATAAATCATCCTACCTTAAAACATTCCAAAAGTCTCCTAGCAATTAGACATTGGAAGATTTAAGATGACTTAAAAAAAAATTATTGCCAAAGCATAAACTTATGATGACTTAACCAGGCCTAGTACACACTCCCTCCCTGTTAACCACTTAGACATATGGAAATTAAATGTAAATTTTCTGCTATTTTTAGTCATGTAGGTGTCCAATAAACCACTTGGTGGTGTTTCCCTTCAAGTTTATTTACTTGAATGAAGAGAAAAATCCTTTGATTACAATTAGAGAATACATTTGAGGCCTTAGTTGTGTAACTAGTGGACCATAGTCACATTTAACACTTGTTACAAAGTTTGGGAGTTAAAACATTAAGTAGATTTGATTTGTGATGGACACATTTGGATGGTAGTAACAATAGCTTGCAATCTATCAAGACTTGATTACCTTATAACCTATGAAATTATAGCGATGAAATGATAGATTAATCATAATGTCA
Organism: Sequoia sempervirens; assembly: GCA_007258455.2. NCBI lineage: Eukaryota > Viridiplantae > Streptophyta > Pinopsida > Cupressales > Cupressaceae > Sequoia > Sequoia sempervirens. The sequence continues at coordinate 423,340,890 of VDFB02105785.1, forward strand.
CCTTGAGATCACATCACCATGAAAGAACTTCATCCAACATCCTTACGAATACAGGTACCACCAAATAGGTGTTTGTTAGATTTGTCTTCCTCGAGCGAGGGAAATTCAGGAAGAGAAGAGGAAAGTGAGACATGTAGTATGTCTAAAAGAGGGAGATCAACTAGAGGTCAAAAGATTAGAAGAAAATTTTGTAAACGCATGAAATTTTTTCTTGCTAAAGGGGGGTCATGTTCTTATGATGATGAGAGCATAGGCAACATTGAGGTGCCCTTGAGGTAAAAACATCTATGGAAACAATGGGTACCCAAGGAACTTCCTCCAATAAACACTTATTTTTGTGTCAACGAGAGGATATATCACATAGCACCATCATCATTACATGGTTTGGGCCTATTTTGCATGGACGACATAAAGTTATGTTACTAAAAAGTTATTGAATTGATGGAGTATGTTGGACCTTGTTATAGTTACAAAGATTGGATGCAACTGGTTTGATATACACAAAGTATGTGTAGGTATGCACTGTCAGCAAATTATATACAACTAAAATATAAGGATCAAAATAAATGAGTGGCTATGTACATTGACGAAAGGCCAAAAGCATCAAGGAATATTGCAGGGTTTATAAATAGTACATGACCTGGGTCAACAAATAAGCAACCCAATTTCATATTCGAGGTGCACGAGGGAAACTGTGTATTCGTATGTGCAATAAAATCAATAATTGCAGGGGAAGAGTTGCTAATCGATTACAATTTGAATTGCTTAGTTACAAAAATAGTTACGATGGGGGTGGTACATACTATGTACCATTTTATTCTTATGTTTTTTTTCATAAGTCTATTGCTTTCATGTTGGTAATGTATTTTTATATTTAATTTTTGTCACAGCAGGGCATTGATTGTACAAAGAAGGCTTTGGCCCAGAGCACAGATCGCGATGTATCTTCAGGCGCTTCTACCTGACAGGTTTACCTCATTGTAATTGTACAAATTAGATAAAAGCAAAATATTTCATTATTATGTTTTTTTCATAAGTTTATTGGGTTAATTTTGATAATGTTTTTAATATTCTTGTTGTAGTCGACTGATCAGGGAAAGGCACCAGCAGTAGACGAGAGCATCCATAGTGAGGTGCAGTCAATATTTTGTGATGATGAAATCACTTATTTAGCAAACCCTCTCGATATGATAAGGAAGATCCAAAAAAAATGCAATGAAGAAATCGTTAAGTTGATATTCATAGTGCCTCAAACAGATGAAATAAGAGAGAGGGTTAAATTATTGACTGAGAGATCACAAAACTTGCAAGTAAGCTATCATGAGGTCTTTAATTATAACATAAGTTTATTCATGGTTTTATATTGTGTACTCTTTTATGTCATGAACTAAAATATGTGTTGTTTTTATAGGATTATTTTCCTCCTCATGATGCTCCTGGCCATGATCATAGTACTGCAAGTGTTGCTCGAGGAGTAGGGGTTGGTACAAGTTTCCATCTTGATCTTCCTATGCATACATCATATCATCTGACCCCATCATCCATGCCTATATTGTCATCTGAAATGTCGGCAACACATACCATGCAGGCATCCGTTAATGCACCCTCTGGCAGTGAACACATGCCAGAACATGCATCAGGACATGTACTTGGGGATGCAAAGGCCACTAGTACTGGTCATGTTTTAGCAACATTTCCTAGATCTTCTCGTATTACTAGTACGAGAACATTTCCAGTCACATTTGTGATGACTAAGGATTTCATTCCCATAAAGATAGAGAAGGTCCTAGGTATTTTAAAATGTTTTAATTATTATTATTATATATAATCCAATTGAAATTTACTTATTGATCACTCTTTTTAGACTATTGATCCCATGATCATTTTGTGGGAAATGATGTTTTTTATAAGAACACTATCATAATAGTGGTTTACAATTCCTGAGAGGAACGAATTTTAGCTGAAATCACATATTTTTAGAAAATATAATGATTTAAGCCTTAAAAAGTTCCATTTTAAGGATTCCAATTGAAGAGGGTTTGATCAAATCACCTTAGATCAAAACCCTTGGATAGAACCTCGCTAGTTTTAAACCATACCTATGTCTCCTTTACACCTATCAAAATGCTGATAAAAAATCACTTTTGATTTAGCTTTTGGTGGATCAAATGAATTCATTTAAAATTTATTTAAAATGATTATTGCATTCCTCAGAACAAGCTATCCAATGAATATAATTTTAATATGTTTTGGTTTTGTTATGTATTTGTTTTTAAGTTTTATTAAACATAGGTTTTTCATCGAAAATGACTTTCTTTGTTCTTCACATGTGGAAAAATAGAAGATTATCAAAAAATTTGAAAAATATGAGTGCACCAGATATTGAAGTCCTTGATCCAACAAAAAAAATTAAATTAAATTTGACATATACAAAAAGTTACGCGTTATACAGTCGCGCTGTGTCTGAATTGTAATTCGTTTGACTTTGAAACTTGATTAAGGAAAAATATTCAATAAAAAACTATCTAACCAAGTGGAAGCACTAGATATCAGAGTTACAAATCTAAATTTGAAAGAGTTAGAATTTTATCCTTCATGGAAAAGTTATGCGTTATAATTTGTGCCACTTTTAAAAATGTTGTTTTCTTGAAAAAATCAATTTTTGTGGGAGATGGAAAAGAAGTGAAATTTGATTCCAAAAATTTTGAAAAAAATATTTTTAGAATCTACAGACAAAATTTGATGAGACTCTAGTTTGCACCATCTTCAAATCCCTCACAGTTTAGCCGCTATAGGTGCCCGAATGTGAAGATTTAGTTAAAAATAATAATTTCAGTGTCCAGTTTGGCAAAAAATTATAAATCACTATTATGGGATCACCTATAAACATCTAAGTGATATTACATTGGAGCTCTTCGGGCCCACCATACGTACACGGTGGAATGCCCAAAATCAAGATTTAAAAGATGAGTTCATTAACCATTTAGTTGTGTTGTTCGGTGATAAAACATTCAACCAAACCAAGGTCCTTAAGAAAGTTGGTACCTATCTAAAGTATGTGAGGGACCAATATAGGTCACATTTAGAGAAGAAAAAAATTACCACCCCCCCATGATTTCAGAGAGGGAGTGGAAGGACCTGGTGTCGGATGGAAAGGAGAAGGCTGAAAAGAAAAAAGGAAAGACACCACTGGGTTAAGGAAGGTATGTGATACTATCAAAAATGTAATTATATACTAATTACTCTTTATTTTTACATAATCTAACATATTTCAAACTTTTCATAGGCTTCCCAACACATCGAAGGAAACAAAGGAAAGACTAGAAAAACATAGGCAACACAAACTTGGCTTTGGTGGTTATATGAAATTAGCACAAATTGTAAGTATCAATAAATGAAATATAGTATCCAAATAATAAATTGAAAACAATTTTGGTTTTATCACACCATAGAAGAAAAATTCATGATCTTATGCAAAAATGTAGGGCTCTGAATTCAACAGAGTTCCCATAGAAGATGACCTTAAGATTGCCTTCCAGCAAGGCTATGGAGCCATGGCTGAACACCTAAGAGTCTTGACTGGGCAAACACAACCTTCCACTACATCCGACACGCAGGTAAATAAACTCAATAAAGTTTATTTAAAATTGAATACTTGTGAAATCTATTCAATATTAATTTCCGCCATAAAGTAATTACATGCCTATTTGTTTTAAACATTCAAGCAATGATAGTACTACACATGAAATTGGAATGTAATCTAGTGAGGGTGGAGCACAACTTGCAGATGAAGGTCATGGTGTGCATCTCGGTACTTTAGAGCATGTAGAGCATGATCAACATGTTGAGCATGATCAGGCTAGAGAAGATCAGGAACATGATGTGGCCCCATCAGGTAAAGAGGACCACTCTAAAGTTCTTTTAAACATATTTCATTGCAATTGGTGTATTAATTAATGTAACCTTTCATATTTCAACTTTAGAGCATGTAGATCATGATCAAAATGTTGAGCATGATCAAGAATATGATGTGGCCCCATCAGGTAAAGAGGACCACTCTCATTTTCTTTTAAACATATTTAATTTCAATTGGTGTATTAATTAAAGTAACCTTTCATGTTTCAACTGCAAATCAGGATTTAGAGGGTGTTCAACATGTTGAGCATGAGCCTATAATAGAAGTTCAAGAACTTGTTGTGGACCCATCAGGTAAAGAGAACCACTCTAATGTTCTTTTAATTAATGAAATACTTGTAACAATAATAATAAAACATATCAGCTTAACATTTCTTTGTTATTGTAGCAAACCCCCCCTTGCAGCAGCATCCACGTCATGAGCAGACAACTAGGCATACATTAAGATCACAAGCAAAGGGAATAACAACTAAAGGGGGGTAGATGATTTAGAAAATGATACTCTACTTCAGAATTTTTTGGCTTTAAAAAAGAAACAAAAAAAATGTGATTGTAATCATATCATGACAACCATATTTTTGATAATATGTAAAAGCTGAAAGAATGAATATTATATGTTAATGAATGAATGTGAATATTTTAATTAATGAATGTTATATTTTAATGAATGAATGTTATATGTTATTAATAGATGAATGAATGATTAATGTTATATGATTGGGTATTGGGAATTAAGAGTGATGTGAGGGTAGGGGGGAGGAGCCAAATGAGCTTCCATAGTCACGTGGTTGGCCCTGTTAAGTAGACAATATTAAACTATTCTCGAAACAAAGATAAGCTCAATAAGGTAATGCACTTTTCAATATAAGAAATTCATCGTTTGAAGCATCAAACCAATATGCAAATATGAAAGAAAGTGTTAACTTTTCACTATGGTGGCAGAAAAATGATTCTTTATACCTTGAATCCATGCTTTGAATCATAATTTGAAGTTGTTTGTATGGGTTTGTATGAATACCACATTGTGTTGTGTGTGGATTTGGTTTCAAAGCTCTGTTTCTTTTGTTTTTAGTGGTGACATAACTCTAAAATTTGACTTTTGTGCATTATAGGTTAGTGGAAAAATTGACAACTATGAAGGGTTTAGAGGCTTGATTGAGATAGATTCATGAATATTTGGATCTTGTTGTTGATGGGAGGCTTCAACTTAACCATGAAATTTTGTACCATCTGCAAGTATGCAAAATTTTCTCTAGTTACATTCATTTTTTATCATAAATGTTGTAAATGATATTAATGCTTCAAAATTAAGATTCGTTTCATTGTTATGATGATCAAAATGTTATACTTTGCTATACATTCAAGCATTCTCTTGCCCCCTACCCTTTTTCTCTCCCCCCTCCTTTTAAGAATTTTCTTTGTCATAAAAGATTCACATTTTTGTCTCATTTACACAAATTTATCTGAAGCGCTAGGAGTGAATAAAGATATGTAAAAGATGATGGATTATGTCTAAACAACAACTTTCCATCTTATATCTAATTAAATCCTTAATATTTGAATAGTTTAGAGCTCGAATAATGCTTGTATATGCATGTGTAGCAATAAGGGCTCAGCCTATGTGAAGATTGAAATTTAAAACATCACTTTGGTATTTTTCCTTAGGTAGTGAAATGATATTTTGAGTAATACAAACCTACACACACATTGATATTTTTCAGCATTACATTGAAGAAATTTTTTTCTCTTATACCTACCCTCAGCTAGACATGGAGGTATACAATAATGGTTTCTTGGTTTGTTCTGTAAGTAGTTAATTTCACAAAGGAAGACTAAAATCTTCTTAATGTCCTATGTCAGGCGTGAAAGCATATGAATCACTTGCTGAAGGCACCATTTTGTATTCATCAAAAAATTGGTTTGTTCCTTTTTTATGTTTCTTGCATGTTTTTTTTTTAGGCTCTAGAGATGTAGCTCGGCTCTTTCCTTTGCAGTTTTCATCTATTTTGATGATTACAGTAGATTGTCCTCATAATTTTTCATGTAGATGTGTTGGTAACCTTATTTTCTACCAATCAATTTGCAAACCACTTACATATTAAGGACCATTTCACTAAATTGTAGTCATCCATTACTTCATATATTGTAGGTTGTGTCTGTGTGACAATAAATCCTGATGATTGCGAGAACTTTAATCCTACAAGTGTACCCAATCTTTCTCAAGTAAAAGTCTTATCTTATTTTATAGTACTTTAAATGGTTAATTGAAGGTGCTTCTTTAGATCTGAGATAGTTGAACCCTGGATTAAAATATGGTATTAGATGGGCACTATAATGATAAAACTGAGGTCCATTGAACACAAATTATGAACATAATTTACTAGACTATGAATAGTGTTACAATTATAAATATTTCTCCTTTACCTACCTCTACATTATTGAAAAAGATAGATCCCTATAAATCTAACCATGAAAGTGTTGAAATCTGCAGTATATTCAGGACTTCATAAACTATCAAACATATTCTTTTTGAATGTTTCTATGCTCACGAAATTTGGTACTTATTCTGCCATAAGCTGAAGGTCTGAAATAACAATGGTAAAATTAATTGGCATGATATTATGTTTTGTAATTTCAAGCTCAAGTTTGATTGTAAGCTATTTTGGTATTTCTTATCCAATGAGATCATGTGGAATTTGTGGAAGGTGAGAAATTATGATAAATTTAAGGGTATCAAGAGGGTACTTATTGAGTCTTGCAAGAGACTCACTTTCTGCTATGTTGCTCTGCAGGTTTCAACTCTTGTGGAGATCTCAATGGAGAATTTCTTGAAGTCAATAACTGAAGGTGCTGCTAACAATACCAGAGAGGATTTGAGAAGTGGACCCACCTGTAGGTTGAGCTTGGAAGAGACCGTTCTATTCCAGCAAACATTTGATGAGCTCTAGAGAGCAATTGATGAAGTTGCAAGCCCAAAAAAGACAACGCGGCCCCCGGTAGTTGGACCCCCAAGGAGAAACAATGATGAACCTTGATATTGAAGAAGTCAACAATGAGGAGAATGTAATCAACACTATGTATTGTTTACGCTGATTTGAATAGCAACAACCTATGGTGTTGTTAACATCAATTTGTATTGTCTATGCTGGTTTTGAAAACAACTGGTGCTTTTTGGTTTCTTTCTTGTTGTGTAAAGTACTGATACGGTATGTTTCCTATTATGGAAATGCTTTGATGTTGTACTGATCCTAATGCCAGATAGGCATTTTCATGATATGTAATGGACCTTAAACTATTTTCAATACCAAAAAAAAAAAGATAGCAGATATTGGAAGTTCATTACATGTCTCATGTATGTGTTAGTATTTTAATTTTGTTTAAGTTGTTCAAGAGCTTGATTAGGTCAAGAATATCTTCTACAAGCTCTGTTCTCTTGACACTACTCCACATTTTCCCTACACATTTTCTCTTCAATCCAGACATTTCTTAACTCCTTCCCTTGTTAGCCCCTGGTTGTTCTCAAGTGTAATTATTTTTCTATGCATCTTGCAGTCTATATGTATGATCAGTCATCTCTTATGAAGCATGGATAACCTTTCATGGAATTGTTGTAATTAGACAATTTCCATTGTGAGAGTAATCATTTAATTTGTATGGAAGTAAGTTATTTTCATATTATTTGACTTGGTATCTATTCTATGATTTAAAGAACCCCCAAAATAATAAAATTAATAGGTTCCATTTGTTTACTTTCTCTTAGACACTTGTTTAATCGGTGAGACCCTCAAAATTTCTTGCTGATAACCAGCAGTGTTCAAAACTCTTGAAGAGGTCAAATTGGTGTGACATTGGATCTATCTTGCTAACGAAAGTCATTGACAAGACATGGACTATCAAAGTGAGTTTTATATCCTGTGCCAATGATTGATCTCTCACTGATGGGTTGGATTCGGTGGTCATCGCCAAGAGTCTTTGCAATGGTACATTTCAATGAATATATATATTTTTTAAATTGCATTGTTTCGCTACAATTTCGACGAAACCCACCAACGAATCACCGAAAAGGTCCGACGAAGTTTCTATAGCTGCAACGAAGGCTTCATCGTAACTCCTTGTCCGATTCGTTGCAATTTCGATGAAGTCCACCAATGAATCACATAAAAGGTTCGACGAAGGCTTCATTGTAACACCTTGCCACTTTCATCACAATTTTGATGGAGGACACCGACGAATCATAGAAAAGGTTTGAAAAATTTGCTTAGCTGTGACGAAGGCTTCGTCATAACTCCTTTCCCATTTCATCACAATTTTGACAAACTCCACTGACGAATCACATAAAAGGTCCGATGAAGTTGCTTAGCTGTGATGAAGGCTTTGTTGTAACTCCTTGCCCATTTCGTTGAAATGGTGACGAACTTCTATTGTTGTTTTGACGCTTTGGAAGAGCCATTGCAATTGCATTTTGGTTGTAATTCGTCTATGCATACACAAATTTTTAATCAATATTCCGATGAACATCTGAGTCATTTTATGATGCCGATGATCGATGAATCTGCACCATTATTTCAATGTTTAATGCATCATCAGAATTTTGATGAAAAAATAGCGAGGAAATTATTTTCATCATTTCGTTACTTTTCCAACAAATATTTGCGAATGACCGACAAACATTCATAAAAAAATGGAGCCAAATTCAGTAGTGTATGGAGTCATAGGGCCGTATTAATGATGATATATAGGTCATAAATGTAATAGGTCCCAAAATTCATTGTGAAAGTGTAAATAAATATACTTTGCAACATTAAATTAAGGAAAAGATAGGTCTATTTATCTAAAAAGGGCCCTAAATCCAATGTGAATGTGTATAATACATGTTACAACATTAGATTAGGTCCTCTTAATTTACAAGCCTCCTAAATTTAATGTGAAGGTGCAAATAAATACACTTTACAACACTAAATTAAGGAGAATTTAGGTTATTTAGGTTAGAAAGGGCCCAAGGCCTAATGTGGATGTGTAAAACTCATCAAAGCACTAGATCAAGGCGATATCAAGTCTGATTTATCATTAATTATTCCTGAATTAAGCAAGGAAAAGGTGTAACTTTTTTGTTACTATAGTCTGTATGCACATTTACTTTCAAGACCCATTGTTTCTATCAAGGTTTAATTACTTAACTAGAGGTTTTGTCAAGGAAAACCCCTCATAAAAAAATCAACACTATATTTTGTTTTGTAGGTCCTTGTATAGGTTCATATCTAAAAAATAAATTGGGAAGTTCAAGAGCAGAGATTAGAGAGCATATGTAGACTTTGACTTTCTAAAAAATTAGGATGATACTAATACACCACAAGTTGCGTATGAGTCCTAGTATAGGAAATTTCCTATATTTTTGAAGATCCTAAGTCAATAATGTTGGTTCTCAGTTGTGATTATCCTTGATGACAAACTTCTCTATAGTTTCAGATGATTCTCTCAGCTTGGTTATATTCAGTTGGTCTCTAATTTGCAGTGGACAGATTTCATTCATATATGGCTTTCAGTGAACAGTTTACTTCCTTGGGTTTTGCTTTCAGATTCAGTGCTCAGTTTGCATTTCGTTCACATTCTTTAAATCTTTTATCACTCGTTGGTACTGATCAGCTTGTGTTCTTTGACAACGATAGGTTATTTTAATGGTTTCAGGGTTATTGTCAGATTTAGTATTTCATGTTCATGATCTTCTCTCTGTCAGGTACTTCATTGGATCAGTATTTCAATTCAGTCTGGTATTGATCATGGTAATATTTTTAATGATCATCTTGGTGACTATATCTTTGGCAAGTTATTTCATGTTTAAATGCAAGACAATTTTCATGTTTAAATGCAAGACAATTTGCAAAGTTATTTAAATTATTTTGGCCATCCGCTCTCCATGGTCACATTGACATTAACTTAAGATGGTGAGGTTGTCAACCTTCATGGAAAATCTTTTAAAGGTCCTTGTTGCCAGAATTTTTTTTTTTTAAAAGGTTATATGGAATTGAGGTTTGATTTATCTCTATACATAAGATTTTTACTTCACTCAAGTCTTCATTTGGTGTGGTCGACCTCTTGGAAACTATCATATGGATATTTGATTTGGCAATAATTATTGTATGGTCGGGCTTCTTGGACAGCGATCAAATCTTAAAGACATTTTTTTTGCTTTGAGTCTTGTACGGACTTCAACTCCATTTCATTATTGCTAAACCATCGAATGATGTGAAAAGAGTTTAGGGTAGAATTCGTGGTTATCTCTTCTATCTTTGAAATGATTAAGAAACCCTATTTCTCGCACCGCCATGGAGAGATTCTTCTATTGATGGTTTTTGACAGTCGTTTTTATCATGATAGTTGCTTCAACATGTTTACCATATGCATGTGGAGGAATCTTTTCATACGTTTCTGGCTGGTTGATGGCATTATCAGAAATAAAACATGGACAACCTTTTGGGTACATGTTCTTTTATTATTTCTTCATCTCGGCTAGGTAACAAATGCTATTATGATCATATTCAGATTTGTCATGTTTACTTGTCTTCTCAAAGTCGAATCTGCATGCAATGAGACTCTTTTTCTGTCAAAAATTTTATGAATTTCAATGGGTGCGTTTTTGAAAAATTGCAATAATCAGCTGCATTTAGTGAATGGACTTTAAGTGGATCTTTGACAACATCAAATCATTTTTTAAAAGGTTTTGAAATGCCTCAGTTAATGGGTGTTGTCTATGTTCTATTCTTGGTAGTTGTTATCATTTTCTATTCATGGGTTATCATGATCTTCGAATTACCAGCAGTTACTTTGCAGATTTATTATTTTTCTGATCATGGGTATTCTGGAAAAGAAGAATACTGATTGGGGTATTCTAAAAATTAAATGATATCCATTCATATTTGCAGAGGGTTCTTGAAATTCTGAAACTGGGTAGACGTGCTCTTTGATTACCTTTTAGTTACTATGCGAAATCATTTATAGAATTTACTATTTACAGATTATGGGTATTCAAATTTATTTGAAGTTTGAAATCAAGGGTTTTATGAAATAAACATATATGCTTGTGGGTTATCAATATTTTTGTTTCAAAAAGGTTATTACTTGTAGTTTTCTAGGTTTTTCCAAAGAAAATGCAAAATGATAATTTTTTCTGTTCTACACTTGTCAGAGATTTATTGATTCAGTCTGAATCTTGACAGCCTTCTTAATTTGGGTGTTACTCTTCAGTCAACCATACTCTGGCATCTTTTTCTCTTGATTCTCTCACACTAAAACAATAGAGAGGAAGTTACGTTGCTACTCTCCTTAACATCCATGAAGATTCTTGAAGACTTGGTACCTGAAACAAGATGTATAAATACTTACAGAAAAACTCTTTTCTGTGCTGGTACTTCTATTGTAATTCTGAGAGTATCTAGGCAGTATGAAATGAATTGTAAACTCTGCATAAGCATATATATACAAAAGGTAGAGATGTTGTAAAAAGAGCTCTTCTCCATATAATATTTTAGGGATTCAATTTGTGGATCCTTAAGGTATTCTGTAGATAAGAGAATAGAGATGTTTGTGCTTTATTGAAAATAGAGTAATCCTCTGTGTTATCATTATTGTTCAAAACATAACTTTAGGGGTTGGTGCTCCTTGAGATTGGTGTCTCAAAACAAGGGGTTGGTGCTCCTTGAGTGGGTGCTCGAAAACTGGCCTATAAGGCATTGTGAATAGTGGTTTTTTGATTAAGCCTACAAGGCACTTATGGAGTGGTTTTTCTTCCCTGATTCAGGGCTTTCCACTTGGAAAATTCTTTGTCTTATGGTCTCTTTGTTTTGATGTCATACCTTCAAGATTGTGGTGTTTTGTGAGTGATTGTTCTTACTTGTTTGAACCCTGGTGAATGTCTGTTTCTCTATCTTGAAATTGGTTATATCAAAATGTCTAGCTCAAGTGATCCATCTTAGTTGAAAATTCTAATTTGATAGAAAGCTTAAAATCATTTATTTCATTGCTCAAGTTTTTGTTCAATGTGCTAATGGTTCTTGCTATCCCATTATCTATCTTATGTTATTCTGTTGAACTTTATTGCAGTATCATAATAGGTGCACCTGTACTGTCTTTGTGTTTCATTTTCCAAACAATATCAATCATAATAGTCATATTGGCTTAAGTTGTCTTCCGTTTGAATGTTGTCTATGATAAAGATTATCTGTATTAAAAGTCTTGGAAGAAGTTTTGAAAAATTTCAGACACTGATTCACCCCCCCTCTCAGTGTTTGTCGATAACTCCAACAATTGGTATCAGAGCGTAGGGTCCTCTTATAGGTCTAAACCACTTAGGATTGTTCTTGGTTTATTGGAGTATTTTGGTTAACATGGGAAAAAGTAGAAGGAATAAGGAAAAAGAAGTTCACAACAAAATGCTAATCCTCATGTTCAACCTGAATCCAGTATAAGGAATAATGAGGAAGAATTCATAAACAGTAACTCTGAAATGGTAGAGTATCCTAGATCTGGAACACCTCTGTTCGAAGATACAAACTTTACTATGTGGAAACATAGGATGGAAACATACTTGCTTTCTTTAGGACCTTATGTGTGGGCAACTGTTGAAAAGGGCTTCACTACATCTACAATATCTCCTGTCACACCTGAGGAGAAGAAAGCTCTTGAATTTAATGCCAAAGCTATAAATGCTATTCTTAATAGCTTTCCAAATAGTGTCACTACATAATTTATTCATTACAGTAGTGCTAAGGATGTTTGGGACAAGTTGATTGAAATGAATCAAAATGCTGAATTGCAAGAAGTGATATCTTTGGGTACTGAAATGAGTTGTAAAACATCTGAAAGTGAAGAAGGTGTAAACATTCATAGTTCTGAAAAGAAGTCCAAGGAGACCATTAATGAACATTTAATTGATCAAGAAACCAGTTTAGAGGTAGATCAATCTTTGGGTGAAGTTGACTCTGAACAGGAATATGATGAACTAGAAAGCAAGGTTGATTTAGAAGGTGAACTCATGTGTTCCTTAGACACAATTAAGCAACTTAGAAAAGAACTAACTATTAAGGATGATATGATTACAACACATTATTTCTGATTTGGAGTGCATCATATTCCTACATCTAGCTTGCATTAACTTTGCATTAGGGTTTGCATTAGTAAATTGGTATTCTCGTGTTTCAAAATATTGCATTAGTGAAAGTGCATATAGGTTGCATTTTTCATCTTGCATCATTGAATTTCATATGGAAACTATAAATGCACTTAGCCTAGACATCATTCAAAGTAGAAAACATAACATTCACATAGAATTTGCTAAAAATGGTGAAAAAACCCTAAAGTAGGACTCATACGCCCCTCTGGGCGATTTAGTCTCAATATAGGCGATTTTTCCTATTTTTTGGGTATTTTGTGGTGATTTTTATTCATTATTTAAACCCTTGAAAAACCCTCATTGGGACTCATACGCCCTTCTAGGTGATTTAGTCTCATTTTATATTTTAGACTGCATTTTCTAACATTAAATTCTCTATTTTTTTGTTTGTGTTTGCTACTGTTAGTTATTTGTTTTAGTTTGTAGAGTTTTTATTACATTCATTTCATTAGATCTAGTTTAGTTTACATTCATTTCAATTGTGGATAAAATTAGATTATTATACTTTTCATTTTCATCATTAGTTTATAGTTTCATTAGATTATGTTACATTTGGTATGCATTAGAAAACAAAAAAACCAAAAAAACCTATAAACTGATGAACCACTTTGAGAAAGCATAGTTATTTGAGTATGTCAAATCTCTTTTTCTAAGTTAACCTAACCCTCAAGCCTTTTAGTATTGATGACTTTGACATGATAGATGAATCCCTTGAGGATTTCATCTCACAAGTTTCATCCACTATGGCTTGCTATGACAAACTGAAATATAGAGAAGTTAATGTGATTTAACCTCAACTTAACATTTACCCACCTTCACACAAACCTCAAACTCAAAACACACCTATTTTCACCCTTGAACCACCTAAGAACAATGTTTCACAATAATCGAGCTATAATATCATTTCTCACACATATAATACTCGAAACAATCCACAACCAAGGCAACCAACTCCAACAACCTTACCTTTTCCTAATCCCATCTTGCCTAGTGATCCTCATTTTCCTTCACATAGTGGGAAGGAGTATGATCTTGTGGAACAACTTAAGAATACTCTTGAAAAGATATCCCTATGGGACCTAATTCAAAATTCACCTAACTATCATAATATACTTCAAATAGCCCTACAACAAGTTGTGATTCCTTCTAATACAAGGGTATGTGCAGGATCATCATGGAAAAAACAAGCCCTTAAGTGGCAATGAAAATTCAAAAAAATAAAAGTTAGGCAACTTGAAGTAAAAATTTGAATAAGTTATCAATATTTTTTCAAAAATATGTAACAGTAGAATCTATAGAAAATTTAATGTAGTTTCTAAACTACTAGGTTTATTTCAAAACAAAAAATGTATTTGGTGAAAATTTGAATTTCAATGCAGTAGCACTTAAATTTTAGGGAAAAATAGGGAGTAGTGTCTTTCTCACCAATCCTAACCACAATAAAATGATAATATTTTTTTATAATATTTTAGCTATAAGTAGAGTACCTTATGTCCCAATGTGATGCATATTTTTTATATTTTTTCCAAGTAAATAATTAATTATGAATTTTTATTACAACTTTTTAAAAATATAAAAACTGTGATGTGACAACCTTTAACTTGGTCAAACTTCATGAATTTTTATTTTTTAATCCTATAGTATGCAAAGCATAGAATGTGACACATGTTTTAGATCAAAAAATGTAATACCGTTTAAAAGCTATAGATGTTTTTCAATTAGTGTATCAATCAAGACTTTAGTCTAATTCAAATAGAAAATGAATAATAATAATTTATTAAATTCAAAGTAAAGCATAATTCATATTAGTGGAAAGTTGAGAATCTCCTTTAAAAACCCTTTTCATTTCATCAATTTTGGGTAAAAAAAAGTTGACAGCCACATACCCTACACATACCCATCATATCTCCACTTTTTGGCCCATCATGATCCTACACATACCCACAAATGAAAGTGATGTAGCAACTTTAATTCAAGGAATGAAAGCGGTTAACAAAGACACTACTTTTCACCAACATGAGCTACCTCCCTTGGAGATGAGAAAAAAAAATGATGCCTTCATGATAATATCTCTAGAGATTCAATAGGATGGGAATAAAAAGGACCCTTGTTGATAATGGCTTTACTCTTAATGTGTGTAGTGTGAATCTTTTGGATAGACTTGGAGTAGATAAATCAAGAATTGAACCTAATTCCTTATCCATTCAAGGATTTGACAATGTAGGAAAGAAACCACTTGGTGTGATTACTTTACCTATTATAGTTGGAAATGATACCTTACAAACTCCTATTCATGTTATGCCTCATGAAATTTCATACAATCTTCTTTTAGGAAGATCTTGGATTCATAATATGCATATGGTGCCTTATACTCTTCATCATATCATGAAGTATGTCTATAACAAAGAGGTATACCAAGTTGAAATAGACCCCAAGCCTGAAAGTTTCTTACAAGTTGAAAAAGGAATGAAAAATCCCCTAAGAACATTAATTCCAACTTCAAACATAGAGCCTATAAAAGAAGAGAAACAAGAGATGGAAAAAGTGTCATAGTTATTGGAAGATGATTGGGATTCTTTAGAGTTTAAACCAACATTTATGGTAGAATACCAAATTACAACAAAATAAACTAAGAAACAACCAATGGTAATGTCAACATGGAATTTAGAAGAAAAATCACAAGCATCTGCCTCATCTAATTTAGAAGAAGACACAATTTATACAACAAAATTTGATGAGATAGATTATGAACAACCACAAAACTTGAAAGAAATGGAAAGAATTTATGGGAGAGGTTATGATCTTATGAAAAAACTTGTTTATATATAGTGGAAAGGATGTGAAAAGAAAGAACAAGGCATATGTGTTCCTATAGAGCCTAACAAATAGGAGACAAAAAGTGGTTTGGGGTATTTTCCTTCTAAGATAATGCAAGAAAACAAAAGACCATTGTTGAACATCAACACGATTATGTGTAAACCTAAAATAACTCTCACCTTGAAGCATCTTGAATTACTTGACACAACTTGCGAAGACTCATTGGAATGCTTCGACAATGATGAAGCTTTGAATGAAACATTAGGAGTTTATGACAAGCCATTTACTCCTAAAAAGAAACCAGTTACATGTGTTGTGATTAGTGCTAAGCAAGGAGACAGAGAAAAGGAAAGTAAGGAGATTGATAAAGACAATGAAGAATACAACCCTGAATTTCTGAAACAAGGTGCACTTCCTTTAGGACATACAATTGGCATGCCAATGGATATTAAAAATGAAGAAAAAATGATTAAGATAGGAAAGTTCCTTCATGAAGGTGAACAAGAATACCATGCAACTTTACTTCATGATTTTACCAATATTTTTGCTTGGACTTATTCGGACATGCTAGGAATTAATGCTAAGATAGTAACACACAATATAGTTCTTGTCAAAAATGCTAAACCAGTAGACAAAAGATACAAAAGATGAATCCTAAGATAGCCTTACTAGTAAAGGTCGAGATTAAAAACTCCTCGAAGTTGGTTTTATACATCCTATATATTATTCTCCTCGGATCTCAAACATTGTTGCAATCATGAAACCTGTTAATCATATTAGGATGTGTATGGACTTTCATGATTTAAATAAAGTGTCTTTAGAAGATGATTTTACCCTTCCTAATATTGACATTATAGTGGATTTGACTACGAGACATGCTTTGTTGTCATTCATGGATGGATTTTTTGGATATAATCAAATCCTTATCAACCCTCAAGATTAAAACAAAACAACATTTACTATAGTTTTGGGAACATTTTGTTGGATAGTCATGCCTTTTGGATTGAAGAACACAGGCACAACATATCAACAAGCTATGACATTGATATTTCATGATTACATACATAAGATTTTGGAGGATTATGTTATTGATATTCTTGCTAAATCTTTAAATAAAAAAGACAATGTGAATATCCTTCAAAAAATCTTTGAACAGATGTGAAAGGGTAATCCCACAATACTGGTTTACAATTTTTGGCCAAACTGGACATTGAATTGAATTGTTTTAACTAAATCTTCACTTTCGGGCACTTATAGCGGCTAAACCATGAGGAATTTGAAGATGATGCAAAATAGTGATTTGTGACATTTTTGCTTTAGATTCTAAATATAATTTTTTCAAAAAATTCAGAATTAGATTGTACTTATTTTTCTATCTCCTTCAAAAACTTGTTTTTAATATTAAACACCATTTTTAAAGAGTGGCGTTACTAGCTAACACATGAATTTTTTTCTATGAAGGATAAAATTCTTTTTTTTTCAAACTTAGATTTGAACATAAATATGATATTTAGTTCATGGAATTGGTTTCATAGCATTCCATTGAATATTTTTTTCTTAATTAAGTTTCAATGTCAAACCAGTTACAATTTAGACATGATTTACTGGGTAAGACATAAATTTTTTTGTATGTATCGAAATTCAATTGTTTTGTTTATTTGGATCAGGGACATCAATATCTAGTGCATTGATATTTTTCATTTTTTTTATAATTGCTATTTTTCCACATGAGCATAACAAAGAGCTTGATTTTCGATGAAAAACCTACATTCACACAAAATAAAAATTAAATATAATAATCAAATTAAATTTATTTAAAATTATACTTTTTGGGAAGCTTATAATAAAGACTACATATTTACAAAAAATAAATATTAAATGAATTGATTTGATCCCCCAAAAGGTGAATAAAAAATTGGTTTTTATCAGCATTTTGATAGGTTTAAAGGAGACTCCATTATAGGTATGGTTTAAAACTAGCGGGGAACTCCATCCAATGGGGTTTGATCAAACCCTCTTCAATTGGAATTCTTTAACAGGAAATTTTCAAGTCTTAAATCATTATATTTTCTAAAAGTATGTGATTTCAACAAAAATTGGTATCTCCCAGTAAGTGTAAACCACTATTGTGGGATCACTCAAAAATATAACATGAGATTAAAATCTTAAAAAGTGTATCTTTGGTGTAGATAGTGGAGAATTTTTAGGTTTTATCATATCTCATAGAGGAATTGAGGTGGACATGAAGAAAATTGATTCTATAGTTAACATTCTACTTCTTAGAAACATTTCTCAATTGCATACTTTACAAGGAATAATTCAGGCTATTCGTCATTTTGTAGCATCCCTAGCAGAACAAACATTATCATTTACACATATGCTTAAGAAAGAAGTGAAATTTAATAGGAAAAAGGATTGTAAACATGATTTTGAGAGTTTGAAAGATTACCTTGCTACTCCACCTATTTTACAACCCGCTATGCAAGACAAACCGTTCATCCTTTATACAACAACATTGGCCCATGCTCTTGTAGTATTATTGGATCAACAAGATGAAAATGGTAAAGAACATCCTATTTATTACATTATTCAAACTCTGATTAAGTACAAAACATGATATACAATGATAGAAAAACAATGTTTGGCTCTCGTATTTTCTTCTCGTAAATTGATACATTAGTTACTGAATGTTGAAATACATGTGATGATGAAGTTAGATCCTTTAAAAAATGTCTTCGCTAAAACAAATTTATCGGGACATTTAGCTAAATGTGTTATGTTGTTAACTATATTTGACCTTAATTTTTTCTCACAAAATTTAATTAAAGGACAAGCCTTGACCGGCCACTTAGTTGATGTCCCTTCTCCCCTGACATTACCTAATATAGAAGCATTTCCTAATGAGAATGTGTTGACTATTTAAAAAAATGAAGAAACATGGGAATTATACTTTGACAAATCTATGAAAAGAATTGGCTCTGACACAGGGGTTATAATAGTTCCACCTAGAGGAAAACCTATTCCCTTGTTCTATCGCTTAAACTTCCTAGGAATGAACAACACCGCAGATTATGAAGCATTAATTATTGGATTACTTGCTACTTTAACTCTAGGAGCCCAAGATGTTAAGATATTCGGTGACTCAAAATTAGTAATTAAGCGAAAAAACAAAAAATATCAAGAAAAGCATGAAAAATTATCAAAATCTAAGGATCTCACAATGAATTTTCTAGAGAAGTTTGATTTTTTCACCGTTGATAACATCCCATAAAAAGATAATCGGTATGTCGATGTAATGGCAAGTGTGGCTTCTCTTATATCCCCTCAAGATCCTTCAAAAAAATTCACCTTTATTTTCCATTCAATTATGAACCCATCAATAGAATCTAAATCCAAAGAAGTTGAACCATTAATTTTATGGTGTGTTCAATGTACTTCTCTTGTGCTCTTAGGGTTTTTCACCTAAAAGGAGAGAAATAGAACCCTAAAATTGAGGTGGTTCACTCAAACTAAGGTATGCAAGATGAAATTATGACTAAATGTAATGATCTAAATGAAACTATGTGATGAAATTGATTGATTATGAATGCAAAACTAATGAAATAAGCAATGTTTGAAAACACAATGTGATATGCAGAAATGAACTAAAAACATGAACAAATGCAAAAAGAACTGAATGAGGTTTAACAAAATGCACCTAGAATTTGAATTCTAATCTTGGAAGTTTCTGGAAACTAGCAGAGATCACTGTTGATCACCAATGGAACTCATTCGCTATTGATGGTGAATCAGTCCTCCTACTCGTAAAAAGACCTGAAACAACTATCCGACTGTCAGGAACTGGATTCTAACAAAATCAACTTTTCTAGCCTATAGGTGGGACTCATTTGGCACTGATGGTGAATCAGTCCTCCTCAAAAAATCTACAAATTCAAGAGTCAATTTTGTAGCTCCAAATCTACACTTGTCTTCTTGTCGGGTTGACAGAGTCAAATTTATAGAAAATAGGTTGTAGGTTGTCTCCAAGGTTGAATTAGGGTTTGGTTGACTTGAAACAATTTGATGACCTATTGACCACTTTCCAACACCAATTTCCTTGAAAAATCTACCTACAAGACCTGCAAACACACATGCCAAGAGGGGAAAAATGTTTAAGGGTTACAATATGGGGATTTACCTTGGTCAAATCCCACTTTGGTAATCAAACCCTTGATAAAGAAATGAAATGGAATGAAGAAGGAATGATGAATAAACAACATACAAGTGTCCGAAAATCACCAAAACCTTGTTGAAGAAGTCTGAAGATATGTCAATGGCTACTCCAAGATGCTTGATAATTGCTTGATTGAATGATGCTATGATGAATTGAATGCAAGAATGCTAATTGATGTAAAATGAGTGAATGAGATGAATGCTTGAATGAATGGGGGTCAAAATGGATGGAAAAACATTTATTTATACACTTATGCCCTAATTACCCAATAATACATCATCACAGGATGACATAAGGTCTTTTTGAATGAAAACCCAAAATAAAGTTTGAATTCTTTTGAATTTGGAGCCAAGAGGGACTCATTCGCCACCCATGGAAAATGGGTCCCACTCTAGGCTTGTAAGTGGGTTTCAAGAATTGAGTTGCATTGAATGTTGTTTATCAGGTTTACATTTAAAAATACACTTAATTAAGGCCTATAAGTGCATAAAGGGGCCAAATAAAGCATAAGAAAGGTGTTAATAGTGATAAAAACCCTAGAAAAGCATGAAATCTTGTTACAAGACTTTAAAACACTTTAGAATAGGAATTGGTATGTGATAAAAAGGTGTTTTTTAGATGAATTATAATGAGAAGAGTTTAGAAATGTGTTACAATACTTCACAACACCTTCACAAGACATCATAATTTGAATATTCAAGACCTAATGTGAATGCATAAGTTACATTGAAACATTAAATCAAAGCAAAATAAGTCAAACATCATAAGAGAAAGACCTAAATGACCATTAAAATGTCCAAGATCCATTTTTCTATGATACATTTAGCCCCCGCTTTAGTGAGAAGATGAAATTGCTTCAAACTCACACTAAAGTAGTCATGCGTATTGAGAGGGATCCAAATGCACTTATGCTAGCAAGATGGAATGACAATGATCAAGAGGGATGATCAAGCTCCTAGGATGAAGATCCCATGGAAAACTAAACATAAGATCAAAGGAACATATGTGTGAAAGAGAAAGAGAGAAGAAAAAGGAAAAGGGAAATTCAGATCAAGCTTCGATCATTTGTCTAGCTAGTTGTGGATCAGATCTAGGTTGTTTATCCAAAAAAGAAAATGCATACTCACTCTTGGGTGACGAAACTCATGGCTATCCATTGGGTGAGAAGGCCCAAAAGGTGAGAAACATACACTCGAGTGGTATGTACTTACAAACACATAGGTGGCTATGGGGAAAGTCGTGTCACGGAATGAGCTTCCCGCTTAACCATATCAAAGTTATACCTCCTGATAACTTTAACAAGGTGCCACAAAGGAAAATTTTGATTCCTGCTTCATGAGACAAGCACAGTTTCGCATGCTTAGAAATCATGAACAAACATGATGGTACCACATGAATGCAAGTTGCATTATGCAAGGTGGCCATGCAAAAATGCAAAAATGCAAAAATGTAACATGTAAAAGATCTGTTCAAAGGATTCTTGTTAAGTTCATGCAAGGTCTATCACTTAGGGACCATTGTGTTTAATGTCTCCAAGAGAGGACCAATCAAAGATAGAATATTGACAACTTAGGGGATGCAGTGCATCACATCAAGTCACTAAGAGGAATGTAATATGCTAAGATAGATCACACTTATAAAGCAGGACATCACACCCAATGTTGTCCACAAAGTGATATAAACACATCTTATGAGAGTAACAAGTACACCTAAGAACCAAGGAATGCAACAAACAATTCCACTGGGAGTTCCCCCACTTAGTTAGAATTGCATTCATTCTCGGTGAGCAACAAAGTAGTGAAGGAAGGATGCAAGAAGAAAAACAAGACATGAGAGCCATCTTGGAAATTCCCTATACCAAGTCATATGTTTCCAAGAAAGGTTGCTTCATGTAAACAAAAAAGAAAATAAAAGAAAGGGGAGTTTCCCCATAGAAATGAACACACCAAACACATAAGGGATCTATGGATTTGGGTTAGTATCTTCATTGCTGTAATGTTTTGATTAAAGAGCTCAGAGCTATCATCATTCCCCAAATACATAAAATTGGAAGAATGACACAAAGAAAGTGAAAACAAAAGAAAAATAAAGCCTAGTTTGGGTCAACATGGAAGAGACATTTCGGTCTCAACACTTTGCATCATCCCCAAAAGGAAAACATAAGTGAAAATAAAATGAAAAGGAAAAAGAAAAGCTTTTACCAACACTATTGAAAGAGACATATTTTATCTCAATCTTGCATCATCCCTTCAAAAGGAAAACATAAAGAAAACCAGACAAAAGTAAAAGGAAAATGAGCTGATTGGTGTCAACATGAAGAGAGAGACATAGGTTTCATTCAATGCTTTAATCATCCCCAAAAGGAATAAAACGTTGTTTTCTTAAAAAAGGAAAGGTAAAATGTACAAAATATAGGAAGAATAGAGGCAACAGAAGAAGTTCTGCCAAGAGAGAGAAAACATCACTCATAGAACACTACAAACAAAGAAAAAGGAAAATGGAAAAGGAGCTAGTAATCCAAATGTAAGTCAACCATTAACTGAGTTGTTGGCTTCTCAATCTCAAGTAATATAAGTGGAAGAGGAATATTGAAGTTAAGAGACACAGAGAGATGCATTACTAAGACAAGGCTAACAAATTCTTGTCCCCATTTAGTGTAATGAAAGAACGAGCCGAGGTGGGTGATGGGAAAGATCATGCAATAGTGAGAATCAAAAATTATACAACTATGGCATGATGAGATTGGTGAGAAGGGTACTAAGGGGTGATAGGATAACAATCAGTATTAGTGAAGTGATACTTATTCAGTATTTCCTTCATTGTCTAACATTCATCGGTTTAGTGGCCAAGAACATGATGGTATTTGTAATATGGTATATTAGAGTCTTTAGGATGGATGACCAACCTTTGTGAAGGTGGTAAGAGTATAAGGCCTATGTTTAAAAGCATTTGGAGTCTTCTTTCACATTTAGGTGGTGGATGCAGAGGAAACTTTAGTTTCTTCAATTTGTAAGGCCTCTTTCATTTGATAGGTTCACCTTTTCATGGATTGAAGGAGGAAGAGGACCCATGGGGATCCTAGAATCCTTGTCATTGGAATTGGGTAATGGTTGATCACGTGGAAGGAGAATTTTCTAGTCAGGAGGAGAATCAAAGATCACTATACCATCATCTTGAAGTCTCCAATATTCAAAAGGAGGCTTATCGGTATGAGGAGGATCTTGATATCCTAATCATGTTGTTTTTTCATCTATTGTTCTCCATTCTAAAAGTTGGTGAATGTCATGTTTGGTTTTTGTATTACATCCTTGTTTGATTAAGATAGTAAAGCATTTTCCATAAGTTTCTTCAAGATTTATTGGTTTATTGGTAACTTTGTTAGCATAAAAGGGTTGAGGGTGTGGTTGTGTAGAGGAACTAGGTCCACCTATTGGAGGGAACTTAGGTCCTTTATTTGTTTTAGGATGTAAGTAACCGAACATGTCGAGAGGTTAGATAGTAGGAAGATCTCATGATTTCATGGATGGATAAAAGGTTGCATAGGCTTCAAAGTTGTCAAGGCATGGATTTAAGAATTGTTCATGCTATCATCATCTTCTCCAATGATGTTAGTAGTACGAGGAGGATATAAGGACCATGAGGAAGCTCAAGGTCATTAGGATCATAGCCAAAGGAACAATTGGACATGTCTCCTAAGGATTTCAATGAATTCTAAAACGTGTTAAAGAAAAAAGAAAGTTGGAGACAAGAAACACTAAGAGGGGGGGTGTGAATCAGTGTTGTGTAAATTCTAAATTTATTAATATGATTGTTAAAGTGCTGATAACATTCAATAAAAATAAAGATGCATTCACATAAGACAAATAACCACAACACGATAACACAAATATATTTTGACATGGAAACCCTATTAAGGGAAAAAAACATGGTGGAGGTCAATCCACAATATTGTTGTGAGTATACTCAAAAGAAAGGATTACAAATGGGAATTCACTTGCATTTAGGCACACTACCTAGAGCTCATTGCTCAAAAAAGAAAGGCTCACTACCTTACAAAAGTTTGGAATACTTCCAAGGATTTGAACTAATAGAGTAGCATCTAAAAATGCCTAATTACAGTTCTGATTAGGCTCAACAATCAAATTTAGGACCTTCTAACTGATTCTACTCTTCTAATCTGTTTTGCTTCAATTTACACCAAAAATCCTTAATGCACAAGTGAAATTGTGCATAATCGCTCTACCGACCTTCTGACATTTGCAACATACATCACCTCACATTGAACACACACAAAAATGATATAATTGACCACTTATATATATCCGCCATCAAGAATTCAATCACTTCAAGTTGACCTCAACAAAATAAGAAATATTCACAAAATGTCAACTCAAATAATTCAAAACAATCAATGCACATCCTTAAGATTCAGCCACAACATCATGAGGACCCAAATTAAAATGATCAAACATAAAAATACTTAAACAATAATCCCTCAAATATCTGTGACACACTATATTCACCAATTCAACTTCCATACATTGATGAACAGGAAATTAGTTCACCGGACCTTCTAACTTCCACCAAAATCGATACGAGGCACGAAGATTTATAGATAACACATATTATCCATCTAACAATACTCCCTGAGATCCACAACATAAAATAATAATATAAAATCTGCATATGAATCAAAGAACATGAAGTTATCAGATGCTCTGTTCTAACTAAACAAATAACTACTTATCTTCAATATGTCTACCGATATGAGAAAATTGCAATGCGCAGATTGACTAGCTGATAAGGGTTTCCATCAATGAAAACACCCAAAAAAAATTGCAATGTCTCTTACCAACAATCTCCCCCTTTGGCATTGATGGCAACACTTAGTAAAAAATGACTAAGTGTTAGATCAGTACCAACAAAAATACACTGCCAACCAAAACTCCAAAAATATCTTTATCCATAGATCAAAACTACAACTCCCCCTTAGATGAATATAAATTTTTCACTGATATATTCTCCCCCTTTGACATCAATGGAAAATATTTGGAATCTGCATACAAGACTCCTATAATCAAACAAAAACTTCAAAACTGCATATGTATAGAGTTTGTTTCAAACAACTTACACAAACTTGAAAATATATGCAAAATTTGTCTTTAATAGGTTCAAGCTTGTGTCCCAACACTTCTTGATACTTTCCAAAATAGTTATGTGACCACAAAGTAAATAAGATTGCACTTCTACAGCTTCAAGATCCATTGGATCACTGACCACCATGGCATCTTGTGCTTCTTTCAAAACATTCAACATGGTCTCAATCTTTGGACCAATTAGCTCTCTAAGTTCATTGGCTCTTTCCACAACTTTATCATTATCACGCTTTAGACTCTTTATTTTTTCAAGTAAGGATATAACTTGACCTTCTTTATCTCCAATAGAAATGATTAAAGGATCAAAAGCATCATAAATAGTAGCTAACTCCTTTTCATAATCCTTAACCTTCTTCTAATTTTCCTCGGTAAGTTTGGATAGATACAAACACAACTTATGAATCCTTCCACCTTTTGATAATGTGCTTTGAAATTTTTTCACACAAGTAGCTAACAAAGATTTATCATTAGCCATCAATCCTTTTAATCTACTAAAATTTTTGGTATCAAACACCTTCTACACTTTGACCAAACCTGACTTCTCAAGTGACTCAAAATTAGTACTTACCGAGTTTATAAGTTTATTCAACTCATCAAAGGAAGAACCAAATGGATCTTCAACATGTGTAGGCATGATCTTCTCCAAAATACTCGATGCAAGATTCAATAACTCACTGTCCTCAATGTGAGACTTCAAAATTTCTTCCCTAGCCTTAGCTTGTGCAAATGATGTGACTTTCATTTTCTGAATTGGAGACAAGGTAGACAAATGAATAGGAGCATCTCCCAACTAAAAATCAAATTCATCCTTTTCTTCTTCGAGAAACTTCATCACTGCCTCTGCAGTGTCTCTTCCTTCTACTGGAACTCCTTTAACTTCAACCTTCTTTTCCTCGAGCATTGTTTCCTCAACCATAGACTTTTTCTTGTCATCTGTAACTTCAACTTCTT